>JAOPFQ010000006.1:4908000-6135000 GCA_030064505.1 Chouioia cunea | reverse complement strand
TAAAGGGTACTTCTATTATTGATGCAGCATAAGAGAAACTTGAAAAGGAAAAAAAATGAAACTTGAGTATCGATGCTCACGAGCTATTGTAAAGTGTTAATCGACCAATTACATTGTTTGCGCATGGCAACGTTGAGCAGTATTCACGAATACTTTGTCAAATGTCAAAAAGTTACATCTGTCTACAACAACAAGAATTATAAAAGCAAACAAACAAGAAAAATATCTAGTTTGGGTGTTGATATCATTTTTTTCACGGTATAGTTAACGAAGAATGATAAATTGACACGAGAGGCTATGACTGAATGAATTCCCAATTGCTCGCGAAACGGTCTGAGGGAACAAAAAAAATGGGGTTACAACTCGCGAAGCGCACGCCCGCGTTTGTAATGTCGAAAAAATAAAAGGAAAACAAAAGGTCGTAACGATCGTTCGAGTATACGGGCGTTGCTCGTGGAAAATAAGTGGAAATGAAAATGGTATTTTGCTTATTTTTCCATGCATACGTACCTGTTGCATTCTTATGCATTTCAATGCAACCTTCATTTATTCCTACTTTGCTTAAGAAACCAAATTTTATCTATCGGATTCAGAGTTGATTTTCGGCTTGGATTAACAGAGTTTTTGCTTCCTTTTTTTTAATCTACCTTTTATTCCAATCTGTTGCGATTAATTAAACTTTCAAAGGTGTTCGATAACACGAATAAATACAATTATATTTTGTGCTTTTTGGTATTATTAACGCGATCGATCAAATTGAGAATTCTATACACAACTTTGAATGAAATATGTGACTAAAATCAAACCGTAATCTTAGGAGAAAATCGTGTCCCTTTTCCTCTTTGGAAACCTCAACCCTATTGGTCCATAATCAAGCCGAAACCTTGGCAACTCGGTCAAGCAGTCCGCGTCACCAGACCATAAATTCTTGAAAGTCGAGAGAGAGAGAGACTCGGGACGTCCAAAGACCCTCTCTTCAAATCGAAGGCGCCAATTAAGGACTTCGACGTTATTGAACACTAACGCGTCTACCTCTCAAATTATGCTAATTGGAGATTTCAATTAGTAGGGATGGAATTGAAACCACTAGATATATATACATATACATAGATATGTTTCTTTTTTTATCCGTTCTTTCTGCAAAGACAAATAAAAAGAACCGTTAAAGGGTTGATAACTTTTAATTGCTCGTTAACCATTTTCGTACGAATGATTCGTTACGATTGTAGCTCGTTTAACGCTCATTTTACGTCGACACTTCTCGTAGACAATGAACTGTATTTTTATTGTCGAATAAAATTTTTCGCTCGATTATCATATTAATAATAACGTATTTTATTTTACACGTTTCAGGTCATACCCATCGCCAGTATCAAATGGTGTTCCAAACGGTGCGACAATGAACTGTTCAGGTGACAACAATAAAACAAATATCTATCTTTCGATCCGTTAAAGTTGAAGAGACGTTCTTTCGTAAAAAATATATCGATTGGCTGCGTGATTCACCAAACGGAAAGCACCAATACAGACATAAAGCTTTCTTACTTCGTATTCCTTGTATTTACTTGAAACTTTTTCTCTCTCTCTCTCTCTCTCTCTCTCTCTCTCTTTTTGTCTTGCTATATTTCTTCTTTTCCTTAATATTACTTTATTTTGACTTGTCGCGTTAAAATACATATTCATCGAATTTGTACAATAACAAAGCTATATTAATACATATCTACGTGTTTTGGAAAGTAGGCGTGCTAGTGAAACAAGAAGCAAGAGACGACGGTTACGAGACGGCGCCAGATCTTGAGATGCGTAGCACTGGTGGTGACAGCAGCGCGAGCCAGCAGTATCACACGCCATTGACGCCACACACACCCCACACACCACACACGCCACATACGCCCCTTACGCCGATTTCGGCAACGGCGCACCAACCCCAACAACCCCAAGCTTCCTCGCAGGCAGCCAACCTCGGACAGGTGAGTCTCTCTCACTCTCTCTCTCTCTACGTGTATATATGTGTGTATGTGTGTGTATGTGTATATATCGTAACCTCCTGCTGTGTGGCTCTCATCGATCGCCCCTTCTATGGAGTTCACTTTGTCAGTTAACTACCAAGTCTTGTGGTTTTTGCCCGATGGAAAAGTTTGAGTTGGACGATTACGTGTTTTGATTTTTCTATACAGTCATCGTTCAACATTTATACGCGATAAACACAAGAAAATTATCACGAGTATTCTTATATTAAGAATAATAGTTGTCGTTTATTTGTCTAAAATACACAATTAAGTGTGAAATGCTACTCGCGCGTTGCGAATGAAAAAGAAAAAAAAAATGAATAGCTTTTTTAAAAGCTTTTATAAAGCATCTTCCAATCATCATGCAAATAAAAGGTAAACGTTTTGATATTAACGAGCAATAAGCAGCCGTACAATATATTGTATCCCCCATCGCTATTGAAACAAAAAAATAATCAACAGTTTTCATTTTTGTTTTAATAGAGCCATTAAAATTTCTCAACGGCACGCGTCGCAGTCAAAACAATACAGCACGCGACAAAAAAAGTGAAAAAGAGGCAACCCACAATTCCCCCTCCCCTTTTTTTTTAAATGAAAAAAAAACACGCCCTTTACTAACCTCTCTGCCCCCCCCCCCTCCGCTCAACGCCTCTGAATATTTCATTGGGTAGTAATCGTTCGTTAAGTGGTCCGCGAGACTCGTAAGCGGATTAACTCGCGTCGAGTTTCTTTCGCGGAGCTTTTAAGTATGCATAATGGCCAGCCGACCTAACGGCTCATCATTTATGTAAACTAAGCGTGCCCTTTTTATTTTCACGTCTTCTTCTTCACTTCTACGTATTACCTACTTCTTTTCTTTTTTTTTTTTCTAATTACCTATAAGGCCGTATCTTCTCTTTTTCTCGTGCGTGTTGTACTCGTGCAAAAACGCTTAATTAGTTTCCAAGATATATTCTTCAAAATTTGCTTTTTTTTTCGTTGAACAACTGTAGTATCGTAAACAATATACAGAAAGACCAAATATACGTTGCGTATAAAAAAAGTTTTTTTAACCGTACCAGTTCGAAGTAAGCTCGACATCGAAAATAAAAGAAAAAGAAAGAAGGAAGAAATTTCACAAAATGCAAGTATATACGTATATATATGTATATAAAATGCGTGCATATACGCGTGTATGTCCATGGCGTATATAGTCAACGTCGGTGACGACAGTAGCAACGTTGTCAGCCAGAAGGTGAATTGCGCAACGACATTTGCATGTCTCCAAGCAAACGAGCGCACGTGCTCTTTATACCATGGAATACCTCTTTCTTTCTCTTTTTTTTCTCTCTCTCTCTCTCTCTCTCTCTCTTTCTCTAGGACTGCAAGTTGTAAAAATGGCAAACGCCCAAGCGTGCGCTACGAATTGCCATACAGTTATTCTTTTTTTTTGTTCGTATGTAGAATAAAAAAAATAATACTAATTCTTGTTTTTTTCCGTTGTTTCTTGTAACAATTTATTATACGAACATGTACCACAAGGACGAAGAAGTTAATTCCCCTTTCGCACATGTCGAGTATTAGCGTATCTTATCTTTGGCGCCCCGTTGACGAGAGGGACAGAAAGAGAGAGAGAGAGAGAGAGAGAGAGAGAGAACGTCGGCAAGTAAAATCGATATCTGAGAAAAGAAAGAGAGAGAGAGAGAGAGAGCCCTTCGCACACAACGTTATATACTTGCGAACTCAGCGGATCTCCGGGTGGCAGGGCTTTTCGTTTAATCGAGCCGGCCTTGCACGACTCGCTGGCTCCTTTCGTTAATACGGCTTGGGGGCAAAAGAAAAAAAAAGAGATAAAAAAAGAAAGATGAAGAAGAGTTTTTGTTAAAAAAAAGAGATATATGTGTGTGTATATATATATATATATATATATATATATACACACATATATATATATATATATATACACGCACACACACATATATATATACACACACACACACATATATATATATATACACATATATAAGTGTGTGTGTTTGTGAATACACGCGAGATATATATAATTAATATGTAATATTTATATAGATATGACATATTTGAAAATTGCGTGTACGTAAGCCAAAGTATAAGCTCGTTAACCTTATGAGTTTCACCGCATAAACCGCACGCTCTAAATGATTTAATTTATATATATATATATATATATACGTATATACGTAACTTGGTCTAACGAGAATCTTAGTAAGTCTATTGATTATACTACCTGTCGCTTTGACGTATGTCAGTTCCGAGGATATGCGATCTATGTAAAGTCGTGGTTGTATACGAAAGTTGATTATTTAGAAAAAAGAACAAACTAAAAACTCGATGAAAACATCTGTCCTTCAGGTATCAATAAAATGCGAGACACCAGTGGATCCGTATAGTTTCGTCGACGAGGAGATGTCAATGGGTAACGGAATGGGTCGAACGTCATCGAGTCCAAACGATCAACAACAGCAACAGCAACAACAACAGCAGCAACAACAGCAACAACAACAACAACATACGGATCTAATGATGGGTAATTGTGGACCAATTCAAGGTCTTGGTACACCAGCACCAACGCCACCGATGTGTAATCCACCGCCACCGCAACAACATCATCCACCACCGCTGGCACTACAAATGATGAACGGTGCACCTGGACAACCGTCGCAGATGCAACAGCAACAGCAACAAATGATGCAGCCGAAAAAACGTGGCAGGAAGAAGAAGTGCGAAATGACTCTCACACCCGAAGAGTACGTTTTAACGCAAATAACATGATTCCATTTTATTTTTTTATTTTTTGGGTGATTTATTGATCGAGGTTCGTCGACGTTATTACATATACGTATATATGTGTAACGTATCAAGAGAAGCGTACGCGTATGATTGGAAAATAAATGATTTCACCATATTAAAACCTGTCTGTAAAAAAGTGAGGGAAGAGGCGAGAAGCAATTGATGATTTTCACGACAGTTAACATTTTCCATGATTGAAATTGTAACCATTGAAAATATTTCATCAAAGCTAACAATGATATTGCTAAACGACATGTTGCTTGTTAATATCGAATTACTTCCCTCTTCACCCATTTGTAACGTGTATTAAATATCAATAATTATTCAAAAATACAAAGATATTTGATCATTTTTTTCACGGCTTTGCATAATTAAAATTGATTTGCGATGTTTATTAAAACTCTTTTGTGATTTTCGCAGAGCTGAACTGGCGGAAGCGAAAAAACGTGCAAAGACGTACAAGGAACGTAAGAAGCACGATCGTTTTGATGGTATGCCTGAAGAAGAGGTTAGCAAACGTGTCCTACCAGATCATCTTACCAATGATCTCGACATTATCATCGTGAGTATACAATAATCTTGTTATTTCTTTATTTTTCTATTCTATCGATTGACGTTTCTATAGTATCGAAGCTAGCGTTAATAGGTAAAACTGACATTGTGCATACATATACACATCTATTTTTACGATCTTGCAATTTGAACAAACGTCAGTTCAAGTCCATAAAGATCATAATCGGATGACAAGTCAAAGTAATTATTTTCTTTGTTTTGCTTATCTTGAGGATTGCATATTAGATTATTCAAAGCAATATGTACCATTCAGAGTTGTTACATAAAACTACATTACATTCATTAGGTGATTCATTAAATAAATTACAATGTCACTAGAACGACGACGGGTCTCAGCAAAGACAAATATCTAATTGGACTTAACACCTGAATGAACGGTATAACCGTTTTCTTTTTCTTTTTTTTTCGCTTGAATTTACATTTGACACACGGACTGTCGTATATGAAGAGGGCTCTCAGAAATTGACTCACTTCATAAATGTCAGAGCGTAGTTTTCGAGCTATGAAAGCCCTTTTTGCTTTTACACACATATACATACGTAGAATTTTCTTTCTGAAATCAGTAAAACTTTATTTGCCCTCCGCGCGCTATAGAGAAGTGTCGCTAAAGTCAATCTCGGCCCTTATTGCGCGCGCGCTCTCTCTCTCTCTCTCTCTCTCTCTATCTCACTCTTCTTTGATACACTCGGAACCCTTTGAGCAGAGTAGAGCAGCGAATTTACCCCCGTCGTCAAATGACAAGGCGAATTTGACTTTTATGAAAGGAAGACCTTTTTCTCTCTCTCTCTCTCTCTCTCTTCTAGAAATGAAAGGACACTCTTTCAAGGCTTTTGTCTTTTGCGAATGTCTTGCCATGCGACTTTTCGAATTTTCAACTATAGGTATACATGTACTAATACGTGCATATGAAAAATATCAAAGATTGAATTGCGACTCTCTGTGTAAGATAGAAAAGGTGGAAATGAGATGCAACGTGCTGTTGAAAACTACGCATGGAAAATGTATTGTACGATGTGACCTGTAAAGCGTTTGGATTATTTTATTTGACTTGGATTTTTAGTATATTCTGAGACTGGAAATAACACATTTTTTCCCACAAAGTAATGTAACATTGCTGAACGTAGATCGTTACATTGGTATTTTGAAAACATAGATTTAACTTTATTTAAAATATCTATTTCACAAGGTGGCGATCCGTTTGTCGTTCTTCCGAATACGAGTTTAATATGGCAGATATTTAAGTACATATTTTCTTAATTTATAATTGACCAAAGATTTGCGAAAAAGGTCAAATGAGATTAGATCTACAGAAATAAAATTGCCCTGTGCGCAATGGGAAAAAAATTGTTCAGTTCGATAAAAACCTACAAATTAACACATCACACAGCTGGAAACACTTCAACATTGCGGCTCATCGAGGATCCGACGAGTCGTCCAATAAACCCATAAATACCAACAATAACGCATCGTTTGCTCGCGAAATTGCCAAAAAGCTCGAGCTTTGATTAAACACTCGTCGGACGTGCTGGTCAAACGGAAATCGTCGCTTCATTACAGGCTTCCACATTGGACTGACAAAAAAAAAAAGAAAGAAAATAACGACGTGGCTACGAGAGCCCGCATATTGCCAGGTATCCTTTGTTCCGATTTAACAGTAAATTAAGCCGAATCGTTTGACGTGTCTATAAATTCGCCACTATCAACGATTTTTTTCTCCTCTTTCGTCTTTTATTATTTTTTTTCGTAGAATTTGATTGTTTTGGGATTTTTAGGTTCGACGTTATAATTGCATTAAATTGTCTTTGACGACGCTCAGTAATTACGTTGAGTATCAAAAGAAATTCAAACGATGTAGACTTTTTTTTTTAAATTGAATTGTAATATTTGATGATTTTTTCCACAATGAATCTCTCTAATTTCCTTTTTTTTCTTTTATTCAAACGAACAACAAATAAAATCTATTTAACTATCTAATTCGTCTATAAACTATCCGTACTCAGACACGCAACAAAACACTTTAGAATCACCGACCCATCGATAAAAAAAACAGCGTCAAATAATAATCATCGCTCAAGCTATAGACTCGATAACAAAAAAAACCGTACGAAGAGAGTCAAGTGCACGCATGACAAGCTCCCATATATCGACTAGCCGTCAATGACACGTCGGTGTTTTTAAGTTGCGCGGACGTGCGCATGCACGCAGGTAAATGAGCTTTAGCCGATAGTGCGGTAAGAGTGTGTGTGTGTGTGTGTACGCGTGTGTGGAAAAGCATTGAACGTTGCTATTCGAGCATCGCTAAAAAACGCATTGGGGCGCGAACGCGCTAATGCGTCGAGCGAACTCGCTTGGCTTTATGTGCGGGACCCGGATGCATATCTTTTTTACTCGTGCAGTGTCGTATAATGTGAAAGTTACTTATATATATATATATAATATACGTAGAAAGAATAAAGTTTCTTAAATTATTTTAATTGCTGAACGAGATCAGCGACCACCGAAAATTATATAATTTAAAGAAAGAAAAGAAGAAAAAACGAGCCAAGAACGTATAACACGAACGCCTACGTACAGTGAAAACCTCGGTGAGGGAAAAAAGAAACCGCTTTCGCACGTCGTAACTCACGCGTACGTTTGCTTGGCATCAGGGCCATTACGTCAGAGACGTACACAGAAGTTTTGAGAGAAAAAAAAGAAAAAAAAGCCACCGAACAAGTCGTTGTCGCGATGCCCTCCCGTGAAAGTATAAGATGACCGTGTCTGTATGCGTGCGTTTGTGTCACGACAACTCGATTACGACACGAAACTTGCACGTATTCGTTTATTTGTACGATTAAGGGGATGAATTTTATAATCAATGATACGTTTCGTTAGTTCTTTCGTATACTCGTTCAATTGAATCTATTACTCGAGTAAACGATACGTTTACAACTCTCAAGACCCATATCAGAGTAGATATATACGATATTACAATATATCGATCAACACAATTGCAGTTTATATAGTTTGCTTGAGCTATATAGCAAAACGCAACATCGAAACCGAAAGTGCAAGCTCTCTCTCTCTCTCTCTCTCTCTCTCTCTATCGCTTTCCACACACGCTAACTCAGACTGGCGTTATAGTTCGGCGCATAATTACGATTAATTGCACACGTGTGCGCCTACATTCTCCTCTACCCCCCCCCCCTCTTCCCCCTAACAAACTGCATGCGACGGTCAATCGTTAAAGCACGAGCGCACATTTACTTGCGCAAGTTTAATAGGGTTTTACATTTGACGTGTTTCTTTTAATATTTTCTTCTTTTTTGTTTTTTGTTTTGTTGTTATTTGCAATGATTGTCGTGACAAGATTTTTAACCGAATGTAATTGTCATGACTGATATCTCGTGCGTTAAAAAAATTTCAAATCTACAGCATCTACAATTCGTTGTACGGTGAATAAATCACAATGCTATACCTTCGCGAAAAGTCTGATGTACTAATATCTGAAAATCTTGAAAAAAAAAAAAAACGAGCACGCACTTACGCATGCACGCGACGCGATCATCCTTGGACTTTGCGTCGTTATTAATTACCTAACCTTCTCTCTCCGAAAGAGCGAAGAAAACGTCATCGTGCTATGTAGTGTGCATGCGAGAGAGAGTTGCAAAACGTGCTATGATGCATTGCGTAATTGCTACGACTGTGCACACGTATCGTGTTGCATCTTTACGTTATTGATAGTTCAGGAAATTTCGAATATGTTGTAATTGTATTTAAGAGTTTATCGTTGTTTTTGTTTTTGACACTGTTTATCAAACGCACAATGAAATTCATATTTTTATCGATTATTTTGTACGTCGCAACGGTCTTTTTATTTTGTTGAAAACTGTTTTATCAACAAACACCTTGTGTAAAAAAAACAAAAAACGAAAAGAAAAGGTAGCTTTACGACACGCTATCGAAATGGTTCTGCATAGCAAAAAAGAGAGTGAACGACCCTTGACCCATAGTTTGGTCGTGGTTGTCGTCGTTGTCGTCATTGTCGCCGGGACGCATTAATGAGCTGCTTACGCTTTAAAGTCCAACTCACGCGTGAGTCGGTCGCTTAACCGAGGATTAATATTTCGCTCGGCAATTGATGGTTGTGCACGTAGGAAAAGTACGCGTGTGTACGAGTGTATTATTTTTGTTCGTTCATTGAAACTCGTACAAAGCTCTAATTAGTATTTTACATGATGAAGGAAGGCTGGGATTGAAGGATTCGATATCTAATGTTTGTTTATGGCATTTAATAGTTATTCGAGCGTTAAATTACGTAATGATCGTTTAACCTTTAATAGAATGATTATTCGTTTGTTTCTATCGACAGCGATAATTAATTCGATGAGTTAATTAACGAAGTATCTCCCAAATAGTCATAATTAATAGCACACCTAGAATAGAAATTGTAGTAATACCATTATGAATAACCACGTTAAATCGTTGTTTCGTACGAATCCTGTACGAGAGACAAATAAAAAACGTCGATGTACGGGAGACTCGAAAATGACAATGGCGAAAACGAGATGGAAATAAACTTTAACGTGGCGCGTTACTCGCTAATTTGCCGTAGCTGCGCAAACACTATAACATAAACGACTTTCTCCATCCTCGCGAAAGAGAGAACATCCCATTAGGTGCATCGCCTACAAGTTTGTTTGTCTGAACATTGAGAGAGCCGTGTTGATAAGTTTAACGTTGTTCTTGAAGATTTCTTTATCGTATGCATACTCGATCCGACAACTGAATTGAAAACGCTTAAATAAGATTTTGAGGATTGACTAAGATGATCGTGATCGATTCGATTGTTTTTTTTTCAATCGAAAAAATACGAAATAAGAAACCAAGAAAGAACTCTTGATTAACCCACCAAGGCCGAGTCAAACGAAACTTTCGTCGCCAGTATGGCGGCGTCAGCTGACACCTGTACTTCTTTTTTCTTTATACGTGACCTAAACTCCCCCTTTTTTACCTCCTTTTTGTTGATTTTTTTTTCTTTTTCAGATTGGCATCAACCCTGGTCTCTTCGCTGCTTACAAAGGTCACCATTACGCTGGCCCTGGCAATCATTTTTGTGAGTACATCTTACAGTTTAGATCAATGTTCTTTTTTTGTATTCTTTGAGATTAATAATTTTTGATAATATGCAAATAAACAAACGACTCCCTAGTCGTGTGAATGTCAAATCGAAACGATATTGTTTGCTTTGTATATTTTGTTTTAACCTCGAGTGCGAATGTTTCGGTTTTCAATGAAGATCATATTACAAACATTCGCACCAAAAGGAGCGAGAGGTTTTTTGGATACGAGTTAAACCAGCAACGAGTTAATGAATATGTGTACCAAAAATTTATAAATTTACAAAGTGCAAATATGTATCGAATGTTGTTTGAATTGACGATGCAGCCATTGTGTCTTTATGCTTTGATCGAACAATTTCCCGTGAAATTTCCATGCAGAATTGAATCCGATGTTTATATTGCATTATTACGATAATTGTTAGTAAGACATAAAAGCAATTAAACGAATGAAAAAGTTAAATTTCTCAAGTTTCACATTAACGTTGCTAAAGAGGTTTGCATACGCTATCCAATTGATTCGACTAAAAGAGATATTCCTTTATTACGTGAAATATGAATGGTATTCGTTGGATATGTTAAAACTCATAATCTTGAGAGAATTCTGAAAAATTTAATTAAATTTGAACTTGATCGAATCAATTTTCCTACTTTATCTTACAAACGTTATCCGATGTAAGTATATTTTTGTACAATCTGGTATCGTTTATTTGATTTCTGTTATTTAATGAAATATAGGCAAAAGTTTATTTTCGAGAAACTTGGAAAATACCTTGATGTGAATACTTTGAAACTGTTCGTGAAATTTTATACAGTTGAATTAAAATAATATTTTTATCTACTTCATCTTTTGTTTTTGTTAATACAAATTTACGATGAAAAATTGAAAAAATTTCACGCAAAGTTGATTATTCACTTTTATTAATACGCGAAAATGTAAATTTTCTCTCTCCCTCACTCTCTCTCTCTCTCTTTTTCTTTCGAAAAAAAATAGAAATTGCGACCTCGCCTCTACCAAAACGTACAAACATTTTTCACGCTTAAACGTTGAAATTTACCACGCAATTAAGTTCTCATGCCGAAGCTAATTTATAATGCAAAAAAGGATTATTTACATCATTAAATAAAAAAAAAAAAAAAGAAAGAGAAAACAGAATTTCGTAGGAAATTCAGAGTTGTGTTGCAACCGCGCTCTATATCAAAGTAGCGATAAAAAGCCACGAGATGAAATACGAGCGACGATTAGCATTATCTCCGGCGGGCCATCGTGCACATATTTCTCGTTCGTATAGGGCGGCTAAAAAAACGCGAAACATGGCTCGAAAAAAAAAAATATGGGTCGGTTGTGAAGGGTCAGTGAATGGGGTTGCATACGTGTGAATGAGAGTAAAATAAAAACACATTTTCGGGAGTGAGTTTTTTGAAGGTTGCGCGATTTTGCTATGGAATGGAAGTAATCGAATGAACGCGGGTTGTTTTTTTCTTTAACTGGAAAATAATCGAAAGTTGAGTCTTTGATAATAATGCGATTACCGATATAATAATTTTTATTTACGCTAAAATGCTAATTTCGATACTAATAATTAATCGGTTGAATAATTATGAACAATTATCGTATAATAATCTGAATATTAATTTAAAAAAATACAACGTGTAACAACAACCCTCTCTATATTTTTCACAAACTGTCAAAGAGCAAGTTGCTGTTGTACAATTGTGATGCCGACAGGTTGGCTTACACAATCGAAAGTTTTACTGCTACATTAAACATTTGAAGTGACATTGATTATGCATGAACTTCGCTGACTAGTGGGACTATAAACTTGAATCGAAGTTCAAGGAGCTCCTTACGGAAGCCATAATGGACTGCTAAACGATGTTTGGCTTAAAGATGATATACGATAGTTATTGATAATCCATCAATAATGCATAACGTTCGACGTGGGAGGAGGGGGATGGTCGGATTATAATAATTACAGTCGGTATATTCGATCGGATTACTTTTCAAATCGATTTACGTTAAAAATGTGCTCGAAAGCAATGCTTTTTCTTATTCGGTACCTTTTGATGTTCTACGAAAAGTTTGAATTGATGATTCGAGATAAAAAAAGATTTACATTTGAAATTCAAACTGCACATATATAGGCGAAATGTCCGACAAAAGCTACGTTGATTTTACCATCAAAATGCTTTTTTTTTCATTCTCAAACTATCTTTTCATTTTTTTCATTTCCTTTCATAAACATTTTTTGGTAATCCCCTCAAACAATCCACAGATAGAGGTAATTATTAACGATTCCACGTATACTCCCATCATGAAAACATACCATTTCATTTGTTCAACATACTAATAATAGTAATATAGCAAGCGCTTTCAACATCAAAGGATTAAATGCATTTCACGATGTAAAATTAAAAAAACAGCACACACACACTCGCGTATATAACCAATATTAATCAATTAATGCGCAAACATTTACATACGCGTATATTATACATATAATTGAAACGAATCGTAAACCATATAGAACTCGAATATCAACCCTTCAAATTATTTCTATATAATCTCAATAGTTTCACAAACAGTTATAACTCGAAATTGTTATAATAGTCATTATGCGACATCATAATCCACGCTAATCAAACTATTTTTTTTTGTTTTCGTTACTCCCTCGGCGGTTAACCTAAATTATCGACAACGCCTAGAAGAAAAAAGAAGCCAGGTGCAGCAGCACGATGACGCATCGTATAATGATAATAATAAAAAGGACGTCTCTCTCTCTCTCTCTCTCTCTCTCCCATTTATGTGTATACGTATATACATGTATATATATACACACATACGCATACACGCGCGTGTCTATTTTTAATGTCGAGCAGAGATAGGAAGGGAAGGGAGGAAGAGGGTGGTAAAGCTTTAATAAACATTTTTGCGCGCCAATGACCAAACGTTTTCCCTCCCCCTTCAGTAGATTTTCCAGGATTTCCCCGGTGGCTGTGTTGGTGGCAGTAGGGGCGGCAACTATAATGAGTGCTGCCGGGATAAAAGCCGACGGGGAGGAGAGAGAGTGAGTGAGTAAGCTGTGGGCGGTTGCATGTATGTGTATATGTGTGTATGCGTGTGTGCGTATGTGTGTTGGGAGGAAGAGATGGAGTAGGATGAGAGAGAGAGAGAGAGATAGAAGGGGTGGAAAAAGGAAGAGCTGAATTTTCGAGAGCCCGGGCTTGCTGGTGCTGCTGCTGGTGCTGCAAGCGATGTGTTACGCCAGGCTTCTTTAAAGCTGACGGAAATAGAGAGAGAGAGAGAGAGAGAGAGAGCTTGCAGTTGCTTTAAAGGGGAACTACTATGCTTGGGCGGGGGGGGGGGGTGATCTTTTGCAATTACAAGTGGCTTTTTTAGTTTTGTCAATTTTTTTTATTCGGATCAACATTTTTTGTTGTTCCTGATGAAAGTTTAATCGTGCGTATCACACGTAAAAGTGTAGTTTATTAAAATTGCATGATTACGTTGAACATAGTTTGACAACTTTGACAAAGAATTCTATTACGCACTGAGGATTATACTAATTGTCAATGAAACTAGAGCTCAAGGATAGTGGTTATTATTGACGTATAAGTGAGTTTTCAAAGTATCGCTAAAAGTTTTACGAAACTTTGTTAAAACTGCGTACGAGAAAAAAATTATCGCCATTCTATTTTTTTTTGTTTTGTTCATAATGGACGACCGCCGCATAAATCTTTATTAAAATATGTCAAACCTTCGTCACTCGTTTAACACAGGCAACAGTCAAAAGCTTGATAGCTCTTTAAAAATCGTGACCCTCCCCAATACATAACTTCGTGTAGTAAGTATAGCTCGAGAAAGAGAGAGGAAGAGAGAGAGAGAGAGAAACTCCGATGAAAAATTGAGTCGACGACTTTTGCCGAGGGAGAGACAGAGAGGAAGGAAGAGGCCTTTTTCTCATTCTCTGTTGTATATCTGTGTAAATATAGGTAGGTCAGTTACCCCCCGCTTCCGAGTTTTTCCTTCTCTTTTCAAGGTCAGTTTTTCTCTCTCGCTCACTTTTTTCTCTTTTCCTTCGAGAGAGTATTTATGAGTTTCGAGGACTTTGCTACTACTGCGCTCGCCCAACTTTTCGTCGATTGCAACTCTTCAGAGTGCAATGTCGGGCGTTCGGGAGATCGCCTCTGAATTATGGACGAGGGCTCGTGTATTTTTTTTACACAACATCGATACGTTTTTTTACACACACACTCTCTCTCTCTCTCTCTTTTTCGATGCGATGCATCTTGAATTTTTATCTCGATTTATTGAAAAGTATTTGAGGCCTCTTGTGCTGTACATTTATGAATTTCATTGCCAAGTGCCGAGTCAACAATTATGTTGGCACGGATGATACTTTTTTTACTAATCGTACTTAATTCTTTAATTAAACGTGTTGTGTTAATTATTACAATAATATTTACTAAAAAAACAGCAAATAATCATTATCATTTTTTCAAATTTACCTAAAGTTAATCTCAAAAACGTAAAATTTCTCTCGTTTTATTAATCTCGAACAATAACAAGGATGCGCAACTTATTTGTCGGTTAACATTTTTTGTTCACCTCGTGTTTGACAATGGAACATTGTGTCCTCTATCCAAGGATTTAAACTCGCATGTTTCAGGCCTGGAATAGCAAAGAATTATATAAAAAAAAAGAGGATTCTTCCTTGGGGCAGTAGTATATCAGCGATTTTTCTCGCACCCATCGCTGACCTAATTCCTTCGATTCTTTTTTTTTTCTCCTTCTCCTCTCACCAACAGCGGCCGTAGCGGCAGTTCGAAAGTCGGCAAGCGCACGAGAGAAAGAGAACGTGACTGGCAAAAGTTTCGCGAGAGCAGATATATAACTTTGCGCGCACAGGTTGACCTTCAGTATATATACCACAGTCTCTCTCTCTCTCTCTCTCCCTCTGTCTTTCTCGCAAAAAGTATGCGCCTCTTTCTTCCATTTGTGCAAGCTTGCTAGTAGTATACGAGTGTAAATCACTTGCATATATATGTCATCTTTTACAACATTTTCTCAACAATGGAACTTTTTTTACGAGCATCGAATAGTATTTCTCGCGGTAAAGTTTCATAGTTATTGCAAATGAACGTAAAATCCCATTCGTGATTAGTAGTGAAATTAAATTGTTACGAAATTTCATGTAATTTTTGTATTGTTAAATATTTATTACACGCCAGACAAAGGCGACGTTGGTTTTTCTCGATAAGCGACGAAAAATCTGATTATACTTCTTTGAAACAAAAAGAAAAATCAAATATTCCAGATGCATCTTGTATTCGTAAATAGCTCGAACAATGAAACATTTATAAGCTCGACGTCGCCTTCCAAAACTTGTAAAAAAAAAAAGAAATTAATAATTTTTTTGTTGGATAAATCATCTTTAACCAGGCGCAATTTTACGTTTACGTATATGAACGTGTTTGCCAATTAATAAAGCATACATTTTTTGGACGAGAGAAAGAGGATGGTTGGGCATCATGGTTTTGCGCAGGCTTACGCGCTATTGATCTGGCCTGGGTTTTTCGTCTGGCACCTGGCAAAATGAGCTCTCTCTCTCCCCCTCCCCCTTCTATATATACACACACACACACACATATATATATATACACATATAGATATAACTGAAAATGCGTGTATACACGACACAAACTATAGGCAGCTATATTAGAAAAGTATCCTGCTTTTTGCGATATCTTTTTTATAAATACACGTGTATATATACACACACAATCTTCAATAATCACTTGGTTTATCTCATTGAAACAATACGCGATCAACGGATAAATTTGAAATTCATACACTAACGTAGTACTGTCTAGCCTAGATTAATTCAATATCGATCTTGGTGGTTGCTCGTTACATTGTACGATAAACAAAAAAAAAAGAACAAGAGGCAAGCGATAACAATTAAAGTTGGTCACTGTATCTCTCACCTCATCCTATTATTTATAAGATGCCTTTGAATTGCGTAAAAGCAGCGTGATGTTTTAACGAACTCTGTACACGTAACCACCAAGCTTACAAATTATTTTAATCCTCTCTCACTTTATGAACAAACAAAAAAACTCGTCAATTTTAACAATCATCGCAACACCTAATTAGAAAAGAAAGCAACAACGACAAAATGTATACCGATATCGAAAAGAGATAAGAGATCGAACGCATACCCTCATCAGCTCTCCCTTCCTCCCGAAGAAGAAGAAGAAAAGAAGCGGTCATTATCGACGACGACATCCTCGAGCAAAAGAAAAAAAAATGCAGTAGCAGCACTGTCATCATCTCTCTCTGTCTGTCTCTCTCTCTCTCTCTCTCTCTCTCTCTCTCTCGTTCTCTCGCTCTCTTTCTCCTCACAGTCACAATGTCGCGTCTATCTTTTTCTCTCGGAGGGGAAGCTTGTCTATTCACTTATACGTGAATGCGAACGTGCGCGCGTGTGTATGTGTATAAGATTCCTGAAGCCGGATAAACGCCAAGGAGGCTTCAACATTGCCGTCGTCTTGAAGTATAGACGTGGCGATAACAAGAAGTTTTGCAAGGAAGAAGAAAAAAACGTATATATGTATATAGACATGTACGTATGTGTGAGATATATATACGAAGGGAAGAGAGAGCTTGTAATGAGTGTGGCAGGAAGGGAGGTTTTCGAGCAACCCCCTACTACTACCACAGAATGAGAGAGATAGAGAGTGGGGAAGGTTGGTGAGCCTGGGCGAAAGCAGCACGAGAGAGGCGCTCGATAGGCTATGCGCGCCCTCCTCTCTCTCTCTTTCGCACACACACACGCGCGTTTTTGGACCTCGTCCGTGAAAGCTTATATCACTATGATGCTTCTCTCTGAATGTATACTGGGAAAAGTGAGTGAGCGAGTGCGTACATGTGTGTGTGTGTGTGTGTGTGTGTAAAAGAGGGAGACGGAGAGAGCATTGTAAAACTCTCTAATTGCTCAGTGCAATACTTAACCTTGTTGGATGGACTTTAATCAATTAGATGACTCGTTACAAAGAAAGATATATGAGATTTCTATAAATGAGAGTTCGAAGAAAATCTCTATCTACACACACACACACACACACATCCGTATGTGAATGTATAGAAATAATTCAGCAATTGATTATGTATTTGCATTTATAATTCACGAGTGATAATGAGGAGGGAACATTGATTAACTGACAACACCGTTTCAGTTCGAGATATGATTGAAAAATTCAAAAGGATCGCGGATGTCTACTGTAATCTAATTTAAACGCTTTTGAATTATACATTGGAATACCAAGTCATTTCGCGAGTTTACAAAACGTACTTCTTCTTATGAAAAAAAGTATATGTACATATATACATAATAATATACATATATATATTTTGTTGTATTTTAGTTCATTTTTTTTCGCGAACGAGACGAGAAAGCGTAAGTACTCGCTCAAAACGAGTTCTCTTTTTTTTCGTTCTTTATCTCGAGAAGAAATTATTTCAAAGTTGCTCTGATCAAGATACTGTCACTCTGTGCTTGAATAATAAAATAAAACAACAAATGTTGTAAACAAGAGTACAATATAGGTATGCGCGTAATTATTCCTTTGGGATTGTTCATATAATAAATAAATCGGATCTAAAGTTGAAAATAAAAACAAAACGAGCAACGACGAGTAAATTTATTATTATTTATTTGTTATAAAGTAGAGTAAAGAGGCTTGGTCGTAACGATCGTCGTAATTGTCGTCGTTGTCGTTGTTGTCGTCGTCCTCGTCGTCGTCGCGCACCAAATACACGCAACGCACCAGTAGTAGCAGCAGCAGCAGCCAGCAGCAGCAGTAGCAGCAGCAGCTTGCATCGATCTCTCTGCGCGCGCGTTAAAAACAGAGATAAACGCGCTGAGAGCGTGGGGCCGGGCAGCAAAGCTCCTCTCTCTTTCACATGCATGCACGCATGCGGGGAAAGTGGGAGGATGACGAGGGAAATTGTAGGAGGGGATGATAAAAAGAGAAAGAGAGAGAGAGAAAGAGAGAGAGAGAGAGAGAACGCAACGCACGCTCACCAGAGCCGTGCGATGTGGGTCGTCAGTTGTTTTGTCGCGGCCCCGATGTGTTGTTGCCTCCTAGCCGATTGCCGACAACGACACCAAGAATCTCTCTGTCCGTCTGTCTGTCTATCTGTGTGTTGTTTTAGTGTAAGTCGTGTGTTTGTAACGTTACATTTTTCATTGCTCTTTTTTTGGTTTAGGTTTGAAAAGTACGTCAAGTGTAGGTTTTTTTGTTTGTTTTCCTTTTTTTCATCTTGATAATGTGCGTGTATTTTCAATCAAAATTCACAAGGGAAATAACGTCGTGATTATACGCAACGACTGATTATCACCAGATTTATTAATCGCGAGTCAAATGCGATTTGATCGAGCGATATGTACAACCGATTTGCATACGCGCGCATCGAAAGTCGTGGTATATGGCGTTATCGAATGATCTTGGCAACTTTCGATCGATTATAATCTTCGTTGTTAACGTGGAAGGAAAGGGGAAAATAGTTTTTGAAGTTTACGACGGACTTGTGAGCGAGTTCTTTCACTTCATCTATAAGTGTTGTAGTTTATTAAAAGTTTATTAAAGTTGGACGTTTCGAAAACTTGAATGTGATGTGTGCTTTTGTACCGAGAGATTATGTACGATGACATACACGTGTATTTTTTTTTAAGTTTTTCTTCTTTTTTCGTTGTTGTAAAAGTGATTACAAAGTGCGTTTTCGTAGAAAAACGCACGTCAGTTCTTTGTCCGCTTTGCCCTATCGTACACATCTATTTTTACTTATATTGTTTAGAAAAAATTTTTTTTTTTAACCACACTTGTATTGCAATATTTTCATCGAAATCCCATGTTCTTTTAAACATCGAAAATGGACTCGCCGAATATTGACCCTTTGACCCGGTCAAAATTTCAAAGCGTATATTTTAAAAGCTTCCTCTCTAATGAACGCATTATTCGTATTCCTTCTTTTCCACTCGCCTATAAAATTAAACATCGGGACTGTCGTTAATTCACTATAATACGACACATCGAAAGAATTGAAACTGATAATTCGCGTTGCACGCGTGAAAAAAAAATGTAATAGAAGAGCGACGAGAAGGGAGGGGGTAGGAAAAGTAGAGATGCGAAGAGAGAGAGAGGGGACAGCATTTCTGCAACGAACATGGTTATGGTAATGGATTTTTTCGGTAGCGCGAGCGACATGTTAATTCGGCCTGCTGCCGAACTGCGTCCGACAAAATCCATTAGCGCTAAGTATACAGGCTGAATCGTACACGTATGTGTGTACGTGATGCGCCTCTGGCACAAACTGACATGCAATTGTTGAAAGCTTACGTGACATGAAATAAAACGAGTGAGTTTTTATTTTGTAATTACGAGAAAAAAAAAAGAAAACAATTTTTTTCTATGGGTAATAAGCTCGTGAGATGGAGCGAAGAGTTTGGAGTTTGATTAGTAATTGACATTTGTCTTCTTCCGTTGCTTCATCTATTACTGTTCATTACCGTTACGTTAAAAAAGAGAAGTGGTCAAACTCTCGAAAAAACTTTCTCATTAAAACTTTACGGAAAAAAATAGAGAAGAAGAAGAACTGAGAGTGTAGAACAGCACAAACGCCAGTTTCAGGTAATAATTTGGAAAACAACTTTCATCGTCACTTCAAAATTTCTGACAAGCCTCGCATAAAGCAAAGCAAAGCAAAACACGGCAAAGCATAACAAAACTTCAGTGAAGCCAACGCTCTCTAAAGTTGTTGCGCGCACGAGGTTAGGCATCTCTTGGTATATGTATATATAGAAGCTTTCGTCTCTCCTCCACCTCTCCTTCAATAAAGTTTGTTTCGTTCGATTACATTCTCTCTCTCTCTCTCTCTCTCTCTCTTCGTCTCGGCCGTTCGTCTTCTCTCTAACTTTGTTTCGAAGTTGGTTGCGCTTCAAGGTCGCGCAAGCACTGGGTCGCATCATAAATTTCCATCCTCGACAAACCCTCATCCCATGTTTTAATTAGTCCATACCAACGAGACTACTTTGGATTTCGCTACGTTGCTGTGATTATGATTATTTAACAATATAAGCGGTACAATGATTAAGTGGAAAATAACAAGAATGCTTATGGAACATATCCTGGTGTAATCTATTTTATTTGATTTATTTGATTTTTTACGAAAATTAACTCGCCGATATTTAATTGTTGCGCTTTTATGTGGACAATTCCATGATATTTAAAACCTTCGTTAACTTTTAATTAGCTATCGAATTTTAATGCAAACAATATCGTTTTAAAAAAGAACATGTATTAAAATCAAATCCTTTATGTATTCAAGAATTCAATTATTGATTACGAAAATTAATAACAGTCGTACTTTAAAAGCAGCAATCAAACGACATTCGCAACATTTTCATAAATTATAATATCGCTAATTTGTTTGTTTTTGTTTGTTGTTATTTTTCCAGGGAAGTGTCTACATCTAAGCGGCCTAACACCAGAGCCACTAACAGCCGACGATGATTACAAACTATTACGGTTGGGCATTGGCTTCACGAATATGGTGGCACGAGCCACCAAAGGCAGCGCTGATCTCACGCGAAAAGAGATCAAAGAAGGTTAGTAGGATATGACTATTTTGACTGTATATGTGTGTGTGTGTGTGTTGCTTGTAACATCTTCAAAATAACTCGAGGGAAGCGAGATTCAAAGTAATATCTTGTGAAATCAAACGATAACTACTTGGCAACCAACTCTACGTAGCGTTATCGGGAATTGCGCAAAGCGATCAAACTACAATTTCGTTTAATGACTCGCTAGATATTTCAATGAATCCGATACAATTAATTCGTGAAAGTATATACGTGAATTGATTTGTTTTTGCGGGAAAAGATAATAGTAAAAAAATAGATAAAAAGTTAAATTAAAAAAATGGATATTGAAGTTAGCGTCGGGGCTTCCCCTTAAGGAGCCAAACGGGGATTCCCAATTGAATCGATCGTAGCTACACGAGCGACGGGTAGGTGCCTCTCAACTCTCGCTTCACTGGTGTTCGACAACAGGTGACTTTACTTATTATACAAATAAAGCATTATTTTGTACAGTTGATTGAAGTTGTCTTGTAGTTAACGTCGCGTTATTTTCGTGCGAGGGAGTGAGTATATTGGAATGCTGATCGAATTACGAATTATGAATTATATATACGTATACGTATTCGTAAAGAAAAGCGCCATTATTAGTCGCATTATTTTACTGCAATGTTACGTTAGCGGCGTGATATTATAGATACCTATTGAATATCGAAAATGCTTGCTCATTATAGGTTGCACTGGATTTATATATTGTACGTACAAGTTCAGGACTTTTATACGATTAAAGTAACGGATATCAATGTAGTTTTGTAACAAATGCAAAGCAATGCAGAACAATCTTATGCGAGGGTATCGAATGATAAATACTTTATGAAATGGCAGTCGGTCAATATAACTTTGTCTTCTTTCCTTTTTAGAATAAAATATTGATTCAATGAAGTTTCACTTTTCGGTTACTAATTATTCAAACATGTATGCTTTTTTTTTTCTTTTCATTCGGTAAACATCAAACGTACTTGTTGATATATCTTTTTCAGATTTAAATCATTCGAATACGCTCGATTATTAAATTTCAAAGGTTTACACCCTTCGAAATTTTTCAATCTCCAATCGCATGTAAAATTAAATACTCGAGTGTGCAAATGGGATCTATTTGAATTTATACATTCCGTTTGAAGTTAAATAAAGAAAAAAGTGTGCTTTTGATAAAATGAATAGTTGAAGCGCCACTCGATTGCAGTACCATGTCGTAGTCGTGTTTGTTTTCAGCCGATGAGCCAGTTTTTAAATCGTTTGATAAACTTCGAAAAAATTAATTTAGTAAATTTTTTTCCGAGTAAATAAGAGAGTCATTAGTAATAATAATTTCGAAAGCTCGTTTGAGATACTCTTACTACCGATGTACACACAAACACACACATACATATATATATATATAAAACTGAAGTGGGCAAGTAATTAAAAGAGTAGTTACTCAGCGATACGTGATAAAAGCGTACTTACCCCACTAAGCAATTACTTCGTTAATTATCGGATGTAATGGAACCCGCAGTGACCCTTGATGTAATTGATTTTCCGTTAAAGCAATTCTTTCGTTGTATTTCATTTTTACGAGATTTATACTTTAAACGTAAAATGAAAAAGAAAAATAATTGGTAAAGCACGGTTGTACCGATTAGAATAGTCGAAAACATAAAAAATTCTTTGACATTTACAGGAAGCCACGTTCTTCTAGAGAAGCTGAAAAAATATAAACCGAAGATTGCTGTTTTCAACGGCAAACTTATTTACGAAGTTTTCTCAGGCAAAAAGGAGTTTGGATTTGGTAGGCAACCCGATTTACTTCAAGGCACAAACACAGTAAGTTTAAAAATTGTTAACAAACATGAAAAATGGTGGTTACTTTATAAGATGGCCTTACGACGTAAACCGCAAACAATGGTTAAAAATGATTGACGAATAATTTGATGAATTCCATAGTACATGTGGGTGATGCCATCGAGTAGCGCGCGGTGCGCTCAGTTACCGCGTGCCGCTGACAAAGTGCCGTACTACGCGGCACTCAAGAAATTCCGTGACTATTTGAACGGTACGATCGCACACCTCGACGAGTCGGACATCGTGTTTGCCGACACGAAGCTGAAGAAGCGCGAACAGGATGCTATCGAGGATAAAAAGACTATATTCAACGATGACTATAACGATGGCGAGCCACGCTTCAATGCAGATGGTAAGATCGGTTGTTTTTATTTTCTCTGTTCTAATTCGCTTGTATATCCAAGATCCCATTCAATTTTATCGCAAAGCTTATTTAACAACGTGAACGTCAATGTAAAAAATAAATTGACCATTACAGGTACGATAAAGCAAGAACCAGGTCTGATTCCTGGCAAGAAAAAGCGGGGACGTCCAAAGAAAATCAAGAATCCTGAAGATGCGCCACCACCGGATATGGACAAACCCGACGGCAGTGGTGAGATAATAAAAAAGCGACGTGGTCGTCCTAAGAAGATTCATCAACAGCAAAAACAAGCCGAACGCGAAGCTAAGGAACGCGAGCATCAACAACAGCAACAACAATTACATCAGCAGCAATTAGCTCATATGAACGATGGTTACATGTCCAATTGTTTCTCACCGGCGATGATGTCGCCGCCAAAACCATTCTCACATATGGCGCCGTATCCACAAATGAGCGAACCACAAGGTTACTACGGCGATCCATACACCAAACAACATTACGATGACGTTGCTGAACCATCACCCGAATACGATCAAACACCGCAACAATATAATCCAGCTGATCATGGTAGTCCTGCTGGGACGCCAAATTATGGTGGCTATATGGCTTACCATGAACAAGAACAACATGCCCCAACTCCAATGAGTCAGACTACCGACGAGCACTCGCATCACTCGCATCCTACGCCCCCGCATAATCATCCGCATACACCTACGCACTCCATGTCGCCGCATCCACACGAGCAATACGGTGAGTTTCTTTTCTCTTGCGATTAGTCAAACTTTGGTTATTTTGTGAAACTGTGTCAACTATCGATTCGGGAAGTCACATGTTGTCGGAGCTGAAGCTGGAAAGGATGTTTCAATTCTTTATCGGGTTATTGGGTTGTTGGACAGCTCGCTGGGTGTGCAAAATCAATTCCACTTGACAATTCTTAGTGAAATATCTTGATAGCTTCGAAACTTTGATATTTGTCATTTTATTATATGATTAAACTATCAATTATTACAGGCATGAAGCGGACGACTGGACCAGATGTAGCCTCCAAGAGTCTGAGCGATCTGGAATCGTTGGTCGATCAGATCCCAAGTATAGCCGATTCTGGTCAACAACGATTACAACATCCAGGCCTCGCGGGCGACGACTCATTGAGCGACAAACTCGGCGATGCCTCGTCTCATCAGCCATACTTACCAGCCTATGGTACACCAAATTCGAGTCATCAGTCAAGTTACAGTCCTCCGTCGCAATATCCGAACGACGCAAATTACAATTACACGAGGGAATCGTCGCAGCAACAACAGCAACAGCAACAACAACAGCAGCAACAGCAACAGCAACATAGCAAAGCTTACACTGTAGAGAATTTAGCATCGAGCAATTATACGCCGACGATAAGCGCATACCCGCACTACCCAAGTAACGGTTACCTCGAGTCGAGCCTCGCGCAACGCACTTATCACGGCTTCCATCATCCGTCCCTTCATCATCCCATGCCTACCAATGCACCTTATCCTTACAATACTTCTTATACCAGTTCGTTCGATGCGTATCAACATTCAAATGTTCAACCAAATTATCAAGGCTACGCCACTAGTAGCACGCCACCGTCGTATAGACCACCCGTCGATTTGGCTTACGATGGGGTATGATAGTTGGACAGGCATTAAGTCGGCGGTAACGTTCTTTTTGTACGAGAGCGAGCAAACTTTTCGGCAGCGCGATTGTGATGGTGGTGATGATGATGGTGGTGATGATGGTGATGATGATGATGATGATGATGATGATGATGATAGTGGCGATGATAATGATAATGGTGATAATGATGACGATGTTGAAGACTGAAGGGGACGGGACTACGTGTCTGGGAATGACCGATGATCCTGGGGTGTTAATCAAAATAAACTTTTTATATGTGATGCTGTTTCGTTTTCTGAGAGATCGTTAGTGGTTCTGTTGTGATGATTGGCCGTCATTTGGATATTGACGGATATTTTGCGTTTATCTCTGTTTTTGTTTATTAATATTTCACATACATTGTGAATCTGATTGTTTTGTTTGAATTGATATTGTTATAACTTTGTTACGTTAATGTTTTCATCTGAATCTATTCGGTTGAGCAAGAAATTTGGATTGTTAGGATTATACGCAATTTTAGACTTAGCGTTTTGATTGAGAATCTAAATAGACATGACAACTTTTTTATTGTCGGTATCACTATATATGATACAAACAGTTGTAATTTTATACATTTACTTCGTTGTTGTTAAAGTTAAAATAATGATTCTTATTGTTTTTCATAATATCAAATGAAAATAAGATGATCATTTTTTTAATTTTTGAACGAAATTGCACGAAACCTAGTCTATATTTTGATTGTAAATTATTTTTAGAGATTGAATTTTTATAATTTAATTTACAATAGTATTGCAGTAACTACAATACATCTACGGCAAAGTTATGATTTTTACTTTTTACCGATAAACTGATATTTTTTTACAAATATCATTTCAACCAGTCAACACAATTCAACCACCAAGGAACCCTCAATTTTCATACTTTCAGTTAGTTAAAAAGACTGACGCACTCGAATATAATTATGTCGCGAAGGTTAACAAACAAAAAAAAACACATCGGTGCTATTAGTTTCCCGGTGACAAATTACAAAAAAAAACTCGTTACAACGAAAAAAACAAAAAAAAAATGTCTACTTCGCACGCCGAAAAATTTGCCGCCAAACTACAGTTCTCTTGCAGCTGTAATGTGCAATACACGACACAACATAGGCAACGACGGCCTCGGATCTTTGCTGCGCCGCTAAAGAGTGCAATATAGCCGAAAAAAAAAGAATAAGAGGAGAAGAAAGTTCGTTCTCCATGTGCATGTGTGTGTATAAAAAAAAAGTAAAAAAAGTTCGAAGCGACGACGGACCGCCAAACAATTTCAGTTCGTCAAATGAAGAGAGAGACTTGTTGCTTTACTGTGAATGCTGATATTATCTATATCTTTGTACCCATCTTCCCCTCCCCCCTCCCCCTCGTGTAATTTTTAAGAAACTACGCGCGCGCGAGAGAGAGAGAGAGAGCACGTTATTGTATAAATTGAATATTTCCTATTAATTAAACTCGCTACATAAGTTGTATTTGTTAATTGCATACTTTGTAATCGAGGAACGATTGTTTTTTTATCGAATCGCGCCGATAGTGTTTAAGAACAGGGCATTTCCTCGGATTGTTGTGCACGGTATAAATGCAGCACTTGCGTTTAAAGAACAACGTTATGTTTTTTACAATATATTTCCTCTTTGTCCCCTTCAATTGCATTGCGTTTCTATATATTGGTGCGAAGTAAGAAAAAAAAAATTAAAAAAAAGTTCGACACACGCAGACACTCCTCGTTCGCTAGATGTTATTAACGCAACGCTGTAAAATGTCGATGCATCGGCGTGATTATACATAAATATAAATACATATAGATATATATTATACAAATATAAATATAAAAGTATATATAAATATTATTATTATCGATTGACGAAAGAAGGCTAGCTCTAATTAAAAGGAAAATGACAACTCAAGAAAAGACATTACACGATTTTAAAGGCAACGTAATTACCATCTACATGATAATGTGGAGGTTCAAGAGAACAAAATAAATTAAACATGATTGCACAGGGTATAGACGAAGTCGTTGATATACATAATAAACCGATGTCTTTATACATAATTATATAAATATAATGAGATATGCATCGATACATGTGTTTTGACCTTTCGTTTCTGTCGGCCTCAGCCAAAATACACAGACACACACAATGGTTCTTAGACGTTTTTTCCATTCCGGTGCAGGCATTATCGATATAGATGTCATCAGTGTTGAGTAACTCATTCGTAGCCATATTAAAAAACACATACACGCATACATACATACACACACACACACATCGCTGTTGGTTGTACCGTTGAGAGAGAGAGAGAGAGAGAGCTTTGAGCCGATGGCTCTTATTTTTTAATTGCTCCAATTGTTCTTTATTACCTCCCCTACACCTCAACTTCTTAAGTATGTATAAAAACTACCGGCTGCGTGGAAAGACTTTTATGATGCGTGACAATTTGCGAACAATTTTGATACGATTGAGAAAAAAAGAGAGTTGTGAAACAAAAAAAAAGGGGGGAAAGAAATTGTTTTTTTTTCTTTCACTGGCGATACTTTGTATATATATATTAATCCGAAGAGTCATGAAAGATTCTTCCACGTTGGCCGATAATTATCGTGAGATATAAAATAAAGGGAAGGGTGACGGATGCACGAAGCAAACGTTTTTTGAAATTCACGAACAAAAAATAATAAAGCAAGTTCCTATCGTCTTCTAATGATTTTTCCATCCTATTTAGGCATCCTAACAACAGTGAAAACCAGAAAAGCAAGAGAAAACGACGTTATGTATATCCGACATCCTTGCCTTGAGTTCGTATCTTCTAAGCGTTTATAAGAGTTACGAGTATTTCAATTCTAGTTGTATCCGCTCGCGACCGGGGGAACGACGACTCTGACACTGAGAAAAAATTTTCTCCTCTCCATTGTCGTTTTGAAGTTTTAGATACGGATGGTTTTTTTCGTTCTTGTATACTTTTGACATTTGCTGTAAATATTCGGAGTAGAGTCTCGAGTTGATGACTGAAAAAAAAAATTAACGCGTCTAAAACTTCTGAACGATAGGTCACACATATTTCTAATTCGACTTTCGAATTGTGACGATGGTTTTGCGTCTCGAAGGGACATTAAATGAATAATCATTTATTAAAAGTTATTGAAAGGTCTTGGATAGATTGCAATAAGCAAGTTAAATGGATATTCAATGACATTTTATAAACTTTATAAGAAACGTTTTGAAAGTTGGTACAAACGACTGTATGCAAAAGTAAATTTGTAATCGTTTCGGCCAACTTGTCGAGCAAATTTTTGTCAGTGTGACAGTCGATACGAAGTAACCGAAGGAATTTTTCAACATGCCGAACGTAAAATGTGTATAGCTTTATTGTATACTTCGATATAAGAGAATGGATATTAAACGATAAATAAGAAAAAAAAAACAATGATGAGCGGCAATGAGATCGATCGGTTTGCTCATGGCGAATGTTACTTAATGTACATTGTTTATACATAAAGACAAATTAAATGAAAACAAAAAAATAATTAACGATAAGAGTATTAAGCTCTAGTTCCGGATTATGCTAAACTCCACTATGAATGTGTGATGTCCTTATAAAGAATTAAAATCATCATGAAAACAAAAAACAAAACGAATAATGTTTATGTCGACTTCATTTTTCACACGTACACACTTACAATCACTTATTATACAAGTATCTTTATAGTTTATTTTCCATTCTTTTTTTTCTTTTTTTTTGTTTATTAATCACCGAAGACGACGCGAAGCGTAATAAAGTCGAAAAGTGTTCTTCTTATTCCGCACTGCTTCTTTTATATAGTTGACGAGTGAGGTAGGGCCAGTTTTCGCGAACGAAGTTTTTTGATATCGACAGTTAATTGTAATGCCCAACGTGCTGTTAACATTACCATTATGTATAGTGATGATCGACGGTTTACCTTTTTTTTTCTTTCCTTTTTTTTTCTTTTTCATTACTATTGTTAACGACAAGCAAGCTATGATGTAAAATAGATTTTTGAATCGTTTTCTGAAAATAAATGTCTTTTTAAAAATAAATTGCCGCTTTTGAAAATGTACGTGACAAACAGTTAAATCCCATCTTATCCATCTTGATTCACTTTGATCGATCGTTCTTTTCCAAAAGAACGTTCAAACGTCATATTTCAATGTAATTTTTTGTGCACTTCGTCAAAACGAATGAAAAACATTGCGACGGTAAATAGAAGCAATTATTTTTGTACGTATCAAACCACTTAATGGCAGATCGTCATTCGTTAAAAATTTTAATCGAGTTCGCAACTTCTATTACCGTGTAATACTAATTGCAAGAAATACCGTTGGAGTGGCGCAGATAAATTTCATTTTTTTCCCCAATATTACCAATATCCTAATTGAGATGTTTAAACGTTCAAATGATACTCGATGACAGCTAATTTAAACGTCACGGTATCGTCACCGTAGTGATCGAAGCAACGATAGTGACGAGTACAAATTGTGACCATTTCCGTTGCGTAAAGCGAAATCCGAAAGAAATCCTGATGATAGTCCTCTGTATTTCGAGGAGGTTGGTCGTCTGGTAACGTTTATTGGTAAGTATTTAACCGATTATATCTCGTATGGACGTATACCTCCTTTCGAAACTACCGGTAAAAGAATCTAGAAACACTACGTATACATGAATTTCACGACAATAAGCGCATTCGTACGATCAAGAATAATTGGAAGAATCGATCGAGATTTTTTGTTCGAATCGTTCACACCAGCTAATTACGGATTAGCGGAGGAATTATTCGGAAGATTGACCTTATCGCAACAAAATCGAGCGATATACTTGGCAACGGATAACGACGAATCCGTTTAAACGCAAAAGTCAATAGTGAGATGACTATAGAACGCTTGCTTATGCTACCTGGAAGTTTTTTATTTATTTGAATAGTTGCATTAACGTTGGCCTCGGCGAAAAACATTTTGCTATATTATTCTCGCGTAGACGCATTAATTATTGAAGTTATTTATTGAACGCTTTTAAACGGGAACGAAAGAACAACCTAGCGATAATAATAAACGATACGAAAAAAAAAACTATCGCGTTCGCGGGATTCGCGAATCGATGCTTCGAATATACGGGTCTACCTATTTGGACAAGTTGTAATAATTATCAGTCTCTACTCTTACTTTTGTGCAAACGAGGAAGCTTACGTCCGTCGTGGCATTCTCCTCGATGCTGACCGAAACTCACCGACTTTCGCTCAATGTTGTATTTTTTGGAGCTGCTGTTAATTCGCTCGTCAAGCACAAGAGTCGATGCGCGCCAAATAGCGATTGTGGTTGTTCGTGGACGTCCTTAATAATCCACGATTTTACCGAAACACGCAAAAACGTCGCTGTTATATCGTTGTCCGGAACGTACTTGCAACTGATTCGAGTTCGACTGAGAGAATCTTCGCTGGTTACCGACAAACCATCAATTTCATTCGTCGAAGAAATCGACGTTTTATTAAAAATGATTGGTTGTTAGAGGAAAAGCTACAGTTTGACACGAGCTTTGATTGCTCGTCAAATAACTGGCGTACAAACTGGCGTAGCGCTCGGGCGTTGAACGCTGGTGTATCGTACAACGCGATCTAACGCTACGCTGCTCGCTGTTAATTTCCGTAAAACCAGCAAACAAACAATCGTTTTGTCGCCTCGTAAAACGAATGTTTTTGATCTGTTGAAAATAAATAAAGGTTGCTTGCAAAACAGAGATACCGAGTGTGTACGCGAAACAAGAAAGCAGCACACGACAACGACGAATCATTAGTTAGAGCATAGAAAAACGACGCAAGTTTTACGTAGCCTTCTCGCTGTCACAGCTTTCGACACTTGAGAATTATTCATTGGTTCACGGTTAATTTTTGAAAAGGCGTTGGAAGCGGTGTATACGCTTTCACTGGCTAGAGCATCAGCGTGCGAATTAGTATTTGATAGACCACGTTTACCGTGTAATTGCAGTGGGATTGCCGTTTTTCCGCGCAACAAATACATTTGCCAAGCGAGATCGTTGAATATGAACGTATTTAATCGCAATAATCGCGTTCGCATAATCAAAAATAACGCAGAGGTCGATAAAGATTATTTTTCGAATCGTCGATGGCAGCTAGTTACGATGCTGGAAAAATATTCGGGATTTTGGCCTTATCAGAGTAAACTCGAGCAATTCTCTACGCAGTTGGTGCATTTTGTCACTATATTGATTTTGTTACTAGCAGTGGTAAATCTCGATCGTTAGCGCGATTGACGCTGGTTTCGTTTCAAACCACAAAGTACGATTATTTTCAGATGAACAAATTGCGAGAATACGTAGGAGTCAATACGGAAATGATCACGGAGTGCATACTCACGATGATTTTACTGCTTTCCTTGATAATGAAACTAGCGCTCGCCTCTACGTATCAACGTAGCGTGAGTATAAAGCTCTTACTTCGCGTAGCCTTTACGTAGACGGCTGTATTCTCAATTGTTGCACGTTGTTCAAGAGAATAAAAATTTACGAAAAAATAACCGAGCATTTTAAACTAATGAACGACGCGGAGGAAGCTAGCACACTGAAAGAATTCACGGATCAAGGCTACAAATTTGCAACGACCTATTTAAGTCAGTTGAAAGATTTAAAACGTTCGCTGAACGTCCTTCGATCGAACGTTGCGTTGTGCTAAATATTTGATTTTTCTTCCAGCTATTATATGCGTTTGCGTGTGCTTATTCGATGGTTTGACCGCAATCGAAGGCTTCTACCGTTACTTGTTTGCACACGACCAACTCAACATCAAATTGCCCGTGCAACTAAATTATGGTTTCGACCACAAGAAGTACTGGTACGTCGTGGCGACGAATTTTCTATCGAGCATCTGCAGCGGTGTGCTCATCGACTTTGCGTACGATTTGTCCTTCATATTGCAAATACGACACGTGCAGGCACTATCGAAAATCGTTGGGTAGGCGAATATCAATATTACGATGGAATATAATTATTTGTCGCTGTCGCATAATTCGGCGTTGTCTCAGAATGCGTTTGAACAAAGCTACGGAACTGGTGACGAACAACGCTAGCGTCGTCAACGATCGCGCCGATGAAGCGTATTCATTGATATCAAGAGCGATTGATTTACACTCGGAATTCTTGGAGTAAGTTTCAAACACCCACTGATACGTTTGAATCAATTGTATCTGTAACGCGAACGGATACCCGTAGATTGGTCAAACTGATCGAAGAAACTCACACGATCCTTTGGTTCATCATACTATCGCTCAGTACTGGAACGTTCGGAGCTGGTATGTACTTGGTAAGCGTCCGATTCTGTCCACCTCGTACCTTGCTTTCCGACCTTCAATCGCCACGAACCATTGGATTTTCAGATATCTACGAGAATTCACAGTTCGGTCGATACCTTGAGAAACGTCTGTGCGTATTTTGTGATTCTAATGCACTTTCACGTGATTTTTTCGCAAGGCCAAAACATCATTGACTCGAGCTCTACGGTGGCCGACGTTTGGTAAGGGGATGCTTGATTAGTCGCGCGTGAAATGCTTGTTGCGTCGAGTAATCGATGATTTAACGAATATGCTCAGCTACGACTGCAAGTGGTATGGTTTGCCTGGAAAATCGTGCAAATTATTAACCGTAATGATGATACGAACCTCCGTTCCTTGTCGAATAACGGGAGCGAAACTGTTTCCTTTGTCGATTCAAACGTTTGGCAAGGTAGGTTATTAATTATTCGTTAACAACGTCATTACTATGTTTCGATGATAATCATGTTCGTTTCAGATGTTAAAAGCGGGTATATCGTACTACACCGTATTCAAAGCCTAATATTCACATTTTTAATTTAATTATAGAATACACGCTACTCTGACGTTAAACCGTTCAATTTTAATATAATTCGTCATCAAATTTAACCGAATATGGCTGAAAACGTTTGCTGTCGATGCACCGATAAAGCTGTTCCATGTTTGAACTGTTATCGATTCGCGGAACATGAATAACACTTATTTCTAAAAGCGCCTTGCTAATCGTGCGTATAGAGAAAGAAACTTGCCAATAACAACAACAAACTATTAGTTAAAGCATAGACAGCCGATGAAAGTTTTACGTCGCCTTCTCGGCAATTCTCAATTGCAGCTTTCGACGTTAATGGATTATTCATTGAATCACGGTTAATTTTTGAAAAGATGTTGGAAGAGGTATACGCTCTGACTGCCTCGAACATCGACGCACGGATTAGTATTGGCCGAACCACGAGTCTCTGTAGAATTGTAGTAGATTTGTCGTGATTTTTCTGTTCGCGAAACAACAAGCCTCGGTTGAGCGGAAATATCGAAGTAATTATACATAGACGAATATGAATTTATTCAACCGGAATAATCGCGTTCGTATGATCAAAAGGAATACATCGACAAACGAGAATTATTTTGCGGATCGTCGATGGCAGCTGGCTACGTTACTGGAAAAATATTCGGGATGTTGGCCTTATCAGAGTAAACTCAAGCAATTGTCGATGCAATCGGTGCATTTCCTCGTGATAATAAGTTTTTTCCTAGCAGTGGTAAATCTCGATTATTTCCGATCGTAGCTGACTTTGCTTCAAATATCAAAGTACGATAATTTTCAGATAAACAAAATGCGAGAATACGTAGGGGTCGATACCGAAATGAGTTTAGAATGCATACTTACCATTATATTTTTTATCGTTCTAATGTGTAAACTATTGTTTCCCTCGACGTTTCAACGTAGCGTGAGTACAAAACCATTTAACGCACGACTGGCGCACACCGTGCGTAATCGTTGAACGTTGTTGCAGAGAAAACGAACTTACGAAAAAATAGCCGAACACTTTAAAATAATGACCGACGCGGAGGAAGCTACGATCCTCAGAGAATTCGCGGATCAAGGCTACAGATACACGATCACGTATTCGTGTGAGTTGTCCAACCAACTGCAATCTCGTCCGAGCAATTCAACTCGTGCGGCGCTCGATATTTCGATAACTTTTCTCGTTGTAGGTCTCGCTTGTATTTTCGTTTGCATATTCAACAGTGTGCCACTAATCGAGGGGTTCTACTATTACTTTTTCGTGAACGGCCAACTCAACGTCAAGTTGCCTCTGCAATTAAACTATGGCTTTAATCACAGTAAATATTGGTACATCATAACGCTTGATTTCATATCTTGCACCTGCAGTGGTATTCTTGTCGATTTTGCGTACGACTTGCCGTTCATATTGCAAATACGACACGTGCAGGCACTCTTCGAAATCGTTGGGTACGCGACAATGGCACGCCACTGATTAAACAAATCTTAATTGTTATTGATCGTTGCATACTTCGATGTCTCAGAATGCGCTTGAACAAAGCTTCGGAACTGGTTAATCAATCGGAACACGCTGGAAACAGCGACGAAGCTGCCGATAAAGCGTATTCGTTAATAACGAGAGCGATTGATCTACACTCGGAATGTCTCGAGTAAGTTTCAAATAACCATCGATACGTTTGAATTTATTGTATTTGTCGTTTGAACGGACTCCGTAGATTGGTTAAAATGGTCGAAAAAACTTATACGAGCAATTGGTTCATCATTCTATCGCTCAATACCGGAATGTTTGGAGCTGGTATTCACTTGGTAAGCGTTCAAGTCTGGCTACCTCGTACCTTGCTTTCCGACATTTAATCGCTACGAACCATTGGATTTTCAGATATCTTTGAGAATTCACGACTCGATCGACACTTTCCGGAACGTCTGTGCGTATTTTTTGGTTCTAATGCACTTTCACGTGATTTTTTCGCAAGGCCAAAACATCATTGACTCGAGCTCTACGGTGGCCGACATTTGGTAAGGGGATGCTTGATTAGTCGCGCGTGAAATGCTTGTTGCGTCGAGTAATCGATGATTTAACGAATATGCTCAGCTACGACTGCAAGTGGTATGGTTTGCCTGGAAAATCGTGCAAATTATTAACTTTAATGATGATACGAACCTCCGTTCCTTGTCGAATAACTGGAGCTAAATTTTTTCCTCTCTCGATCTACACCTTTGGCAAGGTAGTCTTTTAATATTTCCCACGATATATCATTACTGCGTTCAATTATGATTACTTTGGTTACAGATGTTGAAAGCTGGTGTATCGTATTATACGGTATTCAAAGCCTAAAATTCGTATGAATTCGTTCAAAGTATAAACGTACGTAACAAAATCTGCTTAGATCAAATCAAATAACCCAATAAAGCAACACTACGATCGATTTTCTTTTCGTTTTCCGCGTTAAAATTTACGAATTGGCGCGACATTTTCTTCAGTGAACGTCTCCAACGTTGTTTTACAGACATCCATTTGTTTTCGTAGCCTCAGTCGGAAAAATAAAAGCTTTTAAGGAACAACAATTAATTGACAACACGCGTCAGAGCAGTTATTAGGTTCTTCCAGTGGTTCTTGCAGTTGGAAACAGCTTTTCGCAACGCAACTGAGCAATCTACCGATGACCATCGCTATCACACTCAAATAATTGTATTTCTACTAAATTTCGACTTGGAAAATAAAGAAATGGTCTATCGATCAATGATGTATCCTATGAAATTTGAATTTATTTACCGACTCAATGTTTTGGATCGTTTCAAAACGACAGCGCTGCTAATCGATACGCGTGTCCGTCCATTTCATCGCCTTGAAATTTGCATTTTTATTGTTTTCTTTTTTGACGTACATAACATCGTTATCTTACTGCTAAAATGTGTCGGATATTTTATGCAAGAGTAAACCAAAGAGTACCGATAAATTATTCTTTAAAATAAGTTCGCGAAAAAACTCTTCACGCTCGTAGACAAAAATAAAGTAACGACTTTACATATTTGTCAATTGTACATTTTTTAAAAGATGGATGAGAAATTGCATCGAGTGTCAACGAGCGATTGATTATTGCACGTCGACCAGTCGAGCGACACTTGAAAATTACAATATTACATTGATCGAATAGTCAAATATACGTTTGTTTGGAAAGAAAAGACACGTTTCCAATATCCACGCTGGTAATTTGCCACTTTATTAGCAGATTTACGTAGAGTTTGGTCTTATCGGATTAAAATCAATCGATATTCCTCGCAAACGTTTGACGTTTTAAATTTACCGTTTATACTTAATAATCGAAGCAATTGTGCATAACGGCGGTGAACAATTTATCTCAGTCCAACAGATTCGCACAATACAAAGATGTCAATACAGAAATACTCATCGAATTTATCCTCTTCAATGATTGTTATTTTAGTATTGCTCGACAAACTTAGCTTTGCCTTTTGATGCAAACGCAGCGTATGCGTGTATGTAATTCACGATGTACTTCGATGTACTATGACCTTGCCAATTAACTGGCGCACGACTGTTCCCTTTGCCAATGGAAACGTTTGGTAAGCTAGCCATTTAATAACTCGTTGACAACGTCCTTATTCCCAAGTATTCCGATGATAATTGTTTTGCTTCAAGGTGTCGAAGGCTGATTTATCGTACTACACGATATTTAAAATATAATTCTCAGTATCTAAGGTTAATCGTTTGAAGTAATAACGTTACGTGATCCTAGTTTTTATCGCTACTGTACGGAATTTGTGGGCGTTTTCGAGATAACTTTTTCCTCGTTTTCAGTCTCATCGTAATTACTATTCGCAAACCGTTTTTCCCGTTATAGTGCACGTTCACATTTATATAGCACTTGAAGCAACGAGACTAACGAGGAAAAAAAATGTCGAAAGGAGGCACACTTGATTAAACATTGACACAAAGTTGTTGAATATTCGAATGAGCAAAATTGTTTTGATGTGTTATTTAGTTCGAAAAGTAAGGCAAATTTAACTTGGAAACATCAAACAAAAATGGCTATACTTTCTTTTGGCAAACAATTGATCTATACGTTCTAAAATCAATAAAAACGATTAATTTGCACACGGTTTATTTGTATTTGTGCAATTATCACGGTATACATACACGTGTAACGAACAGGAGAGAGAGAGACTAAGGATTTATTTACTTTTGAAAAAATATTTGTTGGTTCAAATCAAATAATACTCAAAAACAAGTACTTTGTCGATCAATCTACCCTTACAAGCCGCAATTAACGAGTACGTGGATTTTGCCAAAATGTACACTGCGCACTTGAAATCAATTTGATTTTTCAAAATGAAAAAGTAGATACAAAAATGTCATGGAAAAATCGCGCACTTAATTACGTGTACCAACACAAACGACGAGATTTTTCCACTGAGAAAAAGTACTCTGGCTCCGCGTCACTGACATCCGTTTAAAAAAAAAATCTTACGAAAGATCGAAGCACGTAGAAAAATGCCAATAATGCATACGTACGTAAATTTTTCCAAGTGAAGCGATTCGTATAACACGATCGTGATCAATTTGACGCAAATGCAGCAACTTAGGAAGCAACAAGAATATTGATATACTCAAAAGTACGTCGATTTACCCGACAACGTTTTTGATAGAAAGAACGTTATTAATTATTTCCCTGGAGAAAAACAAGTCGATGAAAATATGTAACAGCTTGCAAACCATAACAAGATGTCAACTGTTGAAACTGAAAAAATTGTCGAAGAAATAATTCTATAGTTGATAATGATATGCGATAATTCAAATTAAATTCAATGTATCACGCTTTAATGTGGTTGAAAAAAAAATTGCCATCAATTTGAATGTACATTTATTGAACAGAATATTAGGTGTTTCTTTGTACAAAGACAATTATGTATGCAATGGAAATTAATCAAATGTTGATGCAGTGCGCGTGCTCGTTTGCATAATCCACTGCTAATATATAAATCATTGTAAACTATAGCAAATATACTTACATTTTCGTAGCGTCATCTTTCCGTTGCAGCCTAAGATCGGCTATTAGGATAACGAATCACTCGCTCATTTGCTAAGGATATAGGAAAGATATAATAATTGTATTGACCAAGTGTGAAGGATGGATTATCAATTAGTCTACTATTTATACTTCCTATGTGCATTACGTACGCTGCACTAATTTTTTCTTCGTTTTCTTTGCATATTAATCATTTACACGTGCGGTCAAAAAAAAAAAAAAAAAACACGTTTAATAGTAAATCCGTTTAAATTGTCATCTACAACGTTCCAAATACTTTCGTTTCGAGTGATTTTGATTTTAAAATTATTTAAATAAAAGCTCACAATGCATATTGTTTTCTAAAATGATAATGAATTAGTGGTAAAGAAAAACATTTCAAGGCTCGTAATAATTACAAACTTGATACTAATTGAGCGTTCGGAACGAAAAATCCCGTGATTCTTTTTGTACGTTCAAATTGGTAATAAAAACTTGAAAGCAAAAACAACGTGATTTCCATAAACACTGTCTCTGAGACTATGACGAGACGATTCACTTGAGAGAGAGATCATTTAAGGTTTTACTTCGTCGCAAAGTGTACATATGATTAAGACGACAATCGATATTCTTCAACAATATAGTCATATGAAGTTTTGATAAAATGTTTATTTTTCTTATATTCGTTACGTTAACGTTGATAATAAGTTTTCACGTGTCAACGCGATACAACAAATTTGGTAGATCGATTAACAGAATTCCTGGCTTGCGACCGTTTCCCGTAGTAGGTAATTTGCTGACGTTCAATTGTCCCCCAGGTAAATGCCTTCTTTTTTTTTGCAATGTTATTTAAAAATATAATTTTTACATTCGACAAGGATACGTACAGTATTAGTGAAATTAATGCATCGATTTGCTTGAAAACGTCAATGGACAATTTATCGATTAATTTGTATTAATATTGTGCTTTAAAGATAAAGTATGGACGAAATTGAGGCTTCTTTACGACAGATTTTACCCAATTTTCAAAGTATGGAAAATTGCTGGTGCAGTAGTACTGATACGCCATCCAGACGACATCAAGGTTTGTTCGAACGATTTTTCACTTGCAGCTTGTGTACAATTATCGTTTTTTTTCAGGCTATCCTTACTTGTAAGAAAAATATCAACAAATCGAATCTTGCGTATGGTCATATCAAATATGCCGGTAACAATGGTATAATTGTCTCCGACGGTGAGTATTTACAATATTTCGTTCGGACTAAAATAACAAAATGATATTTTTGCAAAATCACAATTGTTTTTTTGTTTGTTCTAATGAATTAGAAGCATTGTGGCATCAACGACGCAAAATTTTAAATCAAGCCTTTACCCCAAATCTTCTAGAAGTTTATTCGGAAACTATACGAAAACGCGCGCAAATGTTTGTTGAAAATCTTTGTCACGAGGATAACGGTAGTGTCGTGAAAAACATTACGCAAGAATTTTTAAAATTTTCATTAGCGGCAATTTGTGGTAAATCATAAACGTGCATGTTATTTGACAAACGATCGAAGAAATACTCAACGTCTTGGTTTTTATTTCGTACAGAAGCAACAATGGGGTTTGATTTGAGTACTATTCCCGATATGGAAGATAGATATCGAAACGGATTCACCGAGTTTAGCCAAATCATTTCCTACAGGTATCGACTTTACTCAAAATTCGTTTCAAATCGAATATTTTCATTGTCTTCAATCGCACAAATATACGTTTCGTTTTTGTTTTTAAGAGTTTGTCGACCTTACATCAAAGATTGGATGATGAAGTTTCTACCCGCGGGACAACGTCAAGCGGTTTTATGGAAATTAAATTTAGAATTCATAAACAAGGTACAGTTTAGTTTCTCGCGCGCTCTCACTCTCTCTCTCTCTCTCTCTCTCTTTGTTACCTTACAACAAGAGTTTAATCAGCTTTTTTTCCGCAGATTATCAACGAACGGCGTAATTATCACGAAAGTTTGAAGAAAAACGCCTTGAACAATTACGTAGATAATTTAAACAACGGAATGATGGAAGAACAGGTTAAAGGTAAAAGGATTTCAAAGCGAAAGATTTGCCGGATAGAAAGGATCAATTGGTATTGTTTCAGGTGAGAAAAGAGTGCTGGCAGTACTTGATCTATTATTGTTAGCCGAGAAGAAAGGTTTGATAGATAGTCGTGGGGTATTGGACGAAGTAACAACTATTGTACTAGCGGTAAATATACCATTAATAGAGTTTCTTTGAAATTGAAAGTTTCGTGTGATTCATTTTTGTTTTGGTTTATTTACGCAAATTGTCACGTTTTTAATACCCGTTGTTTAACGACAACAATAAACAAAAAGGGTTTTGAAACAACAGGCATGTCGATAGCTTTTTTGTTGATGTTGCTGGCAGAAAATAAAGAAGCACAGGTGCGTAACGATTCGCCGATAATTATCACTCGAAAGAATCACGTTATTTGTTGTTCTTTCAATATCCGATAGGATTTAGCGAGAGACGAGTTGCGCCAAGTTATGGGCGACGACGATATCATAACGCTCGAACATATAAAAAAATTAGATTACCTCGATCGTTGCTTGAAAGAATCTTTACGATTATTGCCAACTGCCCCTCACATTGGTCGAACGATCACCGAAGAGATAGTCTTAAGTATGACAATAATTTGTTCAAACGATGTACTCTATTGTTGTATAAAATTTAACGTTATTGCAGGTAATCATAAAATTCCAGTGAACAGCGAACTATTTATCAGTATTTACGACTTGCACAGAGATCCAAATTTCTGGTCGAATCCTGGACAATTTGATCCCGATCGATTTTTACCGGAAAACGTAAAAAAACGACATCCCTTTGCTTACGTACCTTTTAGCGGTGGATTACGTAATTGTGTTGGTAAGCAATATACCCAGATACACACACACATGTATATATATATCTCGATGTACGCACGAGTGTGCAAACATTTTTTTTTATACCGCGAGAATGACGATGAATTTCGATGGTTTTACAGGGCAAAAATTGACGATAACGGAGATGAAAACTATTGTCGCCTACATTATCAATGACTTTTACCTTGAGCCTGTTGATTTGATTGCTAATTTGACATTTGATTTGAAAGTCACGTTGCTTGTCGATAACGTTCAATTAAAGTTTGTTAAGCTAGACCGTAATTAATACATGGTTTTATCTCGTTCTACGTTTCTGCGTTTTAGAATACGTAGTCCCTTGTTTTTTCTTTAGTCTAGACAACAATTACAATGAAATCGACGAAACTAGCATTTCTTCAGTATTAATGCAAGCTTTGAAGAATTCTTGCATTTTATTTATAATATTTATTACATTGCGTTATTTAAGCTGTGAATGTTTTCTATGGTTGTTTTCTATGGTTGTTTATGTAATTTGTGCAGTGGAAAATTGTCGTAATAAATAATAATTGTAATAACAACTAGTTTCTTCCAACCATAATTCCTTCCTCGCAAAATTTTATTTATTTTACAAAGTAGATGTCGTGTCTGCGTCTACGTATTCTTCGGTGATTCCAAAAATAACACGTCAATCCTGATTATTGTTAAAAAACTAAACAAGCTAATATACACGGCGTAACCTGAACATTTGGTATTTTTTCACGATTATTTTTACAACCTTCGCGTATCGCTTTATGATTTAGAGTGCAAGTCGAGTATAATTTTCAGCTCTTCCAGGAGAAAAACTAATATTTTTTTTATCGTTAGGCAGAAAAAATATTTAAATGACGGACTCGTGTGAAACATTATCCGTAAGTAGAACAAAAAATGAATGTCATTTTAAGTATACAAAAAATTGCCAATCGTAATTTTTTTTCTACACTCGTAATAGCCTTGGTTGAATAATATATATGATAATGAATTTGACTTTTGACCTGTGGTTATAATAAAAAAGCACTAATGGGTGAATTTCAAATCGATTATCAAATTAACAGTCAAAGAAACTTGTGCAATTAGTAGAAATGTATTTTTTCGCTTGTCATTGATATCGTTCATAAACGTGGTGCAGTCTTGACAAATCTGTCAGTCGATACTAACTTGTTGTTCGATAAGTGTTACAAAACATTTTTTTTTTAACGCCATAATATGGAGTTAGTTTATCTTTTGGTTGTAGTATTACTATTTATTTATATACACATCTCTAGTCGATATAGCGAATACGGAAGACTTATCGATCGAATTCCTGGACCACCGTCATTACCAATTTTCGGCAATTTATTATTAGCTTTTAATATTTCTCTAGGTGAGCGAGGGATAGCCGTTTATATTTGCAATTATCGCGTAGTTTTACAAAAATTGGCTTTCAACGAAGGAACTCGATCTATCGGAGATACTTGGTACGGTGCTTATGAAAAACAACGTTATCTTTTCAGAAGAAGCATGGTTAAAAACACGACAATTCTGTAAGGCTTATTATCCAATCTTTAAAGTATGGAAAATAAAATCGGCAAGTGTGTTCATATGTCATGCGGATGACTTGAAGGTACGTAGTCTTACAAAACGCGTGATCTCGTTGTTGTTTTTCTTTCACTTGCGCGTTTCTATTGTTTATAGACCGCTCTTTCGTGTAAGAAGAATATCAAAAAATCGGATTCTTACAAGTTTATGAAATATGGTATCGGTGATGGAATTATAGTGTCGGACGGTGAGTAACTACGCGTCTTTGCGTTTTCAAAAACGTACAGCAAATATGATTATACGAGTTGCTATATATCTCTATAGGTATTCTCTGGCATCATCGACGTAAGATAATCAATCAAGCTTTCACCCCAGACTTACTGGAATTTTATTCAAAAACCGTTGTTAAACATGCCCAGCAATTTATCGCGGAACTCCGTTGTCGATCTAAGAATGTCGTTCTCAATACTCCTCCAGAATTTTTAAAGTTATCCATGAGAGTTGCTCTTGGTGGGCGAAATATCATTTGTTTCTAGACCAAATATTACTGTTTTTTAATCGGTTCGACGATTTTCGCAGAAGCTACAATGGGACTGGATCTCGATAAAATTAAACCCGAAGAAGAAGACGAATATAGAAATGCGTTTTCACAATTCAGCGAGTTGATTCTATACAGGTATTATAGTTTTTTCTCCGTCGCGTAATTTCACGTTAATTCCAACCTAATATGTCTCTTATCTTGTTAAAAAAAAAATGCCAATTATCGATGAAAAGAGTTTGCAGGCCGTTCATCAAAAATTGGATGATGACATTTTTACCCGTTGGACGTCGACAAAGAAAATTGAAAAAAGTTCTCGATAATTTAGCGAACAAGGTAATCGATTTTATTTAAGATTATAAAAATACGAACGACCAAGTTATCCGAAAGATTGTTTCGTTGTAACCCAATAACCCAATTACAATAAAACTAGATTATAGAGGAACGGATATCCTATCACGAGAATTCTAAGCGTAATATTTTGAAAAATAACGTAGACAAGGCGGACACGGATGGAACGATCGAAGGCATAGCAAGTACGAATATATTCTTTTAATTTCGCGAACAATTTACCCAAATTAGTTCGACAAAAATCACGTTTATTTTCAGCTGAAAAGCAATGTTTGCTCATAACGGATATCTTGTTGCTGGCAGAGAAGAAAGGCCTGATAGACAGAAGTGGAATGGTACACGAAACTTCGACGATCCTATTAGCGGTGAATAACCTTTTCCTCGTGCACGTAATCGTTTCCTCTTGTTTCGATGTTTGAATTCTTTACATAAAACGTATCTTTGCGGAACAGGGCTTTGAAACAACCGGTACGGAGATGTGTTATATTTTAGCACTACTCGCGGAAAATAAAAAAGCCCAGGTGAGACAACGTTAACGCGTGTTTATTTCTCACAAATAGATATATCCACTTTGTTTATAACGTTGTAGGATTTAGTTAGAGCTGAAATACTCCAAGTTTTAGACTCGGACAGCGACGATGGAATAACTGTTAAAAATGTTAAAAAAATGGAATACCTTGACCGTTGTATCAAAGAATCGTTGAGATTGTTACCGGCTGTTCCACATTTTGGTCGTATGATCACGGATGATATAGAATTTAGTAATATCGTGATATCTCAATAACGAAAAAAACAACAACGACGACAGTTTCACGTTTGTCGCATATTTGACGTTGTAAAAATGTAATTTCAGGTAATTATACAGTTCCAGCTGGAACGGAATTGCACATGAGCATTTACGACTTGCACAGAGATCCGAATTTTTGGTCGAAACCCGATCAATTTGATCCGGATAGATTTTTACCAGAAAACGTTAAAAGTCGTCATCGATTTTCGTACGCACCGTTTAGCGCAGGTCTGCGTAATTGCATCGGTAAGTCTAACGAGTAAATTTGAGCGTCGATCAACCTTTACGATCGTTTTCCCCGTGTTACTTTGCAGTCTTTCACATCGTACATCTTCGTATGGTGTTTCAGGGCAAAAGTTGGCAATGATGCAAATGAAGATTCTAGTTGCTTACGTAGTTCACAATTTCGTATTGGAACCCGTTGACGTGATAGCCAATCTTAAATTTGAATTAAAAATAACATTGACACTGGATAAAATACGATTGAAGTTTATTCGGATAGATCGTCAACGCGATGGATGCGAATGAATGGACAAATAATTCGTTAGTTTTAAATTGCTGTGTGTAATTTATTGAAAATCATCGAATACTTTGTTTAACAAGCGTCGCGTTGTACAGACGAACTCATTGTTTTTCGGATTCTTCTTTGCATCTTTCTTTGTTGGCCTTCAAATACTCGACCTGTAGCGCACGAAACAAAATGTCGTATAAAAATAAGTCATTGTAAACCTACAGGTCAAAGTGTCAAAAAGTAAGTATACCAACCGAGCATCTAACGTAGTTGATCAACGGATTTTTCAAGTGATCTTTGCAGTGCTCAGCGGCTTCTTTCACGCAGTTTATCGCAGCTTTAAAGCCAACGACTGACTCGTGGATCAAACGGTCCGCGTTCTCCTTTAGCTAAATACGTTTATTTTTAGATTAATGTTGTTGTGCTCATTGTGCAAATAAACAAGATACACGTATTAAATGCTTGCGTCGAAATTATTTTAAACATGTCTCAACGATCAAATCGTCAATTGTCTTACTTGTTCAATGATCGAAGGATTTTGTTGGTCAGCTTGAACGGCAACAATGGCAACGAACAATGCGAAAACGCAAACAGCCGAAATATAACGAAATTGCATTTCAAAGTTTTGTTTGTTGTTGTACTCGATGTTTACCAAAAACAGAAACGACTGTACGTTTGTCGGTTATTACGGTTCACTTTTTATAGTCAATGCAGTACTCCCATTCGTACAAAAATATTGTAATTTTTAACGGAGCGAACACGTCGAGTGTCATGCGTGACAATCGGACAAGAGTGTACGTGGTTCTAATGAGCTTTTCCATCATTCTACGTCATAGACAGAACTAACGATTATTTACATCAAATACGTATGTGTCATTGTTATTATTGAAATAACGATAATAAGTATTTTCTTGGTTTTTGCTTAAATTATCGTAGTCAAGATGGATAACGTTTACCGTGTATTAATTAAAACAATTCTGTGTAATAACGGTTGTGATAACTGTAAGCTTACTATTCGATGCACTCGAATAGAGTACATTCATTCGATCTATATCAAAAGCATTAGAGAATACATCTTGTTCTTTTATACGTATATTGGTTGACAAATCAACGACTGAGCAACAACTTTCCATATTCGTATAGAAATGACTGATAATCCGCATCAAGTATGACGTCTGTGCCATCTCGCTTCAACGATCTTTCCCTATTTGCATTCGTTAAGTTTTCCTCGATAAAAGATTTTAATGGTTAAATACCAAAATCGCAAATATGTTTTATCTTATTCGTCTCGACGTATTGTTAATACAATAAAGTTATTCAGATTTTACGGATAACTCGATGTGCTTTTGATCGAACAATTTTGGTATAAATAGTGGATAATCTTGTCGATCAAATCATTACACAGTTCCACTTCAACAGCCAAAAAAAAACTAGTAAATCTTTCAAGATGTTCGCTCGTTACTTGTTGCCTTTGTGCTTATTTGTACTTTTCGTCGTAGTCGTTAACGCCGACGATACCGTCGTTGAAACACAGGATAATACCGTTGATCTCTCCGAACGTGCTAATCCCGTAAGTCTTTAGTAACAAGTGAAATGATTGGGCAAACGTTAATTTCGCATCGACGACCAGTTAATAGAATTTTCGTGATTGTTGTCTTCTTAGGCTGTCAAAGCTGTAGCTAAAATAATCGGCAAACTCTTCGCCACTGCCACTGCCAGTTGTCTTCTCGAAGCGTCTAAACACTGCAAGAGTCACTGGAAACATCCAAAGGCAGCAATAGAATGTGGTGTAAGTTGTTCTTTACTTCGTTTAATCGTACGAAATTAACTTGTTACGTAGAAAATCAAAAGAAACTAATCGTTTGTGCGTTTAATTTTACAGAAAAACTATTTGAAAGTCAACAAGGGTCGTTGCGCTGTCGGTAAATGATATTGTCGTCGATTTATCCATCGGAACGTTGGTTCGACGATGTCGTACAAGTACAAATTCGCAAAACTGTAGTACAAATACAACAAATAAATAATATATTTACCAATTAAAAATAACGCTCGCTATTATTTGTGGTTTCTTGTTGGTACTCGACGCCTGAAGCGATCGATAATACAGCGTTATTCGATCATTCGATAAAAGTGTCGGAACGAAGGGTTCGGTACATTAAATGAAAACATTGAAGTTGCAACGTTAATCTTTATTATCGAACATTATTAGTCAATAATACACATAAACACACAATGTAAGTATTCGTTCAATTGCCCGTCAAGCATCTCGCTCTATTTTCCGCTAAAAACTTGGCCTGTCGACAAATCAACGCAATCGTTTAATTTTCGTGTTAATATCGCGTCGAGAATAATAACGAGAAATTTATTACAAACCCCGCATTGTAGATAATTGAACAATGGAAGTTTTACTTGACTCCTACAGTACTGTCTTGCTTCGTTGAAACAGTGCGTTGCTTCGCCAATGAACGATGCGCGGAATACATTTTCCGCGGTTTCCCTTAGCTGTAAAGATAATTCATGTTTAAATACCGTATTTTTATCGTTTCGATTAGGCGAAAAAGAAAGCTTCGGATACTCGTTCGCTTCACTAATTGACTCTTACTTTTTCGCCAAAAGAAGGTTGATACGCTTGAGAAACGACGAGGAACGATACGACGGTGACAAAAGCAAACAGACGACGGAAATACATTTTCACGTTTGACGTATTATTTGATCCGCTTTCAAATTCCAAACGAATGTGCTTGGAATATACTATTGCGCTTGAATTTATACGTTTCAAAATCAGAACGGTACAGCTGATATAATTTCGTCAACGATATAAATATTCACGTTCTTTGTGATATCTCTTACAATTTCCATTTGCTTTTTCATCACTCGAAACGATGGATAACGCAGAGTGATCAATTCCAGTACTACAAGATTGTACTCGTCGATGTATTTTCCTTTACGGAAATATTTCACGTTGAAATATGCAAAGTTTTTTGTTTGTTTTTCGACAAAAATAAACATTGCAGCGCTAAATGTCCAGAGCAAACGTAAATCGATACGCGAATCACGTTGCTATTATTCTCAACAAAATTAATATCTCGGGAAACAACAAGATTGTAATATTCGCGTATACCTGAAATAAAATGCACGTCGATATTTGTTCTCCCTCTCAAACGATTAAAACTAAATAAAAAGAACAAGAATACGAACGTTAAGTTAACCAAAGAATCGTGCATTACATTGTTCGGGATAACAACGATGTTTTGATATCTTTGTTCTTGTGTGTTTTTTATCGAATTTTTTATACTTTTGGTAGTCTGAGTGAACGAGAAAACAAATGTTCAAACGATACAAATAAGCATTGGTCAGTTTGATGCAAACGTAAGACTTTTATTAACGAATCAAAAGTATACAATTCAATTGGTATTAGCCCACAATAAGAGTAGTATTTCTGTTGTTCCAGGGCCATATCAAGCAACGTTTTTCATTCTTCTTTGAAATATCGTTACCCTAGAAAATACGCGACGATCACAATAATACGGATATTTTTTCGATTCCGTTAAATAAATTACAACTCGAAAGGTATACCGTATTTTCAGTTGCAGATTCATCACCTCCCACAGGTACAGCGTCGATCGTCAAAGTCACGATGCATAACGCGAGAATACACGTTACAACTACATAGCGCGCCAGCATTTTTGTAAAATTGTGTTCTCTTATTTGTGTCGATTCGAATAATTATCAAATGCCGATTGTCAAAACATACAACGACATTTTCTTTATTTATATACCGCTAACGACCGTGAATGTTTTGTTTGATTTATCGTAACGCGTCAACGTTTGCTCGATAAATTAACGTGTTTAAAAATCAATCATTACGTACGTATACGTATATCGCGAACGATCAATTCCAACTACCAAAGGAAAAAGCTCCATCGATTATTTTGATCTCGATAATATTCATTGTTAGTCGACATTATCGAATTGCGCAAAATTATTAAATTTGTCTACGTATATCATTTATTAACGCTCGTGAATTTTGGAAGCTGAACGGGTATACTTGTAATAGATTAGAGAACGCTTGCTGAATATTCCATGGTTTCTGAATGCTTGTATTCGTTGTACCGCGATTGATTTTTTATTTATTTTTTTTTTTTATTCAAATTGTTAAATCGATAAATCACGATAAACATAGGTTTAGCAGGCAGATACAACGATACAACGATCGTATCAAAATCCAAAATAACGTTTCGTTTTGAAATTTGTTGAAAAATCTTTCGTCGTACAACGTAACTCTAACGTGGAACTCTATTGGACTAATAGTTCTGTCGGTGTGCGTACGTGCGTGAGTGCGTTTATCGGATAGTTGCGTATAATTGGATTATGTGCACGAGAGTAACCGTGCACGATGAATAGATATCGCGTTGCAGCATCCGTATACACGTACATCACTATAGATGACAGTGTCACCGTTACTTTTATTGTCATCTTGTATTTTATCGTATTTTATCATTCGGAAATAACAATGTTTTCATAGTTTCGCAATTATTTCTCGATGTATCGTTCGATGTATTGCTCGACGTATCAATTTTAGAAAAATGTCAAAATGTACGTATTATATTTTTGTCAAAAATAAATGTATATTTTTACAAATATACACTGCTTATCCATACCATCCCCCATAGTATCGCGGGAATCCATCGTAGATAAACAATTACCGCTGCAAGTATTAGAAAAAAAAAACACACGCACAGAAGCGTACGTGTTATAAATCCTATAAAATTGCTAATAAAGCTATGGAAGTAGGGGAAACAAACATTTATCCCCTCTTAAACGTACCCCCCCCCCTCTATTCAATTTCTCGTCTACGTTGGCGGCGTAAACGTAAGATATTTAGCGCAGGCGCGCGTTCAGTTTGGTGCGTGGTCGGTGATCGAGGTTTCTCGTATGTGTCCTTGCACACACACGCGCACGCACACTCGTGCACAAACCTAGTGGAGAGAGAGAGAGAGAGAGAGAGAGAGAGAGAGAATTTCCCCATCTCACCGTCGTCGTCGTATGGTCGTCCATTGATTTTGCAAGCTTCAAGGAGGTAAACATACACTTGATGTAATCTTTAATGTATTGTTATCACTCGAGAGAAGAATACTCGTTTGATAAATGTGAGATTTAATCAACTCGTTGACAGGTGGTGTGCTGTGTTTTGCTTATTCTCGACTGTCGTTAGTTTTTTTTTTTTCGTCTTTATTCGTCTAACCTCAAGAAATTGGTCATTTGGAGTGTATCCGTATATATAGTCTATACGTATGACGTGCGGGGGAGGGAGAGATCAGTGTAACAATGCGGATTTTTTTTTTCGAATATAATGCAATCGAACGATACTTTTCGTGTGCTTCGTAAGATTGAAACAGCATTATTAATATTAGTTATTAGAAAATGAAAATGTGCGACGATGTATAGTGCATAGTCAATACACTTATGCCACTCAATAGTTTTCTTTGCTTAAATACTTATAGTTATAGAATCATTTTGGCCGTTAACAAGTTAATTACAATAATAAATAAGAAACAATTAAAAAGATTTAAATTGTGCATTGTACCATTGTTAACGTTGTGGATTTCTTTTTCAAGTTGATACTTACAAAATTCTTTAAACAGTTAATTTGTGTATTTGATCAATAACTAAAATTAACGATCCAGCTGTAATTTCATTGACGAGTATGGTTTGCTTTCTCTCTTGATGCAAATCACCTGTCGTGGGTGTATGAAAGTTCCCCCCACTCGCGTATGTATTGTCTTGGATGGAAACTCATTTGCATGAATCGTTTTTTTAGGTTCACTATGTAACCGAATGACTAGCGAGGAGCCACTCTTCGATTTATTGCATTGGCTAAGAGAGGAGTTGACTGGAAAAATTTGAAATTTGAGATGCGACTGACCAAAGAAACTTGTGGCTCTAAAAAATTGTGATTGTCTCGGTTTTGTGCAAATGAAGTGAAGCGATGCTTATTTACTTGTGATACAAAGTCTTTATTGCAGAGATTTATTAAGGAAGTTCCAGAAGAATCAAGTAAACATTTTCTATAAGATTGATAGTATCTTATCTAAGAATCTCTTTATATAATTTGATATAATTACTAAATCCTTATTATCTCAAGACATAGTTGATTGCAAAATAATAGGTTTTTCATGTTCAGTAGTGTTAGTTAAATAATAAATACTAAATTAGTCTTGTGATTGTTTAGAGTGATTTAATTAACATATTTATAATTGGATTTATATATTTTAACTTTAATGCGAAATAAAATGAGACTCTTACTCGAGTGTTGTTAAATAAAATTTCTAAATATAGAGTTATTGCATTGATTGTAGAATAAAACGTAACATTCTACTTACTCATGCATCGTAACATGTTACAAAAAAAACTTCAACATGTGTGTTCTATTTTCAGAATTGAAAAGATGTGGAATGACTTGTAGGGTGCCTTAGCCAGCATTAAACATCTCGACCTAAAAAAAATGCCACGCAAGCTCTTGTTGAAGGTATTTTTCCCAATTTGATTAAAACATTATAAAAATGGGATTAAATCATCGATTCAACATATGCCAAAATACCAAATAACACTGTTGTTTTTACATTACAGACTGTTGTATCAATTAAAAAAATTTGAGGAATCCAAGAGGATCGCAAATCAGCAGTGGAGAGTAAAGGGGCTGGTAATGCGGGGATGTGGATCGGTTGGGCTGATGAATTAGGAGGCCGCCAAAGGAGGCTGCTATTGCTATTGCTGTTGATCTGTTGGAGTCGCGATGTCAAGGCGCTCGCGACCGGCCTCCCATCGGAAGTCACGCTGCCGCCGTCGGTGTCGAGCGCCAAGTGGCTTAATCTCAGTGTCACTACTAGTAAAGCCGGTCAGTATTAAGGGTTATGCAGTGATTGTTAATAAATTAGAAAAAGAAAAAGAAACACCAATAAGAAAAAGTTAACGAGTGTAATAATATTTCTTTATCAGATTCAAGATTGACGGTAGCCGGAGTGACGACAAGTAAAACGCCGAGTACGACGCAAGATAATTCGCCAATAGTGCCTCCCACCAGCTTTCTGAACGGAGCTCTCACTTGCCAGCCTTACCAAGGTATCTACGTGAACCACATTTACTTCCAATTGGCGAACGCCTTCTTCCTGTTGTCGCATCTGGCACCGAGTGGCCTCCATGGTGTGCTCTACCTCAGATGCACTCTCCTTGTGGGCTGTGCCTTTTTTGCGCTCTGGGCCTGGACAATCGTCTGCTGGCTAGACGCTGCCCTTTGGAATCTACTATTCGTTATCATCAACTTCGTTCACGTTTGCACTCTGCTATATAGGCTCAGGCCCGTTAGGTTCTCCAAAGAAATCGAGGAGGTAAGCATTCGTATTAATTACCACTCTCACCTTTTTCCTTTATTCTTCTTTGAAAAGGAAAGACACTTCAAATTAGTTGTCCTTATTAATATTTGAAATGCATTTATTTTGCAGGTGTACGTTGCAGTCTTTCAACCTTTACGAGTATCCCGCCATCAGTTTAAAAAAGTATTGAGTTGCATGAAATTGATAAAGCAGCTAAAGTATCAGGAAGTCTATGCCCAAGAAAGAGTAACCAAAGTCGATTCACTGTCCTTGGTACTTTCGGGAAAGTAAGTGGTTTGTCTTTTTCTATTAAGCGATCACTATTTACACTGCTAAACGACGCTTTTGTTTTTAAATTTTAGGCTAGTCGTATCACAAAATGGCAAAGCACTACACATAGTCTTTCCTCATCAATTTTTAGACTCACCGGAATGGTTCGGTGTTTCTACCGATGAATTTTTTCAGGTAATCTATTTATCGTTCTATTTTCTTTGTCTTTAAATTTACAGAAACAATAACGTCGCTTGATGTTTCCTAGGTTTCAATCACCGCCATGGAAGAATCGAGGGTATTGCTATGGCATCGTGACAAATTAAAATTGAGCATAATAACTGATCAATTTCTTCAAGCAGTCTTCGACCACATTCTTGGTAGAGACGTTGTGAAAAAATTGATGCAGGTGAAAATCTTTTAAGTTCGTTCGTTAATTTTCAAAGAAACTCGGTCTCTTTAACGTATACACGTTTTACACATTGTTGTTAAAATGTTATTTTTGGAATGATTGTTTGCTTACACAAATCAAACAAATTTATTGATATTTAGGTGAGCGAAACGATGGCTGCGAGTAGCCATCAGCAACAAAATGGCCAAGTAATAGGTCTTGGCAACATGACGCATAATTCCGATCACGAGCTCGATGCCAAAATGTTCGTGGTAAAGAAAACTGGCGATAGCCAGGGCATCACAGCCCTCATAAGCCGTCAGCTGCAAGGTACATTGATTTTGTCATATTATTTCTACCCTCCCCCTGCCCCAATCGCATGCACTGTTGCATGTTCGAGGCGACGCTTTTAGGCGATCCTCCGTTTCATGGTGCATGTGACTTGTTATCCTCGCTGTTTAATTGAATATTTTATTACTGTAGGGAATCACGTTGCGCGCGTGTTAAAACGTTTTTTTCTTCATTAATTAGATTGTCAGAGAACGAGCAAAACTAGTAATTTATTGATCTTACAAAATTATTATTCACATCTAAATGTAGTTCTTATGAATATCGAGACAACTCTTTATCAAATGTTGACCTCGCGCGTCTAAGCGTTCGGCCATTGCTACTTGCTTAAGAATGATTTTATCACTAAAAGAATCAAAAGATACACATAGTAAAATCGAAATCTAAAAATTATTATTTTATTTTTTAAACATGACCGCGCAGCGTGATTCTCAATATGATTTACGTATCTTAAGTTTGTTGGGCATCATTTATAATTTCGGCACCTTGTCGTTTGTTTGTTTGTTTTTTGTTCCTTGTTTGCTCGTGCTACATCTTCTTCTTGCTCGCGCGCACACAGAGGAGCGAGTGCCACTACTATACTCGAGCCCCGACGTCCTTGGCAACGCCCTGCATCGCCTCCATCAGTCGCAACCTACTAGTCGTAATTCGCTCCATAACCCTCGTTCGCCACTTTAATAATAATAAATATTAAAAAAGCAAAAGAAACAAAAAAAAAAACAAAAAAAGGAAACGAATTTTTTCGTGTTTTATTACCAAATGATTATACGATATTGTCGGGCGCAACATGCGTTCAAGTCCCAAGGTGAGTCCTTGATTACGAGTTTTAATGGTATTTCATGTGGAAAGTTGTCTTGTCATAAGACTAAATAACAATATTTTTGTCTGGAAATAGACGAATATTATGCAAATCATACAGAGGATAAAGTTAATCAGGAATTTATCTATTTTGATCGTGTAAACTGACGTCCATTTTTTAAAATTTACACGCACGATAGATTATTTGTAATAACTTTAAGCAACAATGTAAAAATATCGAAATTCCAAAATTCGATTATTCATTTCCGATCGTTACGACGATTTATTAAAGCTCGTCGATTGTATACGTAAAATTTACTCTGGCGAGAGAAAAAAGCATTCCCATTATACCTTATAATTAGACAACTTGCCACATCTTATTTTATACAAGATTTTGATACAAGAGACGAACATGTAAACTAATTTTTATAATCTCAACGTATATTTGTTTAATCTAGTCTTTGAATGGTGAAAATGTTTACATTTTGATGTAACTTTATGTTTACTTGTCGATACTCGTTACTTATGTACGTTTCGAGGTATAAAAGAGAAAGGCAATGATTATATGTATGAGCCGTGCATCGAGATATTATTTTTGAATCATTCCGTTTGCAATATGTATTGATGTCAAAGAGTAACGTTGTGATATTCAATGTTTTTGTGTATAACTTTATATAAGACTCTTACCGTCACGATACCAATTAATATTATTTATAACGGACAGATTTTTCTTTTATGATTAGCAGTAAATACGTAAGAAAAGTAGATTTTGAGCAGCTTCATATTTAATAAGTATAAGTATCAATGTCAATTGTATTTCGTTGTTCCGATTGATTTATGTACGAAGAAAAAAAAAACAAGACACATAACATGCCTTAACGATACGACGGTTTATAGTCATTAACAAAACGATATTTTTTATACTTGTTTTATTTCTTTGTGTATTCATAACAGACAATAAATTAAATCAGTCATTATCAATTGGCTTCTATTTTGTTTGTCAAATTACATTTCCAGTTGCGAGTTTGATGTTACTGATGCAAATTTCTCTTTACATTCAGGTTTACCTAGGATTAAATATTATTACTGTGGTAAGTCTACAAGAATCAATAATATCGATCATCATTGACATTTTATATCGACATAATCATTTCTTAAGAGAGCTTTTTTCATTGGAATTTTGGAACCGATAACGATTACTACGTCAGCTAACAGCTAGCTCAACATACATTACACACTTACAGATATATTCAGTGGTTCATATATAGATAGTTGAGAAATTACATAACATTTTATTCGATAAGTGTGTATCATTTGAGATATCAATTAATTAGATTTTGATCATGCTTCACTTTGCACATCCATAATATCGATACAACACTGCATGAGTCGTAGTTAAAATTTCTTTTTAAAAAACGTACCGATGAATTGTATTTGTAAATACATTCCGTTTGTTCGTTTATGGATCTGTGTCACACAAATCCACAGAGCAAACCCATATGTTGTCATGTACATAGAGTAAACATGTAATAATTGACCATCGAGTAATCAAATAACGTTTATAAATTTTACTAATTACTTAACTTCAAATTTACGGTAGTACAATTACATTTTCAAGTAAGTTTCACGCCATCCGTTGTGTTTAAAACATTCGAGTGTTTTTACACGGAGAGAGGAGTCGGTTGAATTGAAACATGAAAATTTAATAAATTTTTGTTGATTATACCCGTTTTATCGCTGGAAATTAAATTAAAACAACTGTCAAACATCGAACTAACATAAACGAAACAAATGTTCATAGCTGCGGGAGATCCAAATGCCTGGCGCCTAGGGAGGATCGAAGAGACTGACCACGAGACGCCCGTCTGAGTGGGACAAGTGTATTTTATCCTTGGCAGTCAATAAACAATTTTTCGCGCGAGAAATTCCTCGGACGAATCGTCAAGTGTGCGCTTTTCTATGTTTGTGTTAAACAAAAAATTCTCTTCCAAACGTAAGGGTATACGTACTTGAGCCAGGATATATACGTTACAAGTAATGCCAAATTCGAGAATAATTATATCGAAACATCTTTTGTACAATTGGCTTTTCTGATTGAGACAAAACAAATGAAAATTTGATTTATTTTTGTAATTTGAAATTGAGGCGCAACCAAGCAGGAAGTTTTCTCTCGATAAATATAGATCTTACGTGATTGTTATGCGAATTGATCTCGTCACTGTACGACGAGCTTTTTTCGCACGTGTATTTTGTTGTTATTATTATTATTATTATTATTATTATTATTATTAAAGTAAAGAAAAAAAAAGAAGACGTTAACCTCGCAGGTGTACTTGCAAGAATCAAGCTGTGGGAAATTCAGTGTATCTCCGAAATAAAAAAAAATCAACAATCTTATTTGTGAAAGATATCTTTTGTTTATGTTGAAAATGTTCAAAAGAAGACTCGTCCATAATTGTGAAATTGTTCGTTTCATAAGGCTGTTATTTTTGTAAATTATCGACGATTCATTGAAATTTCACACAAACAAAAAATCTCTTGCTCTCAGCTATAAAGTGTAGCTTTGAAAAACCAAAAAGCGCAGTATTCAAATCCATTCCGTGCAAACTCTTTTTTAACACGTTTCGCCGAAACTTACCACTTTGGTAAAATTATTCTAGCTCTCGACTGATTCTCATCCAAATGGAGTTATTACGTTTTTAAGAAGAAAATAACACACACACACACACTTACGGAACAACCTTATCGTTACGCATACTACGACCATTTGAATTTTGATATATATATGATTGTATTGTACATATAAAATTTTTTGTAAATATTAAAGGAAACGTTGATCTCTCTTTCGTATATACATCCGTTATGGAGGTATATCGTGTACGCATAAGCCAGCGAAGTATCGAGTGGAAAGTTACGGCGAAAAACATTTTTATTTATTTAATTTTCTTGTTCAGTTCGACAACGGTATAGTATTACTCGAAATGTTATAACAAAAACCAACAAGTTAATAGGTCCATGGGAAAACTAGTGCCTTTATTTTTCATGATTTTATCCTATCGCTTATTTCTTATTCCACATGATTCCGTATGATTTTGTGCTTAATTTTGATGTTTTTTTTTCAAACGCTGTATGTTTATATTTATTTGTTACGTTGCGCCATTCGATGTTGCTTTTTTCTTTGACAAATCGTCAACGAATATTTGTGACTATTTTTTACCAAAAATACAACTATATGCAACAACTTTATTGGTTTTGGCTGAACTTAAAAAAGCAACTCTTTACGATACTTTTGACAAGTGAAGAACGTAAAGTGGTTCAGCTTTCGATCTATACGTCATGTACGCATTATTATGCAAGCTTATTTTATGTGAACATCAATCTTCTTTGTCATGGGAATAAAAGTCTTTGTTTCAACTGTGCTCTTTACCATTCTCGTTTCATTCTTGCCTATCTTCAAACGCAATAATTGTCCTATTCTATTCTCTCGTCGTACAGCATGAATAATCGATAATATCATTTTGCCATCATTGTCAATCTACGTCATTTAATATATTTTCCATTTCACGTTTCAAGCTAATCACATTTCATTCTGCTTATCTATAATACGCACGGATACCAATTTGACTTTGAATTTGGCAAACCACAATGAAATATATGAACAATGAATAACGAAGGTATTATACATAGGCTTTACATTGAATAGATTGCTTGCTATCGTTCTCATAGAAAGTGTTTGATTATTCGTTTTTAATAGGTTTTTTAATTTATTATACTCATCTCGTAACAAACATTTATTTGAACGCATATATTCGATAGAAAATGTCGTTTGTAACGCAAAATAAAATCGGTTGATCCTTTAAGGTATTTCATCCATTTGTTACACCTAATAAATGTTCAAATGTTCAAATCGTATCGTTTCTCAATGTCGGTACGGTTATTGATTCTATAGTTTGATACAATTGAAAAAATAAGTTCGATTAGACAAAATAAATGACTCAATGGTAGAAGTAATCTCAATGGTTTCACATTGCAATTCATTACGCGAGTATACAATTTTGCGATGCACGTGGCAGAACTGAACATTGAAGTGTACTTTAAGTCTACAATTTTTTTAATTTATCGATCAAATAATTAGGAATTGAAGTTTTGGTTTGATGGTGGAATTATCAAGGCCTGTTTTGAACATGTTCGCGAACGAACATGGTTATACATAAACGATTGATGCATCAAATCAATTGCTTAAAAGTGATTTATTCTTATTTTACAGAAATGTATACAAAATTAAAATTTTATAGAGTTTGATACTCTAGCTAAACATGAATCAAACAATTCACTAAAATTGATTTCAATTGCTGGAAGCGCCTTACGAAAGATTTTATGGGTATAATCACGAAATGTACTAACAATCTACACCTGTACATTCAATCTTCCAAGATCTTTGTTACAAAATTAATATTAACTAGGTCCATAATCACATTTGAATGTTGAATGTTTTGTACTAAAAAAAATCAATAATGAAAAAAATATTGACTTCCATACGTGTGATTGGAATTTGAAGTCCGTATAATACAATAATATTATTTTTGTAAAAAAAAAAAAATAATGTAAAAAAATCAACTAAGGCCATGTAATCTTTTGGCGCTTTTTAACTTGTGGTTGTGCTGGAACCTGAAAAATAACACATTTTAATTGATGTATCAACTGAAACAAGTGAAATAATTCATTAAAGCTACAAAGACAACTTATTTACCTCTTTTTCATTTATTTTTCTTTTTAAACCATTCTCTAGTAAACCATTTAATAAATGTGCTTTCTTTGGCGATGGGTTGGAATCCTCGTCGTATGATCTAAACCTATCGCTATTTGTCTTTCTATTTGTGTCGTTTTGACTAGACATTACAGACCTGAAAATGGCATCGATAAAAATTTGTTAAATCAAAGTGTTATTATAGGAAATAAGTAAACAACTTGCTACGTGGCATCCATCAAATACCCTTCTTTGCATTGTAATAATAAATACTCACGCGTATAAAGCTTGCTCTTCTTCAATAGCAACAGCTATTTTCCTTGTTGATCTTAGTTCGTTTAATTTTTTTCCTAAATGTTTTGATTCGTTATATCGTCTTTGAGGCATTGGAAGAGCGATCCTCCTGTACATTTCTATTAAATTTGACTTATTTAACATCTTGAAGTTTGGTAGTTCAATGCACCTCTGCAAAATAATAAAATTTCATGAAAGCAATTAATTTCAGCTTGAAGTTTCTAAATTACAGATTTGATCTGCAATTATACTTACACTTTTTAAAATCTCTATTAAAGCAGCTTCCGTTAATAATTCAGGATTTGTTAATGCGCGAATATCCGTCGACATTCTTGCGTTTAAAATTCGTGCAACAACAACAAATTGTCGCACGATGTTCAAGCTCAAACTTGAACCATACTAAACACTTTGTCGTTTATATAGTTCTCTAGCAGTATCACTGATAAGATAATAATTATCGAAATAATCGATACTTTACGGCTTACACCTGACGTTCATAAAATTCACATAAATGTATACATTGCATTCATCAACGAATATTTTGTTGATAAAGTTTTCTTTCGGCAAGTTTATCAGATGTTTTCAGTGACCTAACTTTAATTGAGTATTGGCAAACCTAACCTAGCAAATGCTCCATCTCGCAGACGGAGCAGTAGACATCGCAACTATACGCGTATAATATACGTTGCCAGTTGATGGCTATAGTGTAGGTGGTGCACATTAGACGTAATTGTTAGAATTCAATTGATATAGATAGATCGAGCAGCTGTATAGTTTGTCGTTTGAATTGGTCATTTCTTTTGATTTCAAACACCAACGTTTTCTTATCATATCTTGATGAATCCTTGTGAGTATTTGCATTTTAGCATGAACACACATTTACATTTTACAAAACAATAATATTTCTAATTCTATGACTCTTATTGACGTATGAATATTGAAAACACAATTCAACGTAATCAAATCTTGTTTGTAGTTGTACAAAACTAACCTTTGAGTGAATTACAACAAAAATTATCCACTCCGTAAGGCAGAAAATTATGGAGCTTTTCAATACTATTTGGTTGAGAGAAAAGCATTATAGACAATAACTCGATAAATGTGACAATGATTTATGCAAGGGATGCATTTGAAAATACGTGACGCCTACTTGCTTAACCTTCACCCTGAATTGGGTGATAGAATAGTTGCCAAAATAACAGGTAAACACGTATATTTGACATTTTTTTCAATTGATTCAATTCATAAGATAACACAATTATTTCAGTCGCTTACATTTACTTGTAATTAACAGTATGACTTTCTGATTATATAAGGAACGTCATGTTATAAAGTATTTTTCCATTGAAGGTTGCAGAGTCTTATCATAAATCATGTCGACCATAGTTAATTTAGATTTCATGCACAAGTATATGAATGACCTAGTGAACAATGTCGTCTCCTGGTGGTGGTTGTATCTTACAGAAATATCATGGCAGCTTCTGATTACCATAACTGCCTACATATGTGTGTGTGTCTTCCTCTATACTCTATTGAAATGGGTAAATCACAAATCATGGCAGCTACCTGGCCCTCCGTCCAGGCTTCTGCTGGTGACAGCTCATCCAGACGACGAGGTCATGTTTTTTGGACCAATGATATACTGGCTAACTCACAATAATGCCAGTCAAATTTATCTACTATGTTTTTCCATGGGTAAGTGCATGGATAAATTTCCATTGTTGAACGGAGATTGAATTTGTCAATATTGCTGTAGGTGGCAATAAACGTAGAAAAGAAGAGCTTTGGGCATGTGCAAAACGTCTTGGTATTCCAGAAGCAAATATAACTGTTATGATGTAAGCTTATTCAAAATTTAATTTCATATTTATGTACTTTATAGCAATCTATTGACATTCCTATTGATCGTTAGGTATACAGAATTACCTGATGATCCAAAAGTGCAATGGCCAGAAGATGTAATTTCAGAAAGTGTTTTGCATCATATTGAAAGTTATAAAATAAATGCTGTGGTTACTTTTGATAAAGACGGTGTTAGCAGACACAAAAACCACATTTCTCTTTACTATGCAATTGTATCTCTGTGTATAGAGAAAAAAGTACCTCAGTGTAAGAGGCATACATTTTATTCGTCAAAGATGTTTTTCACGAGTTATTTTAAAATGTGACGAAAATTGATTTCAGATTGTAAATTATATACTCTCGAAACTGTAAATATTTTCCGAAAGTATACACAACTGCTAGACTTACCTATAAGTGTACTTTCTGCACCATATTGGTATTTCATTACGTATAAAGAAAGGCATTACATTAGTGTATGTATCCATAACTATATTCTATTTAATAACAACATAATGTGCTTTTCAGAATTGAAAGATTTATTTTGTTTTTAGGATGCAATGAAGGAACATAAATCACAATACGTGTGGTTCCGAAAATTGTATATGATATTTTCTCGTTACACTTTGATAAATACCCTCCAAGAAGTCAATATATTAGATCTTGAATTGGATCTCCAAATTGATGATGAAGATGACTGAAGATATTTGTAATGTGTACAGATCTATCTTTACGATTCAGATTGTAAATACTAAAGATTATTTTACCAAAGTGATAAATGAAATAAAGAAAGCTGTGAATTTTGAATAAAGAGTTTTGAAAATCTTGTAAATTGTCATTGTATGATGATGGAATGAGAGTTAGTGTACAATGAATATTTCTAGTGGCTTAGAATTGAAACACAATTTTGAGATAAAGTTTCTTTTATTATTTTCCATCAACGCTAATTTACATTTGCTCTATAGTACTTGCAACCCAAGTAACAAATTTTTTTTGATAAACGGTCGCTTTTAACCGATATATATCTATATTCATGACCGTAGGCCTCTCTAACAAAGCAATAAAGAGAATTTGAAGATAATATGTAATAATTTATTTATATGTCAATTATATTTTTAAAACTTCAAGTCGATATGTCGCAATAAACGTACAATCGTTATTTTTTGATTTACAATACTTTTTTTTGCTTAGTTTGTCACAAATTTTAGACCATTTGGTTTTCTTTCGTTTCATTTATTCTTAGGGCGTTGACATTTTCTTTCGAAAATTTGGCACATTCTCAAATTCTTGTGCGAGAGGAATACTTCGATATTGTCAAAAGTTATAAAAATGTTAAATTATTTAAATTCAAAATCGAGATTCGCGAAAAAAATTATTTTTGGGAAGCAAATATTTCCAGTTGCTTTCTTAAATTATAAAAAAAAAAAGAAAAAAACTTGTATGAAAAACCTTTCAATTTTATTTTTACAAATGTAAACAAGAATACGCTCAGAAAACACTTTAATAAATCGAACAATCAATATGCTCGCTAAAATTCAGTCAAGATTCTCTTTGAGAAATACAATGACGGAAGTGTTGATTTTTTTTTACGATAACTTGTATCGAAATAGCAAATCGCAAAATAGTACAAAGTACGAATAAAGACAATTTTACTTGTCATCACTGAATACCAAGTGTTACAATTGTAAATTATAACCTATGCGAAAATTGTATAAATCTCAAACTCGTAGAAAAATAAAAGTCAAACGCGTTTGGAATGTATCGTTGCAAGATCCATCGGCGTCACTGGACTTTACAATCTTACATATAATACTGAACACAGAAATCACGATTATTTATGCATTGTCGACGCATTTTTTGTCTTTTTCTTTTTGTGCATATTGTATGTTGTTTGCTTAAAATTGTGCATAATAATAGTGCGTTGAAAAGAAACGAAACAATACGTCTAATCGACAAGGAAATTTTTTCCTTTGAACAATCTTGATCCTGTGCCACATTTGTCTTATAATCTAAATCAACGCAAATTTTTATTATACTTCTTAGGCGGTATAACGAGCTTTGAGTGATTTTAATAGATGCAATTACAATAGACATGGGAACTTGGAAATCTTGAAAAATCTATGTTTCATTTGTTGACTGTTTATGCCGACGATGATGAATTTTTTATCGTAAACTTTGTATCAAAACGACTTTTGTTTGATTTCTAATGGAGTCTAATTAATACTTTGATTAATGCTGTAATGGTAAGTCTTTTCAAAATTCAGTTTACTTTGTTTATCGACTTTTCAAAATTTCAAAGTACAATGCCTCTTGGAGGCAGCCGTAAAATAAAATGATACTAACTAAGTCTCAATCTATAAAACAATTAATTTTAGTTTACTGGGAAACAATCTGACTATTGTTTCTTGATTTGTCATTCTGCTATTTTTTTTGTACAAATTTTGCAAACATTTGAAAAAGCAATGTTGATCAACATTGATGGATCAGAGTTTTTTTTTATAGTATTTGCTTAGTTAGTAACAATCGACTTTCATTTTCAATCTCGGGAGATGCGTGAGCTCTTTTTAACCCATTGAGTGCGAAATAACTATATCAATTAATCTTTGAACACCAATATCTTTTCTCATCGCTAAGAAACAAATAAAAAAATAATAAAAAGGAAGCAGTTATTCACTCAATCGGCGCGAAAGAATCGTAAATATTATTATAATTTGATATACTTTGTTGCATTGAAACTCTACTGTAAATCGGCATCTGAAACACATGAATAGTGCTGATAGACATCTAAAAGAGTCGCGGATAAAATGGACGGTATAGAGTGTTCCCGCAAGATCCTCCGGTCGGTTAACAAGCACTGTGACAATTAGCGATCGTCGCGATTTTCCGAATTAATACGATAATAATATATGTGCGATCGATCACCAAGTGGCCAGTTAACTCTTCCCCGCGCGCGCAGACTTGGGCATGCCTGAGCATTTATATATATATATATATTTTTTTTTCATTCCAGTTATAACTAAGATTAATATTTCATCCGCTGCCGTCAAATCCTTCATTTGATCTCCGTTACATTTTTGTACTCTAGGTTTTTTTTTCTTGTTGCCTGTCTCGTAACTTTAGTAAATGTTATTTTTTTTTATCCGTCCCTAATCTATCAAACGAAATTTGAACGTCCTATTTTCCTCCTCGTTTTAATTCTAAATTAGAAAAACAATAAATAACCAAAAGATAAAGAAAATGAGAGAGAGAGAGAGAAATACTCAGAAATAGCCCAGGTCCGCAACAAAGCGTCGACACAGGCGGGTTCTTGTGGAGAACGCTTGCAACGCGCGTCGCTCTTTACATGGGGTTCATAGCGAAGATCTCGCGGGCTGTATCCTAAAATCTGTCCTTGCTACGATGTGAAAGTGAGCCCATGCCCGTCTGCGGTGAATCTGGATCATTTGGGTCGTGTAGATATTGGAGATCTTGTAACTCTTGGAATTTTTCATGATCGCGAATATGTGCGTAATTAGCCGAAAGACACATCAAGTAGTGTACAAGACTTAAAATCACTAAAAACGTTGCAATGGTCGCAAGAATGAACATCACCTCGGCTTTCTCCACGTAGTCCTTGCAGAACTCCTTGACTTCTTGAGACCCGCAAATTTGCATATCGTCCACGCGCGTACCGTTCGGGAACATGAAGCCTGTTTTTTTTTCGTACAAAGATTATAAAATTAAGAAACTACGAGTAGAGGAAAACGTGAAACAGATGAAGATATAGCTTACTGAATTGCGTTAAATCGATGCATTGCTCGAGATTTTGAACGCGTGGGTTGTAGCATAGTCCCCAGAAAACCGTAAAAATCAAAGTGGTGATAACGAGGAAGCCGAAAATCAAAAGCCAAAAAATTTGGAGAATGTAAGTGATCGTCATGAACTGTAAAGAAAAAAGAAATTAAACAATTATTTGATTATCGCTCACAACTCGAATAAATTATCTTCAACAAATAATTGTATATGAAATTGATGTACTCACAACAGCGCAAGAGATACGTCCACCAACTCTGGTACGCCAAGCACGATAAACTTTAGTGCGAGTAGCACCAGTAGCAAGACATCCAACGCATAGTATCATAAATCCAAGTGCAGCCATGGAAGCGCCAATAATAGCAAATGTCATCTGTACAGCTTCGAGCCAATTGAGTCGAAGATGAAAGACTTTGTCGAGCATCAACGTACCTAGAGTTGCTCCACGATACATCGTACCGCAAAATATACCGACACCCAAGCAACACATTATCGTTGCTATGAGAGTCGCGTATGGAATACGCGACATGCAGTCGTTGCACATGTTACCTGCGGATTGAGAAAGGAACAAGAAACGATTAATACGAGACAATTTTTATTTTTCTTATTCTGACTTTCGTTTGATTCAAAATATTTCGTAACAATTACAAAATAGGACAAACAATTAATCCTCTTGTTTTTTTAACAACGACATTAATACCGATTCGTCTATTCGTACGACTAATTATTTATCAATCGAGTAGTTTAACGATCACTCCGCGAGTTCTCAACTTGTTCATCAATAATTCATTGTCGCCAAAATGAATCGCAAACTTGCTCGTGAATTTATTTATCTATCAATATTCAACTTTTTATCGTGCATATCAACGACAAGCTATTTCATAAATTTTTTGTAAACAACCTTCAACTGCACGATTCGATAAAATGGATAATTTATTCAAATGTGCGATTTAAAATAAAAATGACACAATCGAGGAATACAATTTTACGTTATGCCATCAATGAAGCAACGTGTTATTAAACCATTATACGTTTGCAACAAGTTATACGTTTGACGATAATCGTTTACATTCGACGACCGCGCTTCATTATCTATTCAACGAAACACAATTGAAAAAAATATACAATTTGGGTCAACGCATACACGTAGTGACAAACAAGTTATTTTGGAGTTTTCCAATCGAGAATTTCACTTCCTCTAACTGTACACGTGACGTGCCAACGTAACGCACGTAATTTTCAATTGATTGCGCATGCATATATGTATATATACTAAGATTTTTAAATTTATATAAGCGATGTACATGTAGTATATAAACTTTCACGTAAAGGAAAGACGAAAAAAGAAACGATTGTAAATATTTTACAGCGATTACGAAAAGAACTAACAGTTTAGGCGTTCACATTTTTTATGTGTATTTTGTCGAATGTTATTTGATCGCAAGATATCATCGTCAAGTCACACCCTGCAACGACAGAAGAATTCCCATTAATCTGTGTTGATGTATCACAGACATAACCTCAAGAATGCGTTATCTTCAATTATAGTCAAAGTACAGAAATCGAGTAACGTGTTGCATCGATATATATGTATTAGTAACTCGAGTAAATATCGTCGTGGAGAAACTAATTTGACGCACTGTAAAAAAAATAAAATAAAACTCACTTCTTTCATAGTAACCACCGTGCAAGCTATGCTCCGAAAATCTATCAACGCTGATAGCACTCGCGTAATTCCTTCGAAGAGGCATTTCACAGGATTCATAACGTCTTCCCATGATCACGAAAAGAACGCTACTTCCACTTTGAGAAATGAACTCATTGAAGGAGACAGAGTCACTGAAGCTTGCTGGCTTGTCAATAAGTCTTTACTTCCCGCTGACTAATACTATATCTATACGTATGCACACGCACTCACACGCGTATGAACGTACTTCTCGCCGTACGTATAACTTTCCAGGAAACTCTGATAAGATTAGTCGTTATCCGTTGTTTGGAATCATCTGCCTGCTGTAGTTTCTCAGGTGTTCTGTGCTCCTGATACTTTTTGAAGTTTTTTATACTTTAGAATTAATTTATTCTAATTGCCAATCATGCATTTGAACAATTGTTAATGAACTTCAAATAAAACTCTTCAAGGCAAGTGAAAGCAAGGTGAATTATTAAATGATAAAGGTTGTTTTACACTTGACTCGATTTGTTTCTCTCTTCAAAATGATTTTGACTTTGAGCTATATAAAGCGCTTGAAAACAAATGATTTAACTTTATTGCGACGATCAATGAGTTCAATTTTGCCACATACATTGAGCACTACTTCACGTATAACAAACTACTTCCTGAATGGATATATGGGTTTGTAACTCGTTCAGCAAATATGTCGGTGTGACAGGACCTAAAATAGAATAGCTGAGGAGCTACTTGTCCTGTGCAACGTTAATTAACTTGCGTGAATTCGATCAAACGGTTTGCCAAGTTGATTCCTGTTGTAAATCGATACTCTTGTTTGATCTAATACCCACTAGACTATGTCTATGGTATAAATGTGAGTAAATCCACATAATGGTCAAGGTTTCGTTATACAAATGGTTCTATTTTCAAACAAGAATTTTAGTTAATCTGCAACAACAAGTGTATCTGCACTTTATCAAAGCGTAGAGAGCGAGGGAATTCAAAGATCAGAACACAATGTAATCACTGATAGTTTGGATGAATTGAAAAGTTATATAAAGATGGAATGGCAAATGATATTTGCGCTATTTATATAATACTCAAATTGATCAATTAGGTAATTTATGCTAATTAAACCTATGGATGAAATAGTAAAGTAATTGTTGACCTACTTTTGAAGGCAACGATGATTGTGTCAAATTATTTGAACAGGGGTTGCTTTATGAAAGTTAGTTCAATTAATAAGTGTGATAGATCATTGAACTACATAAAATACACTCTATAAACAATGAATTTTACATTAACCAATTAGATAAGAAAGATGACGCATAGTAATAAAAGTTGACAATTTCTAAGATAACACTCAAAACAAAAATGTTTGTTTGAACTAGATAAAGCAAATAACGAGCCGTAAAAGATTTAATGTATACACTTTGAAAGTGTCAACTTGTGCTTTTAGTAAATAGTCCAAATAAGACGCCTTTTTAAATCAACGTATACGTTGATATAAGCCGACAAAATGTGAACGCACTGCAATAGTTTTGTATCGCGAAAAAAAAACAAATACGAAACCCTGCATGTGTTGTCCTGGAGACACTTTTTATGAAAATACAGTCACCCTTGACGTAACCAAACGTACCCAATAAACGATCCCTAAAGACACATTTTTTCATCTGATCTCTCGATAAACATAATTTCAATACCTTGCAGCAAACTCCAAATAAACTTATATAACTATCTTTAAAATATGCGAATCAATGTAAACAAACAAAAAAAAAGAAAAAGGGAAGCCACATAGACGCCATAAGCGTTATTAACCACCACACATTGGACTCACCCATCTTTTCTTTTTCTTCTCTATTCCTCCGAAGTGAGAAGTTCACTTGAACTTAATGTTTGTATCACAAAGATAACACTAATCCGGATCTGGTACAACTACAGCTTTTAACGTTGATTATCGCTCTGCTTATTTTTTCTTTTTGTTTACTTGGGCTTTACGCGCTGAATCAATCGCTTATACTCGCGGAGGACAGGTGTGTGTGGGCAACCGGACCGACGTTACAAGCACGACTACTGCCAAGATGGCCGCACCAACCGATTATGCATCTTGTGTGCACCTGATGTATGAGTGTGACAGAGAAAGAAGTAGAGAGAGAAAGAGAGAGAGAGAGAGCGCGCGAGTGAATGGAAAGAAGTACATATACATATGCTTGCGTGGGGATGAGGTGAATGTCATTTATTAGGTGTGCGTATGTGTATGTATGTTGTATTAGTATAGAGGATTGCATGATTTTTTTTTCTAATCGACTATAGATGTGACCTGGATTTTGAACGGCTTAGTGCGACGCTATAAATTATAGTATACCCTTAAGACGATGCTTCTTTTTATTGTCATTGTTGCGATGCTAGCGCTTTTACCGTTAAGTTTTCTTTTACAAACGAGCTTTAAGAATTCCATAAACGCAGCGAGATGGATGCGGTCCAAGTTTTCGTTTGTTATTGTTATATATATATATATATATATATTTTTTTTTTTTTCAAATGAAGCGATTTGTTTGTTATAAAATGTAAAAACTCGATTTTTCTAGGATACGTTTGAGAAAGATTATTCAGCAAATCGTGAACAAGACAGACTTGGAAAAAGACCATTAAAAATGATATTTATACGAGTAATTTACCATAATTAGCCGGTGTTTAAACTAATGTTTCTGTAGTTTATACACGTACACGTGGATTTCGCTTACACTTAATATTTAACGCAACATCGTAATTAAACGAACAACGCAATACAAGGTAATTGTATCTTTCACTTCGAAAAGAATAATTATTTGTTTTTTAGAAACTCCACGTAAAGTTTGTACAACACATCGTTAAATTGTACGTCAAACTTGGTTGACATTGAACAATTTTACGATCGGAAAATACATCGAACGCGAATATTTCCGTGTGCGATAATATTTCGAACAATTTCACTAAATTTCTTAATCGAAACATAAATACACTTTTTTAATTAACTTTTTCAATTTCAACGACGAATTAAAGCTTACGCGACATACATTTTGAAAGACTAATATTTGTATACTTGTGAAATGTTTGTTTGCGCTTACTTGCACATTGGTCGCATTTCTTTTTATTTTGTACGTCCAACTGAAATAACAAAAATAATTCATATTCGTATAAAATTCAACTTGGATACGTACAAAATTATTTTCTCGTAGCTGTTGCTTTGTTTCCTTGATTTAGTGTCGTTTCGAGTATACTTCTGGAATTATACGTACATCGCGAAAAAGGAAGATTATTGTATTCGTTTACACACGATGCACGTGTGCATACACGGTATACATATATATATATAATATTTCCGAGCTCAGCAAAAAAGGAAATGTGTATATAGATACGAGAGGCACCGTAATACGTATACACCTTTTGTTCGAGATGGCAAAAAAAAAATGTGAGATACTTGTTCGCGCGACCGTCTGTTGCGTAACGTATGAAAAGTACGAGGATCGAGTGTCTTTTATTTACCACTACATACGTATGTAGCATAGAATTATAGAAACCAAAAAATATTCGATTAAAAAAGAAAGTAAAGTGATCATTTTTTGGGGCTCGCGATGATTTCATTTGAATTTTACCCAGGCTATAATTCACGAGATTAAAGATTGACGTTGATTACGAGAAATGAGCAATTACACGTTTAATTCATCGTCTCATTCAAACGAGCAACACTATGTAAACAACTTTATTTCATAAAGAAAAGTACCACTTGACCCTATACGTATACGTACGTACGTTTGTGGAAGTGAAAATAGATCGTAAATTTTTCATTAGCCCAGCAGCAGGTGAAAGTCATCTTTCTCTCTCTCTCTCTCTCTCTCTCTCTCTCATTTTATCTCAAGTGCTTTGTAGTTTTCGCACGAACAAACGCCAGCGTTTTATTTTCTCCTTTTGACCTGTGTTGCGGCTTATGGAAAGTCGAAAGTCAAACGCGACATTTCTTTCGCTTCTATGGACTTTTTCCACTCGAGATAGATGGACTCATTCTCGAATATACACATATTGTATATGTTATGGATTTACATAAAGTTCATAAAGTGGTTTAATTGACGTAATAACGAATGTTGCCGTATTGATTTATAATCTAAATTGACTAATTGTAAAGTGGTTATATTCCAGATTTATTGTATCTGATTGTAAATGTGTTATAAGTTCGCGCGCTCGTACAAGCGGCACGCGTACAATAGAAACTCTTTGCTGTATAATGCAGAAATATGCCGTTAAGTCAAATAATTCGAATCTTTATACGGAATATAATTATAAACAAAATATATCATTTCATTTATTCACCTATTAAACTGACATAAAATTTAGAAGAGCCAAAAGAAAGGCCAATTTCCCGAGCGACGACATACTTACGAAAAGAGGAAACGAGGGAAGAGATGTGCAGAAAAAGCGAGTGTCCCGAATCGTCGCATTCTCATCCGGTGAAGGGGGGGAGGGAGGCAAAAAAAAACAAGTCCATACAAGCGCGCGCGCAAATTGTCTTATCTCTCTTTTCTTGTTCTATACTCTTGGAGAATGAGAATTGAACGAGAGACGATCCAAGTAGGCGCGATTCGCGCGCTTATGCCTTTTGTGTCTACGCATGCTCGTTATGTTTCAATTGTGAAAAATCAAGAATATGCATCTATATACGTTTATGTAATTTTGTTTTATAACGTTCAATTTGTATTTTAATTGAAACTCGATTGTTTAATAATATATGCTCAAAATGACGAATGTGATTTTGAAAATGTGACGATTTCCAAAAATAGCTCATTTATTAACTTTATAAAAATAGATATTAGTATACGTGTATTTTTTTTAGAGAAACTAGTAGTGCGTCTCAGTTGTAAACGTAGATTGAAGTTTTAAAAATTGAGCTTGTAAATATTGCATCCGATTGAGACGGTTGCTCAGCGACAGTTGCACCTTTAACTAAGGTCAATAGAATCATTAAAATAAAGTACAATTGAGTTTATGTGATTCATCAAGCTATGTGTTCTTTTTAATATGTTTTAATATCATCTCTCCTTTTCACAAGCAAATCGAATTGCCAGTAGTTTTTAATTCGCGTGGTTTGTAATTAATAGGTACTGTTTGTTGAAATAGAAAAGATTCACGATTGCTTATTTTTTCTAAAAAATGCTCTATTTACTTGGAAAACCATGTTATACAATCTAATAAATCTTCACAGAAGAGACAATATTAAAATTACTTTTCATTCATTCAACATCAAATTCATAACTAATAACTTAAAAATATTAAAATAATAAAGTTCACTGAACCATTCCATGTACTCGATGAAAATTTTTGACGCACATCTGTACAAGTAAAAATTGTCGATTATCTAGACAGCACTAACGACGCATGAAACAAATGAACATCAAACAAGAACCTGAAATGTTGAAAGTTATCATACCAAAATGTATACTTTGGTAGTAATATAGCCCTACGAAGATACTCACAAATAAATATAATGAGATCAACGGGCAACTATTTTGTGCAAATCATTTTCTAAGAACCTCACAATTATATTTGCAATTCCAGATAACATATTCGTCGAGTACCTCTTTATTGTGCTAATACGTACGTCACTAGCAAAAATAAAATAAAATTACCTCTACAATATATAAGCCATATCAATATCTCCTTAAGATATACGTCCTTATAAAAAAATGTACGTCTTTAAAAGTTCATTACAGGCAACGAGGAAGCAAGAAAGCGCAGTGACATCAACCGCATTATTCCATTCACTACCGAATTATCTTATGCGACGGATGCACTAGAAGCTTAACAATGTTAGGCAAGTAGCGGAGCTTTTCTCTCACTATCACTGGCATATCCAGACTCTGCTGATGATTCTGGTTGAAGCGTAACACTTTGCCCGTTGGGCTTTCGTACATTATTCCTCCACCAAAATTTTGTGGAGTTACCTGTAGAAATTTTCGTCAAAAGTCCTTTATTAATTGGGTCTACGTCGAAACAGTAGTAGTTTTTTGAAAAATAACAAGAAACTTACAGTGAGTACTGAACCATCTTTATAATCAACTCTTATATCACCGGACGGCGTTTGCACAGCTGTGCCAATACCAGGAACATTCACTTTGACAGGTTTTGATTGCGAGACCCTCATTGAATTCGCTCTTCTCGACTGCGAGAAGCCGGGATTCATCGTCGAAGCCATTGAGCATGTTGCATCGAAAGAGGGCATCTATAAAAATAATAGAAGCTAATTAGTTTCAATTAAAAAAACGTCATATGTAAAAAATAATTAAATAAAATCCTACCACTGGTGGACTGTATGGTCCTCGCGACAAATTCTCTTTTCCTTGCAGCGGCTGGGACGAATCGCTTAACGGTGAACTGGGTTTTCGTCCAATGATCACCGGAAAAAACACATTACTAGTAGCTGTTTCAAGAGAGACCAACGATGATTCCAGCAACTGACAGCGTTTGTAAGAATCCGTGTAATGGTCGACGTACTCGTGAAGGTTTGACGGGATTTCACCTTCAACGTACGATTCACCGGATCTATCGCATAATTTTATCACTTCGCTCACTTGCGATACCTGCGTTAAAATTACATGTTTCAGTTATCGTTTATATACATCCGCGAATATTCGCAATACAGTGCGCTCTCGCTATAACTAAAAAAATAAAAAATACTATCGACCTTAATCCCATCGTAGAAATGCATCTCACAGTCCGGACGCGGTCCGTTTTCCATGAACAAGCACTTAGCTTTGGTCGTGTAAAGCGTTATCTTGGGTGTCTTTGCTCGTACCAGACTGATAAATCGCGCGGCATACATGTATTTACGATGGTTTTTCGTTGGCAAACTCTCGTAAGAGTAAATACTGTCGGCGCCACGAGATGGAAGTGGTAATGGTTGATCACCTGGTTCATGGACTTCCGTAGGTTTGTATAGAATTATACGGAGGCCGTCACTTGAAATCCTGCAGACTTCGATTATTTTTTCCTATAAATAAAAAGAAAATACATGAATTACGTGTACGAGAAATAAACCATGCGCTAGCTCAATTCATAAAATAAATTACATGTTTCAGTCAATCTATAAGTTAAGCAGAAGAATTACATTTGCGTAATTAAAAAAAAACCGATAAACTTACGATATTGTTCCTCTTTTTGATGAATTCCACACAAACCTCGCCATTGCTCAGAATAGTGAGTATGGCACTTTTTGTTCGGTGGCGAGTTGGTTGTAGTCTTAACGTTGACAACGGTGGCACAGACATTTTAACGTTACCCTGAAAATTATTTTTAATTTGATTAAAATTGCATTTATCATTGGCATAGGTCCAAAGTGAAAACTGGACGAACCTCTGTTGAATCATCATTCGTCGGTTCCTGACGATGTCCACTTCTCGCACGAACAATAGCGGCAGCCTCAGCCGCAGCAATGGCAGCAGCTTCTACTTGTTCCTCGTCCTCGTCCCTACGCTCATACCTACTACCCCTGGACGATGTTTTCTCGCATTGCGAGTTAAATACCTGACTGCCACGAGGTGGAGGAGGCAGAGGTATTCCCGACAAAACGGAATCTTCTTTTTCCGCGTGGTAACTGGAGTACCTTTAATAAAATTATCAATTAAATAAATCGACAAAGAAAAAAACCATAAAACTATGGGATACTTTAACTATTAACTCACTTAAAATTATGATAATCGTGTATACTAGTGGGAGTCGTGTAAAGAGGTTCACTCCTAGCGCTGACTGCGGTCCCGTAGCCATTGTAAATAATTGGAGTATTGCTTATTCTTTCCTCGGATCTCGATCGTAATCGTGGTCGTCCACACGAAGATAGAGTGCGACCAAGACCCGAGTCGTTGTCAGCCGATAATCTCGCGTAACCGATATCCTGTAAACAAACAAAACATTGAAGAATTCGTTTGCAAGACACAAATATATCGTATTTTTTTCAGTTTACGTACGTTTTGTCGATGCTTATCCAAGGACGTAATGAAAGGATGCTTGATAATATCGCGTAGCCTAATTCTCTCTATTGGATTCTTTTTCAGCAGCCTATCAATGAGATCCTTGGCATTGTCAGATAGATGTTTTGGCATCACATAGTCAGCCATCACAACTCGCGTCAAGGTGCTTTTCACGCCGCCTGTGTCGAAAGGTGGTTTCCCTACTAAGAGAGTATACAACATGCAACCTAAACCCCAGACGTCGGCTTCTAGGCCATGCGATGACCTAGTGGCTACCTATTACGAGATTGAGAATTTTGTTTAAAAAAGAACATTTTTATTTTGGTACACAGGAGGATAAATTTATTGGTCGTCGATCGATGTCAAATTGACTCACCTCTGGAGATATGAAATTTGGTGTTCCGCACATTGTTAAATGTTTTTCATCAGGCCGTGTCAATTGAGTTGCTAATCCAAAATCAGCTATTTTCTGCAAATGTACATTTAGATCAGACATTTATTCAAAATTAAATTTAGAATCATGAGCAATACGATGTAACTTACAACTTGCATGTCTTTAGTTAATAATAAATTTGACAAGGACATATCTCTATGTAAAATTTGATGAGAATGAAGGTACAGTAATCCTTGAACCACTTGCTTAATTATATGACCAGCTAAAAATAAAACACGGTTATTAGTAAAATAACATTTTAAGAATAAATTTAAAAACATACAAACATGAAATACCTTGTTGTTCTGAAAAAGGTTTACCCCGTTCTTTCAAATGCCTTTGCAACTCTTTGTTGTGGCATAATTCCAAAACTAAATACACGTAATTTGAATCCTCAAAGAAAGTGTAGAGTTCTAGAATAGCTGGATGCTTGAGACGAGAATGAATGGCAACTTCTTGCCTCACTCTACCGACCATTCCTGCTTTTTGCATCTTTTTTTTGTCGATCTAAGAAACGTTATAGGTGATTTATTAACGCTTGTTACAAAAGTGCCTACAAGGGTAGACTTAGCACATCCGATGATTCTCGGATGTTTTACGACTGACGCTCGTTGTTTTTCAATAAATGGTACGAGTGGTAATTATAAGAAGTTTTAATGACGTTATAATGTTCAAAACATATGAAACGCAAAATGTACGGATTAAAAAATAAACGTTGATAATAGAGTAATGACTAAAAAACATATTCGTGCCCGATATCAAGAACATTCATAGATCAATTAGACGATGAAAAATACAATCAAGATTTTTAAAATCTCGTATTTAAAGTCGTCATTAGCCCAAGCAAAACATACCACACCGACATTCATCAGGCCTCAACAAGTGCCCCTCCGAGACACTTACCACTTTTATAGCGACCTCCCTTCCGGTCTTTTTGCATTCTGCTCGGTAGACTTTCGCAAAGCCTCCTTCACCCTGTAGTTCGTATAAATCGTAATCCTACAACAACAACGAATCTGCATTAAGTACCTGCACCCTTTCGTCGTAAACAAAAGAAAAAAAATATAAATACACACAAAAAATCGTCCTAACCTCGATACTTTCTATTTTCTCTCCGAAACCACCAGACGAGGTAGCCGGCATTTTCTCGACACTTACTATTTGGGCTTTAAGGTCTTCGACGAAGACCTTGCCCTAGGAAACTCTCATACACTTTAGTCCGCACCTCGTCGTCGCGCGCGCGATTTCCAGAGCAACGGCGATTTGACAGAGCGATTGACTATCGCGCCACTCACACACACATACATCTCGCCGTATACGTTTACGTAGAAGCGGCATATGGTTAACGTACTTCAGACTTGGCAGCTGCAGATAAACGCGAGTGTAGTGGTAAGCGACGCGAATGGTCCATTTTTGAACGATACGCATGCGCGTTTGGACGAGTACTCGAGAGCGGTGTCGCCTGAAATTTTAATTACGATAATAGGAAAACATGGGATTTTTTACCGTACCATCGTAATGTTTGTACGACTGGAGTTGGAGTTTTGAGTAAAAATAACGTAAAATTACAATTGGTACCAGTCAAGTGGCCGTTTAAATTGTCCGTCGGTAAAATCGCACAAATATAACAGCGTCGGTAGATACGGTAGATCGACGGCTGATCGGCACCTAGTCGGTAACGTAGAGAACAGATTGATCGTTGTGCGATCGGTAACTTAGATTGCCGGTCGGTCGGATCCCCAGTCGGTAAGCTAGATCATCAAAGCCCGTACCAACGAATACGGCCAAAATTGAAACATCTAGTAATTTTTATTATAGTTATCAAATTGTCGTTCCAATGAAAAACCAACGTTCTTTATTATTTTTGCAAAACGTTTTATTCAAGAAAATCAATTTTCAAAACTATTCTAGTCATCGGAGTCAAGTAGGAAAAATCACGAGAACAAATATGTGTTGTCCGGCGAGACACCCCGCAGCGTTTTAAGTCACCCGCGCGTATACCTGTGATCGTATAGTTGGAGAGCGATATTCCCGTAATTATATCATTTTTCCGAACGGCTAAACGAATCGAACTAGCTGAATCGAATTTAATTGTAATCGTAACACCGTTTTTCGTTACGAGTGTATTATAATACCGTAATACGGAGTTTACTTTGGCTACTTGTTACTCGAGTATAATGCCAAGTGAATCTCAAAAGATAATATTATTCGACGGGCACCGCAAGAAAATGCCAAACCAAGCTTAACCGAAAATGAGTAAGGAAAAGTAAGAAAAGTAGGTATTAGAAAGAAGGAAAATAAAATAGAAAGTTGGTGAAGGACGAACCCAAGTGTACAATATTCTTAAACGTGTTAACCGAATGAAAAAAAAAAAGATGCCTGGCAAAAGCGGTTTAAGGAAAAGTAATTTATAGCGTACGTCAACGACCCTTGGAATCGTTTGGCTAAGTTTGTCGCGCCAAGGATTATCGCCCCTTGAGCGAACGCGTTAAACGTGACAATAACTTGTGCATAACTCAACTTTCTAAAATGTTCACGTTTTGAAATATGACATTTTCTTTACTGCTGCTGAATATGTATTTATTTATTTTTTTAATTTTTTTCTCAAAAGAACATTGAATTAATCGATCGGACGATTAAAAAATCGCGAAACTCGATGAAAAATTAGCAATTTGTTATAAATTGTTTTAAAGAGACTTTTGTCAAAATATGGATAAAAATGGAATACAGATGTACAATGAAACCTATATTTCCAAGCAAAATAGCGCAAAAGCAAGGGATTTTTGCATGGATATTTGCATTTTCGTGTTATTTAAATATAAACAAACGATCAATTTCCACTGGCAAACGGTTTACAAAGAATACAATCGCACAGAATTTGTCCTTGACAATAAAGCGAAAAAAGGATGCACGTCAAAGGGGTCACCAAAACCGTTTGCAACAGCGTACGTCTCCTTCTCCAAGTTGCCACTTTACGCGACTGTTTTCCATCGTATTTCCAAAATGAAAATCCACTTTTTTCGATACGTTTTAATTGCAATTGCGCAAAAACAAATAATTCATGAGTCAATTTTTTCTAGCGTAAAGTACAGGCCAACGACTACTTTTTAATGCAATCTCGGCGATTTCGATTGTAAATTAACGAGCCGAATTGATAGATTTTTTTATATCTTCAGCCTCCCAAATTGATCGATCGCCTTGCTCAAATGTTTATTTCATTTGTAATACGATTGTTCACGATTTGTTTATTGTTCTTACGACAATGTCTTCGTTATTCCATTCATTACCGGCAAAAAAGGCAAAAACAAAGGGAAAAAAAATCGATTTTTTTTTAAATTACGAAAATCTCGTATTGTCGTCGAAAATCCATGCACGAAAATTCGATTCGAATTCATAAATTGGATATTAAATTAATTTATTATAATAAAAATTGATTATAATATAAATTTATTTAATAAAACATAAATTGATTAAATTGAAAATATCCTGTATACATCAAGATTTCGTAGCACGATAGCATCGTGCTGAGGTTTATGACGAACTGTCTTTGAATTAGTCAAAAGACCCAGCGTGTTGTTTAATCTGGGTAACAAAGGAATATGCACGTTTTGGCAATTAGCGGAGTAGGTAAATTTTAGTTTGAACATCGAATATACGTTGAATACACGTTAAAACATAAATCGATAACATGGCAAATGTATATCCGTGAGACAAGAAACGATTTTACAAACCCAATATATTTTATAATAAATAGCACATTTAAATATAATGGTCCTTTTACTCGACACGAAACATTTGTTAAAATTGTCCTAATGGGCGATTAAACATACCGATTTTGGGACCACCCCTGGTTACGGTTTTAATAGCTTGCTACTTTCCCTTTTCATAAAATCGGTTTATGGAGTTTTCTAGGGCAGGTAAAGCGAGGATTATAGGGGGGCGCGGCCAAGAGACCCAAAAAGGGGGAGGAGTGACAAGTAGTCTACCAATTGTTGGCTAAGCTGATGTTTTCGGCGCTTCAACTATTCGTCAACCAATGGTAGCGCATTTGACTATAAGACATGTCTAGAGGGTTTAAAGGCAACAAGCTTCTATCCACTTGCTCATTCGTTCGAGAATTCTTGGTTTGTGCAGATCGAGCTACTTCCAAAACATTCAAGTTTTGCCGAGTCTTGGTTTGCATTTGATCAGTATTTCCGAAAGTCTTTCTGTATATTTTCGTAGTATTTCACGCTTCATCTTTCAACATCTCTGTGTATTTACTCGAAAAATATTCAAGAAGCGCATTTGTCGAATAAATTGGCCTTTTGGAACCTCTTGGACTCTATAGGTCGAGATACTTGACGAATACTCAACGGTTCTCTATCAACTTCAATCTTCGATTCGCTGCGATATTTTGCGCGAATTCGTTGACTCACAGACTTTATACGTGTGACATCGCACGAGTGTTCAGTGTCCTGTTTCAGTGTTTTCGTTTGATCGTAAAATCAGTGTTTTTTCCGTCGATAAGATGAACGGCAAAATCAGCAAGACGCAAAGTGGAAAAACGCCGGTCGAATTCGTCGACCGATTCATGGAGAGCCCAATCGTCAAGTGGGTAAGTACACCAAATACGATTTTATTGTATTATATATTTGCAAAAATTACGTTTTGACAAAGGACTCGCGCGTCGTCGTTCATTATTCAAGGCGCGCTCTCTTCAAGCGGAAACTTAGTTTTTCGATTTTCGAGAACTCTTTTTTCAGCCAGACCCCAGAACGCATGGACGTAAGGCTCGTTTCGAGGCTTCTCGTCTACTTTTCACATCGTTAAATTTATGAATATGCCATTTGTCGTCGGTTTTTAGTTCCCTGGGTGATTATACGGAAAACAACAAGGCCAACGTCCAACAAAAATACGGTATCGGTACGTGGACATCTTGCTATTGGTAGAACGGACGATATAGGTAGCTTCGTAGGACGTGAAAAGTATGGTTTTAATTAGCGTTTTACGCTAAACGGAAGGAAAACAAATTTTTCGCTTGAAATGATGAGAACGCGATTACAGTGACGGACATTTTTTAAACGAGAGTTCACGGGTATACGCTGAGTCGACCGGCTTATTGGCATCGTGCAGCGAAAATTCCCTACCGAGGTCCATCGGATTACCAAAAGACACGCCCACACTCCGACTGGGCCTTCTTAAAGCGAACCTTTCTTTTTTTCCTCTTTGCTTCCTAATAATAATAATGATAATATTTTGTATTTGACGCAACATCATTGACTTGAATTTCAGTTTGGCACCTGCTTGGACGAATTATCGAGAAAAAACCTGAGTTACAAGGATATTACCGAAGGGATATTGATTTATGATGTGTATTTGCAAATGTAAGTACAGCTTCCGTTGACCTTTTTATCGATAGAGCAGAGTGGCAAATCTACGAGGACGTTCTATCGTTTTTCTCTTCCTTTCTCACGCCAATGCGTCAATTTGCAGGAACATTGGTGGGCGGTGTAGCGACGTCATTCCAACCGACGACGATCCTAAAAAGAATTACGACAACTTGTCAATGTTTATGAAACGAATGCATCAATTCTACGAGGTCAGTCGCAAGGAGGTGATTCTTCAGATACCGAACATTCGTCTTATCGTGCGAGAGCCGGAAGCCAGCGTTAGAGAAGTAGAAAAACTCTTGCTACTGCTCCTGGGCTGCATGGTGAGATGCGAACAAAGCATTAAGAACCACTTCATCAGCAACCTTAGGGAACTGCTCGACGAACCAACTCAACACGCTGTCGTCGCTTGCATCAAAAAAGTACGTATCGTTATCAATATTTCCTTTATGAAACGTAATTTTACTTTTCCACCCCTCTCTAGCATCTTTTATTCGATCGAGAGGAGAATATCATTGTTTCGTTTTGCTTTGTCATTAGGTATTATTCACACCTGACGTAGTCCTCAGCGAGAGCATGCTGCACATCCCATCCGCCAACGACGATGAGGAAGAGCAGAAAGGCATGACTCACTCGGAAAGGGTCTGTCACGCTTTTAAGGAAATCTCTCGAATCAACGAAGAACGACGCGAATTGATGGAACAGCAAGCGTCTATCTTCTCTTTGCGTCACCATGACAAAAGTTGCCAAAACGAAGTAAAAGAGTGGAGAACCGAAGCGCTCGAATTACACGATAGAGTCTACACTTACAGAAATAAAGTTTCCGATCTCGAAAAAGAAATTAATCGCTTGATTATCAATAACAAATCGTATCGCGAAGCTTTAGCGGAACAAGATTTTTCCACCGATAAAGAAATTGCACTTATCGATCCAGAGCTCGCTGAGAGAGAAAGACAATATCGAATCAACGTTTACAAGGCTCAAACGGAACAGTTGGAAGCTCAAAATCAACAATTGATAGACAGCAAAGACGAGGCTTGTCACGCCTTAGCCCAGATTAAAGATTCGTACGAAGACACCGTGCAAATATTAAGGACGAAGGTTGACGTCTTGAAGAATAAATGCACGGATTTAATCACCCAGAACGAAGTTGCCATCCGCCACAACACACGACTCTTCGCGGAGAATCTTGACTTGGGTATGTATATCCTTTTATCCAAAAATTTAATTATAACGTTTAATTATACGAGCCTAACTAACTTTCAATTTATCCATTTTCAGAATACAAATTAAAAAGCTCAACCGCCAGACACGTCGACTTGGACAGTAGTTTGGAATTCGAATCGGACTGCGTGTGTAACAGCACTGCCGTTTACGACCCACTAGCCCAGAGCGAAGGCCATCCCCAATCGATCAAGGTCGAGCTCGAAGCTATGGGTATGACCACCATCAAAGGAAACAAGAAGCGCAGGAAGCCTACCGAGGAATACGTCGACAACGAACAAGAAAGCGAAGCTGAGCATCCAGTTGAAATCGAAACTGAGATACACCAAGCACCAGCTGAGCATTCAGTCAAAATTGAAGCTGTGATACACCAAACACCAGCTGAGGATCCAGTCAAAATCGAAGCTGAGACACACCAAGCACCAACTGAGACTGCAGTGGAAATTGAAGCTGAGATACACCAAACACCAGCTGAGCATCCAGTGGAAATTGAAGCTGAGATACACCACCCACCAGCTGAGCATCTCATCGAAATCGAAGCTGAAGTACACCAAGCACCAGCTAAGCATATGATCGAAATCGAAGCTGAAATACATCAACCACCAGCTGAGCATATCATCGAAATCGAAGCTGAAGTACACCAACCACCAGCTGAGCATCAAATCGAAATCGAAGCTGAAATACACCTACCACCAGCTGAGCACCAAGCGGAAATCGAGATCGAGATACACCAAGCCCCAATGGAGTTTGAGGACGACATCGAGCCGGACAACTATGCATCGCGAGCAGATATCTTAATCGCTGCAGCACGTCATGAACCGGTAGTTGATCGTCGCGTACGATTCGAGCTGGATTTAGAAGATTCCGATGAAGAGGCAGCAGCCCAGGACGAGTTCGAAGAAGTAAATCCGGACCATTTCTTCGGAAACGCAGCCGACTTTGATATGTTGGACGAAGAACCAGCAAGACCGTTCCACGACTTCCTAAATATTATGAATGGTCTTAATTTAGTCAACGGAGATCACGCGGAGATTGCTGCGCTCGAACAAGAACGTTTACGCAGGATCGAGGAATTGAGACCTTTAGTCGAGAACGGACGCAATCGTGCACCAGGTGCCGCCTCAAGACAACATCTTTCCGAGGTAGACCAACTTTTAGCTAGATGTAACGACTTGTATAGGGCGAACGTCGAGTTACATTCTGCCAACGCGGTACTTTCGAACAACATGAAAAGTATCATGGTCGTGCATAATAAATTGGTCAACGAGTCGCTCAAGTTACAACAGAAATATTTCGCGAACAGACAGGAGAAAGAGGACGAATTACGACGATTGATGTACGGAAAGTTGTTACTCGAACAAAAAGTCACGGAATACTATCGTCTTTTATTAAAATTTAATGGACGCCAGTCAAGCAGATTCAGTTTGATATTCGGTGCTGTCAAACGTACGTTCCATAAAGTTCGCAGAGCAAGTTCGGAAATGTTCCAGAGGCGTAAGTCGTCCAAATTGCCGAAAAATCCAAAGTCCGATGAACCTACCAACGATTTTGACTACATCGAAGTGCCGGTATCCTCCGACAAGTCAGACAAAAACATGAAAAAGAAAATGTCCAATTTCATGAAAGATTTTCATCCAGAAAGATTTTCCTTCAAACTTGGTAATAGTAAGAAGAAGCGTACTAAGACAGCGGAAAAAGAAAAAGTAGAAGTGAACGAGCAGAAGGAAAATTTTTGGTGGATGGATCAGATAGAGATTTCGGCGGACGATCATCTCACTGATCCTCATTTTAAAACCGATGGCGTTAGTTTGTAAAGGTATACCGGCGAACTTGTACGTGTATAAAATTGTATGTATATAAGTGTATATAAAAAGATGTTCGTGACAGTGTCACTGATCACACGCGTAGTTATAGATTTTGTATTTTACGTAGAGATTAAGTAAATATATGAAACTTTAGATTTAATATATAATTGTATATAAACGTGTATATATCTATATATGTATATATGATGACGATATACGTATGAATATGTATGATAATTTTGTTAATATTTTAATTTTGTTTATATAGAACTAATGTCAATTTAAATGTAAAGCTTCGTAATGCTTAGCGAATAACTTTCCGTGTAATCATTTTATTTTGTACTATAATCTTCAAATTGTGTGTTTTTAAACTTGACGATTGTAATAATAATATGATTTCATTAAAAAAATTATATATAAATTAACAATTGTAATTATTTTACAAAATCCAATACTTTATTACGATGATACATGTCCTATCTTTCGCACAACAGAAGAATCGCAGTAGCTTTTTTAAATTCGTTAGAAAGACATTAATGATTACAGATTTGTAAAAAAAAAATGTATTTTTGATTATACGACTTTGTCGTTAAAATTACAATAAAGCAGAACGAAAGATGACTGCTACCGATCGTATTACAACTCGCTATATACTCTTCCGGTAAAAATACAAGTTTAAAGTTTTGCATTTCAATTGGAAATTGAAGATATTTTCTCTTCAGATTGCTGTTAAAAAGCAAATAATTTATTTTGTCAAAATAATCAACATATTTTTACTAATAATTAGCGATGTTACGATTATTTTTTATTAAGACAACGTTCAATTTCAATTTTCCGTATATCAAAAAATTCGAATAACGAAAAAGTTTGTCGGTAAGAAAGTATACTCTATTCCGTAGGAAAATGTTGTTTGACCAAACACGGATTTTTTTTTAAACAATTACAAGTGAACAACCTGGAAAAGGAACATTCGTGCAATTTTGCAGGATGCTCTATAGAGCCTATTAAAAGTCAGTTTTTGGAAAATAATAACGACATCGACGTCGATCTCTATGTCTTCCATAGAGCACGTTTGCTTAAAACAAACTTTATTTTAGTTTCAACAAAATCTCGATAAAAAAAAATTCTTCGTCAGAACAAATTTGTGCGTGCTCCGTACAAAATCGATCGTTTTCCTTCCGATAAACTTCTAGTTATCGTTCGAATTTTCAAAAATGTATAATAGGCGAAATCCAGACTAATACGATCAGCCAAACAGGGGTAGGTAACCGATTTTTATGAAACTTGGTATAAATATTGCCTATATAGTAGTGAACTTCTGTACAAATTTTTAGATCATTATTACTGCCAGATCAAAAGTTATAAACAATATAATAATTTAATTAAACATTTTTCAAAAATTTATATCTCTGTAACCGTAAGAGTTATAAAAACGAATTGTTTATTTAAATACATGTAAAAATATAAAATTTAAAATTAATAAATCAAAAGTCATTGTTAACAATTTTTTGAATAATTATTAACTTTTGTTTTAAACAAAAGACTATATCTCAAAAAGTGTTATTTATATTTTCGAAATTTTTTTTTTGCATTCCTTGACTCTTTATCTATAATAATAAACAATAACATTCATAGAGCGGATTTTGTAATGGGTCAAGGATTAATTATAAACATCGTCCTCTTGAGCTGCCGCGCCGCCATAACTTTACATTTTAAATGAAAGACTATATCTCAAAATGTATTACTTTTATTTTCGAAATTTTTTGTTTGTTGGATTCTTTGACTATTTATCTGTAATATACAGCAAAAAAATTCATAGAGCGGATATTAGTAATTATTCAAGGAGTCATTATAAACAACGACCTCTTGAAACGCGATGCCTCAACCTTTTGTTTGTAATAAATAACTATATTCCAAAAAGTATTACTTTTATTTTCGAAATTTTATGTTTATTGGATTCCTTGACTATTTCCCTTTTCATAAAATCGGTTTATGGTAGTTTTCTTGAGCAGGTAAAGCGAGGATTTAGGGGGCGCGCAGTCAAGAGACCCAAAAAGGGGGAGGAGTAACAAGTAGTCTACCAATTGTTGGCTAAGCTGATGTTTTTGGCACTTCAACAATTTGTCAACCAATGGTAGCGCATTTGACTATAAGACATGTCTAGAGGGTTCAAATGCAACAAGCTTCTATCCACTTGCTCATTCGTTCGAGAATTCTTGGTTTGTGCAGATCGAGCTACTTCCAAAACATTTAAGTTTTGCCGAGTCTTGGTTTGCATTTGATCAGTATTTCCGAAAGTCTTTCTGTATATTTTCGTAGTATTTCACGCTTCATATTTCAACATCTCTGTGTATTTACTCGAAAAATATTCAAGAAGCGCATTTGTCGAATAAATTGGCCTTTTGGAACCTCTTGGACTCTATAGGTCGAGATACTTGACGAATACTCAACGGTTCTCTATCAACTTCAATCTTCGATTCGCTGCGATATTTTGCGCGAATTCGTTGACTCACAGACTTTATACGTGTGACATCGCACGAGTGTTCAGTGTCCTGTTTCAGTGTTTTCGTTTGATCGTAAAATCAGTGTTTTTTCCGTCGATAAGATGAACGGCAAAATCAGCAAGACGCAAAGTGGAAAAACGCCGGTCGAATTCGTCGACCGATTCATGGAGAGCCCAATCGTCAAGTGGGTAAGTACACCAAATACGATTTTATTGTATTATATATTTGCAAAAATTACGTTTTGACAAAGGACTCGCGCGTCGTCGTTCATTATTCAAGGCGCGCTCTCTTCAAGCGGAAACTTAGTTTTTCGATTTTCGAGAACTCTTTTTTCAGCCAGATCCCAGAACGCATGGACGTAAGGCTCGTTTCGAGGCCTCTCGTCTACTTTTCACATCGTTAAATTTATGAATATGCCATTTGTCGTCGGTTTTTAGTTCCCTGGGTGATTATACGGAAAACAACAAGGCCAACGTCCAACAAAAATACGGTATCGGTACGTGGACATCTTGCTATTGGTAGAACGGACGATATAGGTAGCTTCGTAGGACGTGAAAAGTATGGTTTTAAGTTAGCGTTTTACGCTAAACGGAAGGAAAACAAATTTTTCGCTTGAAATGATGAGAACGCGATTATAGTGACGGACATTTTTTAAACGAGAGTTCACGGGTATACGCTGAGTCGACCGGCTTATTGGCATCGTGCAGCGAAAATTCCCTACCGAGGTCCATCGGATTACCAAAAGACACGCCCACACTCCGACTGGGCCTTCTTAAAGCGAACCTTTCTTTTTTTCCTCTTTGCTTCCTAATAATAATAATGATAATATTTTGTATTTGACGCAACATCATTGACTTGAATTTCAGTTTGGCACCTGCTTGGACGAATTATCGAGAAAAAACCTGAGTTACAAGGATATTACCGAAGGGATATTGATTTATGATGTGTATTTGCAAATGTAAGTACAGCTTCCGTTGACCTTTTTATCGATAGAGCAGAGTGGCAAATCTACGAGGACGTTCTATCGTTTTTCTCTTCCTTTCTCACGCCAATGCGTCAATTTGCAGGAACATTGGTGGGCGGTGTAGCGACGTCATTCCAACCGACGACGATCCTAAAAAGAATTACGACAACTTGTCAATGTTTATGAAACGAATGCATCAATTCTACGAGGTCAGTCGCAAGGAGGTGATTCTTCAGGTACCGAACATTCGTCTTATCGTGCGAGAGCCGGAAGCCAGCGTTAGAGAAGTAGAAAAACTCTTGCTACTGCTCCTGGGCTGCATGGTGAGATGCGAACAAAGCATTAAGAACCACTTCATCAGCAACCTTAGGGAACTGCTCGACGAACCAACTCAACACGCTGTCGTCGCTTGCATCAAAAAAGTACGTATCGTTATCAATATTTCCTTTATGAAACGTAATTTTACTTTTCCACCCCTCTCTAGCATCTTTTATTCGATCGAGAGGAGAATATCATTGTTTCGTTTTGCTTTGTCATTAGGTATTATTCACACCTGACGTAGTCCTCAGCGAGAGCATGCTGCACATCCCATCCGCCAACGACGATGAGGAAGAGCAGAAAGGCATGACTCACTCGGAAAGGGTCTGTCACGCTTTTAAGGAAATCTCTCGAATCAACGAAGAACGACGCGAATTGATGGAACAGCAAGCGTCTATCTTCTCTTTGCGTCACCATGACAAAAGTTGCCAAAACGAAGTAAAAGAGTGGAGAACCGAAGCGCTCGAATTACACGATAGAGTCTACACTTACAGAAATAAAGTTTCCGATCTCGAAAAAGAAATTAATCGCTTGATTATCAATAACAAATCGTATCGCGAAGCTTTAGCGGAACAAGACTTTTCCACCGATAAAGAAATTGCACTTATCGATCCAGAGCTCGCTGAGAGAGAAAGACAATATCGAATCAACGTTTACAAGGCTCAAACGGAACAGTTGGAAGCTCAAAATCAACAATTGATAGACAGCAAAGACGAGGCTTGTCACGCCTTATCCCAGATTAAATATTCGTACGAAGACACCGTGCAAATATTAAGGACGAAGGTTGACGTCTTGAAGAATAAATGCACGGATTTAATCACCCAGAACGAAGTTACCATCCGCCACAACACACGACTCTTCGCGGAGAATCTTGACTTGGGTATGTATATCCTTTTATCCAAAAATTTAATTATAACGTTTAATTATACGAGCCTAACTAACTTTCAATTTATCCATTTTCAGAATACAAATTAAAAAGCTCAACCGCCAGACACGTCGACTTGGACAGTAGTTTGGAATTCGAATCGGACTGCGTGTGTAACAGCACTGCCGTTTACGACCCACTAGCCCAGAGCGAAGGCCATCCCCAATCGATCAAGGTCGAGCTCGAAGCTATGGGTATGACCACCATCAAAGGAAACAAGAAGCGCAGGAAGTCTTCCGAGGAATACGTCGACAACGAACAAGAAAACGAAGCTGAGCATCCACTTGAAATCGAAACTGAGATACACCAAGCACCAGCTGAGCATTCAGTCAAAATTGAAGCGGTGATACACCAAACACCAGCTGAGCATCCAGTCAAAATCGAAGCTGAGATACAACAAGCACCAACTAAGCATGCAGTGGAAATTGAAGCTGAGATACACCAAACACCAGCTGAGCATCCAGTGGAAATTGAAGCTGAGATACACCACCCACCAGCTGAGCATCTCATCGAAATCGAAGCTGAAGTACACCAACCACCAGCTGAGCATATGATCGAAATCGAAGCTGAAGTACATCAACCACCAGCTGAGCATATCATCGAAATCGAAGCTGAAGTATACCAACCACCAGCTGAGCACCGTGCGGAAATCGAGATCGAGATACACCAAGCACCAATGGAGTTTCTAGAAGACATCGAGCCGGAAAACTATGAATCTCGAGCAGATATCTTAATCGCTGCAGCACGTCAAGAACCGATAGTTGATCGTCGCGTCCAATTCGAGCTGAATATAGAAGATTCGGATGAAGAGGCAGTAGCCCAGGACGACTTCGATGAAGTAAATCGGGACCGTTTCTTCGGAAACGCGGCCGACTTGGATATGTGGGACGAAGAACCAGCAAGACCATTCCATGACTTCCTGAATATTATGAATAGTCTTAATTTAGTCAACGGAGATCACGCGGAGATTGATGCGCTCGAGCAAGAACGTTTACGCAGGATCGAGGAATTGAGACCTTTAGTCGAGAACGGACGCAATCGTGCACCGGGTGCCGCCTCAAGACAATATCTTTCCGAGGTAGACCAACTTTTAGCTAGATGTAACGACTTGTACAGGGTAAACGTCGAGTTGGATTCTGCCAACGCGGTACTTTCGACCAACATGAAAAATATCATGGTCGTGCATAATAAATTGGTCACCGAATCGTTCAAGTTACAACAGAAATATTTCGCGAACAGACAGGAAAAAGAGGACGAATTACGACGATTGATGTACGGAAAGTTGTTACTCGAACAAAAAGTCACGGAATACTATCGTCTTTTATTAAAATTTAATGGACGCCAGTCAAGCAAATTCAGTTTGATTTTCGGTGCTGTCAAACGTACGTTCAATAAAGTTCGCAGAGCAAGTTTGGAAATGTTCCAAAGACGTAAGTCGTCAAAATTACCGATGAATCCAAAGTCCGATGAACCTACCAACGATTTTGATTACATCGATGTGCCGGTATCCTCCGACAAGTCAGACAAAAACATGAAAAAGAAAATGTCCAATTGCATGAAAGATTTTCATCCGGAAAGATTTTCCTTCAAACTTGGTAATAGTAAGAAGAAGCGTACTAAGATAGCGGAAAAAGAAAAAGTAGAAGTGAACGAGCAGAAGGAAAATTTTTGGTGGATGGATCAGATAGAGATTTCGGCGGACGATCATATCACTGATCCTCATTTTAAAACCGATGGCGTTAGTTTGTAAAGGTATACCGGCGAATTTGTACGCGTATAAAATTGTATGTACATAAGTGTATATAAAAAGATGTTCATGACAGTGACGTTGTTCGCACGCGAGGCAATAGGTATTGTATTTTACGTAAAATAAGTATAGAAATTAATGTATTTAGATTTAATATACCCTTATATATATGTTTATATATATATTTGACGACGACGACGTACGTATGGATACGTACGGTGATCTTTTTTAGTTTATTTACTTAGATCAATTTAGTGTCACTGATCACACGCGTAGTAATAGATTTCGTATTTTACGTAGAAATTAAGTAATTTTTTGGAAGCTTTAGATTTAATATATGCTTGTATATAAACGCGTCTATATCTATATATGTATATATGATGACGACATACGTATGAATATGTATGATAATTTTGTTAATATTTTAATTTTGTTTATGTAGAACTAATGTCAATTTAAATGTAAAGCTTCGTAATGCTTAGCGAATAACTTTCCGTGTAATCATTTTATTTTGTACTATAATCTTCAAATTGTGTGTTTTTGTGTGTTTTTAAACTTGACGATTGTAATAATAATATGATTTCATTAAAAAAATTATATATAAATTAACAATTGTAATTATTTTACAAAATCCAATACTTTATTACGATGATACATGTCCTATCTTTCGCACAACAGAAGAATCGCAGTAGCTTTTTTAAATTCGTTAGAAAGACATTAATGATTACAGATTTGTAAAAAAAAATGTATTTTTGATTATACGACTTTGTCGTTAAAATTACAATAAAGCAGAACGAAAGATGACTGCTACCGATCGTATTACAACTCGCTATATACTCTTCCGGTAAAAATACAAGCTTAAAGTTTTGCATTTCAATTGGAAATTGAAGATATTTTCTCTTCAGATTGCTGTTAAAAAGCAAATAATTTATTTTGTCAAAATAATCAACATATTTTTATTAATAATTATCGATGTTACGATTATTTTTTATTAAGACAACGTTCAATTTCAATTTTCCGTATATCAAAAAATTCGATTAACGAAAAAGTTTGTCGGTAAGAAAGTATATACTCTATTCCGTAGGAAAATGTTGTTTGACCAAACACGGATTTTTTTTAAACAATTACAAGTGAACAACCTGGAAAAGGAACATTCGTGCAATTTTGCAGGATGCTCTATAGAGCCTATTAAAAGTCAGTTTTTGGAAAATAATAACGACATCGACGTCGATCTCTATGTCTTCCATAGAGCACGTTTGCTTAAAACAAACTTTATTTTAGTTTCAACAAAATCTCGATAAAAAAAAAATTCTTCGTCAGAACAAATTTGTGCGTGCTCCGTACAAAATCGATCGTTTTCCTTCCGATAAACTTCTAGTTATCGTTCGAATTTTCAAAAATGTATAATAGGCGAAATCCAGACTAATACGATCAGCCAAACAGGGGTAGGTAACCGATTTTTATGAAACGTGGTATAAATATTGCCTATATAGTAGTGAACTTCTGTACAAATTTTTAAATCATTATTACTGCCAGATCAAAAGTTATAAACAATATAATAATTTAATTAATCATTTTTCAAAAATTTATATCTCTGTAACCGTAAGAGTTATAAAAACGAATTGTTTATTTAAATACATGTAAAAATATAAAATTTAAAATTAATAAATCAAAAGTCATTGTTAACAAATTTTCGAAAAGTTATTAACTTTTGTTTTAAACAAAAGACTATATCTCAAAAAGTATTACTTTTATTTTCGAAATTTTTTGTTATTGGATTCTTTGACAATTTGTCTATAATAATCAGCAATAAAATTCATAGAGCGGATATTAGTAATTATTCAAGGAGTCATTATAAACAACGACCTCTTGAAACGCGATACCTCAATCTTTTGTTTGAAATAAATAAATATATTCCAAAAAGTATTACTTTTATTTTCGAAATTTTATTTTTATTGGATTCCTTGACTATTTTCCCTTTTCATAAAATCGGTTTATGGTAGTTTTCTTGAGCAGGTAAAGCGCGGATTATAGGGGGGCGCGCGGTCAAGGGACCCAAAAAGGGGGAGGAGTAACAGGTAGTCTACCAATTGTTGGCTACGCTGATGTTTACGGCGCTTCAACTATTCGCCAACCAATGGTAGCGCATTTGACTATAAGACATGTCTAGAGGGTTCAAACGCAACAAGCTTCTATCCACTTGCTCATTCGTTCGAGAATTCTTGATTTGTGCAGATCGAGCTACTTCCAAAACATTCAAGTTTTGCCGAGTTTTGGTTTGCATTTGATCAGTATTTCCGAAAGACTTTCTGTATATTTTCGTAGTATTTCACGCTTCATCTTTCAACATCTCTGTGTATTTACTCGAAAAATATTCAAGAAACGCATTTGTCAAATAAATCGGCCTTTTGGAACCTCTTGGACTACGAAGTTGCTATCCGCCACAACACCAGACTCTTCGCGGAGAATCTTGATTTGGGTATGTATATCATTTTATCCAACAATCTATTTATAACGTTTAATTATACGAGCCTAACTAACTTTCAATTTATCCATTTTCAGAATACCAATTAAAAAGCTCAACCGCCAGACACGTCGACTAGGACCGCAGTTTGGAATTCGAATCGGACTGCGTGTGTAACAGCACTGCCGTTTACGACCCACTTGCCCGGAGCGAAGGCCATCTTCAATCGATCAAGGTCGAGCTCGAAGCTATAAGTATGACGACCATCAGAGGAAACAAGAAGGGCAGGAAGCTTTCCGAGGAACACGTCGTCAACGAGCAAGAAAGCGAAGTTGAGCATCCAGTCGAAATCGAAGCTGAGATACATCAAGAGCCAATGGAGTTTCAAGTAGACATCGAGCCGGAAATCTATGAATCGCGAGCAGATATCTTAATCGCTGCAGCACGTCAAGAACCGATAGTTGATCGTCGCGTCCAATTCGAGCTGAATATAGAAGATTCGGATGAAGAGGCAGTAGCCCAGGACGACTTCGATGAAGTAAATCGGGACCGTTTCTTCGGAAACGCGGCCGACTTGGATATGTTGGACGATGAACCAGCAGCACCGTTCCACGACTTCTTGAGTATTATGAATGGTCTTAATTTAGTCAACGGAGATCACGTGGAGATGGCTGCGCTCGAACAAGAACGTTTACGCAGGATCGAGGAATTGAGACCGATAGTCGAGAACGGAGGCAATCGTGCACCGGGTGCCTCATCAAGACAACATCTTTCCGAGTTAGACGAACTTTTATCTAGATGTAACGACTTGTCTAGGGCAAACGTCGAGTTGGATTCTGCCAACGCGGTACTTTCGACCAACATGAAAAGTATCATGGTCGTGCATAGTAAATTGGTCACCGAATCGATCAACTTACAAAAGAAATATTTCATGGACAGACAGGAGAGAGAGGAGGAATTACGACGATTGATGTTCGGAAAATTGTTACTCGAGCAAAAAGTCACGGAATACTATCGTCATTTATTAAGATATAATGGACGCCATTCAAGGAAATTCAATTCGATATTCGGTGCTGTCAAACGTACGTTCAATAAAGTTTGCAGAGCAAGTTCGGAAATGTTCCAGAGGCGTAAGTCGTCAAAATTACCGATGAATCCAAAGTCCGATGAACCCACCAACGATTTTGAGAAGAACGAAGTGCCGGTATCCTCCGATAAGCCAGACAAAAACATGATATAGAAATTGTCCAATTTCATGAAAGATTTTCCTTCAAACTTGGTAATAGTAAGAAGAAGCGTATTAAGACGGCGGAAAAAGAAAAAGTAGAAGTGAACGAGCAGAAGGAAAATTTTTGGTGGATGGATCAGATAGAGATATCGGCGGACGATCATCTCACTGATCCTCATTTTAAAACCGATGGCGTTAGTTTGTAAAGGTATACCGGCGAATTTGTACGCGTATAAAATTGTATGTACATAAGTGTATATAAAAAGATGTTCGTGACAGTGACGCTGTTCGCACGCGTAGTAATAGGTTTTGCATTTTACATAGAATAAGTAGAGATTAATGTATTTAGATTTGATATACCCTTATATATATGATTATGTATATATATATATATTTGACGACGACGATGTACGTATGAATACGTACGATGATCTTTTTTAGTATATTTACTTAGATCACTATAATGTCACTGATCACACGCGTAGTTATAGATTTTGTATTTTACGTAGAGATTAAGTAATTTCTTGGAAGCTTTAGATTTAATATATGCTTGTATATAAACGCGTCTATATCTATATATGTATATATGATGACGACATACGTATGAATATGTATGATAATTTTGTTAATATTTTAATTTTGTTTATGTAGAACTAATGTCAATTTAAATGTAAAGCTTCGTAATGCTTAGCGAATAACTTTCCGTGTAATCATTTTATTTTGTACTATAATCTTCAAATTGTGTGTTTTTGTGTGTTTTTAAACTTGACGATTGTAATAATAATATGATTTCATTAAAAAAATTATATATAAATTAACAATTGTAATTATTTTACAAAATCCAATACTTTATTACGATGATACATGTCCTATCTTTCGCACAACAGAAGAATCGCAGTAGCTTTTTTAAATTCGTTAGAAAGACATTAATGATTACAGATTTGTAAAAAAAAATGTATTTTTGATTATACGACTTTTTCGTTAAAATTACAATAAAGCAGAACGAAAGATGACTGCTACCGATCGTATTACAACTCGCTATATATTCTTCCGGTAAAAATACAAGGTTAAAGTTTTGCATTTCAATTGGAAATTGAAGATATTTTCTCTTCAGATTGCTGTTAAAAAGCAAATAATTTATTTTGTCAAAATAATCAACATATTTTTATTAATAATTAGCGATGTTACGATTATTTTTTATTAAGACAACGTTCAATTTCAATTTTCCGTATATCAAAAAATTCGAATAACGAAAAAGTTTGTCGGTAAGAAAGTATACTCTATTCCGTAGGAAAATGTTGTTTGACCAAACACGGATTTTTTTTTAAACAATTACAAGTGAACAACCTGGAAAAGGAACATTCGTGCAATTTTGCAGGATGCTCTATAGAGCCTATTAAAAGTCAGTTTTTGGAAAATAATAACGACATCGACGTCGATCTCTATGTCTTCCATAGAGCACGTTTGCTTAAAACAAACTTTATTTTAGTTTCAACAAAATCTCGATAAAAAAAAATTCTTCGTCAGAACAAATTTGTGCGTGCTCCGTACAAAATCGATCGTTTTCCTTCCGATAAACTTCTAGTTATCGTTCGAATTTTCAAAAATGTATAATAGGCGAAATCCAGACTAATACGATCAGCCAAACAGGGGTAGGTAACCGATTTTTATGAAACTTGGTATAAATATTGCCTATATAGTAATGAACTTCTGTACAAATTTTTAGATCATTATTAATGCCGGATCAAAAGTTATAAACAATATAATAATTTAATTAAACATTTTTCAAAAATTTATATCTCTGTAACCGTAAGAGTTATAAAAACGAATTGTTTATTTAAATACATGTAAAAATATAAAATTTAAAATTAATAAATCAAAAGTCATTGTTAACAAATTTTCGAAAAGTTAATAACTATTGTTTTAAACAAAAGACTATATCTCAAAAAGTGTTATTTATATTTTCGAAATTTTTTTTTTGCATTCCTTGACTCTTTATCTATAATAATAAACAATAAAATTCATAGAGAGAATATTAATAATGGTTGAGGGAGTAACTATAATGACACCGTGAGTCATTTACGATGTCCGCTCTATGAATTTTATTGCTAATTATTATAGAGAAATAGTCAAGGAATGCAACAAAAAAAGAATTTTGAAAATAAAAGTAATACTTTTTGGAATATTGTTATTTATTTCAAACAAAAGGTTGAGGCATCGCGGTTCAAGAGGACGCTGTTTATAATTATTCCCTGAACCATTACTAAAATCCCCTCTATGAATTTTATTGTTTATTATTATAGAGAAATAGTCAAGGAATCCAATAAACATAAAATTTCGAAAATAAAAATAACACTTTTTGAGATATCGTCATTTTTTTAAAACAAAAGTTAATAATTTTTCGAAAAATTGATAACAATGACTTTTGATTTATTAATTTCAAAGTTTATATTTTTACATGTATTTAAAAAAAAAGTTCGTTTTTATAACTCTTACGGTCTAAGAGATATAAATTTTTGAACAATTTTTAATAAAATTTGTATATTGTTTATAACTTTTAATCCGGCAGTAATAATGATCTAAAAGTTTGTACCGAAGTTCACTAATATATAAGCAATATTTATACCAAGTTTTATAAAAATCGGTTACCTACCCCTGTTTGACTGATCGTATTAGTCTGGAATTAGCCAATATTCAAAAAGTCCTTGTTCTTTTACGTTCTACGATTGATGGCTTTTTTCTCGCGAAGCATCGATTAGCTAAACGCGAGCAAATATTTTCGAAAAAGAATGTTTTGTTTTTTCAGGAAGGATTGAGAAGAAGTTATTGGTGATGTCCATCGAAAGAATTCAAAACGATTCGTCAAATAGACCCCCGTCGATATCTGTAAATCGATTTTCAATCGATATACAAAACTTCAAACTTTCCGTAATTTTGTGTTTGAACGAGCATAGACTTTTGATCGGGATTGTACCTACGTCGTATGCACGTGCACGCGTATGTGTACGTGTTTAGAAATATTTTGCCGGTATGGTGGCGTTGCCAAGCAACTGTAGAACGTGAACCAATAAACATAACCTTGGACGTACAATAAATAAATAGTCAATCCGAAGACGTTTTTAAAGATACCATTATTATGATATTACAATCAAGTACAGTGAGATGATTTTTTTTAGAAACGCATTCAGATTCGGAGGTGCCTCGATTTTTCGCGCAACCGCAACTAAACTGGTGTTGGTGAACGTCAGATACCTTTACGAGGCGTATCACAATCCTAAAACAAGAGTTTTCTTTGTGCCTTTGGATAAGTTTACGAGTTCGTTATGATCTCTATGTTTCTTTGCATAAGTTTTATAGATTAAAATATTAATAGCTAATTGTCAATAACCTGCGTCAAAGTGGATACCAAGTGTTCTAATTTAAAATAGCATTGATTAATAGCTATATTTCAAAGCATACAATGCTTTTCAGAGCAAGCTATATTGTATTATAGAATCAATGGAGAAGTTATGGATTTGCGTGCAATTAATGTACCATCTAAGTACAAAGGTCAAGGAATTGCAAAATTGTTGACAGATGTAAGGCAACAAAAGAATGGTATTTTGTATTCTTCGTTCCAGTAAATATCACATCTGTTTATAATTTTTTACTTTTCGCACAGACAGCTTTTACCTATGCAATAGTCAACAATTACTATCTTTACTTAACGTGCACATACACCCAAAAGTATTATCTTGCGAATAAAAATAGAGAATTAGAACTAAAAATCCTTGGTCCTAAGAATGTTTTGAATAAGTCGCACTCTCTTGATCCTGATAAATTTGAATAAAAAGCTGATTCATTCAATACGGATAGTGGCAAAGCAGATTACATTCTAAAGGTTCACACAAAAAATTTGCAGTAAAATTAAATTCATTTGTAATCTTGTACCAATAATACTGTTGTTTCACAGTATCTGTTGACTACTTTATTAAGAAACTTGAAAAATGGACGAAGTAGAGTACGAAAGCATTGTTCATTGGTGTTGTCAAAAACAGTACTACAATGATATGCTCTCCTTCGCTAAACAAGCAGTGGATTTGTATTCTTTGAACGAGCGAATGAGAGTTCTTCTAGCCATATCTTTTACTTTGAACAATCACTTTAAGGATGGAATGAAAGAAGCTACCTCACTGGTAATAATTTGCAATTTTATTTGACAATTGTAAATTAGGTATATTGTATTAAGCAATAAGGCAATCTGCAGGCATCCAATGAACAATCGGATGCTGCTCTGTCGGGTCTCTTGATCCAGAGCTACATATACATGATACAGGGAACTGCTGAGCGTACTGCAACAGCTCAGGTTGACACAAAAATTAGGGAGGATCGCAGGAAAGCAAACGCTACATCTTTATCACTGGCTACACTAGTTTTGGTTCTGTTCAACAAATACGACAAAGCTAAAGATTATTCGGAAAGAGCTTTCAAGCTTAATCCTTTGGATACTCATGTGCTTCTGGCTAGAGGCTGGTCGTTGTTAACTCCTGCGGATTTATCACAGAATCCAGGTGACTATTTTGCTCTTCTCTTTTCGATGCACATTTTGTCTGTAACGTTTATCAAGAATGTATCCATAAATTGCAATTGAAATTTAAGGCAACTATTTTGAAGCAGTGCTCAAAGACGACAGTAGACATTTTAACGCATTGTTAGGTTCAGCAAAAGCTAGAGAATTGAAGGGAGATCATTCTGGGGCAATGCTCATCGTCAATCCCCTCATCGTGCGATATCCGAAACTCGCCATTCCCCTTATTGAAAAAATGAACAATCTTTTGGCTCTCAAAGAATGGGACCAAGTCACGGAGACGGCTAATCGGATTTTATCCTTTGAGAATAACAATATTGATGCATTCAAAATCAAAGCAATCGTCGTAATGTGCAAAAATGGAGATTACAACGAGGCGTTGAAACACATGCAGATGTTTTTTAGAAACCTCGTTGTTGCTGAACCGAGAAATGTTAAATTGTTTGTCGAGAACGTTAAACTTTTCACGAGACTTGCCGTGAGGAATCAGACGATTCTTGGAGAACTTTTTAAAGTTACCGATAAGATCTCTCAACAGAACGTAAGAATTTTTTTTTCAATTTCACGAGTCATCAATAGCGTTAAAAATTACACACTTTGAAAATAAATAGTCATATCGAAACGACTGTTCTAGCCGTCACAAGAGTCGCTTGATTTTTCTAATTATCTCATTTGATTCAATGGATTTTGTTTGTTGTTTTTGTTTTTCAGGCCGGCAACGGTCTGTTGACGGTAGAACTCGGCAATCTATGCGCTCGGATGACTAAATACAAAGACGCTGAACATTGGTATCGTGCAACAGTTCGCGTCGACGAGTCATCCTTCGGTGCCCTCATTGGTCTTGCCTGGTGTCAAATGAACGATTCTGCGCCAACAGCCGAAGATTTAGCAAAGCAACAGATCAATTTTCTCATGGAGATGGATTCGACAAGTGTCGAGTTGATGTTTATGTTGGCAAAATTGACCAGAAAGGATGCTGGGAAAGCAATGACAATGCTGGAAAAGGCTGCTTTGGCGTTGATCGAGGTAGATGCCCATATTTGGATTTGTTGCAAAGCCTACAGACTTTGAATAATTTCGTAAACGATGACTTTTGCTCATCAGAATTGCAACGATCTTTATTACGGCTGCGATTATCTAAAACAATTGAATCCCGACTTGTGTATGGACATTGCGAGCGAGTATCTTTTACACGCGTCGATTATCACCGCTGATACTATAACGAATGACAAGGCAGCGTGCGTACGATTGTTGGAGCATCTGACGAACGCGTGCCCAGGATTGAGCTCTGCGCTATTACTCACGGGCAAGGTCAAGATGCAAATTGGCGATTTAAACGGTACTAAACAATACGAGCGTTTCGACGATAAAACGCGCAGTTACGGAAGCTACGGGATGATGATTAATATCGAGTTTTATTCGAAATAGGTGCATTGGCCGCTTTAAAGAAGTTACTGGATAACGTGGATCGCTCTAGTGCAGAAGGTCATTTGCTTATGGCACGAATTTTAGTCAAGCAAGGACATTTTGAAAACGCCTCGCAAACATTGGAGATTGGACTTAGTTACAATTTTAAAGTCAGAGATAATCCTATTTACCATATGATTCTTGGCTCGATCGCCAAAGAAAACGGAGATCTTGAAGGTAAACGACGAATCGACGGTTTTTTGTATTTTGCTCATTCCAGACTAATACGACTAGCTCAACAGGAGTAGGTAACCGATTTTTATGAAACTTGGTTTAAAAAGTGCCAATATCGTAATGAACTTCTATACAGATTTTAAGATCATTAGTACTGCTGAATTAAAAGTTATAAAAAATATAAAAATTTTTTTGAAAATTGTTCAAAAATTTATATCCCTGTAACCGAGAGAGGTATCACAATGAATGGTTTTTTTAAATACATGTAAAAATATAAACTATGAAATTAATTAACCAAAAGTCATTTTTTTGCATTTTTCAAAAATTTATTAACATTTGTTTTAAACAAGTGACGATATGTAAATTTCCGTGTTCTTTTTATTGGACGATATATAAACTAAGGTTATTTCTATTTCCGAAATTTGTTTATTGGATTCATTGTCTATTTTTCTATAATAATCAGAATCAAATTCATAGAGCGAACAACAGTAATGTTTCTGGGAGACAATATAACTAACGTCCCCTGCGCCCCCATAACCTTTTCTTTTAAACAAATGACTACATCTAAAAAAGTGTTATTTTTATTTCCGAAACTTTTTTAAATTGGATTCGGTGTATATTTTTTAAAAATTATCAGTAATAAAATACGTATAGCAGATATTACGAATATCTTAGAGCGAACATTAGAAATGATTCAGAGAGTTTGTAGTGAACAATATAATACAACATATAAGTAAGGAAAAATGAGGAAGAAACAATAGCAACAGTTAACTACATACCATTGATTAAGACAATTGTAATATATAAATCGCTTTAGATGTGGCTGTAAAGAAATTGTACTGGTCTCAAACCCATTCAGTCGTAGATAGAAAGTGCAATTAAGATATTTACAGGTGACATTTACTACAAATTTTGGCAAGTTAATCAATTGACTTTGTATAAGATATAAAGAAACATGTATACATTTTAATTAAGGTAGAGTTATGGCGAAGTAACGGATGAAGAGGCGACTCACGCGGCTCAGGAGGACGCAGTTCATAGTGACTCTCTGATTTATTACTAATATCGACTATGCAAATTTTATTGCCAACGATTATTGAAAAATAGACAAGGAATCCAATTGAAAAAAATTTCGGAATTAAAAAAAACTTTTTTATTTATCGACATTTATTTAAAACAAAAGAATATGACGGCGCAATGGAAGTTGATTTCTTTTCTCACAGAAACATTACTGTTGTCCTCTCTATGAATTATATGCTGATAATTATTGAAATATAGACAAGGAATCCAATTAAAAAAATTTCGGAAATAGAAGAAAACTTATTTAGATGTAGCCATTACTTAAAACAAAACAATATGGCGGCGCAAGGTACGTTGATTTTTTTTGTCCGAGAAACATGGCTGTTGCCCTCTCAATGAATTATATGCAGATAATTATTGAAAAATAGACAAGGAATCCAATTAAAAAAATTTCGGAAATAGAAATAACACTTATTTAGATGTAGCCATTATTTAAAACAAAACAAAATGGCGGCGCAAGGGACGTTGATTTTTCTTTGTCCGCGAAACATTAGTTTTGTCCATTCTATGAATTATATTGTTGATAATTATTGAAAAATAGACAAGGAATCCAATTAAAAAAATTTCGGAAATAAAAATAACACTTATTTAGATGTAGCCATTATTTAAAACAAAACAATATGGCGGCGCAAGGTACGTTGTTTTTTTTTGTCTCACAGAAACATTAGTTTTGTCCATTCTATGAATTATATTGTTGATAATTATTGAAAAATAGACAAGGAATCCAATTAAAAAAATTTCGGAAATAGAAATAACACTTATTTAGATGTTGTCATTTATTTAAAACAAAACAATATGGCGGCGCAAGGGACGTTGATTTTTCTTTGTCCGCGAAACATTATTTTTGTCCATTCTATGAATTATATTGTTGATAATTATTGAAAAATAGACAAGGAATCCAATTAAAAAATTTTGGAAATAGAAGAAAACTTATTTAGATGTAGCATTTATTTAAAACAAAATAATATGGCGGCACAAGGGACGATGTTTTTTTTGTCTCACAGAAACATTACTTTTGTCCATTCTATGAATTATATTGTTGATAATTATTGAAAAATAGACAAGGAATCGAATGAAAAAATTTCGGAAATAGAAATAACACTTATTTAGATGTAGCCATTATTTAAAACAAAACAATATGGCGGCGCAAGGTACGTTGTTTTTTTTTGTCTCACAGAAACATTAGTTTTGTCCATTCTATGAATTATATTGTTGATAATTATTGAAAAATAGACAAGGAATCCAATTAAAAAATTTTGGAAATAGAAGAAAACTTATTTAGATGTAGCATTTATTTAAAACAGAATAATATGGCGGCGCAAGGGACGATGTTTTTTTTGTCTCACAGAAACATTACTTTTGTCCATTCTATGAATTATATTGTTGATAATTATTGAAAAATAGACAAGGAATCCAATTTAAAGAATTTCGGAAATAGAAATAACACTTATTTAGATGTAGTCATTTATTTAAAACAAAAGAATATGTCGGCGCAAGGGACGTTGATTTTTTTTGTCCGAGAAACATTAGTTTTGTCCATTCTATGAATATATTGTTGATAATCATTGAAAAATAGGCAAGGAATCCAATTAAAAAAATTTCGGAATAGAAATAACACTTATTTAGATGTAGTCATTTATTTAAAACAAAACAATATGGCGGCGCAAGGGACGTTGATTTTTTTTGTCCGAGAAACATGGCTGTTGTCCTCTCAATGAATTATATGCAGATAATTATTGAAAAATAGTCAAGGAATCCAATTAAAAAAATTTCGGAAATAGAAGAAAACTTATTTAGATGTAGTCATTTATTAAAAACAAAAAAATATGGCGGCGCAAGGGACGTTGATTTTTTTTTGTCCGAGAAACATCGCTGTTGTCCTCTCAATGAATTATATGCTGATAATTATTGAAAAATAGACAAGGAATCCAATTCAAAAAATTTCGAAAATAGAAGTAACACTTATTTAGATGTAGCCATTATTTAAAACAAAACAATATGGCGGCGCAAGGGACGTTGATTTTTTTTGTCCGAGAAACATGGCTTTTGTCCTCTCAATGAATTATATGCAGATAATTATTGAAAAATAGTCAAGGAATCCAATTAAAAAAATTTCGGAAATAGAAGAAAACTTATTTAGATGTAGTCATTTATTAAAAACAAAACAATATGGCGGCGCGAGGCACGATGTTTTTTTTGTCTCACAGAAACATTACTTTTGTCCATTCTATGAATTATATTGTTGATAATTATTGAAAAATAGACAAGGAATCCAATTTAAAAAATTTCGGAAACAGAAGTAACACTTATTTAGATGTAACCATTACTTAAAACAAAACAATATGGCGGCGCAAGGGACGTTGATTTTTTTTTTCTCACAGAAACATTAGTTTTGTCCATTCTATGAATTATATTGTTGATAATTATTGAAAAATAGACAAGGAATCCAATTCAAAAAATTTCGGAAATAGAAATAACACTTATTTAGATGTAGTCATTTATTTAAAACAAAACAATATGGCGGCGCAAGGGACGTTGATTTTTTTTTCTCCCAGAAACATTAGTTTTGTCCATTCTATGAATTATATTGTTGATAATTATTGAAAAATAGACAAGGAATCCAATTAAAAAAATTTCGGAAATAGAAATAACACTTATTTAGATGTTGTCATTTATTTAAAACAAAACAATATGGCGGCGCAAGGGACGTTGATTTTTCTTTGTCCGCGAAACATTATTTTTGTCCATTCTATGAATTATATTGTTGATAATTATTGAAAAATAGACAAGGAATCCAATGAAAAAATTTTGGAAATAGAAGAAAACTTATTTAGATGTGGTCATTTATTAAAAACAAAATAATATGGCGGCGCGAGGCACGATGTTTTTTTTTGTCTCACAGAAACATTACTTTTGTCCATTCTATGAATTATATTGTTGATAATTATTGAAAAATAGACAAGGAATCCAATTTAAAGAATTTCGGAAATAGAAATAACACTTATTTAGATGTAGTCATTTATTTAAAACAAAACAATATGGCGGCGCAAGGGACGTTGATTTTTTTTTTCTCCCAGAAACATTAGTTTTGTCCATTCTATGAATTATATTGTTGATAATTATTGAAAAATAGACAAGGAATCCAATTCAAAAAATTTCGGAAATAGAAATAACACTTATTTAGATGTAGTCATTTATTTAAAACAAAACAATATGGCGGTGCAAGGGACGTTCATTTTTTTGTCTCACAGAAACATTGCTTTTGTCCATTCTATGAATATATTGTTGATAATCATTGAAAAATAGGCAAGGAATCCAATTAAAAATATTTCGGAAATAGAAATAAAACTTATTTAGATGTAGTCATTTATTAAAAACAAAACAATATGGCGGCGCGAGGCACGATGTTTTTTTTTGTCTCACAGAAACATTACTTATGTCCATTCTATGAATTATATTGTTGATAATTATTGAAAAATAGACAAGGAATCCAATTTAAAGAATTTCGGAAATAGAAATAACACTTATTTAGATGTTGTCATTTATTAAAAACAAAACAATATGGCGGCGCAAGGGACGTTGATTTTTTTTGTCCGAGAAACATGGCTGTTGTCCTCTCAATGAATTATATGCAGATAATTATTGAAAAATAGTCAAGGAATCCAATTAAAAAAATTTCGGAAATAGAAGAAAACTTATTTAGATGTGGTCATTTATTAAAAACAAAATAATATGGCGGCGCGAGGCACGATGTTTTTTTTTGTCTCACAGAAACATTACTTTTGTCCATTCTATGAATTATATTGTTGATAATTATTGAAAAATAGACAAGGAATCCAATTTAAAGAATTTCGGAAATAGAAATAACACTTATTTAGATGTAGTCATTTATTTAAAACAAAAGAATATGTCGGCGCAAGGGACGTTGATTTTTTTTGTCCGAGAAACATGGCTGTTGTCCATTCTATGAATTATATGCTGATAATTAATGAAATATAGACAAGGAATCCAATTAAAAAAATTTCGGAAATAGAAGAAAACTTATTTAGATGTAGTCATTTATTAAAAACAAAACAATATGGCGGCGCAAGGGACGTTGATTTTTTTTTCTCCCAGAAACATTAGTTTTGTCCATTCTATGAATATATTGTTGATAATCATTGAAAAATAGGCAAGGAATCCAATTAAAAAAATTTCGGAATAGAAATAACACTTATTTAGATGTAGTCATTTATTTAAAACAAAACAATATGGCGGCGCAAGGGACGTTGATTTTTTTTGTCCGAGAAACATGGCTGTTGTCCTCTCAATGAATTATATGCAGATAATTATTGAAAAATAGTCAAGGAATCCAATTAAAAAAATTTCGGAAATAGAAGAAAACTTATTTAGATGTAGTCATTTATTAAAAACAAAAAAATATGGCGGCGCAAGGGACGTTGATTTTTTTTTGTCCGAGAAACATCGCTGTTGTCCTCTCAATGAATTATATGCTGATAATTATTGAAAAATAGACAAGGAATCCAATTCAAAAAATTTCGAAAATAGAAGTAACACTTATTTAGATGTAGCCATTATTTAAAACAAAACAATATGGCGGCGCAAGGGACGTTGATTTTTTTTGTCCGAGAAACATGGCTTTTGTCCTCTCAATGAATTATATGCAGATAATTATTGAAAAATAGTCAAGGAATCCAATTAAAAAAATTTCGGAAATAGAAGAAAACTTATTTAGATGTAGTCATTTATTAAAAACAAAACAATATGGCGGCGCGAGGCACGATGTTTTTTTTGTCTCACAGAAACATTACTTTTGTCCATTCTATGAATTATATTGTTGATAATTATTGAAAAATAGACAAGGAATCCAATTTAAAAAATTTCGGAAACAGAAGTAACACTTATTTAGATGTAACCATTACTTAAAACAAAACAATATGGCGGCGCAAGGGACGTTGATTTTTTTTTTCTCCCAGAAACATTAGTTTTGTCCATTCTATGAATTATATTGTTGATAATTATTGAAAAATAGACAAGGAATCCAATTCAAAAAATTTCGGAAATAGAAATAACACTTATTTAGATGTAGTCATTTATTTAAAACAAAACAATATGGCGGCGCAAGGGACGTTGATTTTTTTTTCTCCCAGAAACATTAGTTTTGTCCATTCTATGAATTATATTGTTGATAATTATTGAAAAATAGACAAGGAATCCAATGAAAAAATTTTGGAAATAGAAGAAAACTTATTTAGATGTGGTCATTTATTAAAAACAAAATAATATGGCGGCGCGAGGCACGATGTTTTTTTTTGTCTCACAGAAACATTACTTTTGTCCATTCTATGAATTATATTGTTGATAATTATTGAAAAATAGACAAGGAATCCAATTTAAAGAATTTCGGAAATAGAAATAACACTTATTTAGATGTAGTCATTTATTTAAAACAAAAGAATATGTCGGCGCAAGGGACGTTGATTTTTTTTGTCCGAGAAACATGGCTGTTGTCCATTCTATGAATTATATGCTGATAATTAATGAAATATAGACAAGGAATCCAATTAAAAAAATTTCGGAAATAGAAGAAAACTTATTTAGATGTAGTCATTTATTAAAAACAAAACAATATGGCGGCGCAAGGGACGTTGATTTTTTTTTCTCCCAGAAACATTAGTTTTGTCCATTCTATGAATATATTGTTGATAATCATTGAAAAATAGGCAAGGAATCCAATTAAAAAAATTTCGGAATAGAAATAACACTTATTTAGATGTAGTCATTTATTTAAAACAAAACAATATGGCGGCGCAAGGGACGTTGATTTTTTTTGTCCGAGAAACATGGCTGTTGTCCATTCTATGAATTATATGCTGATAATTAATGAAATATAGACAAGGAATCCAATTAAAAAAATTTCGGAAATAGAAGAAAACTTATTTAGATGTAGTCATTTATTAAAAACAAAACAATATGGCGGCGCAAGGGACGTTGATTTTTTTTTCTCCCAGAAACATTAGTTTTGTCCATTCTATGAATATATTGTTGATAATCATTGAAAAATAGGCAAGGAATCCAATTAAAAAAATTTCGGAATAGAAATAACACTTATTTAGATGTAGTAATTTATTAAAAAACAAAACATTATGGCGGCGCTTGGGAAGTTGATTTTTTTTGTCCGAGAAACATGGCTGTTGTCCTCTCAATGAATTATATGCAGATAATTATTGAAAAATAGTCAAGGAATCCAATTAAAAAAATTTCGGAAATAGAAGAAAACTTATTTAGATGTAGTCATTTATTAAAAACAAAAAAATATGGCGGCGCAAGGGACGTTGATTTTTTTTTGTCCGAGAAACATCGCTGTTGTCCTCTCAATGAATTATATGCTGATAGTTATTGAAAAATAGACAAGGAATCCAATTCAAAAAATTTCGAAAATAGAAGTAACACTTATTTAGATGTAGCCATTATTTAAAACAAAACAATATGGCGGCGCAAGGGACGTTGATTTTTTTTGCCGAGAAACATGGCTTTTGTCCTCTCAATGAATTATATGCAGATAATTATTGAAAAATAGTCAAGGAATCCAATTAAAAAAATTTCGGAAATAGAAGAAAACTTATTTAGATGTAGTCATTTATTAAAAACAAAACAATATGGCGGCGCGAGGCACGATGTTTTTTTTTTCTCCCAGAAACATTAGTTTTGTCCATTCTATGAATTATATTGTTGATAATTATTGAAAAATAGACAAGGAATCCAATTCAAAAAATTTCGGAAATAGAAATAACACTTATTTAGATGTAGCCATTTATTAAAAACAAAACAATATGGCGGCGCGAGGCACGATGTTTTTTTTTGTCTCACAGAAACATTGCTTTTGTCCATTCTATGAATATATTGTTGATAATCATTGAAAAATAGGCAAGGAATCCAATTAAAAATATTTCGGAAATAGAAATAAAACTTATTTAGATGTAGTCATTTATTAAAAACAAAACAATATGGCGGCGCGAGGCACGATGTTTTTTTTTGTCTCACAGAAACATTACTTATGTCCATTCTATGAATTATATTGTTGATAATTATTGAAAAATAGACAAGGAATCCAATTTAAAGAATTTCGGAAATAGAAATAACACTTATTTTGATGTAGTCATTTATTTAAAACAAAACAATATGGCGGCGCAAGGGACGTTGATTTTTTTTTCTCCCAGAAACATTAGTTTTGTCCATTCTATGAATTATATTGTTGATAATTATTGAAAAATAGACAAGGAATCCAATTAAAAAAATTTCGGAAATAGAAATAACACTTATTTAGATGTAGTCATTTATTTAAAACAAAACAATATGGCGGCGCAAGGGACGTTGATTTTTTTTGTCCGAGAAACATGGCTTTTGTCCTCTCAATGAATTATATGCAGATAATTATTGAAAAATAGTCAAGGAATCCAATTAAAAAAATTTCGGAAATAGAAGAAAACTTATTTAGATGTAGTCATTTATTAAAAACAAAACAATATGGCGGCGCGAGGCACGATGTTTTTTTTTGTCTCAAAGAAACATTACTTTTGTCCATTCTATGAATTATATTGTTGATAATTATTGAAAAATAGACAAGGAATCCAATTTAAAGAATTTCGGAAATAGAAATAAAACTTATTTAGATGTAGTCATTTATTAAAAACAAAACAATATGGCGGCGCGAGGCACGATGTTTTTTTTTGTCTCACAGAAACATTACTTATGTCCATTCTATGAATTATATTGTTGATAATTATTGAAAAATAGACAAGGAATCCAATTTAAAGAATTTCGGAAATAGAAATAACACTTATTTTGATGTAGCCATTTATTTAAAACAAAACAATATGGCGGTGCAAGGGACGATGTTTTTTTTGTCTCACAGAAACATTACTTTTGTCCATTCTATGAATTATATTGTTGATAATTATTGAAAAATAGACAAGGAATCCAATTTAAAAAATATGGAAATAGAAGAAAACTTATGTAGATGTAGTCATTTATTAAAAACAAAACAATATGGCGGCGCGAGGCACGATGTTTTTTTTTGTCTCACAGAAACATTAGTTTTGTCCATTCTATGAATTATATTGTTGATAATTATTGAAAAATAGACAAGGAATCCAATTTAAAGAATTTCGGAATTAGAAATAACACTTATTTAGATGTAGTCATTTATTAAAAACAAAACAATATGGCGGCGCAAGGGACGTTGATTTTTTTTTGTCCGAGAAACATGGCTTTTGTCCTCTCAATGAATTATATGCAGATAATTATTGAAAAATAGTCAAGGAATCCAATTAAAAAAATTTCGGAAATAGAAGAAAACTTATTTAGATGTAGTCATTTATTAAAAACAAAACAATATGGCGGCGCGAGGCACGATGTTTTTTTTGTCTCACAGAAACATTACTTTTGTCCATTCTATGAATTATATTGTTGATAATTATTGAAAAATAGACAAGGAATCCAATTTAAAGAATTTCGGAAATAGAAATAACACTTATTTAGATGTAGTCATTTATTTAAAACAAAACAATATGGCGGTGCAAGGGACGATGTTTTTTTTTGTCTCACAGAAACATTGCTTTTGTCCATTCTATGAATTATATTGTTGATAATTATCGAAAAATAGACAAGGAATCCAATTCAAAAAATTTCGAAAATAGAAGTAACACTTATTTAGATGTAGCCATTACTTAAAACAAAACAATATGGCGGCGCAAGGTACGTTGTTTTTTTTTGTCTCACAGAAACATTACTTTTGTCCATTCTATGAATTATATTGTTGATAATTATTGAAAAATAGACAAGGAATCCAATTCAAAAAATGTCGGAAATAGAAATAACACTTATTTAGATGTAGTCATTTATTTAAAACAAAACAATATGGCGGTGCAAGGGACGTTGATTTTTTTTTGTCCGAGAAACATGGCTTTTGTCCTCTCAATGAATTATATGCAGATAATTATTGAAAAATAGTCAAGGAATCCAATTAAAAAAATTTCGGAAATAGAAGAAAACTTATTTAGATGTAGTCATTTATTAAAAACAAAACAATATGGCGGCGCGAGGCACGATGTTTTTTTTGTCTCACAGAAACATTACTTTTGTCCATTCTATGAATTATATTGTTGATAATTATTGAAAAATAGACAAGGAATCCAATTTAAAGAATTTCGGAAATAGAAATAACACTTATTTAGATGTAGTCATTTATTTAAAACAAAACAATATGGCGGTGCAAGGGACGATGTTTTTTTTTGTCTCACAGAAACATTGCTTTTGTCCATTCTATGAATTATATTGTTGATAATTATCGAAAAATAGACAAGGAATCCAATTCAAAAAATTTCGAAAATAGAAGTAACACTTATTTAGATGTAGCCATTACTTAAAACAAAACAATATGGCGGCGCAAGGTACGTTGTTTTTTTTTGTCTCACAGAAACATTACTTTTGTCCATTCTATGAATTATATTGTTGATAATTATTGAAAAATAGACAAGGAATCCAATTTAAAAAATATGGAAATAGAAGAAAACTTATTTAGATGTAGTCATTTATTAAAAACAAAACAATATGGCGGCGCGAGGCTCGATATTTTTTTTTGTCTCACAGAAACATTAGTTTTGTCCATTCTATGAATTATATTGTTGATAATTATTGAAAAATAGACAAGGAATCCAATTTAAAGAATTTCGGAAATAGAAATAACACTTATTTTGATGTAGCCATTTATTTAAAACAAAACAATATGGCGGTGCAAGGGACGATGTTTTTTTTGTCTCACAGAAACATTACTTTTGTCCATTCTATGAATTATATTGTTGATAATTATTGAAAAATAGACAAGGAATCCAATTTAAAAAATATGGAAATAGAAGAAAACTTATGTAGATGTAGTCATTTATTAAAAACAAAACAATATGGCGGCGCGAGGCACGATGTTTTTTTTTGTCTCACAGAAACATTAGTTTTGTCCATTCTATGAATTATATTGTTGATAATTATTGAAAAATAGACAAGGAATCCAATTTAAAGAATTTCGGAATTAGAAATAACACTTATTTAGATGTAGTCATTTATTAAAAACAAAACAACAATATGGCGGCGCAAGGGACGTTGATTTTTTTTTTGTCCGAGAAACATGGCTTTTGTCCTCTCACTGAATTATATGCAGATAATTATTGAAAAATAGTCAAGGAATCCAATTACAAAAATTTCGGAAATAGAAGAAAACTTATTTAGATGTAGTCATTTATTAAAAACAAAACAATATGGCGGCGCGAGGCACGATGTTTTTTTTGTCTCACAGAAACATTACTTTTGTCCATTCTATGAATTATATTGTTGATAATTATTGAAAAATAGACAAGGAATCCAATTTAAAGAATTTCGGAAATAGAAATAACACTTATTTAGATGTAGTCATTTATTTAAAACAAAACAATATGGCGGTGCAAGGGACGATGTTTTTTTTTTGTCTCACAGAAACATTGCTTTTGTCCATTCTATGAATTATATTGTTGATAATTATCGAAAAATAGACAAGGAATCCAATTCAAAAAATTTCGAAAATAGAAGTAACACTTATTTAGATGTAGCCATTACTTAAAACAAAACAATATGGCGGCGCAAGGTACGTTGTTTTTTTTTGTCTCACAGAAACATTACTTTTGTCCATTCTATGAATTATATTGTTGATAATTATTGAAAAATAGACAAGGAATCCAATTTAAAAAATATGGAAATAGAAGAAAACTTATTTAGATGTAGTCATTTATTAAAAACAAAACAATATGGCGGCGCGAGGCTCGATATTTTTTTTTGTCTCACAGAAACATTAGTTTTGTCCATTCTATGAATTATATTGTTGATAATTATTGAAAAATAGACAAGGAATCCAATTTAAAGAATTTCGGAAATAGAAATAACACTTATTTAGATGTAGTCATTTATTAAAAACAAAACAATATGGCGGCGCAAGGGACGTTGATTTTTTTTTGTCCGAGAAACATCGCTGTTGTCCTCTCAATGAATTATATGCTGATAATTATTGAAAAATAGACAAGGAATCCAATTAAAAAAATTTCGGAAATAGAAATAACACTTATTTAGATGTAGCCATTATTTAAAACAAAACAATATGGCGGCGCAAGGGACGTTGATTTTTTTTTCTCCCAGAAACATTAGTTTTGTCCATTCTATGAATTATATTGTTGATAATTATTGAAAAATAGACAAGGAATCCAATTAAAAAAATTTCGGAAATAGAAATAACACTTATTTAGATGTAGTCATTTATTTAAAACAAAACAATATGGCGGCGCAAGGGACGTTGATTTTTTTTGTCCGAGAAACATGGCTTTTGTCCTCTCAATGAATTATATGCAGATAATTATTGAAAAATAGTCAAGGAATCCAATTAAAAAAATTTCGGAAATAGAAGAAAACTTATTTAGATGTAGTCATTTATTAAAAACAAAACAATATGGCGGCGCGAGGCACGATGTTTTTTTTTGTCTCACAGAAACATTACTTTTGTCCATTCTATGAATTATATTGTTGATAATTATTGAAAAATAGACAAGGAATCCAATTTAAAGAATTTCGGAAATAGAAATAAAACTTATTTAGATGTAGTCATTTATTTAAAACAAAACAATATGGCGGCGCAAGGGACGTTGATTTTTTTTGTCCGAGAAACATGGCTTTTGTCCTCTCAATGAATTATATGCAGATAATTATTGAAAAATAGTCAAGGAATCCAATTAAAAAAATTTCGGAAATAGAAGAAAACTTATTTAGATGTAGTCATTTATTTAAAACAAAACAATATGGCGGTGCAAGGGACGATGTTTTTTTTTGTCTCACAGAAACATTGCTTTTGTCCATTCTATGAATTATATTGTTGATAATTATCGAAAAATAGACAAGGAATCCAATTCAAAAAATTTCGAAAATAGAAGTAACACTTATTTAGATGTAGCCATTACTTAAAACAAAACAATATGGCGGCGCAAGGTACGTTGTTTTTTTTTGTCTCACAGAAACATTACTTTTGTCCATTCTATGAATTATATTGTTGATAATTATTGAAAAATAGACAAGGAATCCAATTTAAAAAATATGGAAATAGAAGAAAACTTATTTAGATGTAGTCATTTATTAAAAACAAAACAATATGGCGGCGCGAGGCTCGATATTTTTTTTTGTCTCACAGAAACATTAGTTTTGTCCATTCTATGAATTATATTGTTGATAATTATTGAAAAATAGACAAGGAATCCAATTTAAAGAATTTCGGAAATAGAAATAACACTTATTTAGATGTAGTCATTTATTAAAAACAAATCAATATGGCGGCGCAAGGGACGTTGATTTTTTTTTTGTCCGAGAAACATCGCTGTTGTCCTCTCAATGAATTATATGCTGATAATTATTGAAAAATAGACAAGGAATCCAATTAAAAAAATTTCGGAAATAGAAATAACACTTATTTAGATGTAGCCATTATTTAAAACAAAACAATATGGCGGCGCAAGGGACGTTGATTTTTTTTTCTCCCAGAAACATTAGTTTTGTCCATTCTATGAATTATATTGTTGATAATTATTGAAAAATAGACAAGGAATCCAATTAAAAAAATTTCGGAAATAGAAATAACACTTATTTAGATGTAGTCATTTATTTAAAACAAAACAATATGGCGGCGCAAGGGACGTTGATTTTTTTTGTCCGAGAAACATGGCTTTTGTCCTCTCAATGAATTATATGCAGATAATTATTGAAAAATAGTCAAGGAATCCAATTAAAAAAATTTCGGAAATAGAAGAAAACTTATTTAGATGTAGTCATTTATTAAAAACAAAACAATATGGCGGCGCGAGGCACGATGTTTTTTTTTGTCTCACAGAAACATTACTTTTGTCCATTCTATGAATTATATTGTTGATAATTATTGAAAAATAGACAAGGAATCCAATTTAAAGAATTTCGGAAATAGAAATAACACTTATTTAGATGTAGTCATTTATTAAAAACAAATCAATATGGCGGCGCAAGGGACGTTGATTTTTTTTTGTCCGAGAAACATCGCTGTTGTCCTCTCAATGAATTATATGCTGATAATTATTGAAAAATAGACAAGGAATCCAATTAAAAAAATTTCGGAAATAGAAATAACACTTATTTAGATGTAGCCATTATTTAAAACAAAACAATATGGCGGCGCAAGGGACGTTGATTTTTTTTTCTCCCAGAAACATTAGTTTTGTCCATTCTATGAATTATATTGTTGATAATTATTGAAAAATAGACAAGGAATCCAATTAAAAAAATTTCGGAAATAGAAATAACACTTATTTAGATGTAGTCATTTATTTAAAACAAAACAATATGGCGGCGCAAGGGACGTTGATTTTTTTTGTCCGAGAAACATGGCTTTTGTCCTCTCAATGAATTATATGCAGATAATTATTGAAAAATAGTCAAGGAATCCAATTAAAAAAATTTCGGAAATAGAAGAAAACTTATTTAGATGTAGTCATTTATTAAAAACAAAACAATATGGCGGCGCGAGGCACGATGTTTTTTTTTGTCTCACAGAAACATTACTTTTGTCCATTCTATGAATTATATTGTTGATAATTATTGAAAAATAGACAAGGAATCCAATTTAAAGAATTTCGGAAATAGAAATAAAACGTATTTAGATGTAGTCATTTATTTAAAACAAAACAATATGGCGGCGCAAGGGACGTTGATTTTTTTTGTCCGAGAAACATGGCTTTTGTCCTCTCAATGAATTATATGCAGATAATTATTGAAAAATAGTCAAGGAATCCAATTAAAAAAATTTCGGAAATAGAAGAAAACTTATTTAGATGTAGTCATTTATTTAAAACAAAACAATATGGCGGTGCAAGGGACGATGTTTTTTTTTGTCTCACAGAAACATTGCTTTTGTCCATTCTATGAATTATATTGTTGATAATTATCGAAAAATAGACAAGGAATCCAATTCAAAAAATTTCGAAAATAGAAGTAACACTTATTTAGATGTAGCCATTACTTAAAACAAAACAATATGGCGGCGCAAGGTACGTTGTTTTTTTTTGTCTCACAGAAACATTACTTTTGTCCATTCTATGAATTATATTGTTGATAATTATTGAAAAATAGACAAGGAATCCAATTTAAAAAATATGGAAATAGAAGAAAACTTATTTAGATGTAGTCATTTATTAAAAACAAAACAATATGGCGGCGCGAGGCTCGATATTTTTTTTTGTCTCACAGAAACATTAGTTTTGTCCATTCTATGAATTATATTGTTGATAATTATTGAAAAATAGACAAGGAATCCAATTTAAAGAATTTCGGAAATAGAAATAACACTTATTTAGATGTAGTCATTTATTAAAAACAAATCAATATGGCGGCGCAAGGGACGTTGATTTTTTTTTGTCCGAGAAACATCGCTGTTGTCCTCTCAATGAATTATATGCTGATAATTATTGAAAAATAGACAAGGAATCCAATTAAAAAAATTTCGGAAATAGAAATAACACTTATTTAGATGTAGCCATTATTTAAAACACAAAACAATATGGCGGCGCAAGGGACGATTTTTTTTTTTCTCCCAGAAACATTAGTTTTGTCCATTCTATGAATTATATTGTTGATAATTATTGAAAAATAGACAAGGAATCCAATTAAAAAAATTTCGGAAATAGAAATAACACTTATTTAGATGTAGTCATTTATTTAAAACAAAACAATATGGCGGCGCAAGGGACGTTGATTTTTTTTGTCCGAGAAACATGGCTTTTGTCCTCTCAATGAATTATATGCAGATAATTATTGAAAAATAGTCAAGGAATCCAATTAAAAAAATTTCGGAAATAGAAGAAAACTTATTTAGATGTAGTCATTTATTAAAAACAAAACAATATGGCGGCGCGAGGCACGATGTTTTTTTTTGTCTCACAGAAACATTACTTTTGTCCATTCTATGAATTATATTGTTGATAATTATTGAAAAATAGACAAGGAATCCAATTTAAAGAATTTCGGAAATAGAAATAAAACTTATTTAGATGTAGTCATTTATTAAAAACAAAACAATATGGCGGCGCGAGGCACGATGTTTTTTTTTGTCTCACAGAAACATTACTTATGTCCATTCTATGAATTATATTGTTGATAATTATTGAAAAATAGACAAGGAATCCAATTAAAAAAATTTCGGAAATATTAGTAACAATTTTTTAGATATCGTCCAATAAAAAGTACACGGAAATTTAAATATCGTCACTTGTTTCAAACAATTGTTGATAACTTTTCGAAAAATGTAAATGAATGACTTTTGATTTACTAATTTTCTAGTTTATATTTTTATCCGTATTTAAGAAAACATTCGTTGGGTAACCTCCTTCGGTTACAGGGATATAAATTGTTGAACAAATTCGATAAAATTTTTATATTATTATAACTTTATCCGGCAGTAATAATGATCTTAAAACTTGAATAGAATTTCACTCCTATGTAGGCATATTTATACCAAGTTTCATATAAATCGGTTACCTACCCCTGTGGAGCTGATCATATTATTCTGGAATGAGCCATTTTTTCATTCGATAAATATTTACGTTTAGGCGCTATAAAAAATTTGGAAACGGCCAAATCTCTTGTATCCCGGGATAAAACGATCGTTTGTCAGTCCGACAAAGCGACCCTTCATCTCGAATTGATCGCCGCGTACGCTGGGATACGAAGATTCTCCGAGGCGACAACATTGATGGAAGAAACTCGATCGCAGCTGAAAGGTACTTTGGAAGAAGGTCGAGCGATTATTGGTAACGCCGAGTTGTGTCTACATATGAACGAGATCGACAGAGCAATTGAGTTTTTAAATCAAATTTTACCTGGACAGCCGTATTACTTGCAAGCGCATACTAAATTGGCAGAGATTCATCTGAATCGTAGGAAAGATCGAAATTCCTTTGCCAAGTGTTTTAGGTACGTAATATCATGGTACTAACATGTAAATCACTAGTCTATTTCGTGCACGATTACTTGCAGAGATTTAGTGGAAAATTGTCCTGGATCAGAGACGTATAGTATGTTGGGCGACGCTTATCTCGCCATTCAAGAGCCCGAAAGAGCCATCGAAGCTTATGAATTTTCATTGTTGAACAACCCAAAGGACAAAAATCTCATGCGAAAAATGGGAAAAGCTTTGCTAAAGACACATCAGTACGCCAAAGCCATTAATTTCTACAAGGATGCCATCAAGCAAGAAGGATGTCGAGATTTAAAACTCGAAATGGCGGATCTGTTGATGAAACTTAAGCAATTTGACAAAGCCGAAGAAGCTTTGCTCGAGGAATTGAACGGTACGAACAATCGATCGTTTATCGGTCTTCAAGTTTTTTTAAAATTTTTGTTGTTGCCGCTGCTGCTTGTTTGTTAATCTCGATAGATGCGTTGATTTAACAGAGGGTCGTGGTGCAACCGATATCTCGGCATTAGAGATGCGAGGAAAACAACTACTGCTATTAGCCAAAGTGCGCGAAAAAGCTGGAAACATAAAAGGTGCATTGAATACGCTGAAAGAGGCTAAAGACAATCAAGTGCGTTATCTTCAAAGAGCGACAATGTTACCGAATTTACTCGACCAGAAAAACGTTCTCATGGACATTTGTTTCGCTATGGCTGAACACGCCTCGTCTATTCGTGATTTCAATCAAGCGGTTGATCATTACAAAGAAGTGCTCACTTACAAACCCAACGACGTTAAGGCTCTTCTCTCTTTAGCGAAATTGCACATGCAGGTACGTATTGGTTTTGGGCGGAACGACCTCTCCTCGCGTACACCATTAAATATCGTGCATCGGGATACGATTGCGTTGTAGATGAACGATTTGGAAAAGTGCACGCACTATTGCCAGATTCTTTTGAATGCCGATCCCAACAACGAAGCTGCTTGCGTGATGATGGCCGATTTGGCCTTCAGAAAGGTTGACTTTGACACTGCGGCTTTTCACTTTCGACAGCTACTACTGCAGAAACCAACCTACTGGACTGCCTTGGCGAGGCTGATCGAGGTATCACGTCGGACAGGTAAAAACAAACGCAAACGATAGATGGTCGCGGTAAAACGTAATAATTCTGCAAATATCGATAGGTAACATCGACAATCTCGGCGAATGGATTTGTCGCGCCGAGTCAGTTATGGAAAAACCCGAGGCAGGTTTCTATTATTGCTCGGGTTTGCTAGATTGGCGTACAGGCAAGTTTAGCTCGGCATTGCGAAATTTCAACGCGACGCGTCGCGATCTCGAATGGGGACAGCAAGCGATTTATAACATGATCGAGATTTGTTTGGATCCGGACGACGATAACAATGCGCTGTCCAGTGAGATTTTTAACGACGACGACGACTCGGAGGTTACCGATGCTAGGAGTATGGCTTTGAAGACTGCTCAACGACTGTTGCAGGTAGACACTTTGTTTTTACAGATATCAAATACAGTCGCGTTCTCACTCGTTTGGAATCGAACAATGAGCGTGTTTATCGATGCAGGAACTCAATCCCAAAGGTAATCCTCAAGAGATGCTGACCCATCGACTTCTCGGCAATTTTTTTTTACTCGCTACCAAGCAAAAGCACAACATCGAGCGAGCTCTACAAGATTGCACTACTCTGGCAAGCCAAGAGAGTCTTCGAGATCACGTAGGTCCGGCACTCGGACTTGCCTCTGCTCACATACTTTTGAAACAAACTCCACGAGCAAGGAATCACCTAAAACGCGTTAGTAAGAATACGTGGACTTTCGAGGATGCTGAATATTTAGAACGCTGCTGGTTGTTGTTGGGTATTAGTAGTACTTATTTTACACGTTTATCTCCTACGTCCCTAAGACAAATAAACAATCAACGATCTTTTCCTATGCGTAGCCGACATCTACGTGCAGTCGAGTAAATACGATCTCGCGACCGAACTCCTACGCAAGGTGCTACAGCATAACGCTACTTGTGTACGAGCGCACGAACTATCTGGTTTTGTATCGGAAAAGGAACAGAATTATAAAGAAGCTGCGGTAAAATACGGTTTCGCTTGGAAATACGGTGGCAAGTATAAACTCAGCATTGGCTACAAGCTTGCCTATTGTCATTTCAAGAGCAAACAGTATGCCGACGCTATAGAGGTTTGTATGGAGGTGCTGAAAATCGATCCTGATTTTCCCAGAATTAAAAAGGATATTCTTGAAAAGAGCATCAATAATATTAGAACGTAGTATCGTTAGTGTGCATTTATTTTCTCGAGTTTAGCAAATATTATTCTACGCAAAATAAAACATAAATTGACTTGGCTTGCCGAAAAAATAAAGTTTCATTGAATGTTGAAAATACCGTTGTCGTTATTTACTTCCTTTTACGATTATGAATTTTTAACAAAGTTTGTTCGGGTGTTGTCCACCGATCGTTCACAGCGTTCGTAACGACGTTAAGTAGCTCTATAAGCTACAAGTCTTCGAAATTCTCGTAATACACAATTATTCACCAATCGTAAGGTCATTTGTTACCAATACATCTGTGTATTGTAATCGTTAGATATGCATCTAATTACAGTAACTGAGAAACGGATGCCGGTTCCCCGTGTAATTTGGATTTTATCGAAGCGGAATCATTGCGAAGATATTTATAGCTAGATAAGGAGGCTATCGTGTATCGTTTGAATTGAACGATAATATCACAATCGACGACGAACTGCTGTAAAAAACATAGGGTTTTAAGGGAAATTACAACGAATTTGATATGTTTTAAACTTTTTTTTTTTGGAGGATTTTATACACCTTATACGCTATTTTAAACAGTAGTTATCTTGTCGAAATAAAAATATGTTTCAAACGGTCTCTTTGAAACGTACAATTTTAGAATACTTTAATTTCTGTAGTCATTAGCACCATTGGATACAGCCAAAACATTTGTCGTATCGAATCCGTCAAATTCAAAATGTATGGATAATGTGTCTTCCCTATTCCACGTGTTCGTGAAGAAATCGAAAATCCTCACGACCATGTTGCCGTCAAATCTATTTCTAACAGCCGATAACTTTCCATCCACAACGCATATCCTGTACGGATCGTTCACGCATACTTGTGGTAGGAACTCCCAGCTGACGACAAATAAAAGGATTCATGAGAATTGTCGATAATAAGTATTATTGGTAACAAGTATTAGGATGATAAAATTGGTATACCTATCCTCCAATGGGTCATAAGCCTCCACGATATTTTCGAAGCAAACAAACAGTCTTCCGCTTAAACTGGTTATCGACAACTCTTTCGAGTCTCCCCTCTGTTTCATCGGTGTTATCCTCACCCACGTACCCGTGGTATCGTTGTATTTCTCAATCTAATAATAATTGTCGGACGTTAAAATAAGCGATGTTTCATTGAACACTGAAAGATATCAAGTAATTCATAGTTGTATTACCGTGATTGAAGAATTGCCTGTCCGCATGCCAAAAACATAAAGCCATCCTTGATAGTAGGTACACGCTGCATAATTGACGTAAACGTCGTTCATCGCAGGTAGTATCTTCAACGTCATCTCTTTCGTGTCGTACTTAACGATCTGATTATATAAGCTTTCGTTTTGTGCGCAGACGCCACATATGTACACATCTACCGTAGACGCGCACATTACAGGATTCCTAAAACAGAGCAATCGCGTTAAAATGCTTGGTTAAAATTGCTTTTTTAATCGTCGTTATTTCACTTTTTAAGGAATCAGTAGCGTTGATTTCATTCGATGAACCTTCAACGACTAGCGTGTTTCTTTAAAAGATAAAACAGTTCGAATAGTTATATCGTTAATATTACCCAACGTAGTTGAAGTTGAAACTTAACGGGTTGGCTAGCTCAGTTTTTGTATCGTACCGATATAAACTTCCTGGAGAAGTACACAAACAATTTCCCGAATAATAGTACAATGTATTTTTCACTATTGTGAGTCCATTAGAGCTAATACCTTCATGACCTACTAACAATTTGTGCATTGACGAAAATAATCCTGAAAAATAAAACGTAACGTTAATTTTGAAACGCACTATTAACCGTCCAATTGATCGTGTGATTTTTCGTATACTCAACTCATTTTAAAGTCGTAGAAGCGAATATTAATTATTGGATTGTGGTTATCTCTGTGTACGATCATCATAGTGTCTGGGGTTTTTTTAGGTTTACATTTTTGTCGGTAAACAAGCATGACATCCTTCATAATAGAGCTGCACATAAATAAAACGTAAGATTAATCTCTTCGGTGACGTTGGGCGATCAGTCTTGTAAAGCGTCAATATTCAATTACCTGTAGGTGTGATTTGTCATGCAATCGCAAAAGAAACCCAATACATATTCCGTACTCAATGCGGTTAAATCGATAAGATTCAACAAGTTAGCAATGTGAATTCGTCGATAGCTCACGTTGTACGCGATCCATTTTAAAATACCTTCGAAGTACATGCGTTGACTAACAGGGTGGTCAAAACGAGCGTCTAACAAGATATCTTTAACCATTTCAAATTCAAAACAGTAATACTCGACCCTCCTTGAGCACGTATCAAAGTGTTGTAAAATCACCCTCTTCGATATAAATTTCAACTTTGAATTGTAAGCCGTGCTGGCAAAATTGTACGCTTCGCAAGCAACGTCTTTTTGCAAATAATGGTCTAAATACATGGTACAAGCATCTTCGATGCACTTTTCGTTGAGGTAATTCGCCACCTTGAGTAGTTCGAAAGCATTGCGCTGTGTAATTTTAAGTTCCCCCGTGTAGGCATAATTTATGAACACCTCCACTAATCTGAAAAAAAACATCGTTAACATTGATTTGCGATCAACTGGTTGACGTTTCATCGCTGAGAATTACGAAGAATCACTACTTACTCAGAATCTATGCCTATCAAGTCTACTTCGTTCTTCACACTTTCTTTAAACGACTGCAGAAGCATTACATTGAAGAACTTCAAATTAGCAATGAGAACTAATTTATGCACTCGTATTTCTTTGTCGTCGACCTGTTTAAACACGAAAAATACACGTAATCATAAATTACCGCTGCCACTCGTGAGAATTTTGTAAATCTCGTAAAAAAAAATTTTTTTAAGTAATTAATTGTGATTTCGTTCACTATATCGGCCAAATATTCAACGCGTCGTACTTGGTTCTCACGAGACATCGAATTATCTTGAGATCGATTACGACTATGAGTATTCGACAAATATAACGGGCGATCTTGGAAAGCATAGCTTTTTTCTACAACTTTCAAACAGACAACTATTATTTCTCACCTTGACGGTCAAATCGCACAGTATATTTTGCTCCCTCAAGAAGTTGAAATTTATGTTAAATTTAGGATTCTTAAAAATATAAACATTCTCCATTGTTCTTCTTTTTTCTTTTGAATTATTCACGTTTAGTACATCACTACAAACACACACGCATGGTTACTTTTATCCGCTTCCGTAGAGTCTGCACAAACGTAAAGTAATTGGTGGTCGCTGCCTCGTGTTGGTTGTTCACGAGGATACGTAGTGTTCGAAACGAAGGTTCGTTTAGTAATGCGCGTTGAAGAGCTCGTCGCAAGTGGACTCGAGGGCTACTCTAGCCAATAAGACAAAAATCGCAGTCAATACAGCTTCTTATATAGTTGCCGTCAATAGTTACAGCCCACAATAGTAATATAGTTTCGTAGTTTGGGTGCAATAGGGAACCCGAGAGAAAGTGGGTGATTTCGGCTCTTCAAGGTCTCGACGCTTTCCCAAGGTCTTCGTTAAACTATTTCTTAGGGCTAAAATGATTAATTTTAAAGAGTCGTTATTTCGAAAACTAACAAAAGCAGTAAGGTATTATTTGTAAAATATGAGAGAAACCATAAATATACTTGTCTCAAATAACCGAGAAAGTATATTTGCCCGTCATCGGGCATTTTGTAGAAAAAAGACGCGTCGCTTGACGGTGAACGCGTTCGGTGCAGGAGGCCAGGAGGCGTGGCTAGAGTCGCTTTCCAAACTCGGGGCGTTTTCTTTCTATGTACAGTATATGTATATACACTTGTCTAGACAGGTAGTTCCATTTTATTTGCAATTGAAAAAAAAAATCGAAAACTTTTATTTGTTGCATCACGTTAAACATGACGATTTTTTGCGTATTTTATTCGAATTGTTTATCAGTCCTCACCACGTTGGTTAGTTTTTAAAACATAGACTTTTGAAAACATCTCGCAATTTTCCTTCGACAGTTAATAACTGTTGTTCTAATTAATATTTTGAGGTAAAATTATGAAAAATTTTTTACTCACTCACGTGTAACGAGTGTGTCAAGTTTAAATAAAAATTCATTGACCAACGTCTCTAGAGCCATTGGAATAGCCAAGAACGGTGAAACAAAGGTTCAACCGAAAAGGACCATATTTTCGTAGTATAGTTAGTGGATAATGGATAACGTTGAAAAGTATTCTTCGCGTGAAATTAGTAGGGAATAATTACTAATTAAAAATAACGCTTAAATTGAATATGGAATATATAAGTTTTATTTTGTTCTTTTGAAATCATCTACAAGATTAATTACGTAACAATAATACGGAGAATAAGATTTTCAGTGACGTAGTTTCATTCGGTACGTCCATTTGGAGGGTTTTTAATAATACTTACGAAGATAATAGCAAACGTGAAACTACACGCATAATTATTTCAACAATAACGTTTAAAAATAATCCATTTGGTTATAATCCCTTCACCTTTTTTCGGCTATTCTTATTATTTTTAAAGTGCCAACAAAATATACGAATGTAATCGTACATTTGTACCGCCTTATTTGCGGATATTAATGTTTCTAGCAACGCGTTCCATTCGTGTGATTGAAAAGGCTCGAGCGTATTCGTGAACAGTGTGGAATGTATCAGTCGACAACACGGTTAACCATTTTCTAAAAGATCTCTACGAAGATCGTTGCGTCTGCGTAGCCTCGTTAAAAATATCCAACACGAGAACTTGAAACTGGAACGTTTGTTTGAATCTCCTCAAATTTTTTGCGATGAACACATCGTTCGCTAATAATACTATCGATACATGATTATTTTACGTTTCACATCCCGCGACGAGTACCGACGTGATTTTTTTGTTTCATTTATTCAATTATCACGAATACACATGATTGTTTATTCTGCAACTTTGTAAAGAGGTTGTTGCGGATAGTTACCACCAGGACCATAGTCGCATACCAAATAGTGACGCACCTCGCCACCCTCGTAAAAGTTTCTAGCTCCGCAACCGATTTTCGTGGTGTTCGCCCAGACGACTTGCGTGTAATGTCCTATATCTTGACCACTCGGCAGCATCAATTTCCTTTGAACGAACAAACAAAAGAAGCAATCGTTTCGATCGATTACGCAAGTATCTCGTATACTTACCCATCGAACATTTTAGCTTGATTTCTGTCAAAAACCTCCACCTCGTCGTACCATGCACGGACAATGTCCAATAGTAAATTCAACTGTCTGCCGGTGTTTGGATTGTAACCGATGTTTTGGCCGACTTGGTACGCATCTGAATAAAAATCGTTCTTACTCGTTGGAATATTCACGTATTTGTCGGCAAAGCTGCGTTATGTCTACTCACTGATATCTCGACAACCGTCGTGGCGGTAGTCACACTGATCGGCCCAGCGTTGAGCTATGCCTGCTAATCTCGTGTCCCAAACCTTTAGCAGTTGTGCAAGATCGTTACATTACGAACGTTCGCTCGTACAATTTAAATCGGTTTATTCGTTAGCGTTTAGTTAGCCTAGTACAATAAGCAAATGCGTACCAAATTGGGCATGGAACCAGGAACCGCGGCAGGTTGGGGCCCAGGATTACCGCGTTTCTCTTGACCATTGGCAACTTTTTGCCTAAATTCATTGTGAAGTTTGACGATGGAATCTTTTTCGTGAGCGGTCAATCTACCTCCCAAATTACCCTTGGCCAAGCAGCGTTCAGCTGGTCCTTGATCCTAAAAAATACACGCGCAATTTTCGCGTTGAATTCAAAAATAAATAATACAAAAGAAAAATAATTAAATAAATTGTCAAATTACCGGATAATTGCAAATAGTGTGTTGACCTTTTTTGAAGATGCGACAGTTTTTAATGTTGCACCATGGATTCGCAGCGTTCGTGAGACTGAAAAACGCCACAAATACAAAGACAATTATTTGACTTGCCATGCTGCGTTGTTAACGGTAGGAAAAAATGTATTTTCGTTCACTTGGTTTTATTTTTCACGTATATTTATACTACTGGTCCACGTGATTGCTTATCGTCGACGTGGTAGTTATTGTCGCGTCGTTATTATTAATAATAACTGTTTAAATGAATGTTCTTTTGATTAGCTGTTGTTATATACGTTTCACCTGAAGCGCGCGTTTATTTCAGATATCAATTTATTTATATTTCGTTCTTCAAAAGTAATATACGACAAAGTGTCGCTCGCAACAACTATCTAGTTTTACGATTCTTTCGAACAAATAGCTCGCTCTTCGTTTATTCTCGACAATTGGAAAAAATTGCAGCGCGTTGTTTCTTTGTATTAACGAAATAATCACATCGAGTTCTAATGGACAGTTTAGAAACGAATTTTCTTTGTTTGTTTATTTTTTTTTCAATAATTTACCCACCGCGTCGTACCGTTCAAAAAATAATGACGCATAATAACAACGACGACGATAATTCGCGTATTGTTAAACAAAACGTTAGTTCCTCAAATTTATTAACGTCACGAACGACGTGTAACACTTGCCATGAGTTTCTTTACAAAATTACGAGTTTCCTTTAGCACGTATCGTCGATTCGAACTTCTACGCGTGGAAAAGCTAATGAAATGCTTTATTGCCTTTGTTATTGATATCTCATAATGATAATAAGGAGGAAAAGCAAATGTGTCGAAGAAAAGAGAAATCGTGGATAAACTTTTTAAATATATTTTCATCGTAAAGGTCAAAGACATTTGTCGATAATTGCGATAGGACATTACGCTTAAAAAAAAAGGTGTATCTTGACTGTTTGTAGTTTTAAATGTCGTTCTTGTGAAACATTTCGGAAAAATATTCCACTCTATTTTCATGTAATTTGCTTGAAAAAACGTTCGCTTTCGACATTTTCATAAATAAACGCTCTCGCTGATAAGTTTGTTTTTTTTATTTTCAAATATACATCAACATAAACATAGATTTTTTTATATAATTATACCTATATATCCGAATGGAAAATAAACTGTGTTTGCGCTATTTGCCGTGCTGCGACAACTTGAAAGAAAATACGAATGGGACAGCAACCTTCTTATACAACAATAGCTTTACTCGTCGGAACCAAACGATCGCTCGAATTCATTTACGCGTACAACGATTCTGTCCGTTTGGATAACGAGTACTCGATGGACCTTCTTCCCAACGAAAAAGCAGAGCTCGCTAACGATTTAGCGAGATAGGAAATGGAACGTCTTTGAAGAAATCGCAATACGTATTTTAGACGATGCAAATACACGGAGAACCAACGTAAGCGATTTGTTAAAGTCCGTCGACGTAACTAATTTAACGACTTGTCGTTGCGAGTCGATATAACGTGACAACTTAAACATAGATTAAGTATAGAGTACTTAGTATTGATGCACGTTTCAAATTGTGCAGCATCTGTATATGGCGATTAATTTGTAAATTCATTTTTACAGCATATCGTCAAAGATACAACGTTTTATCGTCGCGTGAATGAAAATCGGGAAAAGAAGCATCGAGTATTGGTCGGACTAATCAACACTGCGTTGAGCATTGACGAAGGTGAAAGGTATTTAATATTGGGACTTTACCAAAAGTAAACGTATACATTGCAATGTGCTGATTGTTTCTTAGCTCAAACGTCCAATATTTTAGACGTGCTAATTGCCGTTGTAAAATCATTCGCGAAACGCAACGAGAATGGCCTCCAGTATCGCGTGCTTACGAAGACACGTTATCGCTCGTCATAGATCACAAGATCACCGAGTATACAGATCGCGAGTTGTCTTCCGATCTGTAAATACAGCACTATATGGACAGGTCGATTCCGTTTGGTTCCATCGATGATTCATTTGATCAATCTGAATAATCGACACAAACGACTGTCGGTTATGATCTCTCGAGAACAGAACAAAATGCGCTTCGTTCGAATGGTCGGTCGTTTGAACAAACGGAGACGAACGTCGAAGAAGATCCGACAGAACGTAACTCAACAATGCATACGTTTTTAGAAATCTCGTAGATGGAATAAATAATTACATCGAACGTGGTATTTGACGCGTAGACGTAAAATATATTTTAAAATTACGACCAATACACGAATGCAAAAGTCAAAGATAAATTCGAAAATAAATTAAAAACCAACGGGCGACATTGCAAGCTCTGAATTAGGAAGTACAAAGTGCACGTCTATGCGAACGAACCTATGCGAGCGTCCGTTATCGTAACGCACGTGCATTGTTGTTTTTTTTTATAATTACACGTTTACAGATAACGTTCCACTGATCGTCGATGAAAAATTCTTATTTATTCAAACTACGTGAAACGGAGTCTTTTCTATTATGACAATCAAAAGACGAAAACAAATCATTGAACTCTTGTCGTTTCAAGAGCGTTACATTTCAAATCCTATAAAAGTCACGATAAAAAAATAAACGTAGACATCGAGAACGTTGACTCTAAAGTTATTTACGCAACTGGAATACCACGGCACTTGTTGGATGCGCGTGTAAATAAATATAGCGCTCGACAACTATCGATTAAATTAGGCGTATGCTCATTTTTCGCCGATGGATATATTTTTATTTCACGTAGTTAACGAAAACTACAAATACATCGAACGAAACACCTTGAATTAAAAAAGAATAAACGAAATAACGTGAAAAATCGACGTATTTGCAAACGTGTAAAATAAAAAATCCATGGGAAAGGGAAAGACAATAATAAATATGCACAGCGATTCTTCTTTCTGCGACCTTATTTATTGACAAATTTAAAAAAATAAGTTAGACTTACCCATACGTAATGTAAACTCTCGCAACTTATAATACACGGCAATATTTACATGATTAACTTGAATATGGCATTGGAGCTTCATGAATCGATGATTTCGAAAGCATCAGTCTTTCGTTTTTTTTTTGTTATATTAACGTTTGTTCTCGTACGTGAGATCGGCGACTTAACGCGAATATCCAAATGATATAAAACAAAACGAATATAATAATAATAATAAATAAACTGAGAATTGAAGTAGTAAGGAAAAGCTCGTGGTGAAACGGATGTAACTAACGTTTGCGTAAACAGTTGTAAGCTTGGTTCGTTTATCTATCGGTTGAAGCATAAACGAATGTTTAAATAAAAGAAAACGATCGAAAGCGCGTGCAATAATTGAATCGTTGAAAGTTTGCGACGATAAGAGATGTAGAGGAAAAAGATAATTAAAGAACGACGATTAATTGTAAAAGATCGCACGTCACGCGAGATAAGCCGTCGATAAGAAATTCGCGCGTTAGTTTATATTTTCGATCTTTGAACGTAAACTTTAGTCGCTAGACGGATTCTGGTACGCTAACGACAGTTTTACGATGGAAAACGAGATTTGTCTTTGTTTTTCGCGAAACTATTGGCAGTCAAGTGCAAGTGCAATTGTTGAATTCGTCGATAAATACAGTTGATTGATCGGTAACCACAGCCATATCACAATCGATCGTTGATGTCGTAATTTTGTAACGGTAACACGGCGATTACAATGATACTGTTTCCGCGTAATTAGCGCATCCAACGTTCCACTAACTTTACGAAGAACAATGTTACGCGCAAAATAAAGAAACGATGCATTTGGCTTACTCTACCTTCGAAAATTTTGCGCAAAAACGCCGAGCGTGGAAAAAAATATGAGATATATACGTCATCTTGATCCGAACGATCAGTCGCTCTTCTTTGTACATCGAATCCTCTTGTTAAAAGTCCTCGGCCTTTTTTTGCCCCAAGCAGTTTTCATTCTCTTCATAATCGCGACCATTTCGTTCACGTGATCTTCCTTACCTTCTCTCACGCTTTGCACTAATTTTTTCATCGCTTTAACACCACGAATTTGCTCGTCGATTACGTAGTACAAATGTAACGTGAGTTCGCGTTGTCGCGCTTCTAGTATCTCGCGTTTGCGTCTTTCTTCGGCCAATTCGATGCGCAACTGGTTGAGAACAGCCGCGAACGTTCCCTCAGCTGTTGTTGTCGTTGCCAAGGCAGCTTTGGTGGGAGGAGACGACGTACTGCTGGAAATTTCATCGCTACTGATGCTACTGCTGCTGCAGTCCGATTCATCTGGAGGCAACATATCTTTTTTTTTTTTTTCTACAAATACTCGAGACCTGAAACGTCATTTTTTTGTTGAGATTGTTGGCTATCGACGACGACGACTTTCTAATTGGAATATAAAAATAAGTTGTTTTTACGTCCTCTCGCTTGGATCCTACAAAATGTCGGCGTTAAAAATGCGCAAAGTTTATCGCGAGAATGTGACTCTGAGAACTATCGTAACCGTTCAAATGTGTAACAATCGTCGATCGTTCTTTAACTTAAAAACATTCACTCACTTGTCTGTATCCTTCGCACCGTACAAAACTTGGTCGTACGTGATGCGCGCGGACGACGAGCGAACGTTCGAGAACGCGCGCTTGCGTTGCAAAAGAAACAACTTGAATTATGTTGCAGCACTAAATTTTCCTAAACGCGGAATCTCTTTATCGTCACACCTACACAGAATTACGTTATACGCGTATACAACAATCTTATCGTTCGCGTCTTGTATTATTTGCTTACTTTTTACTCTCTTCACTGTACTTATGACTTATCCAGAAGTTAAATTGATGCTATCGCTCGAATTGCTCGAGCGACAATGAGACCGCGTAAGCGCGCTCCCCTCCGCTTTTATATTAGCCGGCACGCGAGCTCTCGCGCTTTCGAACGTATCGGTAACTCGCACGCGTTCAAGTGCGGAGCGTTTCAAAGGGCTCTATGCTCTGCGATCAAATTTTCTAGCTGTTTTTTTCTCTCTCTGTATTCGCGTACTTGTTGGAATACAATCTAGTCAATGTTGCGTTTCATCGATACAGGACAACGGACGTTGAAACGCTTTAACCGTCAACTTTTGCACTATTAACTTTGATGTTCGGAGGTAACCCAGTATCTACGACGTACCTCGTGAATATTTTCATAGTTTTCGTTGGGATCGAACGACGCGTCAATCGTTCTCGAAGCTTCTTTCCTCAAAATTCTTCCCAAGCTCCACTTTACGCTACGCCTAACTTTTGTCCGTTATCCTGCGCGCACAACCGACCAATTATAAACACGCGCAGGTGTACACCGGAACGATTGAATCTCCTACGACAAATTTAATTGAATTTGTCGAGGGCGCGATCAAAAACTGCATCCGTGTTTTCTCCGAATTACCAAATGTTCAACGTTGGTCCATCGTCTTTGACGATTGGCTCGTTTTAACGCGCACCTTTAACGCGAGATTCGATCACGGAGATCGCAGTGTTCGAGAAGCGATCCCAGAACAAGATTATGCAGATACGACAGGACGTACCGTCTCGTTGTATCCGCACCGTTTTCGCCGGGATTTTCAGCTGCTACGACTAATTTGTGGACTTTGGTTTCTCGAGTGATCGATGATAATCAGCGTTCGACTAACAACATTCGTAACTTCTTTTTTTTTTTGACGTTGAACGTTCACAGCAGAGTATCGCGGAAAAGTACACGCAACGAGTCGTCGCAGTCGAGCGAATCGCAAATTTTGCGCGAAACAAGAGCCATGACCAAAACAAACGCGTTTCGCGCGTCTCCTCTCGCGATACGATTATACGTAGATCTTACGCCAGTAACTCAAGTGAACTGGCACAATGAACATCGCCGAATTCAAAACCGAGTTCTCGGTGCTTCTCAAGCGCTACGCGATCGTTACTTGCTCACCGATCGATGTACAACGCATATTGTTTATTTATATTTGTCTGCTCGTTTGTTGCTACCGGTGCAGTTGTCCAACAAATAAGAAAACAAAACGAACGTGTTACAGGATTCGTCGAAGGATTCGTCGTCGTGCAATCACCAAGAGTTACTCGACGCAATTCAGGATACGTTTCTTTCGGTTCTCAATGTCAAATTGCATTGCTTTGAGGAATCCGCTTTGAAGACACCAGCCAACAACGAGATCGTCATCGCTACACCCGATGCTCCTGATGTTCTGCGATTGGATTATAATCAGAATGCCAGGTATGTTGGGCGTTTGTTTGTTTACGTCGAGGTAGGCCAATTTACGCAAACTTATCACCGAACACACGTACGTACGCGTACACGTTGTGTGTGTTGTGTGTGTGTGTGTGTTTTTTTTAACGTTGAAAAACTTCGTGCAATGTACAGCGCTACATCTGTATATAAATATAGATTCGAGACGTTCAAGTCACTCGTGAACAGCGAGTCGAAATTTAACGCTTTGCACACGCATCTCGAGGAAAAACTCGCGGTGTTGGACAACGACGTCAACGTCGATAAGACGAACAATAACAACAAGGTAAATTCGTGTACAGCCACCTTATGCTCTTTCGATCTATCGTTTCAACGACCATTCCATTAATCGTAGGATGCGAAGAACGCAAATTTTTCAACGACAAACGTCCAAAGGGAGCACGGCAATTTTCATCAAAAATTGGCTCTCGTTCACATCGTCGAGGAAGCCCAGCAGAATGCAAAAAGAGTCGCGAGCAGCTTGCAACGTATGGCGGACGTGAGTACTCGGACTCGTGATCGTTTGATACGCACGCGTCAAGGATCTAGCTGGACCTAAATTGGAAACACCGAATTCGAGTGGTATTTTTTGTTGTTTCAGATGTTAGCACCCGCCGAATCTCGTCCAGAACCAGCGCACGCGGTACGTCGTCTATCGACGATCCTCAACCACAGTACGAAAAAACCAACGCCGTTGAATCAGTCGATCGCGAGTCTTCGCAGCACGATACAACGCGCGAAAGCGGTGCGTCGTTCGTTAGCCGTAACAACGGGTGACGATGTCGTTACAACGCCAACGACATCAAGACCAAGTCACGTTATGCCAGCGACGATAACGCATGCCAAAATTAACAATAAAGCTACAGCAACCGTGAGCAAATTGGCGCAACATTCGATTAGCGTGTCGAGCTTTTCTACGCACGACAAAACAAAATCACCCGTCAAATTCAATAAAAATCCAAAATACGCCCACGTACAGAGTACTATTCCAAAGGCAATCGTTGCTAAGAAAAATAAGACGTAAACTAGAATTATCATTGATGCGTGTCCGATAAATCGTTGGATAAGTCACCGTTCAAATGCTGGAACGTTTGGGCTTTATAGCGCTTTCGCGCCAAATATATACTTAGCGTTTGACCGTCGTAGCGAGATTCGTGCAGTGATGCGTTCAACGCAGATATGTATATTTTCATTGATGTGTACATTTTTATTGTATTCGTGAGCAAACTCTGTATGTAACGTGATTTTTAATATGATGTGCGAATGTTATAATGACTGTATAGAAATAAAAACGTTCAAATATTCGTGAGTCCTAAGCAATTTTTTCATTTGCGCTCCCTCGACCGTTCATTCCTATCGAACCTCAAACTTTCGGCAAATTTACAGATGATAACATCTACTCCTACTTTGCCGTCGCTGATTAGCTTTTTCAAAATTGACGCACGCGCGTATCGATCGAATTGAAAAATCACGTTTTCCCGCCCACGAAACTAGTTACCAATGGCAGTGCTCATTCGCAAGCGTGCACCAACTTGTTTGTAAATAAAAAACGATGTTGCTCGTTTTTTTCAATTGATTAAATTACGATCCAATAAAGTCCTGGCTATGATTTACTGGTCGCGCATGAAGTCGTCAAATTATTACGCGCGAATGAAAATTAGCGTTACAGTTACAAAAGTATAATCAAACGCCAACTATCGATAGCAAGTAGAATAAAGATTCAACAGTTTGTTTGATTGAAATTGTCGTTTGCAAATATGTATTCCCAATATAAATCTATATCGCGCCAAAAAAACTCTCAGTGCAAATCCATGCAAAAATTTGTCGAAGAAGCTGACGCGGATGAGGTGAGTTTAAAAAAAGCTTTAGGTATGCCTTTTAGTGGTTAATTTTTTATTCTCTATTTCTTTGTAGCTTTGTCAAATGGTACTAAAAGTATTGAATACTTCCGAAGCCGTAAAAATGCTCGATGATTTGCTACAAGCCTTCTGTGTGTCATCCGAGACGTACCACGAAAAGAGAATACAATTAGTCAAAGTGGTGTTTGATGCGTTGAAAAATGCTAAAGTTACTAGTAAACATGTAGATAACATTGTGAATAGAATAATGACTGATTTTCACTCGTTCGACAGAACTCATCTTGTGAAACTTGTCGATTATTGCATTGACAGAATTCGAAATAACGATGACGACTTCATGAGGTATTTGTCTTTAATCGTAGTACGCACATGTTCTTAACGATAACTTTTTTTATTTACCCGATAGTTGGAAAGATGTGCTACCTCTGTTACTAGAGAAATTAGAGGATGAGAAATCAATTAATTATAGAGGAACTGATGTTTCTGGACAACATTACAAGTCTAACGTTCTACATTCAATTTGTGACATAGACTGGGATCCTGAAATTTTGACGTCTCTGGCAAAAATGTTTGTGTAAGTATAGAACTGGCAAATTTCCTTAATGCATAATTTTCTCATTTTAAGTTGTTATTTCAGAGAGATAGTTGCTGATATAACGGACAAAACAATCAGTATAACAATTATGAGAGCTTTGACCAATAAACTCGCGAGTATCAAATTGAATGAATTACCTCCTTTGACGCATCAATTATTGAAACTAGGCCCTGATCACAATAGTACGTTACTATTTGCTACATTGTCTAAATACTTTGCATACAATTATACAGCTCTTTCACAGGAAAACGATAGCGAAGAAATGTCTGAGAAAATTAGTGAGCTTCTTTTTCTTTAATCTCCCAAGCATCGTTTTAACGATATTTTCTGAGTGCTCGATATATTTTTCAGTATCTAGTAACGTTACTTTGAAAGAATTGCAAGATGTAGAAAGCACGGTATTGTACCACATATACCATTCTGTGCTTGACAATGAAAAAGGTGCCAAAGAGTATATGAAATGCTTGAAACTAGTAGTCAACGCTCCAGAATACATCATGGAACCATTCGTGATGTCGGTGCTGTTACAATTATGTGATTTGTACGAAGATCAAGCATTTCCAATTTTGAAATCGGCTGTATTGAGACGAATTCAAGATGAAGAACAACAGAATAATAGTTGTTGGTTGAGAAAAGTCTCGCATGCCAATTCAAGTACATTTGAAGTGATAAATCAAGTTATTGACAGCAGGTTTGTCGACGCATTTGTCCATCGAGCGGTAACAATCTTATACCGTTATTTTCAAACTTTAAATTAATTATTTTTCTCTTTAGTAACAAAGACCGACAACTAGTTCTGAAAGGTATGGTAAATTTTGCCTTTGTCCTATTAGGCATAGACAGAAAATTGGGTAGTGAGAGTCATCTTCCATGGGATTACGGTTGCAAAATTTTGCACAAAATTGCAAGAAAGAGAAGCGATGCCGCTGCGACAATACTCGAGATTCTAGTTGACAGAATCGTTCGATCTGGGTCTTCTGTTTCTCAGTACACAGGTGATTTTACAAATCACCCATAATTAACTTTTACGAATAAATTTTCTATATAGCAATATTCGATTTTTAAGATTGTCTGGGATACATGTGTCGTCGACTAACAATGACAGTTCTAGAGCATCAAGCTTGGATAACGACGTTACTGGAACACATTCTAGAGATACCAGCAACTGCAGCTACTCAAATCTTAAAAGCAATACTTCCGCTTATGCGAGTTTCCGGTTCCATTCGTGACAACCTCATCATGATTTTGCGAAAAGCGCTGTATCGTCGTGGAGTACAAACGAGACAAATGGCTGTACTTGGATTTCTTCAATTACTCAAGAATCTTAAACTTACAACGCTGAATGCTCTCAGTCAGTCGGAATCGTTGTCTTCTTCAAATGTTGCTTCTTCATCATCATTGTTCACGCAGGTAAACAAAATATGCTTACTAAAAAATTGATAGTGCTATTTAAAATATTGCTTTTATTTATAAATCGCAGGCAACATTAGAAAGATCATCGCAGCGAACGTCCTCAAATCCGTGGCACAACACCAATCTGTGTCGCGAAATCTTGGCCATACTAAAGAAGTGCTTCTCTCACGAGGCTGAAGTCCGATCTCATTTGTACCAAGGTACAAGTACTTTTGTTTCAGCAATATAAACATCAATGGTAAATTCGAATTATTTTCTTTAGAACTCTACTATGGCATCCTCAAGAACGCGGAACTAACGGAATACGTTGTGGAGATGTTACTCGAACATTTTTACATTTTTTACGAAAAAGAAGAGGACACTTTACCACCTTTGAATTTCGACAAGTGTGGTTCACTCCAGGGTGCCGACGTTGTCTTGCAAGAACCTCTGGCTGATCTTGTCTTCGTCCTACAGAAGATTTATTTGAAAGTCGCATCGAAAGATTCCGCGACGATTGATAAACTCGCTATACTTCTTGAATCGCTTTGCAAAAGGATGGCTGAGACGGATATTGAGCATTTGGGTCTTGTGAGTAATATTTTCTGCTGAGGCTAATACGAGTGCGAATAATACACAAAGTTAAGTAACAAGGAAACAAAAATTTTTTGTACAGGGAGAAGAAATAGATTTATTAGATAACACGCCGAAATCTCAACAGAAAATAATAAACATAAAACAAATAATATCAGTGTACGAATCACTGATAGCCTTTAGAATCGTGTCATGGTCCCAGAATAGCTTGAACATTGGGCAGAGTATCATTGCATTGTACAAGGGATACGCGCGTTTCGTAGAATACATAAAGCGACATGGCAGGACGAAGAAAGGTGGAAAAGGTAAAAAAGATAAAGATAACAACGACACGACGTTCAAGAAACCAGGACGTACGGCTTCGATTAAAATGCCTAATACCGTGATGGATTTTGATACTATTTCAAAAAGCGTCGTTTTACTGTACAAGTGAGTATTAAAAAGGACATTGTTTAAAAATTTTAAATATTCTCTTTTCAACTTTTCAATTATTTGATTTTTAGCCGAACAAATCAATGGACAACTGAAGAGCAAACAGACTCTTTGCGAGGACGAATAGAGTTTCATCAGTACGTTCTACAGACCTGCTTGCAGCTTTTCCATAATGTCAAAGCTTTGAAAGATAACGAGCTCAAAAACTGCTTGGATTTAAATAAGAAACACTTTTTTACTATTGGAAAGTAAGTTAAAGTTGTATAAAAATATTATTCGCATTATAATGTAAATTTATTTGATTGTTCTAGTACGCTCTATACGCAAATTGTATCCAACTTGGACACTGTCAATAAATTCAATCCGATAGTAGCAGCATTAGGTGTGGAATGTTTCAAAGAATGCTGCGATATTATGTGTAATCTGTACTCCACTGAACTTTCAGCTTTTCTTGAAGCAACGTGTACGTGTATATGTTTGTCATAAATTATTTTGTATAAACACAAAACTAAGAAAATGTTTCTAATAAAGGTAATGCAAAGCCGTCAGACGATCTTTCACTCAAGATACAATCGTTAATCGCGCCGTTAAAGGACATTTTTATAGCGAGTCTCACTGACGAAGGTGAGGATGAAGAAGTAACTGCTCGTAACATTCCTGGACACTTGATCGATATCGTTGCCAATCTCATCAAGAAGATCACGTTCGATGAAATGATAACTGAAGAAGTATGCAAATGAAATCTACATTTTATTTTTAAGATAATTTTAAAGTTCTAATTTAATTTATTCACGTAGGCGTTTGACTGGCTGATAAAAGTTGCCGAGGAATACGAACAGGTCGATGTGCAAGTGGCTTCCAACATCATACAATTGATTCTTTTAATAGAAAACCGTAGTTTGGAATTTGGCGAAAACATTCAGGATATCACTTCTGAATTCTGTACTATCTTAGGAAAAGTCAAAAAAGTCCGAATTTCATTGTGTATTCTTTCTCGTATTCAGCTGCACGATTTTTCTAATACAACGTATATTGACGTTATATTTTAGACTGAAGTCACTGGTACCAGAAGATTCCAGATAATCAACGAAGAAAATATTTATAATGCTTATATCGCAGTGAATAGAATGCTTACTCTCAAAATGCAAAACGTTATTTGGCTCCTTGGAACTCTCAATGCTGAATATACAGCAATGACTAATCTTGAAGTAGATAGCGAAGATAGTAAGTCACAAGATTTTTGAGATTCCATAAAGATTGAATAAGTTTTAAGCTTTTTCCCCCTACATTTTAGATCGAAAAAAGATAAAGGATAAAGAACAGAACTTATGTTGCCAGTTTGCGTTCATTTTGAGGATTTTTGAAATTTTAGCCTCTGTGAAAATAGAACCAGGTTCAGCTTCCGATGCTATTTTTAAAAATATGCAAAAAGTTTACAATTTTGCCTGCTCTTTAACCAAATATTTCAAGAAAAAATCAACACAACAAAATCTAGTCTTTCAGTCAGTCAAGTATGTAGGTTAAATATTTTAACTGATAAGAATCGAAGGCGGATAATTACACCTTAGGTTTAATCTACAGATTCATCCCAGTGATTCAAGGTGCAGGAAACGCTTTGAAACACGCGGTTATGGATTTAATATTACACGTAGAGGTATGAAAAAAAAAGAATGGCTTACTATGTTGATTATAGAACGACTAAATGCCTATGTTTGTAATATTCTACAGGCAAGCCAAAAGAGTGGAAAATCAAACGATGCACTCGTTCAACGCAATAAAATTTTAAAAGAAACGATGGTTATACCCGGAGTTGTACAAGCTATCGATATGTTTGATAAAGAGATCGTTTTGTTGGCCAAGAAAACTGGCGTAAGATTTTTCTGTTTTTAATTCGATTGCTAATAATATTACATTTCTCGAGATTGTATAATACATACTTTTGCAGGCGGACTTGGTGAGATTTACAAAGTTCGATGCAATTAGAGATTTCAGAATAGAAAATAGCCAATTTTTGAATAATTTGGAAAAAATGAACGTCAGTCTCGTAAGTTTTAATCACCGTTAAATATTCAGGGAACGTGACAAGAAAAGACAAATTTCTGACTATCTTCTTTATACTCTAGACGGTAACTCAAACCAATCGTAACAACGACGCTACTACCGAAGAATCGAACGATGAAAGCGATACTCGTAGCCACAGTGATAGCGACGGCAGTCCCTTAGCTAAACGGCGCCGCAGTTGATTTGTATTGGGTGATTATTTGTTTTGTTATCATTATCGCGCATATTTATTATTACTGTGTAATAAAAATTGTTCAAATTCAAAAAAGATTAATATTTTCAAGCGTTAGCTCGTCAGCAAGTTGTATTTATTCAACAGTCATCGATAGGTAAAGATTAATTTAAGCAAATTACTTAATAGGCAAGTGATTATTTGTTCGTGGTTGTAAATTAATCATTAAAATAAGTATAAAATATGATTGTATCTTTTGTAATAAAATAAATATTGCAACAATAATTATTATTCGCATTTAATAGACATGATCATAGCTTCAAATACTTACTGTAACTATTTTTACGATGATAAAAACTACACACATATAGGCTGCAAAACTTGTGAATTAAAACAAACAACGAATGAAAACGAGTAGCATAAAAATTACTGATAAATAGAGCAAAATACGAAGGGTAGTCATAGAAATACCCGACTCAACAATGAAAACACAAAACGTTTGGGAAAAAATATCTTTATTTCCCTACATACATAGTTTCTTTTGAGCGCGGACCACTTGTCCCAGCGACGTTCGATAGCTTGGATACCGTATTTGTTCATAGTTGACAAATTTTTTACCACCGAGTCATTTTTTCAATTTCCCATTTAGAAAATAATCCAAAAGAGCGAAATCTGGCGAATAGGATGCGCGAGGAAGCAGTTCGAAGTTTTTTTTCCGAAGCCAACGGTAACTACTTCATTTTGGCACCTCGTCTGATCGACCACTGCGATGATCGTCTTGGCAGCTCACACGTCTTCTCGTAAACTCAGCCACCCAATATTCGACCGTTTCCGAGGAAAGAGCAGACTTACCCAAAGTGAAATTTTGCTCAGTTTTGATATCGATCGAACTAAAACCTTTCAAATGAAAATATTGTATCGCATTACGAAAATTACATTTTTACGAATTTATTAAAAACGTGCGCTATTAGTGGCTGTCACACAAACACTGAACAACGTACCGTTGCAAAACTTTAAAGTTTGTACTTTCTGTCGTAGTCGTTCTCTTCAAATAACAGTCATCACCACAAAAGCAAATACGTACGTCAGGTCGGGTACTTTTGTGACCAGCCTCTTAGTACAAGTCGATAAATGCAAATTCAGTCAAATGATCAATAACTGGTCAGCCGTGAAAAGAAAAGATAACGCAATAATCTAAAAAATGTCATAGTAATATTTTATCGTGCACCGTCGTAAGATTATTACAGGCTTACGCGGGACTTACATTAAATGATAGTTGGCTGTATTTCATCGATTTTAACTATCTATACGTGTACACAAACTACAATGTACGATTAGAAAAATAGCCAACAGTTTTTCCGATAAAAATCAATGTTTTCCAACGAATCGAAAGCTCGATTATAAATACTATGGCAGATAATGCAAATCCACACACGAGAATATTGATCAATATAAAAATCAAACTTGTGTCGTTGATTAATTTATCGTATGCAGACAACTTTTTTTTATCGACCTTAAAACACACCATTCTGTCGAACAAATCGTTCTCGAAAAGTTTTTGTAGCAACTTGTTGAACTTCTCGATAAAGGGCCAAGCACGTTCGAAATGAAAACTAGAAAGCCCAGGGAATATTTGCGCTACGGCGATTTTCATCGCTGGTTCACCAAAAGCGTTTCGATATTTTGATATGCCAAATTTGGCCATAGTCGTTAACGCCATGCAAATTACCGATTGACCCTTTCCCATTTTCGCGAAGCATGTCTCAATGTTATCCGTCAATAATACTTGTCTCATCAACTTATCAAGCTGCTCGTTGGAAGTGGAGTAGGTTTTCAAAAACTTGTATCCGTCTTGTTTTATGTAAATTGGTAGTTTCGATTTATATATATCGTTCAAAGTATGGAAGGTGATTGGTTTTTCGATTAATTTAACATTCATCATTTCAGCTATGAAGTCGGACGAATAAAATACCGATAACAGCAGTAAACTTATGAAAACGATCCTTTCGGCTAAACGTGTCGGTTGATTAGGCATCGCGATGCCCAGCAACAAACCGAAAATCTCGCTGACGCTCCAATGGTCTTCGTTCAGCTTCAATGACGTCGCTGTAACATAATACACGAATACTATACCGAAAAAACAACACAAATGCCATTGTAAATTCGGCGGTAATTCCATTTTAACGAGCAAGTTTATAGGCACGACAAATACTAATCCATTGGCATCCCAAAAGCTTTTGCTCGTCACGACTAATCGATGGAAGATACTGTCTTCGAATACTGTAATCATGTACGATGCTATCCGACCATTTTTCAAGTACTGACTCGCTCTTTGTAAATTATCCAAGCGATTCGACTCCGTTATTTTGATATATTTTACCGATGCATTGATCGCGTTGAAGAATAATTGGAAAAACGACGAATACTCGGTTGTAACTTGTATCTCGCCAGTGAACTCGTTCTTCGTTCCATTGAAAATTGGTGGATGATTTAAATACGGCAACGCGATTGGATAACCATAGACGTCGTTCAATGTTTCGGGAAATAATTGAATCGTCGTCTTGTAATATTCCAAAATTATTTTACGCGTGAACGGATTGTAAGTTATGTATTCCGGCTCCTCGCCGCTGTCGTGTATTCGTAAAATAATTATTTCAAGAAACTTTAATGCCCAAGTGTATTCGAAAAGTCGCCGCAAATGATGTCCCATAATATTTTGAAAGAGCACGACGATGCATTTAGGTCTCATTGGGACCGGCGCTAACTTGACGATGTTGTCAAAAATTTTATGCAGAATATTCAGAAATATATCGTTTTGGAAAACGATGTACAGCATTCGTGCTGATCGTGGATTTTTATAAACATTCAGAGTTAAAGCTTTTTCGTCGTCAGCGCGTTTAAATGCACTCGAATGAATGATAGTAGTTGGCAAATTTGAATTTATCGTTCGTAGTACTTCCGAATGACTTGGTGTTGCAATTACAGTCACTTGATAAGGATTTACTTCTTGTTTAACCTGCATCACGAATTTATCGATCCATTTTTCAGCGGATATTTCTAGATTCTGCGGAAATAAAACGGCTATAACGCAGAGCAATGACAACATTATGCGAATCGAGTTTTCCACGCAGCTAGAGCTCAAACTAAACTTTGCAAGCGATTGAGAGTAACAATTCGTTCGAGGATACCAAAGCTAAAAACAATGTTAACTCACTTTTACGATTACTAAAATAAAGTGCTATGTTACAAAAATCAATACAAGAGTGGATTGTCGACGAGAATGAATGGAAATAATCGTTCGACTCTTATTAAAATAATTTATTAATTACTTTTAAGTTAAAAGAAAATAATCGATTTTTTGTTTGAACAATTGCAACTCAAACCAATCGTAAAATATTTTTTGGAAAGGAAAAGTTGACGAGATGGATGTTTGGCTATAATTTTCAATAACATCTTGACAAAATTTTATAAAATTTATCGAATTTCACTTTAAACATTTCATCGCTTCAATTAAGAAATCGAGCCATTTAACGTAGTTAGTTTGAATTAAATAAGTTCCGAAAGTTTTTCTATTTTTATTATTTTATAATACAAATAAGAAAACCTTTAGCAGCTGTTCCTAATAATTAATCAAACGAGTCTAGAGTGAAAAAAAGCAGAAAAATAAATAAGAAATCAGCCGACCACAGGGTCAATCACTCGTAGACACGTGAGCATTTAACACGCGCGGCAAGACCAAAAGCTCTCTCTCTCTCTCTCTCTCTCTGTGGCTTTTATCGGATAAGGCGGTGCCTAGTATGATCAGTATACCAGCGATAACCAGAACACACCGGTTGTCGGACTACTGCTGAACTTATGTACACTTCTGACGTATGTCTCTTTTATTTTTAGAGAAAAGGGAGGAAGGAAACTACGTTTTTACGTGCGTATATCCCAGACGCGTAAATTAAAACTTATAAGGAAAATAACAGTTAGAGGAATTTATCATTTGGTATTACGTTTGGGTGTGAAAGATAAGAAAGTTTTTGCGTTTCATTATAAAATCAATAAATGCTATACATGATGAAGGAGGGACATAAACATTTGGTTTCAACATTGACATCGCCATGTGCTTGCAAGCATTGTTGTTTTATCAGGTGTAATACATAATTGCCGGTAGGTGTGTCCATAATTGAATCGAAAACATAATTTATACGTTTGGTTGTACTTTTCACGATATCAACGATCTCTCAAAACACTTAGAAATCAACGTACTTTGCAACTGTGTGTTACATTTATAAAACGAGACTTTACAAATACATAGCTGTAAATAATATTTTTGTAAAATGGAAATTTATCAATGCAAATAAACATTCAAACGACCCATCAAAATCCATCACCAAAATAATTTCTCTTGAATGCTCGTGCACAAATAAAATAAATTAAAAAAAAACATATGTATGTTAATACGTGTATATTACAATGATACCCACTATAGTGAATCTAACCTCACACCGGCAAATCAAACCTAGCGGGTAGCTTTGCGCATGCAGAGTAATATCGGTAGCTCCCCCGTCGCGTAACACACGTACTACAGCTATCACTTGCGTTTTTCACATCTGCTCTCTCCTCTTTCTCTCTTGTTGGCATCAAAAGTACGATTCCGCGTCAGTAGCGGTCGCGCCGTGGTCTGTGGTGTTTCTATATATCCACGAAAAAGTGTTGTGCGAGAGTGAAACGAGCGATAGCGAGTGTGCGTGAGTGTGTAATCGTATTATGGCGCAGCATGGGTCGTCGCCGGTGCTGTTCCTCATCGTTTTCCTGGTCGTTAAGCAAGTTTTTACAAATCCACTTGCCATTAGCAGCAGCAACAGCAATAACATTATACAGTTAAAAACTGCTCAATTGTTGAACGATCATGATGAGAAACTACTTGAACTGGCTGGCATTGGACTTGATAGTTCGATTGAAAATATCAGCTTGGCATACCGCGACGACTGTCAATCGAGTGTACCTCTCAATAGAATCAAACTTGACGAGGATGGCACTCGAGCTGTTTATCAAGTGGATGGTGATTTGCATGGTGACGTGCTGCTACTATGTATCAATGGTATACCCAATCCTGTGGATGTCCAGCTGACACAGCAGTGAGTGTGTTGTTCTTGTTGTTGTTAACTGAAGACAAAAATAGGAAAATAATTAGGATAAAGTTGCATATTAAATTGATGTACTAACCACAAGGCTTACTCTATTTGTACTGTTTTCAGAACAATCCTCCTTATTAACTATCATTTGAGAGATTCATGCTATTTATACATTGATATAGAAAATTAGTTGTTTTGGCTGCACCGTAAAGGATGAGATTTCATATTGAGCTTTCCAGCTTCTTCATAAATTAACTTTTTTATGCCTTTTAAACAGACAATTAATGGATACAAGAAAATTATCGTAATTACATCTGATTTTCTCTAATTGAAGCTTATTTTCAATTACATTGAAAGACATTGTATCAAAGCTGTAAGCAGCTGAAGAGTATAAACACATCAACTTTATTACAGTTTAATTGTGTGCATGACAAGCAATTGCAATTGAAAGAAAAATGTCATTGACCTTAAGACTAAAAAATGAATGCAAATGACAAAATAATGAGGTGTTTGTTCTGGCTGGAAGTGTCAGTAATGCACAGAATGACACAGGCTGTTTTGTTATAACAATTGAAAAGTTGAATTAAATTTGAATGCCAGTTACGAAGAATGTTTACAAGAGTGAAAAACACTTGGCAATAAAGGATACTCGCATGGCTATTACTGCCAATCGTGAGGTGCAATTATTTGACTGTTCTTTGAGTATATTCAACCTATGTGTAACAACTTAGATAACCTCAATTGCAGCTTCTTTTGCAGTAAACTCAGCCTATTAGCCAGCAAACTTATATTGTTGTCTTGTATCGCAGCTGGCTTTTAATAGAGCTTGTTCAAGTGCTCACGAGTTAAGAGTCATATACGACTTAATTGAAAGTCATCAATGGCTATCAAAATGATTGCCACCAAGTTCATAAAAGTAATATGTACTTTAGTTTACCAGTTATCTCTTTCAAATACAAGTTTTTTGAATCTGTTTTTATTTTTGTAACTCGATTGAAACGATAGACTTCAATTTAGATCTGTTGATGTATTTACTTTGTAGTAGTATATATTCTTCATGGGATATTAATCCTAACTTTTTTTATCAAAGTTCTACATATTCAACGACAGCTGGGCAATATTTGTATTTCAAATATGACATGAATTTATAATTTTTTCTGACCTGATTTCCAGAAAAGATACGGCTTTAGTTATGATGTTTTAAGTTTTATATTCTTTACAGTACCCACGTAAGAAACACGTTCTATTAATTCTTCGACGTATCCGAATTACCATTATTTCCATATAACAAATCAATTAGCGAAATTAATTAATTAGATGAAAAGGCGAATCAAATTGCATTTTATCCGTATTATTTTATTATTTTTATCACAGCAGACTGACAGCAGTGGCCTGAACGATAAGACTACGTTTTGTTATTCATCTGTCAAGCCAGACTTGAAATCAAATTTACAATTGTCAAATGAAAAATACTTGGCACGCCATTGCTATTGATTTTGTACAAAATCTGCGCGTTATCGCTATTAGTTCGAACCGATTAAATTTCACAGTCGTATATGACACGTCATAGTTCGTGATTCAAGGAGGGAAATCCCAAGATAACAAACATTCTCTTCCCCACTTTATTCGGTCAGTTAGATAATTGTTTGTCGGTCGACCTACTTATAGTAAATACATTATAGTATTTCGTGATCGTGAGACAATATTCGTGGGCATGTCAATCAACTGTGAGTATCTCGAGGCAATTTTCTTTTCTTTTCCCGTTTCGCTGAACGTAAAGGCACTTGTACAAAGTAAAACCTGAAGCAACTTGTAATTTTATCGGAGCTACGCTATTTATAACGAAACTAGTGGAATTTTCATTCAAGATCACAAGATAGATTTTTCCCGTCGAGGATAAACCTTTTTTTCCATCTACGTAAAATCCTTCGGTCCGATAAATCGAGCGATTCTTCCGATTCGCAAATGAAAAAGCTCTTGTTGGCAATCGTACGCTCTACTAATTATCGTGTAATATGGGCTTAAAATAACATTTCTCCGAGTAGTTTCCTTATTTGAAATGTCGATGTAATATGTTTGCGCGTAAACGCAAATAGAGTCTACGTTAATCAAATTATACTTATCAAATCGTCGTCATCACACTGTTTTCGTCTGAGTGATAAATTTAGATTCAATGTTAACGTTTCAACGTAATTATGACAGCTCGAATTTAGGCCAAAAACATTGTGTAACGCGCTTAGTATCGTACGTTTCCCATGTATTTGCTAAATTTCAATACAAACGTTTTCATTAAAAAAACCGAATTTTAATTCTTTCAAAGTAATTAAAAATGACCGTTAAACGCGTCCAGTTAACGCGTATCGTATCAATTATACATATCTAAAAATTCGTCAAAAAAGTTTGTCCGAGAAAACGTGCAACGCGCGTGTGTGACTTGCTCCGCTCGATTAAAATAAACCTAGAGGGAGAAAGAGAGCACGTGACTCGAGATTTGATATAAGTCGCAGAAAATAGACGTTATGTCCCACATTTTTTTTCCCCTCTCTTTCGCGAACGGGTTTTTGCCTCGAAGATTGCGTAATTTTTGACGATGACATTCTTTTATTTATTATAATTTGCTAATAAAGATAACGTAAAAATATGACCGTACGACGTAAATATTAAAAGTATTTAAAAAAATTAAAAATATTTTATAATTCAAGCGTCAAACAATTCTATGGTTCGTTCGAAACATTTGTGACTACGACTCCACAGCTACCTCCGAGTTTTCGTTTGGAACAGCGCTTTTTTCTACATATTTTTACGTAATTTGGGATTTACCCAACGAGAGGCAATCGTCGATAAAAAAATAGTCGTTCCGTAATACGTTTAAAAAATATCGTTTTTAAAAGCAATTAATCCCTCCAAAAAAAATAATAACAATAAAGATAAAAAATCATTGAGTGAAAAAGTCTGAATGGCATATCTAATTATATACATCAACGAGACGACGACGACAATACAAACGTTATATTTATAAAAGCCGTCGAGGGTATAAATGAATCATCCGTTGACTCGCGATGCTCATTCAAAAGTAAGTTGATCAAAACCAGTTCACTTTAATTAGATTTTCGGACGGTAAATGAATTGACCGAATGAGAAAACAGTTTCACAGACAGTCTTTCAAACGATTACTTAGATGCTTTCTCCGCGATAGCAGTGTTAATTATTATTTCAAGAGAATCTTCCGTTTATTTAATTATTCATTGAGATTTTAAAAAGAGATAAGTCTTAAGTCTCAACGAAGCAGCGTCGTCTGTGTTTTAAAAATAGTTTACTTTTGAAATCGAGGTTCCTCGTGAGTAGCCACACGCTTGCTCTAAAATAAGAGTACTGGAAGATAAATATTTCGAAAATAGCCGAGATCTTAGTCGGTAGTTAGATATCTTGTTGCGTTGAAAAATACAAAAATTAACTTGCTTGGATGTTGAGTTGGATAATGCAATTTGTGGTAACGCGATTAGAAATTATTCCACTGTAATTCATCTGCATCTGTAAACACAGTTCCAAATCGATATTTCACAAGTCGCTACATACGAATGAGCAATCCCGGTTATTCCTAATTGAACGACATACATTGAAAAAGATGTATTTTGGAATAATTATACGCAGCACAAAATAAAATAAAATTATTAACTTAAATAGAAAAAACTCATTGGAGAGTTACTATTATTCTGCGTCGAGTACTCGTACAATTTTCAGTAATAAATACATCATCTTTGAGACGCACACACGCGGAAGAAAATAACTTCCCCCTTTCCATCCAAATGGGGAGAAGAAGATCAATAAACTGCCGTCGGCGCCTTTGTTTATCGTTCGCCCCCTCGCGCTTTTTCCGTTTTTTTTTTGCTCGTTTGCTTCAAGTTTGTCCTAGCTTTCTCCCTCTGTCACCTTGATAACGAATGCTCCTTGAGAGAAACCAAATTGGACATTCGTTTCGAAAAATGATGCAATTAATAAAAAGAAAATAACGGGATTTCGCGGAATTTTTCAAGGATTGGAAAGTTTATTCAAGAAATTGTTGTTTGTGGAAAATTAGCTAAAGAAGAAATTAATTGGACGACTTGGAGTAACTGGAAAGTTTTTAATTAAAAAGGAAAAAGCTTTAATTGATTATTAACGTTGCTCGAGAGACATTACAGAATGTTTCAGAAGATATTGTTTTCTAGTCAAGATACCCTTGTCACATTAATTATTTTACAAAAGACAAAAAAAAAACTATTCGTTGACATTGAAATGAGAAAACTATGTAATTAAATAAATCGATAGACAACACAGAAACAAGAAGAGATACGTAATGGACTAAGGAATTTTTAAACGTCGATTTCTCAAATAATATTCCTTGGTCAGAATTAACATTTTTGAAGTTGTTAATATTTGTTTTTCACACCGAGCCATATAACAGTTCTACGCCTCGCGTGAAAAATTGAAAAGTCTACCTTTGTATCATGTACACCGATCGTTGTATAAAACAACAGAAATTAAAAAAAAATGACGTAACGACTAAAAGTATCGCGGAAAGCCATAAATATATAAAATTATTGTTCACGAAAAATCGGTAAATAAAAAAAAAACAGATATTTTTACATTGTACAATTTACGAACGAATACCCATAAAAAAACGTGTTTATAATTATTCCAAAAAATCAACAATAATTTTCGATTGATCGTCTAGCATGTATAAGTTGCCCTTGTGCTTTGACCGTGAAAAAAGGGGGGAGTAAGCTCGAGTATAGAGCGACCTTGACCTACTTGCTGCTGCGGTACATTTTTCACTTTAATCTTTTTTCATCCCTTTTCGAAACGACGCGCAGTTTTCTTTCGTTGCGGCATATATCTTGCGGTTTTCGAAATTGAGTATATTGAACTGACGTTTTAACCGCGAGAGTGAGAGAGAGAGAGAGAGAGAGAGAAGTGAATGTGTGTTTTTTTGACTTTGACTTAGTGTTGATGCGTCAGGTTTTAAAATTGTACGTCGTGAGAGTTGTTTAAAATGTAGCTCGATACTTTGCTTCAAGGGAACTTGCAAAATCAATTGAATTGCAAATTTTTTTCCCAAACTACGATTGTAAGTATGTATATTACGTAGTTTCCATTTTTTATACGTAAAATATTCATTTTCTATTGGAAAATTGTTGTTGAACAACAATTACATTTAGCGATAACAATTTTATAGGGAAAATGTAATATCTTTCCTAAAGTATGAGTCATCGTATAGTTACACAATACTGTGTATTTATTTCAGTCTCGGTAGAATCCATAAAACAAAACAAAAAAAAAACAATGACAAAATATAACAACGACAGTAATCTACGCGACTTCATTAACAAAAAGCTTTAGTCAACTATTCACAATTTCGTCCTCTGTGTATAAGGTTAAACTCATTTTCTCAGAGTAATTTTTTACGTCGGTAAAACAATGTACCTATGTAAATTGAAAAAAAAATATATACATATAGGTGCATATGTATACAGATAAATACATTACAATTCAATTTAAAAAAGTAAATCGTTTATAAATCACGAAAATTTAACCATCCCATAAATCAAATTACGACAATCAAAAATAAAATGAATAGAATGCGATTGTTCTCGATTGACTGTACGTTAAAGTGAGCAAAAAAAACATCAATGTCAAGCGTAGCGTATACAATTCTTCAATTAGCCACGACAAGCTCATTCGAGTTGTAATTTCAGAACTGCGCATCATCAGCGGAATTCAAACATCGGAGACGTGCGATAATCAAGTGTTATTTCATTTGTTCGTTGATTGACAATTAATGACCGTATATGTACAACTAAGGCGGTGTGTGTATTCCTCATAACCGAAGATTATTTATTAAGTAAATTATTAGACTTATTATTCATAGGATGGAATAATTATTACACAAAGAGAATAAACTTTTTCTTTTAATTCCTGTTGTTTTTTATTTGTATTTCTTTGGAGATTTAACGGAAGGGTCGATAATAAGGGGATGCATACTTTACGTTAGTACAACATAAATAAACTTTATTCAGATTAACCCTTAAATGCGTGAAAAAGGTAGAGAAAATGAAATAAAATTACGATTAAGATTTCTCTGTTTTTATTTATTGTTTTTGGATAACTTGTCCAACTTAACAGTTACTACTTGTCCGATGTTTCCTCTGCACAAGACTAATATTATTTCGCAAAAAGGCAGCAACCGAATTTTTTTTGCAATCCATTACCCTTATATTTTGTTACCGCTGTTTTGGAAGTGTCACTGGCCTTATGCACCGCAATCTTCTTAGGGCTTCGTATTCTTGTACAATTCAAGTCCTGTCAAAGTGCGCTGATTTTGGGCCTGAGAGTTATACGAAGATCACGCGGTACAGACGGGCAAGTTTTTGTGCCATATAACGCGTCTATCACAATTTCTTATCTAGGAAATCTATGAACACGTATATCTTTACCTGCACGCATATGACATCCTTTAATAGTACATATTTTTTTTCATTTCATTCTTTCGCAATTGCTAGATTACTCGTTGTTGCGATTATTTTTCAACATCATTCATTTAACTTATGTGGGGTATGGGTAGCAAAGTAGAAAATATAAAGTAACAAGAAGTGCTACTGTGGCTTTGGCTCGTGTTAAGTAGGTTCAGCTGCTTATTCACAGTACAGAGGTCTTTTCTTTAGCTAAGTCCTTTGGCTACGCTAATGTTTCGTTCTCTGGGTTTTCCTTATTTGTTGTTTTAAATTCTGACCGTTGTCCCGCGGTAATGGTTAACATGTGTTTGACCGAACCCAGGCATGTTAAGCTCTCTATGTGCACTCAGATTATAAATAGCTAATTGTCACCTATTCACATCCCACGTGTACAGGTTATGGGTATTTAGTATAATTCTCGCTATTTTCAAACTTTGCCATAAGGTGAAACACTTTCGCTAGTACATGCAAATGGTTTTCCCATCCTCACTAATACTCTATTAATCGTTCTTGTTCTGTATTTCCCGGAGTTAGACTCCCGTGAGCTCTTTACTCTTCAGCGGTTTCCCTCTTTGTGGTCCTAAAAATTATTATCCCAGCTTCCGGGCTTATCGTCAAACGTGACGCATGCATACTTATTTTTTAAAACTTCCAAAACGAGTTGCAATGTTCGTGGAAACTTTACAGCGGTGAGCATACCTTCGAACGCTCATTTACGGCTGAAGGCCGTGAAATTTCCGGCATATACTACCTGTGCTCAATACATATGACTTTCACGCCGATTGTCATTAGCAAAACGCTTTTTCGCTTTTCACAATGCCATACTTTAAATTAATTTCGTTCCTGAAATTTGTTCTACGCGACTTGCTAGCCGTCGAAAGATTGACCCGTGACAAATGCATAGTTGTGTAAATGAAGCTATAAGTAACATTTAGTCAATATAGCCATGAATGGTTTTGGAATAAATTTACCTGGGATGGCATTTAAAACTTAATAAATGTCGTAGTACAACAGTTTGGCTCCCAAACTCGTGTTGCTTCAACTGCGAATGCTATTGTTATTTATTTACAGCCTATTGAACAACGTCAATAAATAAAGCTTGTAGATTGAAAATTTCTCTATTGACTCTGGCGCTGCGTAGGATAGCTGGAAGAAATATACTTAAATATGAATACGATGAAGCTCATGGAATAGAATTGAGTTTAACTAAATATTTCATTCAAATATTTTTGACGAATTTAAATCTAAAAACGTTTAGAGCTATCAAGATGATTACCGAATGCGTATCAAAGGTCTTGAGATAAGCGAGGAATCCTAATCAGTGCTTCGATAAAATTTGAATTAAATTCAGGTCTCGATCAACTAACTATATGGCATATTTAAATATATATTGTGTCCAGCTAGGCTGAACAGCAGTTGAGCCATCGTTGGAATAAAGCCAGGCTAGAAAGTCTAAAAGTTCTATTGTTGTAATATTTGTATTCTAAAACGTGTTCCTCGTGTGCTTTTTAAAATTGATTTGCTGTCGTGTCGACTCATTCGGTTGATTGTTTCGGGAAACACCTTAATTATTATTTACGACCTTTTACCGCGTGACGTCGCTTGACATCTGTCATTTTACACCATACATTTTCTTTACACCATTTTTGTGAGATTTTTAGCGTGTATAATAATAAATAATTTATTATACACGCTTTTTTAGGCTTTTTTAGGCTGAAGATTTATCTTAATGCTGGTATAACCGTTCTTCGGTGTAACTTGGAAAAAAAAACGCGAATCAGTGTTTCGGATCAAATTCGAATTACGTTCAGTTCTCAATCGACGAGCTTCATAGCATATTTAAATATACTAAAAGGTCGTCAAACGCGCCTGGTTTTAATAAGTAGAAGGATGAATGTTTTTACGCTAATATACCCGTAGTACGTTAACCATACGCATTATTTCGCGCTACCGCTTTCCCACGCACGTGTCATGCTCATCAATATGGCTGCTTTCTAATTTCTAGCTCCCTATTAGAGTGGCATTTCGCCCAGCTACACCAAGCATCGCTTGAGCCAACATTAGGATGAACCTTTAGTCTAGAGGGCCTAGAACTTAAATCAATATTCGACATTGCCAATCAACCCCTATGATATATCGTTTCGATTGAGATTTGAGAATTCAACGATATTTTCGTACGCTTTACGCTTTCATTCATTGAATTTCCTCACCGTCGTAAGTGCGTCGATGATAATCTTATTTTCGCCGCTGTCATAATCGATCGATCAAAACGTATATATTCTCTTTCTAAGATAAGAAAAGTAATTTTTATTCTTTTTTACACTTATTTGTCTTTTCGATGTTCAAGTACCTAATTCGTGATTCATTCGCAGAAGTTATATATGTATACGTTATGCAAATACTCAAATTAGTCGTTTACTTTTTTATTTAATTAAAATACCTTTGACGAATTTGAATAAAAAAACGTTTATTGCTATCGAGACGATTACTCCATCTGTATCAAAGGTTTTGAGATAAGTGTGGAAGTCGCGATTACTACAAAATCGTACTGGGATTACGTAATTCGCTATATATTGGATAAATCGTAAATTTTTTTTCATTTTATCGCCACACGATTGTATATCTTTCTTTGCTACTAATTAATCATGTAATTCGATATTAATTATAACAACCGAGAAACTTGCATCAAAGAGGTTAACATCCTCGTTAAACAAATAAATAAATACAAATGATTTTGTCTAAATTCAATAATACGCTTGCATACGGAATCCATAGTAGCCTTGAGCTTTTCTTTCGCTAATTTTCATCGATCGGTTTTCGTGTACGTGTGTACACAGATATCATGGTGCCAGGTTGTTTGGGTGTTACGAGATTTAAGCTTGAAATTATCAAACGTAAATACTGAAATTCAAAGTATGCGAAGTAAATTTGTTCGCACGCTATAATGTAATGTGCGAAGAGTGTATAAACTTTAATTGCATACGTTTACGAGGTGTAGGCTATTAAATAACAAGATTGGCGTTGCTACAGAAAAGTACACATGCTGCAAACGCTAACAATCCATAGCTCTTGGGCATATCTCTTTCCAATGCAATGCTTCCCGCTTTTGTAAACGAATCCGTATGGCCTTAGCCTTCCTTTGGATAGAAGTTGTTCTTTTTTCGTCAAATAAGTATAATAATAGACTAACAAATTGTTATGAAATATGAACGCCGTTAAAAATCACCCAAAATTGTTGGAAAGAATAATAGCATGGGAAGAATCGTGTTGTTTTACTAGTACATATGTCCTTGAAACGACACGTTATTTCACGCTTTGCAAGTGTCCAACTTTATTGAGCGCTCAAACAACCGAATGAGAAAATTAAAATTCAAAACAATGGTTGTTTTCTTCGATATTCGTGGGATGACGTATCTTCATCTATTTTCTGAAAGTCAACCTATTAATCAAAATTTCTATCTTCACGTGCTTGCTGAACCGCGCAAAAAACAAAGAAATAACGATCCCAAATGTTAGAAGGGCAAAGCATGGGTTCTCCACCGACACAATGCGCCGACTCATTCCGCATTATTTGTCAATAGGTCCCTAGTCAAATTCAGTATCCCAGTATGGGATCATCCGCTTTATTCCCCAGATCTTGTATGGTACGATTTCTACCTGGTTCTTGAAGTGAAACCTGCATTAAAGGGAACAAGATTTGTGTCCGTTTAAGTAGTAAAAGAAAAAACGTCACGTGTTTTGAAAGAGTTGACAGAAAAAGACTTCCGCGACTGTTTCGTTCAAATGGAAAATTTGCATAGTGTTGTGAGGACAGGGGGTGTATATTGAAAATGATAATGGTCTCGTTAATTAATAACAATATCTTGTACGTTGCATCATATACGCGGAGGCTTTCGTTCCGTCTACTCTTGTTTTTCATTATACAAGTTTAACAAAAAATGGGGAGATGAGCATTAAATGATACATTATATCATAAAGTTCAAATAAACACACGTTTAATTATTGTACTTCCTTTTTGTTCGCAGAAATCTAACGCGTAGACGACGTGCGTTGGCCGAGGATGGCTCGCCATTACGACAACTTCGTATTGAAGGTATACTGGTAGAGAAAGCAAGAAAATTACATCACGATGAAGAAGGTACGCCAGAAATTCTTGCGATGCGACCAGCAACTTTACGCATTTTCGGTGTTGGTATAACTAGTCGAACTCAAATTGCATTCAGCGATTTCAAAGGCGAACATGGCCAGCCTTGCGACAAAATAAAATCCGACAAATTCCAGGCGAGTTCTTTTTTTCTTTGACTTTCAACAAAATCGACTAAAGTTACTTCCGGTGCTCAGTTGTGGAACATTGTCGCGATCGTTAGAAACGATTTTTGTTATTTAAAAAAAAGTTATTCGATGACTTTGACCCGTGGCAAAGCGTCTCTTACGAGCATTCTTCGACTAGATAATAAATTCAACAGTCAGCTTTTTATAACATCATTATTAATAATTGCTTTGAAGTATAAAAGAAGACGAATTTTTTACAGTACACTTTACCTAAAGTTCACTTTGTAGATGTGTATTAGTGTGCACGCAATCGATTTCCCCGATTGCGTAATCATTGTACTAAAGATTCTCGTCTACGCGCATATTATTGGAAAGTTATTCCTGCCGAACCTATTTTCGTGAATAGCCAAACGTACTTGGACACACGCTTATTTCGTTCGTTGGAGTTAAATGTTTCAAAATGAAAACTAAACGTTATTTATTCACAAAAATTAATTGTGAAAATATGTCATATGATAATGTCCATATAGGTACGGGATGTAACGGGAGACATTACAGCTGTGGCCGACGTAACTATTCCGATGGTCACAGGTGAGGAAGATCATTTCCTCATATGTGCAATGAGAGAAGAAGACGATACCACGACTTTTCATTATCAGGGCCCTGAACGATACAAAACGGTATATTACCATTTTTTTTTTCTATAGTTGTCCAAAGTCTGAATGGTCATTGATTTATTACAATTAAAAATAATAAACCTGGCTTTCAGATTAAAACTTATCAGCAAAACCCATTATGGTTGAGTATTTTGATAATTGTCACGTGCCTATGCTTCTCGGCCATGTTTTCCGGTCTCAATTTGGGTTTGTTATCTCTCGATCCAACTGAGCTTAAAATTCTCTGTAACTGCGGTACGGAAAAGGTAAATCGTTCGTGAGATGTTTTCTTTCCGTTCCTCCATTCGTTCAATTGAAATAATAATTCTTTTATCGAATAATAATCATAGGAAAAACAATACGCAAGAACGATCCAACCAGTTCGTAACCATGGAAATTACTTGCTCTGCTCGATTCTTTTTTCCAACGTGTTGGTTAATTCCATCTTCACCATTGTTCTGGAGGACTTGACAACTGGTTTCGCTGCAGTTATTGGTTCTACTCTCGCTATCGTCATCATTGGTGAAATTGCTCCGCAGGTACGTAGGCAGTTTTGCTAATTAGCTTCAACGTTTTCTTGCGCGCGCGTACGCGTACATCTATTTTGGCTGACGAATGTTTACACAATTTCATCTGGCGAGCAAACGATGCTTTTCTCGGTGTACATTCTTTGGATGGTTTTGAGGAATGTTTTTTCTTTTTTAATTTGTAGGCTATATGCAGTAGACATGGATTGTTCTGGGGTGCAAAAACGATCTACGTAACAAAGATGACAATGCTGTTGACTTTTCCGTTGAGTTTTCCTATAAGCAAGTTACTCGATTCCATTCTTGGCGAGGAAATTGGCAATGTGTACAATAGAGATCGTCTGAAGGAGCTGGTCAAGGTGAGTTGCAATCTTGACTTTATCGTTCGTTGCCGTCGTCGGCATTCCGTGTGTTTTTTTCCTTCGTCGATTTCGTCAATGAGGCTTATCTTTAACGCCAACGCAAATACTTTGGCAAGATTGATTTTTTTCTTGTTTTGCGTTCGAGGTTACGAAAAAAAGTTGACGTTAGCAAGCGTAATTCTATCGGTATTGTTGGAACCAAATCCCATCGTTCTCTTTTTTTTCTTGTATTTTTTTTACGATTTGAATCAACGAAACGTGAAAAATAGGCCATTTTATAGAACAACTTTACGTTTATATTTGCTCCGTCAAATTATCAATCGCGTTTTTCACTATAGAATGTAAAACCGGATATTTCAAAATTTACTCCTGTAATTAGACTCACACTTTCAAAGTATACGTGACTAATAAACGCGATAGTAAAAAAAATTAGAAAATAAAAGTAACCAATTAATTAATAAAGCACTGTGTTCACATTCAGTTAAATCTAAATCACCGTCTCAAGGATCGCCATAAAAGTAATCATAGCGCCACCGATAATATACTGGATCCTAGAAAAAAGTTGTTATCTCATTGACAAATGCATCAACGAAATCGCATTTGATTAGCGATAAATTGTATCTATATGTCGTCGTGGCATGTGAAAAGAAACAAGAAATGAGAATGTACATCGCGTGGGAGGTTGATGTTATCGGACAGTGATTCTCAAATTGTCAATGCGAATGACATTCGAGATGGAAAAGCCATCGCGATACATATGTGTAGTTTGATAAGAGACTCTGTTTCCGATATTAAACGATATCTTTTTCTCGAGACCTTCTCTTCGTGCGTGTATATTTATGTGTAATATTTTCATAAAAAAACTACAAAACTCTTTTACTCGTTCTGACATCATTCATTTTCACAAGCTTGACATAATTTTTTCAGTCGAGGGATTTTTTTTGATTGCTAAATCTTATATAATTGTGTTGATATGATGCGTATCAAACCTGCAATTAAATTACGATATTTTCTTACTCAGTTGTGTACACTTACGTATTGAAAAAAATTAGTAGACGTTATCCGCTAAGTGCATGTCGCGAATTTCAGATAAAAGTTGGGAATTGTTACTTAGTAACGGATAAGAAATTATGAAAATTTTTTTAATTCGATAGACAAGATAACTATAACAGCACACACGTGACCTACATTATATAAAGTTGTAATCGCAGCTTGATATTGTTGAACAATTGTGTCACTTGGCAAATAACACAAACAAATCTCGGCTACTGTGTAATATTTGATTTACGATTGAAACCATTGCTTCACATCATCAATTATAAAAAAAATATAATCAGAGAGAACATCCAATATTGCCTATAAATACAAACTTATCGTAAGTTATATCACGATTAAAAAAAGGATGAACAGAACAAACGTATGTATTTGTAATTAATCGTTTTGGAAAATTTCAAGCAAGAGTAGTACCTTTCCAGCAGGTGAAATTCACCTTTCAATTTATTCGTTACGATGCACTTAGTAGTTAAATGCATTACGTAACATAAGAAAAGCACATACGTAAAATGTAGTATTATCTGGAATGTGGTTTTCGACAATTTTCAATAGCTTATTCATGAATATTCTGTAATTTCTCTCTCTCTCTCTCTCTCTCTCTCTCTCTCTCTCTCTCTCTCTCTACCACATGATAACGAGTAAATCTATGATTATATGACTCGCACGCTCACACGTTCACTCGAGTAGCTTTGCATTTTTCTACGACCTATTTGAGAAAGTGCATGTAATTTATACAAGCTTGCTCGAAAACAAATCTTTGTGAACATTGTACGATTGTGTAAAATAAGGAAATTTATCATATGAAATAAAAAATGCTGACATTCACTTGGTTACATCAAAAATATTTATCAAGCATAAATGAATAAATATAATAAATAAATAAATATTAAAAATATAATAATAAATAACACGTGTAAATAAGTCTGATTACTTTCGCAAAAGTCGATTATTGTCTCTGCAGTGTCTTTCTCAACATATGACTTAGTTTTGATTCGTTGAGTACATACAACTAAACGCAAAATTATGTTTTGCAGGTAACGACGGATTACAATGATTTGGAGAAAGACGAAGTGAACATAATCTCAGGCGCGTTGGAACTTCGAAAAAAAACTGTCGCAGACGTTATGACTCGGATCGAGGATGTTTACATGCTTGATTATAATCGCATTTTAGATTTCGAGACTGTCTCCGAAATTATGTCTTCAGGTAAGTTTTACTTAAGTTTTATATATACAGATATATGACGTATCACTCTATTAAAATAAACGCGTTTCACACTGACATCCCTTCGTTCTTGCCGCACTGAGAGAAATGTCCTTGTAATTTTTATTGTAATTGCGGTAAAAAGTACTATAAAACATAATGATTGGTAAATATACTCGTTTGATGGTATGTTTTGATATAATGATATCGTATATTTTTACAGTGATCATAATTTCATAAAATATATTATATTATATCGCACAAGTTGCTATAACTATAGCGAAAAATAGCATTTTCAATAACTACTGCGTGATTCTTATAAAATTGATTATACGAAAAGGTAAAAGTAGCGATATTATTTATTAGTATCTTCGAGCGACCTGCGAACGCAGTACTATACTACGAATGATACTTATACATAGGTGGTGCTTCATAACTCGCAAGCGACCTGAGCTAGGAGTGTTTGGTATAAAAAAATATAGCCCCGAAAGTTCATATGTATATGTAATCGTGCATTGCAACCGTGTGTTGTGAACAGAATACGATTTTTACGTTAGGAATAAATATGTATAATTTTAATTATCATATAATCATCAAACGAATGAAGAATTAAGAAAATCTGATTACATATTTGTACCTCAAACTGAAAATCGACTCGTTAACCAAATATTTATTCATTTGATTATCGAATTGATAGATATTAATTGTCATTATAACAACATTTCTAGTTTCGGATGACATATTTAACACGTCAATTGCAACGTTTCTAGGTTGATAGTAAATGTTATTACAACACATAGCAAAGGTTACTACGTTCATATGTTATTATGCAACATTGTAAATTTTACTATGTTCGTCGACAATAAACGCGCTACGCGCGACACGTATTGTTACTTTATCTAATTTTTAAAACTCGCTCCATTCCCTACCACGGCTTTATACTATATTAAAAGCATCCTCCTTCTTAAGTATAATCGCGCGTGTTTCGCCCAAGGCACATAAATAACTAATGCGTATTCTATACTCGGATTTAATTAGATGAGGTCGTTACAATAGTAGGTTGATTATTTGTTTTGAATATGCGATTCAGATTTTATTTTCGTGGGAAAAATTTTAGTTTCAATAAGAAATTAAGTCCATGTTAATTAAGTATAAAATATATTATTTAAACATTATGACAAGCTCTAGTGCGTGCTTACGTAATTATTAATATAAATCTACTTATAATATATTTTGATCTTTGTATTGCAAAAATATCAGTTTGAATAATAATAACAAGTAACGAAGATGTCTAATTAATACAAATTTGCAGACGAGACATAAAATTAATGATACTATCATGAACTACGGTCCATAGCACTAACGTATAGATTTATATTGGCCGATAAAAATAGGTATTGATCTCAAAATGTCTAAAGTAGTCATCAAGCATGTAATAAGCAATTTTTTCAATAATAACAGTTGGGAATTCTGCAGGGAGGTAACGAAGTATGTCTTTTTCCGTATAACGCAATTTATCACACATTTCTTGAACTACTATAACCTTCAAAGCGTAATGTTTCGAAATCTGTAAAAGATCATTAGCAGCTTTTTCGATTGTTTTCGCGAACGCAGTATTTTTCCAGTATTTTAATAAAATTCTCGCGTCTGTAACCAGGAACTTTAAAGCCTCGATATTTTTCAGTTTTTGCAATGCGTTATAACTTTTTTCATAAATATTGAATAATTCCGGATCGCGTTTAATCATTTCCAAATCGTTTTCATTCGCGTATCCAGTTGAGATTTGTACCAGTGCGAATTGCGTGATCAGCGACGTGACTGATCCGAGTAAAAGTGGTTTTTTAATGCGAGATATCGGACTGTTACCATAGACATCGGTAGCAGTGATATCATTTCCAAGATTCAATAAAATATCGATAATGGTTCTCGACATATTGGCACAAGCAACGTGGATCGGATACTGTCCGTATTCGTCGGTGACATTAACGGACGCGCCTACGGTTAACAAATAACGTAGATTCTTCAGTGATCGATTAGAGCAAGCGGCGTGAATCGCATATTTACCATCATTGTTTTGACCGTGAATATCTGCACCTAATTCGATCAATAATTTGGTTACCTTATCATTCGTTAGAGTTGACGCCGCGTATAGTGGTAGTATTCCTTTGGCAGTTGGTTTTTGTATATCTGCACCACGATACCATAATAGCGGTACCTGTATAACATAGTAAAATAATGAACGCACGATGTCTAAAACTTGACAACACACAAACAAGTTTATCCATCGTCGTCAATTCAAATCAATTTTTTACCAACTGTTAAAATAAGGTTAGTCTAACCAGCGACTCGCTGAGATTGTAGTCTGATTTGTGATAGTGTTTGTCGTTGCATCGTGAGTTGCATAACGTATTACGGGCTAACTCCTTTGTATTCGAGTATTTTTCCTTAAATTAAAAGGACAATCAGAACGTACAACGAGTTTCATTAATACATTATTAACTTACCGTATCTTCTTGGCTGCTGTAGATAGTATTAACAAGAATTGTACATCCGTTTATGTCATACTTATTAATATCTATGACCATTTTTAACATTTTGTCGAATACACAATGTCGAAAATGATCCGATAAGAGATATGTATTAATTGCTACAATAGCGCGATTATTGATAAACTCATTGTTAAGGGGATCATCTGACAGATCATTTGACCTAATAATTAAATTCAATATATGTATCATTTCTTCAGTGTTCTGCCATTCCGATAATTTAAATACAATATTCTCGAAATCATCCAAGTAAATATTCATTATCTTCATGAAAACAGCTCGTTCAATCAGTCTCTTCATAATTTTGAACGATTTCGAGCTGGCAGCAAGTTGCAATGGACCTTCGCCTGTACTTACAACTCGGGCCTTTGTATTAACATTGTGATTGATTGCCATTATAGCAAGACGCTCGTATTCTCGACAGTCGGGAAGCAAATAATCACTTCTTTGAATGAGGATATGAAATACGTTGTAACCGCTGACGCCATAAATGTTGTCGAGATTGGTACCTTTTCGAATTAATTCTTCGATTCGAGCGAATTTGCGTTGATCGATCGCTGCTAACATTTCGGTTCGATTCTTCTCATCGTTTTGCGATTCCTTGGTGTCTGGGTATAATCGTTTTAATTTCTCTGTGTTAGATTTGCTTTCGAAGACGACATTTTTGTAATCCATATTGTTATTGGTACCGACAATTCAGTGTATCTTTTGTGTGTAATTTATTCGTCTTTTCACTTCTTCAAAATGGGCAATATTCTTGGATTAAAAGTCTACTGAAATCCGATAGAAACCGTCTCTATTTATATACACCGCGTTGACCGTAGTATAGACTGAATGACTAGGCTGTAGAGTTTTCGATATGCAAACATCATGGGTATCATCTACACGATACCGAAATAATGTAGTATCCACCATGGATCTTTCGTCACAAAAAGTGACGATTTTTTCATTTAAATTATTTAAAAATGGTTCTAATTTTAAGGGTGCCGAATGTAGAAAACAGACGTTTGCGAATACTGTAAATTATAGGTTAGAATGAATATGTATGCTAATAATTATCGTACACTTATCAGGTGAGCGAAGCATCATGAAGCACACATTTATTAATTCATTTATTTATTGAATCAGTAAATGTTAAGTACTTTTATATCGATATTTGCTAGTTTATGTTGAAAAATGTATTGCTTCGATTCCTAAATTTAGTAGGCGGTTAATAAATTTTACCATAACACACCCCGAACTTCACGGCGGGGGTCTCGTCCTTGATCCCACGCGGCGGGGATTCTTTTAAATTTAGGTATTCTAATAAAATTTTCAGCAATAATTTTAAGGAAGAATAAACTTTTGAGGGAAAAATCCATATTGTTTCGGAAGAAAAGGCTGCATATGTATAAACAATCAGCAAAAAAAAGGATAAAAATTGTTTATCATAATTTTGTAATTAAGTTTTATATTTAATTTAAATTACACTTTCACCTCTTTTTTGATAATAAAAATATTTATAACGTGAGATGTCGAACGTAAAAATTGAACAAATAGTTTTAATTTATCACCAAAAATCGTCCAAAGCAGTGACTAAATTTGCAAAATATTTTCAACATCATGAACTACGTATCGAAATAAAAAAATATTAACAATTTTTTTGAAAGAAAAAGCACACTCTGTTCTTTAAAAACTGTAGTTTTCCTCAGTTATACACGAATGACCATTTTTGTTATTGAAATTATTTTAAAATGGATTTAAATTTGAGGGTGCAGAATTCGTTATAAATAAATCCAATATCTTTTATTGTAAAATACATTTTTTTACAAGTATGAAAGATTTTAATCGATAAATTCAATATAACTCAACGATTGTTGTGCCATTATCATTAAAATTGCCATTACAATTTACATAAATATTTTTAACAGAAATCTTGTTTGTAAGATAAAATGCAGTATCTTCAAACCATGTGGTTGAATTTAAGATCAGCAACGCTAATATTGTGATTTTGTGAATTCAAACCGATGTACGGCCATTTAAAACAAAACAGTTTTATTAATTAGAAAACTATGGGCTTCGATTTAAGATTATAATTATATTGTTACAGGTGGTGGGGTAGGTTGGGCAGTAGGGGCGCGTAATATGGTGGTTGGAAGGGAAGGGAGGGCACTGATACGTCCTTGCCAAAAACGAACAATTTTGTTCAACTTGAACGAACGTACTCGGTTTTACCGTGCAGAAAGCGCTCGATCGGCGAATCTATGTATAGTTCCGTCGTACACTATATATTATATATATACAGCCCAATAATCACAACTTCTATTTTGCCACCGGTAGCGCCCTCTATGGACAAAAACCCTAATAAGTCCGCTTAGAATGAAAAATTAACTATTAAAATAACAAAATTTTGAATAACATTTATTTATTATGTTAAATGTCAATTGTTCATACTATTAGAAACACTCTTAGGCATAAATAATAAAAAAAAACTTATTTGAACTGATTTTTTGCAATAACTTAAAAATTATCTGTTCGATTTTTATGTTCGATATCTCATTTTATAGGTATTTTTATCGCCAAAAAGGGCCAAAGTGTCGTTATCTTAAACATGAAACGTCGTCAAAAAAATAACGAAAAAACTGTTTTTCAATTTGTTTTTCTCTGATTGTTTATACACTCAGCCTTTTTATTTTGTTCCTGCATTTCATCCCTGACCCTTAGACCCTATTGATACTATTGCTGGATTTTTCACTTATCCTATAAAATATTGAACGTGAACGATTACTATTATTATTTGGATTTAATAATTCAATTATCCATTGCTTCTGAATACGACCGTTAAATACTATTGCAAAATATAAAAAATAAACAAAATTATATTATTTCAGGTTTCTCGCGTATCCCAGTGTACGAAGGCAACCGTACCAACATCGTCACAATGCTGTACATCAAGGATTTGGCATTTGTCGATCCAGACGATAATATGCCACTTAGAACTTTGTGTCAGTTCTATCAGTATCCTTGTAACTTTGTTTTCGAGGACGTAACGCTTGATGTCATGTTTAAACAGTTCAAAGAAGGTCTGTTAATTGTTCAATCTTCATAATGCTAATTATTGCGAGTGTTTCTTTCCATCTTACAAAAACTCAAGTGTGCGTGGAAATTTACAGGTCATAAAGGCCACATGGCATTCGTACAACGAGTCAACAGCGAAGGTGAAGGCGACCCGTTCTACGAAGTGATTGGTTTAGTCACCTTAGAGGACGTGATCGAAGAGCTAATTCAGGCTGAAATTCTCGACGAGACAGACGTTTTCAGTAAGTTTTGTTTTAATACCCTTTATCTCTGGACTTTATATTTGTATACGTAAATACGTAAACGCTATTCTATTTTTTACAGCTGACAACCGTAGTAAACGAAAACGAGCAGCTAACGTCGGCGCAAAGGTACCTGACTTTACAGTTTTTGCCGAAAAGAAAGAGAATCAGCGCATTCACATTTCACCGCAATTACTGCTTGCTACTTTCCAGTATTTGTCTACCAGTGAGTAAAGTGGATTTTTCAAAACTATTCAAGATTGAATCTGCCGTTCGCATTCGCATCTTGCATTTTAAATTGAATTATTTATTTAACTTGGAAATTAGCGTCAAAAGAAACGTGTACAACGTCTGTCGTTATTCTTACAGGTGTTGATGCCTTTAAACCAGATTCGATATCGGAACCAATCGTTCGGCGACTACTCAAGCAGGATATAATCTACCACATAAAGGTGAAATCGCGCGAAAAAGCTCGTAACGATCCAACGGCAGTAATTTATCAACAGGGGAAGGCTGTCGATTATTTTGTATTAATTCTCGAGGGTCGCGTTGAGGTGACTGTCGGTAAAGAAAATCTCATGTTCGAAAGCGGCCCGTTCACTTACTTTGGTACTCAGGCACTTACAGCTAACATTGGTATTGGTAAGAACCAAAGTTTATTACTATTATTACTTTGTTGCATCAACCACTAATCTGATTACTATAGTATATATACTATATATACTATATATACTATATATATACTATCTTCAAAATGCCAAACGAACGCGTATTCTTTTAGCTGGAGCAGCCGAATCACCAACGAACTCAACGAATCCTATGGGTAGTATTCAATCGGTGAACTTAGACGCGATATTGCGACACACCTTTGTGCCGGATTACACGGTACGAGCGATCACCGAAGTTTTCTACGTAAAGGTCAAACGATCCCTTTACCTTGCTGCTAAACGAGCAACTTTACTCGAACGAAGCCAAAAAGAAGGCAGTCAAACCGATCAATTCGATGACGAGGTGGAAAAGGTTAGTCACTTGATTGTTTTAATTTTTTCTCTTATGGTAGGATATTGTTGCGTATCAACTTATCCACCTATAATTGTCGATAGTAGAAAAATGTATACTTTGCATTTATTTCAAACGATTGATCGTTAAATTTATTTGATAGCTGCTACACTCATTGGACGAAGACGACCGCAGTATGCCAGAATCTCCCGTACTACCTAAGGATAAGGACGATGTAAGAAAAGACGGATTCGTGCCGTCGCCAATGCGGCACTCGTCGCTACCAGTCGTTACGACTGTACCTGTGAGCGCTAGCCCCAATACTAACTCTAAATTTGTTTCCAAGAATAATCCTAATGGACAGTTGAAGAACTCACCCGTCAAGGTTAATTAAGAGCTATTAATGTTACTACGTACTTTTTAGAGCCTACTTGTTGGTTGTGTGAGCGAGAGTTTAACGATACAAGAATATTACGCATTACTAATTCTATCGAGAGATTGAGAGTTACGCTAATGTTTGGTTTACGCCATAGGGACGCGAGATAAACGAACTTTTCATATGGGGCGTCGGCAATTAATTTATCAACTAACGGAGTGAGGGGAGAAAATAGCGCGCGCGCGCGCGCGAGAGAGAGAAAGAGAGAAAAGCGAACAGCGACCTGCTGCCAAGCGTTGATTCTCTCGTCTATTTTTGTACGTAGCCTCGAACAACTTGTCGTCTATAGCTTAGATTCCTCCGCGAGTCCTTTACAACAACAATGCCCTCCTCTCATTAACACGGTAGCTGGGTCAGCCTATCTCTCTCTCTCTCTCTCTCTCTCTCTCTCTCTCTCTCTCCTTGGCGACGATTCCATTAAGTAAAATTATGGCTATAACGGAAGAAAAACAATCCAATGCAATACTGCCGAATCGATGGAAGGGCGCAACGATCGAGAATCCCGTCACAAATTTTACGCGTAGCTTTCAATTTCACGAAAATTAATAATAACTTGACGATTCTCACATCAGCTACACTAAAACTAACGCTGCATAACTTTCAATATTATTTGAAATCTGCGAATCCTCGTACAGCGATTCATTTAAAAATACAGTCTCTTTATTCACAGACAAGTTCGAGTCCTACGCCACGCGAACAAAAATTGGATCTCGACGCTGAGATAGCAGCACGCCAGTTAGAGGCCGCGCGTCTGTTGTCGTCGCAAAAACCACAAATACCAGACGAAGCAGAAGAGCGTACGATACTACTGGACAAGCAGCAGCAGCAGGACAACGATTGTTAACCATTGCAAGGCGCCGGTACTTAGTAACCCGACGCCGCCCCTTAACAAATTTAAACAAAAACGATTAAAAATATCATCCATCGCGCGCGTGCTATCATGGGCTTCGAATGGTCTTGAAGCGCAAAAACGCCCTAAAAAAACAACACTCGCGTGACGGTTTTGGCAAGGTTGATCATTGTAAATAATCTTTCTTTCATTTTTGTTATGTGCGTGTAATCAATTTATCGTATGCCCTCGAGTGTATGGATGGAAATTCATAATTTTACAAACCGACTGAAAGTACTTCGGTTCAAACAAGATTTAGTCGTGTATAATGTTATATACCATGCATGTTGTAATGCACAAGACGAGTTGTTTACTCGGAAAGTTGATTTCTTTTTCTGCTTCTAGAAAAAATATTCGAATAAAAATCTAGTTTTTACAAGCCATGTTTTTGTATCAAAGCGTTATTGTTTTCAAGAATAGATTTTCATTTCAGTGCAAAAATAAATCATTTTTCCGAGTCCGAATTGAAACAAAAATCAATTTCTCGTCGGTTGGGCATCTACAATCGAAGATCAGTCTCGTTGGTTAATTAGATAATTCAGTTACATCAATCTAAGAATTTTCTGTGATATATCATATTGTTAAAAGCTCTTCTAAAGAGGCAAGAAGTTGTTTGTTTTTCTGTTCACTCTATGGAACTAGTATAATAGAATATCCAGCGAAGAAGCATTAATCGCTTCTTTTTTTTAATTTGTTTATTATTATTGATTTCTTATAAATTTATAGGAAATAAACAGGGTTTGAATCTAAATAGTATTTATTGAAACTGAAAAGATTAGTAAAAATACGTTCAAAATTGAGGAACCAGAGCAACCGAGTTGCTCGGTCGAAGGTTCTCAAATTACATAGTAACTAGCTTAAGGTTAGACACACAGGCCAAAGGGCCGAAAGCAATAAAAAAAAAAGTTCGTTGTTGGAAAAGCGTAGTCGCGGAGTAGGAGGGCAGGTCAAAACACACGGCAGAGATGCTGCAAACCCATTCGCGCAAATATACAATACTCACAATACTCTATATTTAACACTCCTACTTATTCTGATGTTGCAAAAATACCAGCCTTTTTTCGTAAATAACAAAATGGTTTTGTTAGAAAATCTGTCAAATGTTCTTGAAAACTTATATACGTATATACATTTCTATTTTTGGACGGTTTACAATATCCCGTACAAAGTCATATTTAATATCGATATGTTTCGATCTTTTATGATCATCAGGATTATTTCAAAACTTAATTTCTGCTCGATTGTCGAGAAAAATTGGAATAAAGTTGCATTTTACATTCAGTTCGTTCAGCATGCGACGACGTAACTAAATGGCTTCTTGTACCTCATGAGATAAAGCAATGTATTCTGATTCAGCGGTTAATTGAGCGACAATATTTTGCCGTTGACTAGACCATGAGATTGGAGCATCATTCAATAAAAATAGAAAGCCACTTCTCTATTTTCGAGCGGCCGTACACTCGGCATAGTCTGGGTCAGTATAATCTGTAATATCTAAAATACTCCCACTGTTTCTTATTTTTTTCTTTACTGCCTGCTAATGGGTCATCTCGATTTTCTCCTGCTCCTTGGTCAATGAGTTCATCGGTCAACTCTCTGTCTCTCTCTCTCTCTCTCTCTCTCTCTCTCTCTCTCTCTCTCTGTTGTTCTCCTTTAGGTAGGGGAAATGGAGGCTGAAGTTCTTAATCATCTGTGTTGCCAAAAAATCAAGTGTTGCGTAATCGCTAGAATTTTCACTTGCATTAACTTCCAACTTCGGGCTCTCGTTAAAACTGGCATCGCTGCTAATGTGCATTTTACTATTCTTGTTGTTCCATAGACTGTAATTAGACGACTCTCCATCGTAGCCTACGACTATGAGTTTTTTGCTTTTCGCGTTAAATTCCCTTTGTTTCTCTTTTGGCAGAGTCATGTAGGCGTCAACGTCAAAAATCCTCGGATGGTTAATACCGGGCTTACACTTAAGCATCTTTTTAAACGGGGTTTATATCCTCAGGTCAGAGGTTTTGGTCAACACCTCTCGCGTGAAGCATCCAGCGTACGCACTTTACCAGTGTACTAATTTCTCGCTCAGCTTTTCCGTTTTGCTCATAAATATAAGATGATGGAAATTCACTAATAATACTTTTCTTCTTCAAAAATTCATTCAGCTTACCGCAGGTTTGTACGAGCGTAGGACTTTTATCCTTCCCAGCTGGGTAGATATAATTGTTTAAAACTCTTGAATTTTTTCTGTAATTTCATATTTATCACCCAAAAAATACACTTTTATGTAAGCAGTGACTTTCTCTTTGAAAACAAAAAGATATCGAGAGTCGCTTGGCAATTTCACATTTATTGGTCCGCATCTGTCTGTATTTTTTCATCACATAGAAAATTGGACTTTCTTTCCAAATTCGGGTGCGGTTTACGACTTTGTTTTTCTGCAGTACAGCCTTCGCAAAAAAAAATCTTGCTTGAATTCGACGCTTAGTCATTCTACGTCTAATCGTCCACACCTATTTTGCCGTCCGAAAATTCAAGTGGTCCAGACGTTTATGCCGTATTTTGAGATTTCGTGGCACAACGGCTATTTGAACTGCATTTCCTACAGCAATTTTACCTCCGTTATAATTTACCTTGAAAATCACTTTTCCATCTTGTACGTCTCCATGTTTCCCAATAGATCGGAAATCTGCTGTACGTACTTGAGGTTGAATCTGGTATTCGCCTTGGTCTCATGGAACTCGGTCGCTGTTATACCTTGTCCTGCGAGCCTTTGGCGTATCTCTACTCGTCTTGGTCCGATAGGGCCGGCGTTGCCGCATAAGTTTGAGGAGACTCTTGCTCCTATTGGTAGCTCGAATCCGTGCATGGGCGTGGGATTTGCTTCTTCGGCACATACTGCCATGACATAATCTCCAGCCACTCCTAATGAGGGTACCTCTTCGAATGCGTTGTGCGTTTGTAGATTTATTCGGGCTGCGTGATAACCCGTTCGTCCGTTTGCAGCTGTGATCGGTAGTGGTGGAATTCTCAATTGTGTTGTCTTCTTCATCTGGTCGGTGTAATTCCCAATTGATGATAAGTATATGAAGAGCGGTTGAGGTATGTTGAATGTCTCATTGTCAGCGAATTTTAAGATATCCTTTTCCTCGTTTGTTAGTGCTTGGTCCTTTTGCTTTCGCTTGATGTTCAACAGTCTAATCCATGTCATTGCGGTTGCGTAGTACGCTATTTCCTCTTTGACGATGACCTTCTCTAACGAATGCGAGTCTGGTCTTAGATTATCGTATATCTCTCTTGCGATTGCAGGAGCCTTTGCTAGGACGACAGTGAAATGCTGTCTAGGATTGATCTCTCTCACGAGGCACTACAACAACGGTAACCTTGCTTTCGGACCTTCGAATTTCACATCTGTTCCTATAAGCATTGTAAGAAAAACCTTTTTTGTTTACCGTAAAATAACATTGTGTTCTAAATGCACTCCGTCAATTTTTTCTTCAATTATAATACTGCCAATGAATGCTTCCAGTATCACTCGATCGTCTGCCACTTTTACTTTCATTTTTACACATGGCCTTTCTTCGCTCTTTGTTTTTTCATTTTCGTCTTTTTATCATCTGCCTTTTGTGGAGACTCACGCTACCAATGTCCTTTTTGCTTGCAAATTCCACATTTTGTGCGTTTCTTTAACTCCTCGACATTTTTCCAATTATTGTCTTTCGATACATTGTCTAGCGTGGTTTTGTCTTCCTTAATAAATCGTGCTTTCAATTTATCCCTTGTTTTCTCTCACTCTGTCGTACATTCTCATCTATACCAAAAAGAGTTAATTTTCAGGCAATCCTTTGAGAAGTTTTGACACTGTTTCCTTTGTATCCTTCAACTTTTTGCAGATACTCTAAAAATTTTCAATTTCCAAAGTTATAGTTCCGCTCTCGTTAAAACGAAAAGAGTAAAACTGATCCCACGCGGTCTCTATACAAATCTTCGAGTTTGTTTTCCACGTCTCTTCAGAAGTTGAACAATTAATTAAATTGCAGACCAAATTTCTCCGAGCGGAGAATAATCATAGAAGTTTGCGATGATTTCTTCTTCCACTCTTTCACTTCGTTTGCTTTATCAGCGTTGGATTTCTTATCAGTACCACTCACAAAACCACACGAATTTGTTGCCTTCAGGGCAATCAATACACCAAATGTTCATTCAGTTTTGTGAGGTACGTTACTTCCTTGGCAGTCATCTTAGTTGCAAGAGTAAACTTTTCACAGACGACATTTCAATTTCACAAATCACTTGCTAGCCTACTTCAAGTTCAGGTTTCACGGTTATTTCGCTAATCACTCAATAGATACTATAAATGGCGCAGAGAAAGCGTGCTGGGCCCACAACCTATTGAATTCTTATAAATTTATAGGAAATAAACAGGGATTGAATCTAAATAGTATTTGTTGAAAATGAAAAGATTAGTAAAAATACGTTCAAAATTGAGGAACCAGAGTAACGCAGTAGCTCGGTCAAAAGCTCTCAAACTACATACTAACTAACTTAAGGCAAGACACACAGGCTAAAGGGCCGAAAGCAATAAACCCGTTCGCGCAAACATACAACACTCAAAATACTCTATAATTAACAATTATTTACACGAGAAACGTCAAATTCATTCGATTACGTACATAATTGAAATATAAAACGAATATGTTGAGCATTTAAAGACGTAGGACGGTGCGCATCAGCGACAAGCGATCAACACCATTCGAGCCCTATGGCGATCTTCACTAAAAAAAAAAAGAAAAGAAACAAATAAAGAAAAATGTGTATAGCGACGACTCGTGTGAACGTTTGTATAATTCCATTTATTGGAGATTATTACTTTCACACAGGGGTGTGTACGTGCGCATGCCAAATTTATGGAATAGACTGATTTATCTTGATTGTTTGATTGTTGGTTCCTTGTTTCAAGCTATTTTGTAGCTTTTGATACTCTTGATACTCTGCGTTTCTTGCGACGAATTTCTTTTGCAGGCGACAAACATTCGTTGCTTGGTTCAAAACGAATATCACACGTACGTGAGACTATGACAATGCAGCATTTTTTTTTAGTTTTTTTCTTTTATTGGTCTGCAAAATTGTATCATTCGATAACTTTGAAAGTTATCGTAAAAATGAGAAAAATTAAGAAAACAAACAAGTTTTGGCATATTTTCATTAGACAATTAATACAAACGAAAAATGCAAATCATCTCAAGGAACAGCAGAGAGTTTAAAAGTAACGAAATCACAAGTAGTAACGATTGCGTTTTCGGCATCTTTACCCCCGTTTAAAATACAAACATAACTCTGCGTGCGATGGTGGAAGTAGTTTATTAATTTGAGCATTTTTCACAGATGTCGTCAAGTTAACAACGTAAACTTGTAGAAATTTGTACAGCTCTCTAAGATGCTTTCGTGCCAATTATCATCGAAATAATTTCTCAGAGAGGAGGCTCTTTTGTTTGTTTGTTTGTTCGTTTGCGTGTGTATGTGTGTCACATTTCTTGTAATTATTGTTATGTTAAAATTAGTCTTCTGCCACGAACAAAGTTAACAAGTGTGCTAGTCAGCCGTTACGTGATCGTAATTGTCTCTGCGTTGAACGATGCGTCAAAACTTTTGTACTTACACGAGACAAACCGAGAAAAAACAAAGAAGGGTAACGTTTTGTGCGTGACATTTTTTTTTCTTTTTGTCGATTTAGTGCCTTAACCGGGAATGGCGCCTTGACGTACGAATCATACACCCTGAGTTCTCTTCTACATGTGCGTGTCAATGTTATTATATTTTATTTTTCTCGCAGAGTTCTGCTTAGGTTGTATGCGACGAAAATCAGAGATCTGCACGTCTAAATACTTTGCTCGCACCTTGAAAATCAACGTTGTCCCCTAAAAGTACTGGATGTACGTAGTTAGGCTCGGACAAAGACGGATCGATGATATTTTTTAAAAAGCTCATATAACGATTCACACCTTCTACTCGATACGAAATAAGCTTTGTTTTGTTAAATTATAAGCGGTATATAATAGCTTTACGAGTATTTATACTTAAACGTGTAAGTAACAACAATATTATCGAAAGAGTACTTAGAAGTGCTGATTTCTTAAAGGAACAATAGGTAACTACGAAACAAACACATAGCAGTGATAAGTAAAACAATAAAAAAGCAAACTATTTTTTACACGTACGAATATGAAACGAGTAATGATCGTAACAACGTACAGCCGACAATTAATCGTATACGCCTCTCATAGTTTGACTTCCAATAGAGCGGTAATAAAATTGATTGCTATCGCGCCTGTCGATCACTTGGAACAGTGCTAATTCGATGGTTGCTCAAGATTTTTTTACGATATTCTTGTTTTCGTGCTTGTTCATTGTGTACTTAAGTTCCGTAAGATGCAACGCCACGTAACGTTTAGATTTAACTCGTCGGGTGCTATGAAAATAATACAAAAGAAAACATACTAAAATGAATTACTTAAACTGCCATGTTAGAGTAAATATATACCGAATAAAATGGTACCAATAACTCAAATACCACCTGTGCTGCATTAATTCTTTCCTTATATTGAGCTTAGTCGTTACAAGCTGACTTGTATAATAGAAACATACGTACAGATAAGTTTCGTCTGCGTTAGTTTTGTTAAATATTCACAAATAGAGACGTAATTTTCACGATTCTAAGATATGTAAATACAATAAGAGTATCATTTGGAAACATTAATCGATTCTATTACGATTAACAATGAAAATAAACACAATCAAACGGCAACAGATCATAACGTAATCCGAATAGTAATAAATACAGTCGATTGTAACGTCGGCGAAGCGTGAGGCAATTTGTTAAATCATACTCGTGTCTGTCAATCACGGTGACAGTTGTTGAATTTGTATCAATATTGATCGACTATCATTGATAATCCATAAGGAGCAATGTAGAGTTTATTAAGGCGATCTCGCAAAGTAAGTAGGTGCATTGAATTTTAGAATTTTATTGCCGACGATTCATATATTATTATACAATGAATTAGCTCGTAAGAACACCATATTGTTTCTCCTGTAAAGAATCATGTTTTTTCTTCTTCTCGAAACCTATTACAAATCCAATTGATTCTTTACTTTGTGACGCTATATAAAAAAATATTGTCGTATTGTATGTATTATTAATAAATAAGAAACAAATTGATTTTTATCGAACCATCCAATCACTTTGCATTTTTATTCGACCTCCCTTTACCGTTCGTTTATTCGCATGTCTCGTTACTTTGTATTTTTCTATGTTGCGAGTATTTTTTCATTGATTATTTGCTCGCATCATCACTGCTGTTATCGTTATAGTGGTCGCTTTCGTCCACTTTTTAATTGACAACACGACGCATAAAACTCGACTGAACCGGCTAAAAACCCGTCTTTTTTACCAATTTTATTCCTCTGCACGTAAAGAAAACCTACCTTTGACAAAAATATTCCACATAAAAGTTCACTCGGTTGTCGTTATCGAACCAAACGTCAGTGTTTCAAAGAAAAGTTTCAAAGATCGGTACAAATCCGTTCAAAAATCGAGAAGCTGTCGTACATTGATTCGCTTGAACGAGCGATTAATAAAAATAACATAAAATTGTTTTCTCCCATTATCCACAAACGCGTAAAATCGTGTTGATGTATACCTGAATAACGGTACTCTCCCCCCCTTTGACGTTCATTGGTAGTCGAGCCATTACAGTGGTTGGTAAACGTTGATTGGTGGACAAGCCATTAAAGTACAACTCAGGGCGGTAGCAAACGGAGGCGGTAAAAACGAGGCAGATACTATAATAATAAAGCGCAATCGAAGCGTAGCCATATCTACGCTCCGATTGTGCTCGGTGGCTCGCAAACGAGGCGTAGTTCGATTAAAATCACGGCAAATTCGTGAATGCAAGTATAAACGACGAGTATATACGGATATATGCTATTAGTAATTTACCGACATTGTTCTGACAACAATTCTTCGAGAAAAAATGCACAACTTTCAACAAAGATTATCCGAAACGCATATTCGGTTAATTGCAATTGCAAGTAATACGAGGGATAAGAAACAGATCAACCACGCGTTCGTTATTTATGAATGACGAGTCAAATTACGATTCATTGACGTAAAAGAAGGAACAACAAGCTGATGCGTGTACGACTAGATATCAATTTACGAACCGTCATGGCGTTTTTTACGTATGCATATATGCGCCTCGTATCGAGTCACAAAGGGGATAACGGAGCTTAATTGACCGTTGTGAAAAATGAGAGTTGGCGAAAACAATTTTTTACAAAGTCGCTTATAATTTATGGCAAGATTTAATCAACGTTTAATTATTTAGGCGATTGTTAAATCACGAACATCCAAAACAACTCACCGGTGCTGTAGTAATTCTTCAGCGCCTTTTTGATTTTCCAACCTCTCGTCATACTCGTGCTGTATGTTAATTATGAACGATAAACGATTTGAGAACGTTGTTTACGATCCGCCCATATCCAACTAGATCTCGATACGTTTTTGTTTATAAAAATGAACATAGAAACACGAATTACTTTGCACGATGTGTAGCCATGATAGTCTTGTTTGACGTCCATTATATTGATGCGGGAATAGAGTAAAAATGTTGGCATACCGCTACTGCCGCGGTCTTGGATATCCAAGATAAGGCTTTGTAAAAGCTGAAAATATTGAAGAAACTGCTGACTTTACCGCTCTTTCGTTGTGACATTCTTATACGTATAATTAACACTCGGATTAATTTACTTGCATGCTGCTTGTGATTATTTCAAAGATGCTCAACTATATGCACTTCTTGTTTTATGACGCTCATTTCGGAGAATTCGCCCTTTTGCCGCATGCTTGCGAGCCGATCAACTTTTCCTAGAACACTATATTGTTTTATGTTATTTTTATGATTTTTTCGCTTACGTTATTATTATTCTTAAATTTTTCATTTTTTCATAAATCAAGTGCTTTAATGTAAATGGAATTTCATGATTATCCTGTTGTTTATAGCTTTTATTTACTAAGTACTCGAACAGTTTGGATGACGTTCTGGTGTGAGAAGAATTGAGAAGCCACCTTTGAATTTACGTATGCAGCGTTACGACAAGTTTAACAACTGAATTTTCGAATAAAGAAACGATGTACATAAACCAAACGTATACGATAATATTTTCTCGAACGCAATTAAAAACACTGTCGCGCACAACGCGCATACTGGATAAAAATAAACAAACTCGTGAAATATTTGGTCATCGTCACTGTTTTATCAACGTTTGACAAGGAGGGATGGGTAGCGCCATCTCGATTTATTTGCGATCGTTAATTAGTAACCACTTCAAATTGCCGATATGCTATGCATCGTGATTAATATCTTCAATAAAAGTCCCTAGACTGATCCGCAATATCGTGGCGCTGCAATCGTCGGCTACTTTCTTTGTTCGATCTCGTTAAGTTTATTAACCCGGCAGGCGTTCGCGTGATTCCGCGAATTTGCAAAAACATTATTTATTGCAAAAATTAAATTAAACAATTAACAAAGCAAATCAAATGCAGGTATGTCGTAATATTATCCATTTGTTTCTCTTTCAACGGTAAATGCGTCTAATTTTCTCACGAGAAGACGATGTAGGACTGCTAGGACACAAACAAAATAAGGTCTATTCACTATCTATCGTTTATATTAGAATGTTAGCAGTAATCGAAGTTTACTTGTGTTTATTCACTTATATCAATAATTTTGCCGATGTTATCAAATTTAAAGATATTTGAATATAATTAATGTTGTTTATTTATTATTAGTTGACTAGTCGATATCAGGTTAAGTGTTTTAGCATCTTCATATACAGACAAGATCAAAGTAGCAAAAAGCTTTCGTATATATACATCGAGTGTGAGAAAAAGTAAATCCATCTACGTTCTTTAAAAGTAAACAAACCTTGTTCTCGTAATAAAATTCTTTTAGAATGATTTAAAATTTTCTTTTTCTTTCTTGTTACCATTTTTATCCAGTCGTTGGTAACACACGGTAGTCACTTCTCTAGTTCGCAATTGAAGAAATGTGTATGTTTGTTTTATAGACTATGGCGTGAACGACGTCACGCTGCAACTGCTCATATTATTTTTTGTATGACCAGATTGCGATAGACTGAGGTATTCTGGTAGCCTTTCACCTCCTGTATTATTAACGCGCTGTGACAGTGGATATTGACGATTCAATTCACATAAAAACTGCACTAATAAATTAAAAAAGAATAACTCCAATTTGACGTCAAACAATTGTTCATTTGGAAAGAAATTGCAGCAGCAGGAAAATGAGTTTTACGTTTTGCAAAAAGAAAAAATGTGTGAGTACACAAAGAACATTTGGATATTTTACCATTTGAACGTTTATGATAACTTTAAAATATTTAATTATACGATCAACTTGTTTTTCATGTCTGTTTATAGATTCAAGAGGTGGCAATTATAATAAAAGTACTAATTATCTGTCTCTATACAGCGAATCATTGCATTTATCCAAAGCAAGCAACCAAAACCCTCTTGAAGAAGATTGGGATTTTAACACTAGTAGTAATCAAACTTGACAGAATTGGGTAAATTTATCGCTAGAGTGTGCAGTACTTGTTATGGTTATATTTTTAAATATAGGCTAAATTTTACTAATATTGTATTCGTTATAATTGAAACGTCAGCAATAATAATTTGTAACAGTAACGATACATAAACTCACATTGTTTCCTTTCAAAATAGAAAGAAGTTATTATATTTTTAATTTATGTTTATTTTTATCATTCGGTTCAAGATCAATAATCAAATTAAATTTGAATTTAGTTTATTTGTATCCAACATATTCTTCATATAATTTAAAATTGTTTTCTAATGTTTTTCATTGATACAGTATTTTTCATATATTTCTTAGTTGATTATTAGAAAAAAACAATTCATTAAAAATCTTATTCGCAACAATTAACAATTCTAAAGCCTACGTCGTCACATTGAGACTGAAAAGGCTTATATTCGTTGAAGGCATAAAATATAAGTAGAGAGAGTCCAACAACTTATCAAAGATCAGGTGCTGATGAAACTTTAAGCAATTCGAGTAAGTTTGAATACATATAAATGAATTATCATCTACTCTAAAAACAAAATGATAATTCTAGAAAGTGTTAATTGAAAACTCTTGAATTATTTTATACACTGGTGAAAAGTTAAACAAAAATTAAAACAGAACGACGATTACCGATCTCACCATTAATTATATTATTATTAATAACGATGATATCAAACAGCGACAACAAAAATTATTTGAAAAGAAATCTGAATATCAAGGAGAACAGAAATATTAAAAATATTGGTACGTAGTTTTCAAAATTTCAACAAGAAAAAAATAATATAGAATTTATTTGTATCACAGTATGTGAACCCAATAATACTCTATGAGTATCGAAAAATAGACCGAATGGTGAGTAATTTTTTAAAACAATGAACTAAATTTTAAATTAGAATATTAATAAATTGATTTGTCTTTTCTTTGTCTCACTTTAGATCAATTTTTACTCAATTTCACTTAATACATTCAAATATAATTATAATTTTGTAATAATGTTTATAGCATATAAATATACCGGTATAACTACATTTATTTGTTAATATTTTTAGTAAATGTTACGGATCTTTCAATATCGATAATCGATAAGTCAAATGACAATATTCATGACTTTTATACAATATCACACAGAGTAAGTTCTATTGCAAAGTCGTCTAAATTAGGTATGTAGTATTAATAATTGTTTTTAGAAAATGAAATATTACGTAATCTGTCATTATTATTTATCGATGCTGTATTTCTTTATTTTAGACATGCAAAAAAAATCAAGTGCTATTAAAAATAATGTTTTGAAATCTAACGTCTTAAATTGAATTGCATTATCTGCTTCTTAAAATTCTTCATAAAAACCAGAAATACTGTCATTGTTAATCAGTCAACATCTGTATTATCTCATAATCAACTTGAGAAACAACATAACAATGTATACAAAAGAAAAGTTCACGATGATGTTAACGTTAAATCATCTTTTTGGATATTCAAAATAGTAATTTGAATTATGCATTTTCTGTAAATAATTTATCACCATCTTACAGAAATTAAGTTTGTGATACAGTACGCGATAAGTCAGCATCAGTTACCAGCCTGTGGCATAAGGAAAAAGTTATAAAGTCCAATCCACTTTGTGCGAAATCTGACTTATACATTAAGAACAAAATTGGAGACAATGTACCTATTGAATACAAAATGACTAGGCAAAGTACCTTGTCATTGATATTTAATATGAATAAAATTAAAGGAAGTTAGATCCGTGTAAAATGATCGGCGTAATAGTAATTAATTAGATCGTGGGGTGTAGTTAAAAAAAAACAAAGATTTAAGTTTAATAGCGAATAAATATTTGATTCGATTATTGATATTTTGTATCTCCTCGTATCGTATCGTTTTCATTGTAAAGAGTAAAAATAATAAACGATAAAGATAAAGTACCACTGACGATACTTTTTTCCCAACGAATCAGTCTACGAAAAAAGGTAGAGGTAAACGGTAGGAACGATATCGTGTTCAGAGTCGACGCATCCGAGGGTGAGCATCGAGACGCAGGAACGTTGCTTTGTCTTATCGCGAAAAAAACCTCAACTTTGAATATTTGACAAGTAGACTTGGAGAGTAGAGAGAAAGAGTACAGTTGATCGGCGATTCAGAATTAAATTGGAAAGTGCGCCTAATGAAACGCGACCTATTCCTCGGCAACACACTCGAACTTGTTTACATATACCAACACTTGGAATCAAAACTATGCGTGTCCTTCCTCTCCTCTCGCCAGTGTACCTACGCTCTACATGAAATTCCTAATTGAATTGGCAGCAAACGTTAGTTTGCTCTGCGCCTGCCTATAGTATTCGCAAAGTAAACATCAATTGTACCTTTGGAGAACAATCATACATAGTTTAATTTGATAAAACTTTGTTCAATCTCATCACCAGTGGTTGTAAATCTTTGTTGAACACGATGGTGGTGTGTAAAACAGTCATCCTTGCATATACGAAATAGCTTGTACTCTTGTTTGTTTGTTCGTTGGTTGTTGATTCGATCAATTTTTATCGAGATAAAAATCTAACGATAACGCATGTTTGTTTTTGCCAATAATTGATAAAGAAATCTATGATTTTTCAGTTGATCTCTAAAGGAAAAGGTGGAATATTGAAATGTTTCGATCCCATCTTGCTTAGTTACATCGAGGAAAAAAGAAATACCGAAGCGGAATACATGCTACGTATGAGTTCGTATTCCTTGAAAAGCATGATATCTATGAAGGATAGTTCGGGAGCAATTTTATTACATTACGCAGCCCAACACGGAAACGAACCGATCACGCAATTATTGCTACAGCTTGGTAGTGGTATCGATACTCAAACCGATTTGGGTAAGACACCGTTGATGCTCGCCGTGGAACGCAGACACGAGCACACTGTTCAGATTTTGTTGAAAAAGAACGCGAAAATGTGCATCACCGATAAGAGAGGCCAAAGCGCGTTGCAATTGGCACTCGACATGAAACCAATAAGCTTGGGAATAGTTCGGGCCATTTTCGAAGAGAGATCGATCGAAGACGTCCTCAAGTGCATCGAGAACGAAAGCGAGGAATTGTTGGCGGACAAATTGCACGACGCTGAATTCACGGTGCTCCACAGTGTTTTCTTTCGAAACGTCGTGTTGACAGAGTCGTTGTTGAGCTATGGATTTCCGATACATTTTGCGTACTCGTCGTCTCTTAAGACGGCACTGCATCTAGCCGTTGAATACGGTGATTTGGAGAACGTCAAGCAGCTCATTCAGTTTGGAGCCAACGTAAACCCCATGGACAGTAAAAGATGCACGCCATTCTTTCGTTTGTACAATCCCGACTACGAGCAGTCGTCCAACAGATTGGAAATGTTGAAATTTTTCATTTTCGCGGGAGCCAATCTCACGGAGATCAACCACGACGGAGTAATGCAAGTCTACTCGATACTGCGATACGGAGACCGTGCCGCGGTGAGGATGATCGTGGAATCCGGACTCGATTTGAAGGCGTTCGACCTGAACAGAGACACCCCCTTGATTTATCTCGCGCACAATCCCAACGCATACGTGATCGAAGAGATACGAGGCAAGGAATTTAACGTCAATTGGCGCAATCGATTTGGAAAAACTGCTCTGCATGTCGCCGCGAGAGAAGGTATACGCGACACGGTCAAGTTTCTTTTGGACCACGGTGCTGAAAACAAATAAACGACCTTACCACCGTGGTACTGCTTCGTCGTTCGACTCTGCCTCTCGTGATACCAGTGCATCGATAATATATACAATACCGTGCGTATTGTATACGCGTATACCCAACGAGACGACAAGTAGCTTCTCCCACAAGTAAGACACCCTTGGAGAATTTTTAGCAGTCTTCTTAACTTACGAACAAACTTTTTTTGTTAAAAACTGTCGGTTGCTTACTTTAGTACGCGCGAATGACAGCGACTTAATGGGACGAGGAAAAAATTGGATTTTCCCCATAGTGACTTACCATTGATCGTTCGACAACCAACCGAGAGAATCGCGATCGTTTTTACAAACACCGAGACTGAAAACGATCCGTTCGTTACGACTGTGCACGCGTTACTCGGGGTTACTTTCAATCAAAGCCATACGTTCGCACCACCACGCGTAATCCCATCTCTACAACCATCACATCCTTTACTCGCGTTTTCGTATTTAACAAATCCAATTTTCAAAACTAACAACAGTGACGTGCCGAAATTTGCGATATTTTTATCTCCACCCAACTACGCGCGAATAAAGTGACAATTCCAAATGGAACGTGAAAAATTACAAAAAAACTATCCCTTATTTATGTGTTTCAAATTCACGCTGTCTTTTACATTGTTATTCGAATCAATGTACGTCACTGTACAATTATACAAGTCAGACGTTTAATTTTTTATTTTACTATTCGATCGAAAGTAGATTGTTCACGACGCTTCGTAGCTCTTCCTCTACTGGTTTCTTTGACTTTTCTTAAACCCAAATAATAAAGGTCAAGCTCGTTAAGTATTTTTTTTAAATTGACACGTAGATTCAGCTTTTGAGTTATCACTAAACTAATTATACCGTTGCGCCATTGATTTGTCCACAATTTTACGTTGGATACCGTTAGTTCACGAGAGAAACTAACAATGGCTTATAGATAGGTTTTGTTAATAGTTTTTTTCTCATTTTTCCCCTTCGGTGGTACGTTCTCCTTTCTTTGACGATTGATTTCTGTGAAGAACGATTTTTTGGGGGTATTTTCCACAAGTTGGCCAGACTGGCACTTGCCGAGTATCGGTACAGTAGGTGTGCGGCAGTGGTTGATCAACGCTATCTACCTTCGCGGGGTCGAACTAAACTCTTTTTTCTTTCGTATCTTCGAATAGCTGCCAACTTTCGCAACCGATCTTTGAGAATTGAGCAGTCGTTAAATATAAGATAGTATAAATATTATCTTGTATCCGATCTAAACGTTTGCTATTCTTGAACTTACCAAGTGTACATGTTCTGATTTGATCTGCAACGTTGTATCGAAAAACAAATCAAAATGTAAAACCCCGTTTGAATTTCACCGAGGTAACTGAGAAAACTGTAATTTCTCAGTTTCCATAAGCTCATAAACAACGACGCGTTATTATTATTAGATGGTACAAATTAGAAAACACCTATTTACTTTTTTTTTGTTATGAAAATCAAATAATTTTTTACCGTAAGTACGCGGAAATACGATGGCACAAATCGTTGGGCTACCCTACGAAAATGTTTTTTTCTTACTTCTTATGGATTAAAATTTGAAAAATAGAGATTTCTGGATGTACAAACGAAGAAGAAATTGCTTGATTCTTTTCTTTTTTTATGAAAATCGAACATTCTCGTGACAGGAGCACGTTTGTCAAACTCGTTGTTTTCCCTTTTCTTTACACTTTTTGGGGGAGTGGAAGGAAAGGAGTACAAATTAAAACGATGCTCGCTGTGTATATGAGCGCGCGCGCGCGTGTGTGTGTGTGTGAGTGATTTTTCGGAAAAAATATGATTTTTGCACTAGAGCCATACCGATTGCAACCGTAGCGTTGCAAGTATTGCACTAGTTGGTACTAATAGCTTGACGTGTACTAGGTAAAACTAAACTCCTAGGCAAAATTGAGTCTAACTACGTAAAATTATTGAATGAATTATGCGGGGATACTTTAGCAAGGTCTCAAACACGCGCGAGCAAAGTAACTATACTCGCCTTTAAAGCGTTTTGTTTTCGCTTCCCTTTGTCGCGTAAATAATAAATCAATTTTATCAATCGCTTGTTCATGATCAAGTGGAGGACACGAGAGAATCACTCACGCCCAGACCTTTAAAACAAAACATAAGAGAAAAACGGTATTGAAAAACGACTCGAGAACGCGATAACAGCAGAAAAGTGTAAGCTTCCGAAATTTCTCGTACAAAATAAACTTAAGCCAATGTACAGCGTAAGATTAGACCAATAATTGTAAACGTCAAACGGCGAGAGTGAACGTACCAATATTCAAATCACTAACGTAACCATCGAAACGACGTGCACTGACACGAGTCGAGTACGAATAAAATTGGCAGAATGAAAAGTCGATTTTGCCACGTGATTAAAGGTGACGGAAAGAGATGCAGAGTCCCTCTCCTGTCGTTCGATACGATTGTATAAAAATACGTTCGAGAAGAATAATTCCTCGAATTTAGAGTAACGTAAACATAATAAAATAGACGAATGCAGTCAAAGGCATAAGAAGGTAGAAAACGATGTTTAATATCGTTCGATACGAGGGAAATTGTCGATCAGCGCTCAAAGTCGAGGAGCAAAGTAGTAAGCAACAATATCGGAAACACTAGCTTGTCGACTCTCCCAGCTGATATCGTTCAAAATGTGTTTGGCTTTCGTCGAAACAAGTTGACGTTCTTTTGGAGCTTGCACCCTGCGATCGATCTATCGTCAATATTCCGGTTTGTAGTGTTCAAAGTGAAACGTCTTTCTGACGCTATCGTTGTATTTGTACTTAAATATAAATCATAGTATACAATTACATTCGAACGCCTTCGTGATTCTACGGTCTAGTTATCCTCCTTCCTCCTCATTCCCAACAAAACGATGACCCGGGTGAATATCGTATTGAGCGTTGTCAACAAAGACGACTATCGGTAGCAAGCGAACAAGAGCAACTACGAACGAACGCGGGCCAAGATTTGCGTCAGACTACTCGTACGCTACAAAAAAAATCCATCATCGATAATCCAGCTTCGGTCAGTGGATGAAAACGCCATCGTGGAAAAACTCAACGCAACGAGCTGCCAATTATACAATAATATATCGATGATCTAATTTTGATTCAGAAGCTATCGTTGTTTTCACGAATGGAAAGTTAGGGTATCGCTCGAAAAACTGATCTCAGGTTAAACGCCACACTTGGTTTCGTTTATTTTATAGCACTGCGTTTCCGTGACTTAAACGACCGATTATTACTTCGAGAAGCAGATGTTTATGGAGTTTATCCAAAGTACTGGATGCCAAAATTTACAATGCATAACGAATATATACTTTTCGAGAGATATTCGGATGCGTGAATTTAAAAAGGAAAATTCACGATATCAATTACAAACTCGAAAAAAAGTGTCTGAAAATTCAACAGTTATTGTAGTAGCGAGAAACACCAGTTATTAAACATCGAAACATTCGTTAATTGTTTATTAATATTTTTTCAACTTTGGGGCTGCGCTCCCTAATTCTCTTCTTTCCATCCTGCCCGTGCCAGCGACACACTGATCATCTACATCAAGATGACATATTTCATTCACTCGAGCTATAAAATAGTATACGAGCATTGCACTCTGTAAAGAAGCCGTCGCGCTATAAGTTGTAGGGACCGATCGAAGTTGGTGATGAAGTCGTACTGCCGATAGGAGACCTGCGCTGCCTGGAGAAGTGGTAATCACGGATGAGGTTGATACTCGATAATAATACAAAGTTTATTTGAAACTTAAACAGTCAGAGAGTAACTTGAACTTTAAAAACACGACTATACGTTACATCAAAACGTAATAATTCATACGGAACGCGTTACATCACCAAACAAATACTTTTAAAAGCGCAATTATTCTTGTGAAAAATGATACGAGTGTATACTTTGTACTCACTCGAATAAAACTTGGGTGCGTCGGTGGAAGTTTTGACGAGGCTGGACACTCGTCCGGCGAAAATTCGGCTGATTCCTGGATTAACCATGTTAATTTTGATCGAATTATACAAGACAGTGGTACACGCACGTCCGGCTTCTCGACGAATGATGTGCTTTATCAAATATAATTGAGCTGCAATTGCCACAAGCTTGGATCACCGTGAGAAACCGCTGCCTAGGTGTATTTGTTTTCTCCGATCTACGCACGATCACTTTCTGGCAGGATTCGGTCTTAATTTTAGAGTATACACGCGGATACAATTTTATATGCGTAATAATTTCGAGATAATATATCGCGATATTTCGAATGGGTTTTGACAATCTGCAGTGCGTCAAAACGCTTGGTGAGCAGACCGCTTTATGGAACGATAATTAGTCGGAAAACAGTCGATATTTAAAGTCCATTTGCACAAAACCATTGGTCGTTTGCTCACAATCGTCGATTCGGATTTCCAAAATCATTTGTAAATCGACTATGGCGATTAACGGATTTGTGCAAAACATTTGCACTAATTGTTTTGTGATTTCACGGATAGACAATTCATGTATAAATGTATTTTTGAGCATTATTCTGAACCCTCGTTAACGAAACTCAAACGACGCGCTACGTTTAATTGTTTTTGTGGGTTAGCGGGAAGGGTGCGGGTACAGCAGAAAGAACAACTTTGACTGCACCGCCAGTAATTTAGCATTCAGGGTTACGGAAGACCCGCGGTGAAATTTGAACTAGGCCATCCCGGCGTGCACAGTGACGTTCCTATAGAGTGACCAACGAGCGATCGTCTTTTACGTGGTTTTACCAATCCTATAAAAAGCTACACTGCCAGGCGTTACGTTACAGTCACTGCATTTCATTCGAACCGTACGTCTCGGACAGTCTCGGTTCGTTGGTGTGTGTATACGTCCATCCAACATATATCAACCAATTTCGTCTCGTGCATTTTGTCCCAAGGCAGCCATCAAAGTCTACACTTGTACGTATAATCTTTCAGTCGTCCATTTGTTTCATCTTTAAAGATGTTAGAGAGAGAGAGAGAGAGAGAGAGAGAGTGAATCACCGTATAAATGTGATAAAAACAATACAAATTGGAATTAATACTAATTAATACAGGATCTAGTCGATACGTATAAAATTTTGATGACTATCCTGTCACAGGAATATCGAATGAGAGTCCGAGCTAAACGTTAAGTTTTCGTTCCGTTAAATACGTACGCTTATGTGCAATCTCTACTCCTTCGTTACAAGTGTCAATTTGAGCCGCCTTGGTGCGGTGTTTTCGCAACCCTGCGATACTCAAAATTGGTTTTGAGAATCGCACGCTGATAATGCACGTGGATTCCCTTTACAGCTTTCGAAATTCAAATACAAACGCGTTCAAATGTACTATAGCTCCCGACACGGCCTCGAAACTTGTTCGAGCACGTTAAAGACTGTTGCGTCGAGACTTACTCACCAACAGCGGCTGTATTGTTCATTAACGACGATAAATTTACGTTACGCGTATTGATGCCTGATGAATTATTCGAACTCTTCCGTGACAATTCATCTCGCACTACTCATTCGGAGATCGCTTTTCGTATTTGCATTAGAGTCGGCTTATCATAAACGAAAATATACAAGTTTAGACGGTAGCTACAAACAGATCTTGATTTCTTCGCTAAAGATGCCGCTTTCAAAATAGAACGTGATTTTAATTCGATCTAGAAAGACTCCTGAATTATTTATTTAAATAAATTCAAAGAAACGATCGTACGTTTTATCGCGAAATTTATCTACCGATACAACGTTGCTCTATCAACGCCGACAAGTCGGAGAAATATACGAATAATAAAAATTACGTACATTTACTCTTTACAATCTCCCCTCGTAAGTGTTATACTTTACCGTGTAAAGTACCGTGTAAGTGTTAATCTTATAAGTTTATTAGCAGAACGCATTAAAACACCGGTGGAAGTCACGTATTTCTGCTATTCTTACTTGTGCATCTTTATCAGGGAAAACGCGGACCATCGTCCCTCTTTTCCAAATATTTCTTTCCGCATTCAGATCTACGACGAGTAGCACGTCTCCCACTCGTAGTGGTTCCTCGCTCTTCGTTCACTTTTTTCGCGGCAGTAAGTCAAGTAAGTATCGTCGAAACCAACGTTTTCAAAACGCGTCAGCGTAACGTTGGGCAAATTTCCATTCGTTACGTAAACACAAATTCCTATCGTTGTACTTTTTCAACTTTGGACTTCCCGACGAAGATCCGAGCAAAACACGATTGGGTGTCGATGCTCCTTGATCGCGCGGATCTATTGATACGTTGGTTAAAGACCTGGAATTATTCGATTTCGGTTAACACCCTGTACAAAACTTCCTCGGTTGGAATTTTAACCGACCGTGTTAATTTATCCATGCTGTCCCCGTGCGAGGAGCGTAGGGTGGATTATACCGCCGTTCAATTTTTGCGAGTCCCCGCGAACTTCGCAATTTTTGATCGGTCTAGTGTCACGATTGCATCTTTAAGTTCGTTCACCGCTCCACTAAAATTCGTTCCGTTGTCAGAGTAGATCGTCAATGGAGCTCCTGGTCTAGCTGCTAGTTTTTAAAACGGCGTAATCGTTGAAATTGTGTTTAAGGTGTGTGCTAGTTCACGATGGATAGTACGTATAGTAAGGTAGGTAAATAGCACTCCCCAGCGTTCTTCACGACGACGTCCTATTTTTACAAACACTGGTCGGAAATAATCGACACTGCAATGACCAAACGGCCTTGACCTTACCGCCATGCATCCTGTTAGTAGCGGTGCCACCAATGGTGTACGCGCCTTACTCCGACCAAGTTGACATACGATACATCGACTTAATAACGAGCGTAAAACTTCTCGCAGTCCGGCGATATAATAAAGTTGACGTAATTCATTCACTATGGTATTACTACTGCCGTAATAATACTTTCGATGGCAATCAGCTACAAGACAAGATCGGAGTATTATTGCAATTACCGGAAAGAGCGACTACGCGTCCGTGTGGCTTTAGGATTTGACGTTCACCCAGATGAGGAAGTAACGTAGCGATGTTACTTTGCTTACTAACATGCTCTGTGTTATGAAATGCTCGAATTTCAGACTCGACATTTTTCGATTGTATCGCTCAATTTAAATACGTTTAATTGTCGTGTAAACGTTGAATAGGGGATTTTGAATTAGCAGCGTCTTTCCGTACGAGGTAAGTTTTCCTAATATCGCGACTACGTGAGTTTAAACGCGCCTTTTCTCTCTAAATTTTAAAAAATTTACGTATACGGCGAGTGTGATCTAAGAGTCCTTGTCATCCGAACAAACGCAACGTGATTGGAAGTTCAACGTGATTAAATTTGTCGTTATCGTTAAGATGACGTTTTTTCGCGATTCTAATCGTTGATTTTCGATTCTTTTTGCTCCGACGGAAAATTTATCTATCGGTCAAACTGACTCATCGTGGTATAAGAAATCGGGTCCGCTAAACCAACGACCGTTTCTACTCAGTGCATCGTTTACGAGTCGCGTCGCATCATCGGCAAAATTTACCGCCGTCGGTACCCATTTCGAATTCGAGATTTACGTAAACTTGGCAATTTCTCCCAGGCGATTTGCTATATAAACATTATGCTCCCGAGGTACTGGCCTAATCCACCGAATTACTGTCGAAGAGTTTGACCAAAGATAGCGATGCGTTATCGTAATTCCTATTTCCCTTTTCAAAAACTCATCAAGTCTTGATCCTAATAATGCAGCTTGAAGTTCTAATCGGGGAATAGTTTCAGGTTACAAAGATGCGAGTCTGCTTTTTGCCATGACAAGTGCTACACGTGTATTTCCATCTGGATTTTTGAATGGCAAGTACGAGACTGCTGCATATGCTATCAGACTAGCGTCGCAAATAACACAAAGTTGTGTCTCCTCTTGTATAAAATCGCGGTATTCGACATTTTTTACGAGAGCGAGATCCGATAACCAAATTACCCATCGATCGTATTCTTCTTTTCTAGTTTGATCATCCCAAAGTGCTCCGCTGCGATGTATAGCTCGCGTGAGAGATTTTGATTTCAACGCAAACGGTATTATCAAACCAAGCGGATTATACATCGACGTTACTACGCTTAAGACTCCACGCTTCGAAGGTATTCTTTTATCGTTCAAAATACCTTTGGTGATTTTTGCTAGCCTCACGTTAAATTTTAGCTCATCCGTTCCGTATTCCTTTAAATACCTAAAACTTACTCTATTTTTTTATTATTTAAAGATGTTTCGCGATCTTTCGACGCTTCATCGCTATCTATCGAGCTTCTCAAATTTTCGGATTATTGATTAAAAAACCAGCTTCCGAATTAATTGTTATTACGTCTTTGATCAATGCGATAGCACCGGTTTCACTTTGTAAAATCGAGATAAGATCGTCCATGTAGCTACTGTCCATAATTCCATTGACTGCTACCGGTTTCGTATTCCGATATCTTTCGGCATTTTTATTATTTGTCAAAATAGAATTAGTTAGTGATGCGGCTGCACCGGAAATCAAGCATGTAGCTTCTCACTCGTCGGGTTCTCTATATCTGTTTTTCCCACGAAACAAAAATCTTATTGTGCGATCATTTTTGTCAACCTTGACGCGTAAAAACATATCGGATATGTCACTTTTTACTGCTATAGCGTATTGCCTTGCATGTTTTTGAATTTGTATTATTATAGAGTATCAACATCACCCGTGATTATCATATTTTCAAATAGCCCAGGCTTCCCCTGGACAGTGCAAACCGGTCGCCACCTCCGAGTGGTCCGTGCATAGAAATTATTATATCGTATAAATCTATTATATAAAGACATTAGATAATAGAAATGCAGGGTTTTCAAATGCAAGAATGAAAATACATATACATTCGGAATAATAATACTTGATCAAAATATTTCTATATGATAACAGTGATCGATTCTACGGGAAACAATGTGACAGAAATGTATACAGAGATTATCGCTGTCATTATTCAAAAATGATTACTTTTTTGTTATTATTTAAAATAATTTTTTGTAAACAAATGCAAATGACAAAAAAAAAACGCGAATATTTTTTTCGGATTTGCCGATCAATGGTGTAGTTAGTTTGGCGCCATCTTACCCAGGCTTGGCATGGCCCTTAATTTCAATCTAGAATTATTCTTACGTTATTTATTTAAATGCATTCGACGAAACAATCATTCGTTTTATCATGATATCTATCTACCGATACAATTTTGTTTTACCAACGCTGAAAATTCGGAGAAATGTACGAATAATAAAAATTACGAACACTTACTCTTTAAAATGTTATACACTCGTATATTTTGTTGATAAACAGTGGTTAACAGTGTGTTCTGTTAAGCGTGTATTAGTTTATTACGTAAGTATTATTTGTCGTAAAAAATTATTATTGACCTCAAAATTGATGTAAGTGTTAGAGATAAAAAAAAATTGAAGTAGGTTCAAAATATGGTCAATATCAGGTACAGTCGATGTTTCGACGAAAAAGCTGAAGCAAACTCAGTCATAAAGGAAAATGTGAGAAAAGTGCGAGAAATCTCAAATTTTTTATTTCAAATGTTGCCATATAACAGAGAAACTAACAGTTTTATGAAAAATGTAACTGAAACAAAACTGTTTCCAACAAAATTTGCTGCAAAGTACAAGTGATTCGATAAATTAAATGGCGAACTTTATTTTTCCCTTCTAATGCGTATATACAATTCGTTAAAAGACAATTTTTAATGTTTATTTTGTTAATCAGGGAAACATTGTGAGAATGACATTTTAAGCCATTAAAAGATCATTTTAAATAGCTCATTTGCATTGATCCATTATAATGGCCTCCCTTGATTTTTGTTACCAATTTCCTACAGGATATACCTCGAAAAACGAGGTATTTCGACAGGTATATAACATTTTGAAAGATTTTCTTTTCAAGTGTTAGAGAAGCCGAGGTATAGAAATGTTTTATTATATAAAATAATCTTATGTTATTAATATTTAAGTACATATAATAATGTAATTAATACATAATATCTTATCTTAATTATAATGGTAATTAATACAATAATAATTTTTATATGAATACGAACTTAAGGTCTCTAAAACGAACTAAAATACTCGGTATCGTACATTGTTATTGTTTTCGAAGAGACTTTGTAACTCAAAATGAAATATTTTTTTTTAAGTTGCGTTCTTTTATTACCTTCTATATTCCGTACTGAAAATTTGAAATAGTTTGTTTACCTGTTCCTAAAAGGCTTAAAGAAGGGAATCAGGGAGCGCAGCCCCTTAAGTTGAAAAAATATTACGAAAATCACAACAACAAAATTAGTTTACGTATACATTTATAGATGGTGTAATGGATTAACGGATGTTCAAATATTTAATAACTGATGTTTTTTGTGGTTTTTATACGGTATTTAATTGACCGATTAGGTTTTAAAATAGCTACCTGAAGTTGGGATTGTTACTACAATGGCTGTTGAATTTTCAGACACTTTTCAATTGATATTAACAATGACTGATTACAATGCCGACAACATTGATAATACCCAACTAAAAGAAACGGAAAAGACAGATGATACGCAATTGTGGACAGGCGATCACCCCGACTTTCAAGGTGGGTATTGATTGGGGATCATTTTCCCTTGGTTTGAAACTCTGATCAATGTGCCTTATTTTCATTGTAGCGTTTAGGAAACAACATGGGTTGCCCGAGCCATCCGATAAATTTCCCATCGAACGAAGGTTGCTTCCATATAAGAGACCTACCGTTGGTCCTTTTGTGCCATTAGAAGATGAACCATTATCGCTCACACCGGCTGCCTGCATTGTTAATTCGATTGCCAAAGCTGCTGCTGCTACATTTCGTCGCGATCATCGCTTCAATCAAACCAGGTTTCTCCCCTACAAGTGCCCAAAAGTGACTAAGTCGAATAACGGACACCCTGCTCCTTGAACGAGTGGCAGATCTCAATTCATCGCGCTGTAAGATACACGGACCACTCGGAGGTGGCGATGAGTTCGCACTGTCTATGGGAAGCCTGCGCTATTTGAAGATACGATAATCAAGGGTGATGTTGATACTCGATAATAATACAAAGTCATTACGAAGGAAGATACGACGAAAAGCTAACCTAATGAAAACTTGACTCCGATTACACCGGAGACTCGATGAATACACACGTGTATCCTACAGTTCGCAATTTCTTGTGCAGACGGTATTCGCGAGGTAGCCACCTGGTGACTAGATCGCAAAAACGACAGAAAATACATGTTTTAACAGTTAGAAGTATTCGTGATTCGGAATAATAATACTCGATTGAAAGTATTGTAACGTTGCGCAAAAAGGTATTTTACGACAAATAACTTGATATTTTTCGTTAGGATTGACAATGTATATTGAAAATAAACGTAGTATAAATTTTTTATGTAAATAAGGCTTTTTTATATAGGTACAAGTTTTTACAAAATATAAACAAATATTTCGTATAAAAAATACATTTTTAACATTCATAAGCATATACTCTGAGTTTAACAAAAAAAATTATGAAATGCATCGTGCTTGAATAACAAAATCGCTGAGGTGCAATTTTTATTCGTTGGTGAATTTGGGGGCACGCTTCTCTACGAAGGCCTTCATTCCCTCTTTTTGGTCAGCCTGCAATGTACAATCAATGGTTAATCAATATATTATTTGTGTTATTTATTAAAATGCATAGTTGAACGATTCACATTTATTTCTCATTAGTTAAAATGTTCTTTTCAAAACAATTACACTCAAACCAATAAAAAACTAATGGAAGTATATAGAAAAACTCAAACTCACGAGAGCAAAAGTGCCCCAAAACAGTCTTTTCTCGTAATCCAATCCCTGCTGTAAAGTCGTCTCGTACGCTGAAATAGAAAGTATTCACATGAATTTGACAGAGAGAGAGAGAGAGAGAGAGAGAGAGAGAGAGAGAGAGAGAGGAACGAACATAGTTGGATTATAAATGCTTCATTTTATCACTTCTACGCGTTTCCTTTTTTACAATATTTTCAAAAATCTTCATCACAAACTTTAATGTATTACGAAGAAAAAAAGGACATTAACCAATTAACGAACGAACGAAAATGTACACATTTCGACCCATGGATTCTTTACTCTAGCCTTGACGACATTCGAACATCCAAAATTACATTTGGTCAAAGGTCATTCTTGCGTTACAGCCCACAGTACATCGCTACTTTCATTCTATAGCATTTTTTTGAAAATTCTTACGGATTACCAAGTAAAAATATTAAGTAGCGCATTAGAGAAGTGGGCTGGGGCGCATCTTATGTTTATACGTGAATAGTATTCAATAGTAACAGGGAAATCGTTCAAAACCCGTTCGTGAAATATAGCAAACATTTGTCACCTTTGTTCACTGAATCCTTAGCCATGGCAACGGCAACCTGCGAATGGGAAGCAATTTTTTCTCCCAATTTCACAGCCTCGCCGACGAGCTGTTCATCGGGAAGTACTTTGCTTACGAGTCCACTTTTTTCGGCATCCTGCGCGCTGAATTGTTGGCCAGTGAGAACAATTTCCATAGCTTTACTCTTACCGATGGCACGCGTCAAACGTTGAGTACCACCTGCACCGGGAATCGTGCCAATTGCAATCTCTGGTTGGCCGAATTTGGCTTTCTCACCTGCATAGATGATATCGCACATCATTGCCAACTCGCAACCGCCGCCAAGCTAAATAAAAAAGGACATTTGGATTATTACGAAACTACGACGACGGAGTTTTAACGTGAACAATTTTCTTTTCCATTCGCAATACTATCGTACAGAAAACGCATTAATTAACGTTTTGCGACAGACATCAATGCCGAAATATTTCATTTAAATAGCTTTTTGAGACAGTTGTTGGCCTGTTACAGGTAGGTTTCATTTTTAATCTACCGCCTTCACCTATCCGTTCGGTGCTAGGTCCTAAATTTGTAGCGTTTCACCGCAACTACCGTCAAATTAATATTTATCGCGAGTTATTATCCTCCTGCATACGGTACAAAGACTTAAGAAGGAAACGCTAAATTCAGTTTCTAATTAATTCAACATCCTCCCAACGTTCAATCTAACGAATAAAAGTAAAACGAAAAAACTTACAGCATAGCCGTTAACTGCAGCGATGGTGGGCTTTCGAGCTTTGGCAACGCCGTTCCAATGCTCCAAGAAACTCTTTGTAACATTACGGGCGTAGGTATTGTCGGCCATCTCTTTGATGTCGGCGCCAGCGGCAAAAGCTTTGCCTTGGCCGGTGATAACAACAGCACCAATGCTATCGTCGTTGTCGAACGCTTGGATTGCTTCGTTGACTTCGGTCATCAATTGAGCGCATAACGCGTTCAATGATTTCGGTCGGTTTAGCGTGATCAAACCCACATTTTGCTTTTCGCCGGTCTTTTCGACTTTGATAAATTCGTACGACGGAGATGTTGCCGCTTGAACGTGAGAAACGTATTTTTTTGTAAAATCGAATTGTCTTACGTGGAATTTTCGTAAAAGCATTCTTACTGTGCGAACACCCGACTGGCGGTGTCGTATCAACAAAACTACTTGCACTACGGATATTCGGATAGCGTTATCGCCGATCGTTTCTCGCGAACGCGTTGTTACGAGCGTGTATATTAGCTGCGTTGATTTTGCGTCGCGGCAATGTGTTGTACGTTGCAGTTGCGTAACGCTCCTATCGATTGACTCTCCGTTATTTTAATAAGCTGATAAACTTGCTCTCCCACTAACCAGCTTGACATTTTTATCTCGCGGTCTTAACGCATTCTTAAAGCTAAAAATAAATTATTTATTTGATTAATATGGCGCGTATTGCTGTACTATTATCACCCAATTTCAGTCAGTATTAAAAATGGAAAAAGCTAGTCTTATTGAAGCAACACTGTCAATGGTTGAAATTTCGGTTTCTGAAAATACGACACGCCCCTTAATGGTCGAAGTACCAGGTACGAGGCACCCTGCTGAGATCATTAATCCTACGTTCGACTATTAAGTATGCACTTTGAAGTTGTTGTACATAACTTCCGGTACTTAATGGTTTTGGATACATAGTACTATTTTTTTTAGTATGTAATCTATTTTATTTGTAATAAATAAATACAAAAATATATTATCACGATTCTACGTCTTCTACGCTAAAACGAATAAAGCATCTTGCAATTTGTAAAAAATTTTACGCTAGTCAAACCTGTTCTATGATTATTATCTATAAGTCATCCATCCTAACCTCCGAACGTAGGTACGAAAATAAACGAAAGTACAATCTCATCACTGTGCTGCTAAACAACAATGTTTGTTATTAAACAGATAGAATGTAACTTGAACTTCAAAAACACGACTATACGTTACATCAAAACGGAATAATTCATACGGAACGCGTTACATCACCAAACCAATTCTTTTAAAAGCGCAATTATTCTTGTGAAAAATGATACGAGTGTATACTTTGTACTCACTCGAATAAAACTTGGGTGCGTGGGTGGAAGTTTTGACGAGGCTGGACACTCGTCCGGCGAAAATTCGGCTGATTCCTGGATTAACCATGTTAATTTTGATCGAATTATACAAGACAGTGGTACACGCACGTCCGGCTTCTCGACGAATGATGTGCTTTATCAAATATAATTGAGCCGCAATTGCCACAAGCTTGGATCACCGTGAGAGGCCGCTGCCTACGTGTATTTTTTTTCTCCGATCTACGCATGATCACTTTCTGGCAGAATTCGGTCTTAATTTCAAAGTCTATACGCGGATTCAAGTTTATGTGCGTAGTAATTTCGAGATTAATATTTGTAGTTAATACGTATGCACGATCGAGAGTACCTTTACATATTGCGATATTTCGAATGGTTTTTTGACGAACTGCAGTGCGTCCAAACGCTTGGTCAGTAGACCGCTTTATCGAACGATAATTAGTCGGAAAACAGTCGATATTTAAAGTCCATTTGCACAAAACCATTGGTCGTTTGCTCACAATCGTCGATTCGGATTCCCAAAATCATTTGTAAATCGACTATGGCGATTAACGGATTTGTGCAAAACATTTGCACTAATTGTTTTGTGATTTCACGGATAGACAATTCATGTATAAATGTATTTTTGAGCATTATTCTGAACCCTCGTTAACGAAACTCAAGCGACGCTCTACAGTTTAATTGTTTTGATGGGTTAGGGAGAGGAGTGGAGGTACACAGAAAAAGCAGCTTCGACTGCAGCGCCAATAACTTAGCATTCGGAGTTACGGGAGACGCGTGAGAAATTTGAACTCAACGCTCCCGGCGATCTTAGTGACGTTCCTATTGGGTATCCGTGGACGTTAATTGAATAGCGTCTAGCCAACAGGCGGTCGTCTTTTACGCGGCTTTACCAATCCTATAAAAAGCCACACTGCCAGGCGTTACGTTACAGTCACTGCTTTTCATTCGAACCATACGTTTTGGACAGTCTCGGTTCGTTGGTGTGTGCATCCATTGTTGGTGTGTGTCTACGTCCATTCAACATAATCAACCAACCTCATCTCGTGTATTTTGGCCTAAAGAGAGCCATCACAGTCTACAGTTGTAAGTATCATCATTCAGTCGTTCATTTGTTTGATCTTATACACTCGTGTATTTTGTTGATAAATAGTGGTTTACGGTGTGCTCCGTTAAATGTGTAATAACTTGTCTTGTCGACGCCGTAAATAACCTCAAAATCGTTCCCTTCGAGGCGTCGTTTAATTTCGTGTGTTCTCACGTAGCGTCATTGGTCGTAAATACTATTTTTGGCATTTTCGTTCTCTGTTCGGGGACGTCTCTTTGTTAACTTTGTTTTTACTCGTTTGTTTGGAATAACGATGAATTTTTGTTTGTTAACTGTTCTTTTATTGTCAATGTTATCAACTTAACGACATTCTTGTCACACTCAATTTGAATATAGAAAGCAATGGATTTGTTTTATTTGCAGATCAGCTCAAGTAGCCAAAGAAAATAATTTGTCTGCCAAAGTCAATCATTCCTATATACCTTCAAAATGGATATGAGTTTAGACGATATCATTAAGCAGAACAAGATTAAGAAACAAGGCCAGAATGGGAAACGACCTGGAGGTGGAGGTGGTGGAGCCCGAAAAGGTGGACAAGGCAGCAAGGGTGGCAAAGGTGGTGCCACAAGGCGAGGTCCCCCTAGCAGTCAGAAAAATCGCAGATCGGCTGGTGGAGTTCTGCGTGGACGCAGTCGTGGTGGAATTTCAAGAACTACTGCTAGTTTTGCTGGACGTTCTCTACCTCCACACAAGCGCGAAGCTTTCCTTGGATCTGCACCACGTCGTTTTGGAACATCCGAAACTACAAAATTAATTGTCTCCAACTTAGATTATGGAGTTACCGACTCTGATATTTTGGAACTGTTCAGTGAATTTGGACCTATAAAGTCAGCCGGAGTCCACTACGACAGGACAGGTAGATCATTGGGCTCTGCCGATCTACTTTTTGAGAGGAAGTCAGACGCTATCAAGGCAATGAAACAGTACAATGGTGTACCTCTTGATGGACGAGAGATGAACATCCAACTAGCTACCTCTGAGATTCCTACATCCAATATTGCAAGGAGCCCAGCCAAATTCAATCGTCACGTCAAAAAACCAGCCTCCAGTGCTAACAGTACCAATCGCAGCAGCAAATCTACAGGTGGCCGAACCAGTGGCTCAGGCAGCACTGGACAGAAAAAAGGTGGCCAACGAGGTAACAAGGGTGGCAAACAGAAAAAAGCACCACCACTAACAGCAGAAGAACTCGATGCTCAACTTGAAGAATACGTGAAAAGTAAAGCAATCACCACAGAAGGCGCGTAATATCTTTATCGTCGTGTGCGTGTACAAACCAAGAGAAACCGTAATGCAGGATTTCATATTGTATATTTTATGAAATCGATTAAACCTGGCACTCTTTTTTATTTCGTAACGACTAGCATAATAGTCGTTTATTCTTAATTCATTCATCATTTTTTTTCATAATCAATTTAGTCGACACAAATATTGTATTATCATGCGAATAGTTTAGAATAATTGTTCATCTGAGTCCCATGAATATTTTAATTGTGAAATAAAATAGTGATTAATGATACGATCAAAAATGTTTAGTTGTAAATGATAAGACTTATAACAATAAATAATTATTTTTAAAGTCCAAATTGGTAACTTATGATTTAATCCTCTACATCCTTTAAATCCCTTATCCATTTGCATAATCACTATTAAGACATCTTTAAATCGATCAATTAAATTCCAATTTGTATTATTCATAGTTCTAATTTGTAAAATGGATTAAATAATCGAATATGAAACGATGAAGTGGCTATTTACGCAAGAGTTTCAAAGAACAGCTTCATGTAAAATTTTCAAACAAATTTCCAATATTTCTAAGAAATTGTGGCGTATCGTCATTCCCTCCCTTGGTTCGCCTGGTCGCCACATGACGACCGAGCCACTAACGAAATTCCTATAATCCTCCCGTTGCGTAAACTAGCACGAAGCCAAGCTGCTGATCAACTACAATTATAGCTAGAATGTTTCCAAGGCAGGTGTTACCGACAATTAAGCCTCACTAACGAGTCCAATCGGTAACAATGAAACGCACCATATCTCTCCATCTATTCTCCTTCCTATCTACAAAGCGTGCACATATACTACATACGTTACATGTATTTTCGAAAATTCTGAGTTTAGATGTAAAATAGTTGCGCATGCGCCATAATCGAGTCTGGCGGAGCAGACATGTGTTTCCTCACGTACTACATTTTCTCTCTCGCCGGTAAAGTGTTTACTGGATTAACGTATTAATTTGTCATAAATAATTTAACGTTGTCGCGAGTTAAAATTACGAATTGATAATGATAATAAAACGCAGTAATATTGCGTTATTAGTAGGTCAAATATGGGGTTGAGGACATTAAAAACGTGAAAAAGAGGTTTATCATAAAAGCGCTATAATATTTTTGCAAGTTTTACACAATTAATCAAACGAAAATGTCCATGAGCTTGAGATCCTCTCTTTGGAGGACTAAATCGTCACTGTCCACTCAAGCTCGAGTGTTGTTCAGATATTACTCGTCTCAACGTGAGAAGCCAGCTGAGAAACGTTACACCGACACGATTTTGTTGCCGAAAACGAGTTTTCTAGCAAAGATTACTGGCAAGAAACGCATAGAAATGGATCAGTATTTACTTGATGTATGTATTTTAAGTATTTTCAATGATCTTTAATGTTCAATATATTATTGGCACATATAGATTTCAAAGAATTATTTTTTACATTTTAGAAATGTCGCTTTGCCGATTTATACAATTGGCAAAGAGATAATCTGGAGGGACCTGACTTTGTATTACACGATGGCCCACCTTACGCAAATGGGGATCCTCATATGGGACATACAATTAATAAAGTATGCAAAAATATTTATATAACTGCTAAGTTAGTTTCTCTGTAGAATCCGGCAATTATTTGGGACAACGGTTGTTTGTAATTCAATGGGTTTGTTGTCTTGCAGGTTCTGAAAGACATAACTACAAGAAGTAAAGTAATCAAAGGTCAGCGAGTTCATTATGTTCCTGGTTGGGATTGTCATGGTTTACCAATCGAGCTTAAAGCTCTTACAAGTGCCAAAAAGAAAGCTTCTGATTTGACACCTCTGCAGATTAGATCACAAGGTCAATTGATAGTTTTTATTAAATTGTTATTCTTGTTAGCGTTGCCTCTACATGTAATATTGTAATGTTTGTAGCGCGTAAATTTGCCGAAGAAACTATTACCAAACAAAGGCAGATCTTTGCATCTTGGGGTGTTATGGCTGATTGGAAAGAAAAGGGTTGCTATTTCACAAACAATCCTTCTTATGTAACTAATCAGCTACAACAATTTTTTAAACTATACGACAAGAATCTTGTATACAGAGATTTTAAACCTGTCTATTGGTCTCCATCTTCTAGGTACTTTACATATTTTTTAGGTCATATATTGATAGGGATAATGATGTAAAAATATATTGACTTTTGATGGTAGGACTGCTCTGGCTGAAGCTGAGTTGGAATATAAAAATGACCACCAGAGCAAATGTGCAACTGTTCGATTGAATCTAGTTGAATTACCCTCAAAACTTGCTGCATACAAGGGAAAGCCAGTCTTTGCGCTAACATGGACAACAACTCCATGGACTTTGGTTGCCAATCAAGCTTTGGCATACTCGTCAGTGGCAAATTACTGTTTAGCAGAGGATCCACAAGGAAATTTATACATAATTGCAGTTGATCTAATTGAAAAGACTGTTGAAAAAATTGGTGAACTCAACATTGTTACAACGTTTATTGGTACATATTTTATGTAAATAGTCAAATGATGTTTAGCTATTCAATACTCAGTAAAGTAAAACTTTCATTTTCTGAATAGGAAGTGATTTGAAGGGAGCTAAATATTCTCATCCCATAAATAGCACAACTTTGCCCTTTTTACCTGGAAATCATGTAACTACCGATCAAGGCACAGGTTTAGTACACACAGCACCTGCACATGGTCAAGAAGACTTTTTGGTAGCGTTAGAAAATGATATGCCTGTGGTATGCAATTATTAACAGTTTTCAATTGAAGAAATCCAAAATAATCGTTGAAGTTTCATTACAATAATCTCATATTTAGATATCACTAGTTAGCGAAGACGGCGTGTATACTTCAGAAGCTGGTTCCGAGTTTGAAGGTTTAAAAGTATTGGATCAGGGCACTGAGACAGTTTTAAGTCTGATAAATGATAATGTTCTTCACACAGAGATAATAACTCATAGTTACCCTTATGATTGGAGAACAAAAAAACCCGTAATTCTACGCGCCAGTTACCAGTGGTTTATTGATACAAATGCCTTAAAAGAGAAAGCAATAGTAAGAATGAGTTTGTTGTTGTAATTCAATGTTGTTGTACGTTATTATTAAATACTCAAATGTTTTACAGGAATATGCGGAAAATGTAAATATTTATCCAAAACAGCATAGAACCTCTTGGACTAATGCTTTGCTAACACAACTGAAGCAGAGGCCATACTGGTGCATATCTCGTCAGAGGGTCTGGGGCACTCCTATTCCTGTTTTGTATTTTAAGAATACTGGGAAAATTTTCATTACGAAGTAAGAAAGGATTCTTCTGCGAGGAAGCAATGGGATATTTCAACTAACAATTTCGTCATTCATACAGCGTAATTATCTTGTTTAAATATACCAACATGAACTTTGCACTTTCTCAGGGACTGGATTGACAGGATGTGTAAATTAGTTGAAAAATATGGCGACGATTTCTGGTGGGAGTTGCCTGTTAAGAAACTTCTTGGTAAAAAGTTGATTGCTGAATTGAACATCAGTGACACAGACTTAGAAAAAGGGCAGGTAAGATGACATACTCACGATTTTTCACACAGAAATAAGAATAATGTTTTGATTTTAGGATATTTTGGACATCTGGTTTGACAGTGGCATCTCGTGGTCAGCTGTACTACCCGATAAAAAAGCAAATCTTTACATGGAGGGAATGGATCAGTTCACTGGCTGGTTTCAATCGTCTCTTCTAACATCTATTGCTTTGCAAAACTGTGCTCCTTACCAGTATGTATCAATAAACTGTTACGCGAGTAAGTTCAAAATATAACGTAATTCTCATTGTAGAGATTTGTTCGTGCATGGGTTTGCGGTCGACGAGAAAAACAACAAAATGTCAAAGTCACTGGGAAACGTCGTAAATCCAGAAGAGATAACAAAAGGTGGTAAGGACATGAACAAAAAGCCAGCTTATGGAGTCGATGTTCTAAGGTACTATTCTGGCAATACCTATTGACGCACAATTTACATTTAAGCGATATAAGAAAGATAATAGTGAATTTTTTTTATGAAAGGTGGTGGGTAGCGAGTCATGGTACTCAGCATACTCTTGTACCAATGAAAGCGACTTTATTACAAGGTAGTGCAGAATCGATCAACAAGCTCAGAAACGTTTTTCGATTCTTATTAGGTGCTCTGCACATTTATGACGACAAGAAAGATATAAATGTCGAGCCCCAGTATCACCTTTTGGATAGATACATGCTGCATCAGTTGTATCAATACTCTCAAGAGGTAAAAACGTATTGAAATAAAATGTCGAGTTAAAAAAAATCTTTACTCAATGACATGTCTCTTTTTAGATTCAATCGCTGTACGATAAATATGAATACAATAATGTCAGCAAAGTCATCATCAATTTTATAACGAACGAAGTATCGGCTATTTATTGTCACATGATCAAAGATAGGTTGTATTGTGAAAAAGTCGATTCGCCTTATAGATTAGGTGCTGTTGATGTTATCGGTGAGATTTTAGCCGTCACTGTCAGGTCTGTTGCTCCGATTCTACCTCATTTGGCCGAAGAAGTTTGGCTCCATCATCCTGAAAATCTAGGTTGGTACTGCACTTTAATAATAAACGTGTTATTCGTTTATACCTTATCTGATAATTGTAAATTTGTTGCGTAGCATCAGTTCCACTATTCCACTCGAAGCACAAATTACTTGAAAGTTGGAATAAACCAGAGATAAAGGAAATCGTTGAGAAAGCTTTGGAGGTAAAGAATATCGTTAATAAATTAACATCTGACAATTCGTGGCTGTCAAAAATCGTTGTTAGAGCTCATTCCAAGGACTTTCAACTGTTATTGGTAGATACATATTCGCTAATTAAATTAACGCGTTGTTATTGTCATTTATGTTAATTTCATTATTGCAGTTACTTCAGCCCAACGAAACGTCTAGAACATCGGAGCTTTGTGATATCTGTCAAGTCTCATCTATAACACTTATAGAAGATGACTCTTGTACTGAATTGAACGTTACTTTAGAAACTATAAATCAAACACTTTGTAAAAGGTGCAGAAGACATCCAGAGCCTATGCATGGAGAACTTTGCGATCGATGTGTTGAAGTATTGAACGTTACCTAATTTATTTCAGATTTTTATTATGAAACGGGTTTGGATTGAAAACTTGTTTTAAGAAAATTAACTTTTATATGCAACAGACGCACCATATGTAAATAGCATTGTATATACGAGATAATCAATGTACATATTGTAACAATACAAACAAATAGATTGACAATCGACAGTTTTTATTGAAATGATAATTTGCCAATATACAACAATTTTAGCGAAAGTTTGAATCTGACAATAAATAAAAATAGGAATTCTGCAATCAACTGTATTGGAAACAAACAACAGAAAATATTATAAAATAAATAACAACGACGCTGTAAAAGAAAATCACACGTTCTTAATGCCGTTTTGTTCGGGAACTCGCTCTACGTCAGCTTTGAATGTCATCTTTTTGCCAAGCTCAACCGCAAGCTGTTTCACATTATTATTTGGAATGTCATCAGCCTCGTCGTTGGATTCTTTGGCCAATTCCACTGGAACACTATTTGATAATTCGACAGTCTCTTGCACTTTGTTTGGTTCGTCTATCACAAGTTTCTCCGGTTCTGACATTGATTGTGAAATTGAAATACTTTCTGATTCTACCATACTATTTTCCAATTCCGTGAGCACTGCGTCTATTTCTGTAGTTCCTGGCTGATTGCTTGGTTCTTCTATTGGCGCGGTTGATGCTATGCTCTCGGATTTTTCGCGCGCTTTGTCATTCTTTGACTCGTCTGTTATTTCAATATTTATTGGCAATCCTATTGGTTTAATACTCGGTGGTTCCTCCACTACTTCACTCGTTTCCTCTGATAAATCTGATGCTCCATTTTCCTGAAACTGTAATTACAATTAAACGTAAAATGTTTTAAAACGTGTATCTTTCAAAAGAAAAAATACACCAAATGTATAGTTTGTCGCAATTAAAAATTTATTGCTTGAAGTGAAGAAAACAAACTCACCAGGTTATCCTCTGTGAGTTTTTTCAAATTCGATCTTTTTAAAGTGGCAACCAGTTCGTTTTGCAGTATCATCCTCGAGTCATCGACATCGTCGCAAGGTGTGGAGGCAGTGCTACTGCTCGCTTTTGAACTGTTACGCGATTGTCGCCCTGAAGGCAAAAAATCCAAACGTGTCGGAGTACGAGGTTCTCCCTCGTATGCGGCGATTTTCAAAGCTACGCGACCCGAGTGCCTCAATTGGTCGGGTTCCAGCGATAGGGACCTGATAATTTTAAATAATATTCCATTTTTAATAGAGATCATCGAGATAACATTAAGTAAACATTAAAGAGACTGAAGGTTGCATATATTTTATTTGCAAACTCATAGCTTAATTGAATTTTCAGCATTTATCAGAGATGAAAAATTAATTAACAACTCCTGGGGGAAAAACAATGCGTAGATTCATTTTATTGAAATACATTTAATGGATTTATTATAAATTCTATATTTCTTAAGTTAAATTGCTTTATTGCTAAACTCACTAAATATGCAAAGAGTTAAGAGTTAAAAGATAACAAAAAATACATACGTACATGTATAATTTCAACAAAAAACAACATAAAATAGATTAAATAATAAATATTAAAAAGAATCAAGTATTTATCGGAATTTTGAACTAAATGAATTTTTAAATACTAGTTTATCAACGGCTTTTTCGAATAGAATTTTTTGAATCGATAGTTACTTTCGGTATGGAAGGGTCCAAGTTACTAGCGACGGATGCATACCGATTTCCGCCGCTGCCGAAGTATCACGTATTGCATTTCGTTACAATAAATTAGCAAATAGTGAGTGATTATTACTTAATTATTTTTAATTATTTACAGAAAATTCGTTATTAACGGTCGTTTCATTGCCCTTGGAACTGTAATATACATTTTTAATCGAAACGGTAAGTATTTTTGCGCCAACAATTTGCGCAAATATTCTCTGGATTCGCGGATTGCTTTTGCTCGTGATAGGGTAGATAAAGACACAGTAGTGATTTCGAAAGTTTTGGGATTTAAAAACTTTTTAATATAGTGAACAATAAGTGTGAACAATGTTGTAAAATAGGGTGTCGTATAGTGAAGTGTGTATCAAAAGTAAGTACGTGAAAAGTGCGTCTTGAAGGAGAGGATATGACTGAAAGTGCAGAATATAAGCCTAACGTATATTAGGGATGATTTTTTAATTCGTGATACGCGTTTAGGCGGCGGAAATCACGGAGAGGACTAATAGCGAAGGCCGCTTCAGGCTTTGGACGCCATCGCTAAAAGTGAATAACGTATTATTGTTGCTTTTGATTTTACTTTAATTTTCCATAGATTTATACGTGATTTTTTTGAATATGTTATGTTATTCAGTGTTACTAAACATTTCTCGAAAAAGGGAATCATGTAATTATTTCACTTTAAGAAAATTACTACGCATTGCGGTTTCTTGTCAAATTTCGCGAGCACCGTTATCGATCGACCCTCTTTGAATTCCTAGAATTACAAATAAAAAATTACCACGAATACTTTCAAGAATTACATTTTATATTCGTTATGTTTACATCAAGAAAACATGGCGAATATTAAATTTGACTTTAAATCGAAATTTATTGCTACTTTTGGTTATTTTGTAATTTCCAATGGATTTGTATGTAATTTTATTGAATTTTTTACATCAACAATGTTTCTTAACAATGTCGAAAAAAGGGAATGAATTTTTTCGTGCAAGTAAGGCTATTCCGCGTAATGATCTTTCGTCGAATTTCGCAAAAGACCTGAACCACCCATTTGAAATTCTTGATACTGTTACTGAAATACTAACTTGAATAAATCTAATTTAATTCAATAGTTTTCTTAGATTATTGACAAGAAAATTGGAAAAATATTAATTTTGGCTTTAAACAGAATTTTTTGTTTACAAAATTTTCGTTTGCGATCGGTCGGTAAATTTTGGCGATAAAGCAGATTCCCCCAGGATAAAAAAATTTGTATAGTTCCATGAATTTCTTCATCCGGCCAGCGACATAATCCAAATTTGAAAATCTCAAATAGATACTAGATTGAATTTGTACTATTGCATAGGAATATTCAAAATATATACCGACCTATCGATAATTCTTGGCGGAAATGACGGTTTTCCAGCAATCGGTCCATCTTCAACGACAGGTGAGTTGCAGGCAGATGAAGGCGGGCATACGGGTTTTTCAACGTTGATTCCATCTTTATAACGATGTCTTACCGGTAGTGTGTTATACTTTGGTGTCGAGTCGACAAAGTTCAACGAGGCTGGTCGCAGATTAGCCAATGTCCTCGTGGGTTGCAGGCGTATATTTACTTCATTGTCGGTAGTCGCCGAAGAAAATAGACTGTTCGTTGAAATCTTGTTGATGACGCGTTCGTCGCGTTCCTGTGAGATGCGAATTTTTATTTTTCGTGAGCTCGTGGAATTTTTGAATGTTATTGTTCACAGATGAGATTGGTGACGACACGTTTCAATGTGTTTATTATGATTGCTTAAAAATATAGCGATTCGACAATTTGTTTGAAAAATCCATTTAAACACGCTTATTTTCGATAGAAATCGGTAAAAATATTCGACCAAGGCACGCATAAAATAATAACGTGCTATTTGCGTAAAAACCGAAGTGCTTTTGCCGGTTTAAAATTAGTCTAAGTACATCTAACTATTTAACTAAATTCTCCGTGCTAATAAGTTACGCGCGTTCAATTTGTTTATTGTGAAATTTTGAAAAGTTAATAAATAATATTATTGGAAAACCAGGTAATATCGATAACGCCTACCACTTGTAGATAACGTCTCCTCGACTTGAGTACCACCATGACACCTAAAATCGTCTACAAGGAAAAGCACCAGGTATCGCTTTAAATTATCGAAAGTGTCTAACTCTTCCTAGCTATATTATTTGATAACGCTACTGTGGCCATTAGATGTTGAATTTAATTATTGCGTAAAAATAAAACGCTGACTTACGCTATACGAGCCGATGGAAAAGAGAACTTGCTTTTTCTTCGGTGTCGTCGTTCCGTTTACTTGATCCATTATTTTGGCTTGGTGTCACGGTTTTTCTTGCAATTCTTCAACTTTTTATTCACATTGCCTTGTGACAATTAAACTTTTTCCGTCATCCCAGTCTGTTCTTTTGTTCTTCGAACTTTTTGTTTCCTAAAACACACATTTATCACTCGTTTCAACAATTATGTTAATTTCCACTATTTTTTTTCTTTTGTCACTCGGAGTCTCGTTTCCGTTTCGTTATCACTAATAATATTTTAAGTTTGAGGAATTAACGGAAGCGCTAAATCGATTTGTTGCAACCCATGGTCTTTTAATTACAATGTAAAATCCAAAGGATAGAACTTGAGAGATTTGCATTTAATTGTTTAATTTAATTGTTTTTACACCGTCAAATCACATTATTAGACGCTTAATTATTGTATTGAAATCATTTTCTCATGACGGTTATTACCGACACCCATTGTTTTCGACTTCCCCTTAAGAAAGGCCGCAACTTAAAAAAAATTAAAGAAATAATCAATCTAATCGGCTCGCGTATCACGTATATACACGTGAAAATTGAATCGCGCGTCAAATTGATTTTCGCTGTTGAAATAGCTGTATATACCGTCCTTGACGTAAGTAGATCCTGAGAAAAAAACTGGAGTACAATGAGAGGGCGCGAGAGGAAACGAGCGAAGCGATACGAAGCGAGGATGCGCGGCGATTACGTAAGATGCAATATTAATTTCTTCGCCGTATGTCGGCGACGACGAAAAATGTCGCTCGCTCGCTAAACGTAACGTACTATCAAGCGCGCACGATCGAGATGCATTGTTTTCCTACACGAGATCATCGCGTATAGCGTTATTGTTAGATCTTTGTATTGTTGTTTCACAAGTACGAACATCGTATTGACAGCTTGTTATTTTATTATTTTCGCAGAAAATTCCACGTAATTGCGATTGCTTTTTAAGTTCAAAAGTCTTACGTAAGATAATAAATATTACAAATAAAACAGCAATCGTTGTCTGGAGTTACTAGGAAAAGAGAAACAGAGAAAAAATATGTGCCATTTTATCCGCTGCACAACGTTCAACGTACGAGCTTTCAGCGAACAGCAAAGTTGTTCAATCTTTTGTTTTCGTCGAAACAACAATATTTCTCTTCGCACGGTTATCGTTGTTGCTGCAAGTGGAATATTCAAATCAACCGAACCTTGCGCAACAAAATACACAAACACTGAGCACTAATGTCGAGAAGAAGACTAGTCAGGTATAAAAGCGAGAAAAAAATTTTTTTTTTTTCGTTTCAACGCACGTATATCTTGCGTCAGGTGATTAGTGAAATTTCACGTGCCCCGTTGCAGATAAGACTCTTATCACAATTGCACACTAACACACTTACTCTTCGTCTGTCTCGTTTCTCCTTTTCCTCTCGGCGTTCTCTTGACGGCGATGTTAGCGCGCTCGAGTCTGGCGCTTGACTGCCGGTGAGTTGCACCTGCTTTACGACTGATAACAAATTCAAGTATTTGTGTTCGTGCGTGTGCGTGCGGCGATCGCGATCGATATTAAAAGAGACAAATAAAAAGAACGGACAGAGCGAGAGAGATTGACAGTTTTGGACGATGGAGAAAAATTTTTTTAACGACTTGTCGCGTGGTATTCTTACGGTGGTATGGTTGACGTTGTTGTCAGTCGACGTTCGCGGGTTTCCGCTGACGATCTCTCACGCGTATCCTCCATACGTGCAACGCAAACTTTTTGTCAAGGAATTTTTATTACGACGTTTACGATCAATTGTTCGATGTTCGTTTTATTGTTTTTTTCCCTTTGATACGACGCACGTAGGAATTTTCCGCGAACGAGAAACTTACCTTGCCGAGGGTTCAGCGATGACACAATTTTATACGAACAGGTTGACAGGGGGAGGGGGGGGGAGGAAACTAGTATACGAGTTGTCCCGTGCTTGACGTAAAAATGAGTCGACTTTACTTCTGCATATCTGATAAATCAGTGTTATCGCGGGCTGATAAAGTGATATCGGATTGTTGGACGAAGAAAACAACAGTTATATGTTTGTTTTAATAGCTATCATTGTTCGCTGACTGGTAATATTATTGCATATTGGCTCAATAAATCATTCGTTACTTTTGTTTCTTTTTATACTAATTTCACATGGACGTTTGATTGTTTTTCACGTTCCGTTAGCGTATAGATGCGTATGTCTAGTTTTTCTTGGTTTTTGGAAAAATTACGTTATTTTATAACATAAATATACGCGAAGCTCTCAAAGTTGTAAAATCAGTTTTTTTTCCTGTCGAATTATGCATTGCGCCTGTAATACGTTTGCGCGCAAAATGACTCATCCACGCTTCTCGCAATAAATATTTTCTCTTGCTTGAATAAATTGTTAAATAAATACGTTTTTTAGAGTCGCGGAAAATTTGTTCAATGTTTGTTTTAAGTTGAATTGAACAAATATTTAAGTAAAAAATGAACAAGGAAATAATTCCAAATGGGTTTCGTGTTTTTTTTGTACGTTATGACGAAGCAGTTCTTAAACAAAAAAACAAACGGTATTATTTGAAATAATTACGAGTCACGTACTAAATACTTTACGTAATAGCCTGTAAGAATTTGTCGCGTTGAAAGGACGACACTATTGGGGCTAATCAATGCATAGGTAAAATAACAAACACAATGGTGTATTAGTGCTTAATGATTTTATTTCCGTCTGCAACATTAGAGTCGTAGATGATTTTCCGTTTTACAGGGGTTACAATGAATGAGGCCTTGCAAGTGTAAGGTGTGAGTGTGAGTGTGCTTTCAATAAATCCGTTATCATAAACGTTCGAATACGCATGGAGAGAATGAACAGGTTGGCGTTCGCCATCGGGAAAAGCAAATCGCTCGATATTATGATATTTTGTTGTTGATGTTGTTGTTGTCGCCGTCCCTATACTTTACGTATTTAATATACTTATAAAAAGTTTCGAAGTTACGTTAATAAATAATATAAAAAGACGCATATTGTATAATACATTTGAGTGTAAGTATATATAATGTATAAAAAGATCTTTTTGCGTTTATCTAAAAAAGTCTCCTCTCAAAAAACCCATTTGGCAGTTTGTTTGTCAAATACGGCTATAAAAAGAGTTTTTTTTTCGTTCTTTTTATAAAAAAATGTACATAGAAAAATTTCGCTTTGCGAAAGTAAAAAAGTCTACGATACTTTCGCGCACTCGTTTTCCTTGAAAAACTCACAGTTTTAAAGGAAGCACATTGACGAGTTTCATTGGAAGATGTTTTTAATGTTGATCTCGCAAACAAACAAATAAACAAACAAACGAACGAACGAACGAACGAACCTATATAAATAAAAGTTGTTGTTTCTTTTAAATTCATGATTGTTTTGTTGACTTTGCAAATTGACGGGAAAGTTTAACGACTGAGTAAAAACGTGCTCGCACGAGGCGATTCGTTGTAGATTATTCGCGAACGAAATAAAAAATATAAATTGAGCAGCAAGTTAACCATTTATTATACTTCCTAATATATGGCAACAAGGTCATCTAACTCGACGTTACGAGTCTCTCAACAACTTGCAAACTATAAACGAAATAAAAAAAGAGATTAAATTCTTTACTCAGCCGATAAAACATTGTTAACCATCGTTTTCACGTTTACACGTACGTTATTCGGAGACAGAAGCTCCGAAGTTTACTTTATTTTGTTATCGTTATTATCATATACTTTCTACAGATTAGTCATAGTTCATGTATATATTACATTATATAGATGCTCTTTACGAAGAGTAGAACGATACATCGCATTGGGATGATAAGTATCGCGTCATGTATGGTTTATTTTGATCGACAATTAACGAAAACTCGTGGTGTATTAACACAAATTTACACGTCAAATTGCACTTGGAGCGTTACATTTTCATTGATTGGATTACGCGTTCTCAAAAACTATGGAAAAAAGGCCAACTACCGGTCTTTGGAAAAAAGTTCTTTTTGCTAGTCTTCGTAATAAGTATCGTCATATATTCTATCAATATAGTTTATTTACTCTTATAATATTTATGTCAATACTGCAACAATCGAGTCGATTCTTTTTGTTCTATATAGCTCCTGACTATATAATTCTATACTTTTTTAAGACTTTCGTCGTTTCTGTCTCCCTCTCCCTCCCTCTCTCTCTCTCTCTCTCTCTCTCTCTCTCTCGTTTATTGGTGTATATGTGTGTATGAGTGAAAACGATGCTTTATCGAGTGCCGTTCGCTTCGGGATTCACTCGGATTGTGACTTTGTTGGTGAGGCTGCTCGCTAGTTTCTCAAGGTTGTTTTCTTGGCTGTTGGTCTTGTTGTTGACCTCTTCAGTGCTGTTGGCGTTTTCGTTTTCCTTAAAAATAAACGTCAAATGTTAGATACGTATAACGAATGGTTCTGCTATCTATGTGATCTTTTACTTCGAAACTATTTCAAAATGTTCTATGTCATTTTCATATACGTTTTACATGGAAAATGCAAGCCGTTATTTTTACGAAAATGGGATGTTGATAATACAAGTGATGACGATATACTACTAATTCAAGTGGTATGGTTTCGTTACATTTCGTTTTTTTTCAAATATAATTAATATGCAACCACTAGTTCATCGCACAATTTACGTACCTGTTACAACCGATTCTCGTTCTAGCAACCATTGTCTGTTTTATAATTTGAAATTTAATACACGTTCACGATATTCTTATTGACGATTATTATTAATGTTGTCGTCAGCAATGACTTTGATCGTTAAACTATCGGGTACCAGCAAAATTTCAAATTATAAACCAAGTAGACGACGATTGAAATTCATTATTATTGATTATTATTCTACGTAGTATTGATAAGTCAAATAAGGATAATATATGTTAATGAAACTAAAGGATGAAAAGGGTAAGGTAGCAAACTAAATATTAATAGAACTAAAATGCGTTTGTGTCGGACACGCTAGATCTCTTTGCGTTGCAGCTATATTGTCTACGCTTGAGTTCGTTGAGCATCGGTTGCGTTTGAAGATCGAGCGTACAACGTTTATTGGAGGAAAAAAAAATTAATCGACGATAACCACGATCTTCAAGACAACGAACGTTAGGTATCGGGAAAACCAACTTCAAATGCACACCATTCCATAAAAAAAAATTATACCAACTACAAGTGCGTGAAACCCCCAAAGATTAAAAGGCCATCAAGAAATCAGCATGCCGACACGAATGTTGTTTTTAGCGCAACTAAAACTCACCCCCCTAAGATTCGACCTGAGCAGCGTGGCAGCAAGTTCGCTATGAAGCCTCGACGCGGGTCTATCGTTGTTTGATTTAAGAAATCCAAGTTTCGATGGTTGACGTGAATCGACATCGTTATAAGTGCCGATACGTACGGCCACTTTTTTCAACGTTGTCGATGGTGTTTGGGGCTTTGTCGGGGATGGGAAATAGGTTTGTGGGGGCTTTGGCACTTGTTTGGAAGTCGTTGGTTCCTTTAATTTAAACGACTCGATACTTTGCATCTCGACTGCTTCGTCGGTCTTTTTATTGTTATTATTCTTGTTGATATTGCTGTTGTTGACGCTGCTGCTACTTCTGTTGCTGTTGTTGTTGTTGACGATGTTGCTGTTCGCGCTAATGATGTTGGTGATGCTGGGACTGATGAGGCTTGTTGGTTTTTTCGGGATCGCAGGCGGTACTGTGGCTGAACTTTTTTCCTTTCGATGCTGAAATGCGCCGAGTTTAGAGCTGGTGCAGGGATTTTTGTTTGTTGGTTTTGTGGCGGCAAACAACATTTACGTGAATTTTCGGACAATCGCTTTGTTTTTATCGCTATAATGTCGTTCAACTTGGAAAAACATTCACAACGTGTACCTTTTCAATGTAATAAATAATAAGTTGCCCGAAAATTCACATAAAATCAGCCGGGGTCATTGAAAATCGAATGGAAGATGAAAGTAAATCCTTGATCCAGTGCTGAATTCGTAATTGATGACAGATGATGTAAGTGCCATGTGATTTGTTTTTTCTCGAGAGTGAGAAAGAGAGAGCGAGAAAGAGCGAAAAAGGCAGTAACAAAATCAATGATACGCGAAAGAAATGACACGAGTAGATGTCGTGGAAAAATAAATGATCCCACGTGAAAGAGAGAGAGAGAGAGAGAGAGAGAGAGAGAGAGAAACGAGAGTACAGCCTGTTGAGTGAGAAAGTGACCATATTTACAAATGAGACTTTTCAAAGAGTGTGCATAGCGTGAAAACTTTTGTCAATTAGTCGACGAGAGGCAGCTCTTCGTGCTTTCACTTTTTACACTCGAGTGACGTACAGAAGAGATCCTTCGGATGAACGCGCACGATTTGTTATCCCTACGACGAAACGTCAAAATACTCTGTATTTCAATAGCACCTGCGCGAATCAGCGTCTACTTGTCTTAGATCGAAGTAACTTTTGGTTTTTGAAATAATCGAGCGAACGTTTATCGGGACAAGTGCGTTTGAGATAGCGGCATTTATCGATGTATTTCAAGACAGATCCCCTCCGAACGATTGATCGCTGCTGTTATTGTAGCTTTCTTACGAATGGATTAATTCGGCAAGCGGGGTATATTAATACCAAAAGAAAAAAGGACATTATTATGCCAAGCTGAGAAAAAAACATTAAAGAATGCCAGCGAACGTTGTTGAGTAATAAGCATTTTTTGGGAATGTTAACCAAAAGGTAAATTAACGAAGTGGAGCAAATGGCGTTTTTATACGAAACGCGTGCGCTTACCTGTTCGATATTGTTTTGTTCGTTGGACTGGTTACGCTGCTGGGCATTACTAAACATCCTCTGATGAGCGCGTTTGAACTCTTCCATAAGCTACGGACGAGTAATGACAACAACAAAAGCAAAGAATTAAACGTCTAACTTCCTGCACTAGCGGCTAACATTTTTTTTAATTGCGGTGTACTGTTGCGCGTAAGTCTACGCGAAAACGTGACGGATCAGTTTCAACAACGATTACACGTACCGATCACGTCTTCGCGCGCCGCTATAATTATATTTGTCAAAGTGACAATAGCAACGACAACGGAAAAGTCGACGCGAACTTGTACACCGCAACCGTTAAGCGTCGTATACTCTCTTCGAGACAATCGTCATCTCTCGAGAAGAAACGATACAAAAAGGAAAAAAACGAGGAAAGAGGGTTGAAGATTGTTTAACGGTCGTTCGCTCACCTTGTCGTGCGTAACTTTCTGTTCTTGAGCTCGAAGGGCCTCGGAATTCTGTGGTTGTTTGCGCATCATCTCTGTTTTCTCCGCTTCCTGAGCTCCGGCGTTGTTCGTATTACGCTGTTGGTAACGAAAACAACGGAAAAAACTTGAAATAACGATCGATGGAAAACAAAAAGAGAACAAACAACAACATCCCCTGACTAACCTGTTTTCGCCTCTGTAATTCCTGGGTGATGGCCGAGCCCAAATCAATGGGCGGTGGTGGTGGTGGAGGTGGCACTTTGACCGCTTTTCCTCGCTCTTGAATTTTAACACCAGCACCTTGAGCGCAAGCAGCAGCGATCGACGTGGCAAAACTCGATGGTTGCTGTATGACCAACGGTGGTTCGCACGAGGACGATGTCGAACTCGTTGACGCGTTATCTTTACCACCGCATGACGACTCGAGAGATGATTCGGTTTCGGTCGAGCCTGTACTACCCATTGACATTGTGCTACCCATTTGCATTCCCATTGCGTTCATTGGTTTGGTTTCTGCAATCGTGCGTTTTGTCGAGACACGTTAACGATTTATCTTTTCGCGTGCGCATACGTTTCGAGGTGAGCTTTAATCCAACGAAAGCATCAACCTCCAACGTTATATTCGACAAAGTACAACGAGATACGTCGTCGTAAACGGGGAACTTTCAAAGTCACGTATATGTATTTATATGTATATATATATATATGAAATGAGAAAACAACCGACGTGTGTATACAAGGTCACGTGTGCGCGCTCGTGCAAAAATTTATCGAGGCCTCTCCGGCGAACATTCGTTATTCCCTCTTAAATCATTTATGCTCTATGTTCTTTACCCGTGGGCCATTTGTAGGGCATCGAAGGAGGCGCTGGTGGACTGGGTTGATGTACCTCGACCGTCGTCACGGTTTTCCGTTCTGGTTGCGCTTGTTGTACTTGTTGCTGTTGTTGTTGTTGTGGTTGTTGTTGTTGGTGGTGCTGCTGCTGTTGCTGTTGCTGCAATTGCTGTTGTTGTTGCTGTTGTGCTGCTTTGCTGCCGTTCAGTACAACGCTACCGCCATCCGTTTGACCGTTCTCCTGTGGAGACAAGGCGAAACGTTCAATTTTCGTTTGCTTTTGCGAATTTTCAAGTCGTGCGAAAAATGAGACAAAACAACACAAGTGGATTGCAGAGCGACGGTGTTCGTGGGGAAAAAAATGTAACGTTTCCTTCCTCCATCCCTTCCACCCCCCTCTCTCTCTCACTCGAAAACTACGCTTACTAAACGCGTGTGAGGAGAAAAACGAACTCTTACGAGAAATTCGCATCTTCGTTCGATAACGACCACTCTCACCTATGCTGGAGGCTTCTTTTTTTATTTGTTCTTTTATGAATGGAGCGCACTCGTTTATCAACCACTAGAACGTCTAGCTTTCTCGCGATGTTTCTCTTTGCAATTCCTGTTTTAACATTTATAATAGCTCACCTTAACGAAAACATCTTCAAAGACAACCTCGCGAATACCATGTTCTCGTCTGTATTCCGCTCTACGATCAAGTTCGTCCCGTGGATTTGCATCGAAATCATGACACTCGTAGTCGCGTGGTGCCACCGGATCGTAAATTGGTTCCTCGTCGCCGTCGTTAGTGTATCCGCTTCGTCGTAACGGTGGCGGAGGACCTCTACGTGACTGATGTTGATGCTGATGCTGCAGTTGCTGTTGTTGTTGTTGGCCTATTCGGATGACCGTTGTATTATTCGCTTTGCGCATCCATTCTTGAGACTGAAAATAAATGTGCGATTTTTAAAATTGTTATGCTGTAAAAATACATCGTTTTCTTTATCATTTTTTTCTCGAAAGACTTGGATCGTATAAATCCGAGAGTCAAACGTGTATATCGCCTACACAAGGAAGTATCAACGTTTGAAAACAAACTCGTAAAATTGTTCAATAAATTAACCATTTACGACACGTTTCACTCGACTCGTAAAAGGAGTTGGTGCATCGCGAGTGCTGTATCCCGCGTGGATTTCTCGAAAACCAGCGAGAGAAAGAGAGAGAGAGAGTAAGAGACACCCACCGAGATATAAACAATAGGAGTTTAGCAGCAAAAGAAAGAAAAAAAAATTGAATTACGTAATAAAACTGGACGAACCTGTTCAACGTGGCCCCAATCCGAAGGACCTGCAGCGCTACTATTCGGTGGACAGCAATTCCTGTAACAAACGTACTCGGCATCTAAATATTCGCCGTGTAACTGGCTTTCTATATTAGCTCGGGATTCACTTTCACTACTGCTTCATTTACGGTATGTTAAGTGAGTGTACGTGTGTGTGTGTGTGTGTGTGTGGGTGGATTTGATGACTCTGATTAGAGTGTGTGTGAAAACCACTTTTCGAAATGTGTGTTTGCTTAAATGTTGTAATTGCTGTGGTGGCGGTAGATGATTACGAGGTACGATGACACGTGGTAATGACGAGGTACTGGCATTTTTTTGTATGTCAAGGTGTAAGTGATATACGTGTGAGTGTTTTATTTTTTATTGGTAACGGTGCGAAGCCAGTAGATTGCTTTGTTTTATTTTCTCTGGAATTATGCGAATGAACGCGTTGTTTGAAAAACTGGGTTCAACTGTCCGAGTAACAAACTATTCTACACAGACTACGCGATAGTTCTTTTGCACCAGTTTTCCAACCAACGAAACGTTTCAATAGCAAAACCTATCTCTTACAAAGCGCATCAAGCTGACTTGTTTTTATCTTTGAAACGAACGATAAGAAACGACTAAAACTCGTTATTGGTACCTTAAATTGCGATTGCACGCGTTAGACGGACGATGCTGTGGCGATCCAACGAGACTGGAACTTTCCGAGTCGTAGCCACTGGAACCACGCATCCAAAGTGTTTCGGGACAATCGTACACGTGATTAGCCGTTGATTGTGCATTTGGACTTGGTACGATTGGTCGATTAACCAAAAGATCGAGTATTTGAGCGTTACGCATCGATTCGATTGCACGCTCGAATGGCAAATCCGTGAGACTTTGGCCGTTGCACCATGTTATCACGTCGCCGGCTTTTAAACCTGCCGCGCGTGCTGGCCCACCTTCTCGCGTGCCCTGGAAGATGCAATCGTCTTGTAGCGTTAAACATTCAAACAATAGACGCATACTAAAATGCTCTTGGGACTTTTCCCCATCTAGAGTTTTCACGACCCTTTGTTTGGTTAACGATAAACATTAGCTCGTTTGCAAAATTGTCTTAGACTTTTTACTTGCTCTTTACGAAGTACGCAAAATGACTGTTTTTGCTTGAATTTCGCTTAAATCCGAATTGGTCGTTTAATCGCGCGTGCAACAGTAGTCGAATAAAGAATAACGCTCACCTGCACAGTGAGACCAGGTACCAAGCCCCTGCAAACGCCGCAACCGAGTCTACCTTTCTCACCGAGAATCACTCTAATTCGAATTTCATTAGTGACCGCATCGCCAAACTGTAACTGCTGCTGTTGCTGCTGAACCATATGCCACGTGACCGGGTCGTTCGGATTGCTAATAAGGGAAAAAAGCAGGTCAAGCGTGGTGTTTTTTTATCGATTAGAAAGTTTGATCGTCTCACTCTTTGACTGGGATCATGCCGACGCTACGGATCTTTAGCACGAGCACTTGTTGATTCTTTGCCAGTAGTGCTACCTCCTGGTGGACTGCGTCCTCTACTGGATAGCCGTTTACACGGAGAATCTGATCTCCGACCTAATGACACGTTATTCATCGTGGAAAAATGTTCAATCAAAATATATTCTTTTGTTATTCGCTGTTTGCGACAGAGCTGGATAAAGAATGTAGCGTGACACGAGCGTACACGTCAATCAATACTCTTGACAAAGAAACTCGCGATACGGCGTGTACGTACGTGCACGTCAATCTTACTCGTATTAATAAAAAATACCGACGCGTTTACGAGGAAAAAAAAACAAAAGAAAATCCTTTGGAATAACAATCTGCTCTCCACGCATCGAACGCGTGAAAAAAAGCCTTACCCTCAGTCCATGACTATGCGCCTCACCACCAGGCACCACGTCGCTCACGTAGAATCCGGCGGCGTATTCGCGACCACCGCGAAGGGAGAATCCAAAACCCGCGGCACCCCGTCGTCGTAGCTTGACATTCCTTGTAACTCCAATTACTGCCATTCGACTTCCACCACCACCACCACCACCACCTCCAGCACCACCTCCATTGCCGTTTACTGGATGTTGCTGTTGCATCGTTGCTGGTATCGCTGTACTCGAGCCGCATGAGCCGCCACTCGACCCAGCCCTACGAATCAAACAAACCAAGGCTTTACGAATATTCGTTGATCTGTTTGTTATTGTAAAGTTCTATATCTATAAGTTCATCGATTTCGCATCGTCAGTCACGCGAGTATATTTGTCGGCTGCAATTCATTTGGCAGTGTAAACGTTTTGCAGAATTTATGGGATGTATTAATGTTCGATTCTCGAAAAACACATAGCACATCGCAAGCCAAACTAAACATGTCTCGTTTCACAGGTACAACCAATATCTCTAATGTTTTTTCTTCTTTCGCAAACTTTCCATTTCAAAATCTAAGCAATTTATGCGTTCGTATACGCAAAGATCACTTCCTAGCAATCATCGTTTCTGATTTTTTCTCTCCGGACAATAATCAGTGCTGCTGCTACGTCAATGTTCTATATACGTGCATTGGCGAAAGTCGATAAACACGCTTGGCTATTGTTCCAACTACTAAAATTCGACAATGTCTTTTTCCTTTTTATCGCGATATACGTGCAGTTTTCTCCGCTCGTAAAAAGCTTTTCACCGATACATAAACTTTCAACTTGTTGAAAAAACTCTCTCTCTCTCTCTCTCTCTCTCTCTTTCTCTTTCTATCTCGCGTCCTCTACACGCATCTTGTGACATTTTTGCACTTATCGCACTCGTACGACGACGAAGTAACTTTGTTTTTGTTCCAAGCGCTCTAATCCACTCGAGAACAGACCAAAGTAAGCCAATTTGTCGTGTGACGAGGCATTTAGCAACGATTGTACACTCTTTATCGAAAAATCCGACAGCGATATTTTTGGTAGTTGGTGCGAGGATTATTCGCTAGTGTATAATTCGCACGACGTCTCGCGACTTTTGTTGAATATATTGGCTAATTTAGGAACGAGATCGTTTTCTGTCAAACGTGTAAGTTGCTAGAAATTCTGCTCGAACGAAGTATCAGCAATCTCATCTCTCTCCCACGTGTGTTATGCAAATCTTCAAACGACGAACAATGTCCCAGCAGAGGTAGTCAGCATTCCAATCTTAGGAACAATAAGGGAGGTTGAAATTCAAACGTATATATATATATATCGTTCCGTATAGATTCCAAAGCAAGTTGGCAAGGTCGGAGTCTCTGCAGAAGCAGCAGCAGCAACAGCAGCGGCAGCAGCAGTAGTAGTTTACCGTTAAGTTACTCTCGCGGCTAAGGCCAAGCCTGGAGGCTGAATTCCGAGAGAGAGGGAGAGAGCTATGCTCTTATCGCTCGGAAACTCCGCGCTTTAAACTATATTCGTTCGTTCTATGCCTCTTTTTTCTTTTTTACGTACAAAAATAAATTTCTAGTTTTGTTAGCGTGTAATCATTACGCTAATAGCAATAAATCGTCGCGCTAACGTGTTTTTCGACTGTGAGGATTAATTATCCCAGTGAAAATTATAACGTCGAGAGCGCAAACTCGTGGTTTAACAGAATTTGCGAACGTCTCGCGTTGACGCGGTGTTTCAAGAGAAAGTGATGACTTTTTTTTTTCGCAAAGATAACGAAAATTAAATCTATATACTCGATGAGGTTACGTGGAATATGCGATTTGGACGTGAAGCATCGTTAAAAGATGCTACTAATTGTAATATATACGAATAAATTACACGCGCAGTCGAGTGTGCGAGTATAGTGCTTATCGCTTCGTTACGAATCCACTTGATCGAAACAGCTACACCGACGATCCTCGCATTAAGATTAAGAACAACTTGCTTGCTAGCGTGTTTTCTTTCTTCCGCGTTCTCTCTCTCTCTCTCTCTCTCTCACTCACTCTTTCAAGCCAATTGAATCTCGTCTAATTATTCCGTGTCCCTCGTGGGTATCTTTCACGCTAGCATCCCTACCATCCCTTGCCCCTAATTATTTAATTACTCGACGAACTATGTTTATTCGTCTAACCAACGCTTGCCACTGTGATTGCTTTCCATCTTTGGGCATCGATCCTCGTATGCCTAGTTATTTCGTTTTATTTTTGATAAGCAAGTTGAAATAGGTCTTTTACGATTGACGATACGGAAGGTAATTCATCGTTGCAATGGAAATTGCTCTTCTCGAAATACGTCAAATCGCACTCTGCATTTTTCAAAAAGAATCGTGATAAATTAACGGTAACCGACAGTAGATGCGACGAGAAATAATCGTACAACGACGTTCTATAGACGAACGTCAAGTGTTATGCGGTGTGGAACACATCGATTGAAATGGCAGACACACGCGCGTCCACCATGGATTCTGAAATACAACGCATTGCGTACAACGCACGTACGTCGTTACGTTATCGAACTCCATTGAAATTGCAAAGGAAGTCCAAGACCTTTTCTTGTGTTAAAACGGCTCATTTTGCATTAGCCTCGCGAAAGCCGATCGCGACGTACCCGTTACAAATATATTCGACACGCGTTTTCGTTGTGTACTCCGTTACGCAAGTTTCGCGTGGCGATGGAACCACGAACACTGTGGACTCCTCGTCTACATGCGTATGTAGCGCGCGCGCGCGCGCGAGAACGTGTGTATGCGTGCAAAGTCGCCTCGAGCATAAACAAGATATTTTTTATTCTTTGTTTCATTCTACCTCCCTCGTTATTATCCTTTGCAATTACTTTAATTTACGATTTTATCGGATTTACTGCAGACTCTTTAGGCCAGTGGGTTGAACGAGTGATTTTTTTTTCTGTCTCTCTTGGCATTGGCTATGTGATTATTTCTCTCTGGCGATTGATGCGAAGGATTTCTTCTTTTCTTTTTGGCCTGAATCCGATCCAATTTTTCTCGAGTTCCGATATTGGATGGTTTATTTTGTAAACGTTTGTAACCAATTAGAGACTTTTTAAAACGCAAAACGAAAAAATTGCTTTTTTTTTAAATTAGATGAATTTGCGAAATCATCGGTAAGCAAGCAAAAATGTATCCTTTTTTTCTCTTTCCGTTGATGTAAAAAATTAACATTCTAAATATTTCCAAAAGAACGTGAAATTCATGGCAAACTATGTATTGACTCACGACAAGATAATTTCGATTTCGGACATCGACCTCAGTTCGAAAAATCAGGGTCACGCCGTTCTCTCTCTCTCTCTCTCTCTCTCTCTCTCTCACGAAAGTGAATCTCCAATGCACGCCCCAGTCGCGTTCGAAAATTTTTTACGGAAACGCAGAAACGTTACGTCGTCGTTTGGTTATTATATAAACAATGTCGTATAATGTCAATCAATTTTCTAAACCGATAACCATCGATACACATTTTACAAGCCGTAAGCAATATAAAACTGAAAAGAAAATACATATCGCGTTTGAGTATAATCACTCACGGAACACATTTATATATATAAGCCTTTCTCCCGAAGTAATGTCGCGATTAAAAACGAGGAAGCATGATTTATATATATATTTCTTGGAAAAGTCTTTGGCGCGTTAGAAAGAATTGCTGGCTTTTACCTTGTCGTGAAATTGTACAGATTTTCACTTTTCTTGCTCCGTTTTTGTCTCATGTGTGAATTTGCATAAACTATAATTTGCCTGTACTGCTGGATGATCGTTGCACGTCCGCTTATACATACCACGGCAAGTGGGATGTTTCGATGTAAGGGAAATTCTTTTTTTCCGTCGTTGAGGAAGAGAGACTTTTATTATACAAATTACAAAAGACCCACTTGGAATTGACGCGAGACGTTGTTTCGTTAACACTCGACTTCTTTCGGTAAAATATCTCCAAGTGACATTCATACAGAAATGTTCGATCCGCGTTACTTTTCAAGGATAAACACCTAATTTTCGTTGGCGAGGGCTTTCACTGCGATCAAGTGCTGTTGCATATTACGAACATTTTCGTGGGAAAGAAAACGCTAAAAAGAAAAAACTAAGTTACAACTCGTCGCGAATTATCCTTATGTAAATCCCTCCCTTCCTACTCTGCGAAAATCAGCGCTATTTGCAAGTAGATCGACGAATTACTTTTATTACACGCGCCTCTTTCGTTATTATTATTACTCTTTTGGGGTTAATTGCACTCTTTTGTATTCTCCAGATACTCGCACGCAAATTATGCGTTTTATGTAAACACGCTACCGCTCGCTTTGTTTCCAAGCTGAAACGCCAATATACCATAAAGAGGAATTTGTTGCCGGAAGGCAAATGCATGTATACGTCGTTTGGATGATCTACGTCGGCGAGAAAAATATTAAAAATATAGTATATACGTACGCACGTCGAGTTTATAAGGGAAACAGCAATTCGTCTTTTATACAACACGACTGTGCGCGCAAATCAGCTTCGGAATTAACGGGAGATAAATGTCGTTGACGCGGGGATACTTTGAGTTGCTCGCAAATCGATTATTTCCCGCGTCCCGATATCACACGTCTACCTATATTTTATCCCGATTTCGTAAGTATATACCTATGTATTTTCCAAGTTGCGTACGCGTGCGTCCATTTTTTGCACTTGTAGCTCGACGAAAAAATCGTCGTTGTTCAAGGCCATCCGTGGCGGCAGCTACGACGCCGACGACGACGACGAAGATGTATGTCAGGGGGTCAGTGACTCGCGCCGCGTACGCGGCTGGTTTCCCGGCGGCGTGCGCACGACGTTTTCTCGGGTCATCGAGGCCGTGTTCTTTCCGTATACATATACATGCATATTATCTAGAACGCGCACCCCGAGTCTTGTCTCTGAATTGCGTTTAGAGATTGCCTTTTCGTGTCATTTTTTCTTTAACATTTGGCAGCGGCATTTTCAATAATTGTTCGAGACGCGACAAGCTACGTTAATTAACGTTGATTTTATGCACTTCCGCAACGATATTTTTCTTCGCGCATAATTAACAACAGAGAAGGATGTAGTATTAATGGTTTTCAAATCAATCGACACCTACGCGAATTGTAAATAAAAAAAAGAAGAAAAAATAAGAAAACTTTCGTAAGGGCGGTCAATGAACGAATAGAGAACTATAACCCTGTGACCTTAATACCAAAGGCGGTCGAGGCGTGCGAACGATCGCGTTTTTATTTTGATTGTTCGAAAAGATTTTAATTGCATACTCTTTTTCTCTCGTTCACTCTCGTTATGCTTAATGACGAGGATCAGCAACTGTTGTTGTATATTTTAATGCATACAGCTCTTCCGCGTAGGCTTAGGTCGAGAGATAAACTAGGAGAAAGCTATGCATAACGTTTGCTTACCCTTCGGGCGTATACTTTAATGATGAATCCTAAGAGAGAGAGAGAGAGAGAGAGAGAGAGAGAAAGGGGAGGGGTTGTTGGGTCAAGTATTGTGTTCGTTTCAACCAACTTCAACATTCGTTGTTTTGTAAATAGAAGTACATTTGACGATCCCCTTCAAACCATATCTTCTTAATTTCTTTTTTAGCATTTTCAAACGTCAAATTCTATCAAAGTATAAGCGCGTATAATAACGAAAACCTCGGCATACGTACAACGTCAATCACACGCTATACGAAGCGCGAGTATATCCGGGCGGATTCCTTATGCGCTTGCTGTGCGCTGGAAAACTCGCACGCTCGATTAGAAATCGAGCAGCTCTTACTCCCATTTCATCTGACGTCTCTGTGCGCGCGCGCGCGCGCGCGTGTGTGTGTGTGTGTATGTGCAAGGCAATTAGAGCTAAATCCCAGTAGCATCTCTTACTTTTTTTTCGCTCTCCAACGACTTGTTTCGTTATATAGATTTTGTAATTGAACAAAAGGAGACGTACGATTTAGGGTCAAGATCGAAAGGCGTTTTTATTGGAGAATGTATATTTGTGCAACGTCAGCGTTTGCAATTCGTCGCACTTTCGCAGGTTCATTGGCATTGTATTGTTTGATTCGCGTTAGAGATGAGATTTTATTGATTTTCCAATCGATCCGATTGATTTCGCGCGATACGATTGGAACGAGAATCGTTTTTTGAATCGAAACGAAAGTATACGTTTTACCTCGTATATCGCCTTATTTACATTTTACACTTCTATAATTTAGTCTGGCTCTTTAGACTTTCTAGATATGTCACGTGGTTTTATCAATGTCGAGACAACGTTAATTTGACAAATTAACCGCGGAAGAAAACTAAACGAGGTAGTGTATAGAAATGCAAAAAAAATAAAAGCTTCAATGTCGCGTGAAACTCTCTTCGAGAGAGTTCTCCCCTCTCCTTCAAGAGTGTTTTTTTCTTCGCGCGACAAAAGATTTCTAACTTTTCTCTCTCTCTCTCTCTTTTCCGTTGAGCCACACCCGCCTCCGCAGCTACTGTAGCGGCAGCAAGACGAGTCTTTTCTTCTCCCTGGAAACCAGAGAAATCGCGCGTCCTCCATTTTCCTTCTTGACAACGCGACAACGCGATGGAAAATAAAAACAGCAAGACGATTCTGTCGCGCTGATATACTCCGCGAATTATTCAAAGATATATCAATCGATTGCACGTGATTGTTTGTTTTTTTCTTTGTTGGCAATGCGCGCACTTACGTGAAAACGAGTTATATATCAAACTGGTTTATTGATTGCGCCGACGACGACGTTTTATGCAACGCACGCACTTTCGATTAACTCACCGCAACCGTGTGTATACGCATGCGTATGTCTGGTGACCAAGGGGTGGATCTTTATACGCGTACGTATTATCGTTCGATTTGTTTCGCTCTCCACAGTGATTTGTACGTCCAGTTTTCCTTTTCTCGTTCTTTTGTATTTTAATGCTTCCTCGACCTACGGCTTGCACGCGATTTTTAATCGTCGTGAAATATTTCCATTGTACCATCCGGATAAGTGATTTCACGTTTGAATATTCTTTATTTGCTCCGCTTTGCATAAACTGTCGATCGTAAAGAAGATTCTTTTGGGTTATCGGTGTTTTTCTCTTTGTGCATCGTTGAAAATGCAACTAAGATACACATTTGCGCGTCGATAATAACAAAACAACGCGATAATACTTTGGCAAACGCGCTACTTGTAATAATCTATCTCCCAACGAACAACATCGTTTAACGACACAACAAAGACACCCGTGCAATTAACATAGGTGCACCTAGAGAGAGAAAGAGCGTCTCTCCATAACCGTTTTCCCGCTGTACACCACGCGAGAAAGGTCCATTGCGCAACGTACACCATCAGCCATGTGCACGAACTAAAACTCTCTTTCTCTAGCGGATTTTCTCCGTATGTATATGGAGTATGTATGTGTTTACGTGCAATTTACACGCCCTTTCACCTGATGCCTAACCGCGTGTCGAGACACATCTCGCTTGTGGGAGTATTTTCATGTTTTTTCTTGACGGATCACGTCAACGATCGTCAATTGTTAAAACAAACAACAAATCACAAACATTAAAATTTTTATTTCGTAACTATATTTACGTCGGTGACGCAAGAATCACTTCGAGGCTGAGTAAACTCGTCTACTATAGCGAGTCGACAATTTGTTAACAACAGGTGTGTGGTACAATTAAAAGAACATTTTTTACAATAGTAGGATCGACAAGTGAGCCGATGCTTGTACCTGTGTTAGCGAAGAGAGACAAGAAACTCGTGTGTAAATGGCATATGAAAGGATGATGAATCACGTTAAAATATAAAAGTACATACACGTCGTGTGAGAATCTGCCGGGAGCGAAATTTGCCCTCGTTCCATTACGAAAGTATATATATTCTTGCTTTCAAGATAAAAAAAGAGAATCCCTTAATTTTATTTTCGCGAAAAGGAAAATTGTTTAAAGGTCACAACAATCACCCGTACGCGTTGTTGCACTAACGCGAGAAGCATATATAATTTCCACACGTGTATACGCGTATGCACATGAGCGTCCAATTAAGCAAAGTACCACAACCTCGCGCGACATTATGTCAGCATGCAACACAGCAGGTGCAAAGCCATTTTCATAGGTTACGCAAACGCTTTCCGTAGGGGGTGATGCTGGCGAACAATCGGTTTGCTGCTCTCGCCTGACGCAATGCAACGAGACCTGCAAGCAGAGAGGCCTTTTAGAAAAGCTGCGTCATCTTTTTCGTTCCCATGTGTGTGTGTGTGGTTGGGTCTGTTTTTTCTTTTCTTATACTTGTGTAACGATTGCACTTGATATCGTTTTGTATGGGATGAGAGTATTCGTTGATCAATAACGTCGGTAAGTGTGCAACGACTTTTGACGGTTGCTTCAGCGAATTATAGTCATGGAGTACACGCACAAGTTGTATCTTTTAAACGACAGCACATATTTAACAATTATGAGACAAGCTGAACGATGACGCTCTCTCTCTCTCTCTCTCCGTAAATATAACGTATACATCGAATAGGGCATCAATGAAGGAGTGTCGAAACTCAAACGTTTTCACGTCGTTCACTCGCTGACACTCTATACGTACACGCAACTCTAATTTCCGGCGCTTCTCCTTGCTGTACGTGAGTCACGAAAGTCTCGCGAGCGTCGTTTATCGATCAAATGTAACGTACGAAAAAGTGACGCTACAAAAAATTAAGCTGAACAAACGCTACGAAAAACGCGTATCTTCGAAGTTACATTTGCGTCGTGGAGCAGTCTCTTTTCACGGGATGTGGGATCTCTACGCGTTTCCTGCACTGTAAAGGTTGCGTGTACGCGTGTGCTTTACCGTTAGAATACACGCGCGATAATGCACGCGTGTACGCGCGTTTTGTTTCTACCTTTTTTGGAGGAGGATGTTTCGCTTTGCTTTGTTCGATGATTTTTATGGAATCGTGCGTTATGCTGATTTTTTGGCAGAATCGCATTACTCTTTTGGATTCAATTCGCTTTCCGAACGACCACTAAGAGTACAAGATTGAAATAGGCGCGGTCGGTTGTTTCTGATGATACTCGTTGATAAAATATCGCGGAGTCGAACGTGATGTGAAACAGATGACGATCAGAAAACTGTGTACAAGCAAAGTACAATCTAGAGAGTAGAGAGAGAGCTCTGCTTTTGTTTACTAGTTGGCGACTGAATTAATCGAAGCAACGTAAAATTGAAGAGCATTAAAACCAAGCAGAGTCGAAGCCGATGATCTACGTAGCAGTAAAACGAACGTCATTACAACGTACATTCACCTGCGACGCGAGCAAAAAAAATAAAAGACAAACTCGTTCGTTTCGCCATTTCCATATTGCGTACGGATGAAAAAAAAAGAAAAAGAAAAGAAAGAATTACAAAGATCGTCGGTGGATAATCTACGCGCTATTTTTTACGGCAATATTTATAGTTGTTGTTCTCCCAGGAAAATCAATTTTTGCCGAGAGAGAATGCTTATGCATTTAACGATCACTCGTAAAAGGTATAGCTACCGCGTTTTTCGTTTCCCAACCTGCACGCGTTCTTTTGTTCTTACCAAACAACAACAATAACCATCATCGATTGAAATATAAATCATGCGAGTTGTATATGTGTGTCAATTACGGTAGTTGGAGACGATTATCAGTGGAGTCATTAAGATGACGCTCCGTATCTATATAAGAGTCGATGATATTTCGTGCGGGCTGGTTTTCCAATCGAGGTGATCTAATTACGAACTTGTACGTAATGGCTGCTCGTTGGTTACGCGGTAAATCTGGTCATTTTTAAAATCTTACTTACCGCTTTCCAAAGAACAACCAACTACTGCCGCAAGTTTTTTTAGCATATTTCTCCTGGCGCATAATAAATATATACGCACGCACGACACGTAGGCGCTATTATGTACTACAGGTGTGTAACGAGCACGAGGAATGTCCAATGTTATGGTCGAGTTATCAGGGTCGGCGTCATGGCGCTCGGTCAATGTTCACCGGAAGTACCGTCGTGCGTTGGCCATTGATATAGCTTTGCCTCGCTGCTTTACGGATGAAACTCGTTCTCGAATTTTTTTTTCTACTCTGATAATGAAAATGGAGCGTTCGCTCGAATACAGAGCGTGAATAAAGATCCATGCGTATGACGTTTCTCTAAAGTTTTTTTTCTCCCTCGTTACGTTGGAGGAATAACTTGAATTTATTTTGACTGTGGTCGTACGATATCCAAGTACAACGATAATTTCGACAGGCACACCAACTAATTTTCCTCGATCGCCAAACAAGGAATTCGTTAGTCGCGTTGTATTCCGCGTGTCATTACGAGAAACGCCGTGTACACGGGTGTATAACGCGCGCGAGCGCGCACTTTTCACACCACGACAACAATAGCACAAAACAAAAAAAACATGCGCACGCAGACAGTTGACAGCGTAATTACTGCAATGCGCGTGTCGGGTAATGTGGAAATCTCGTCAGCGATATATCGCTTTTGTATACGTATATATGTATATGTATTATCCTAATCGGACGAAATACTCTCACGTACGTCGTGCACACCGTTATGTATCTCCGAAAGAGAGACAGAGAGTCTCTGTTTATAGGAGAAAAAATGTTGCTCCTCTTTCTAGCGGCACTTCTGGTATTGTAATTCGAAATGAGTACGTGCGTGACCATTTTTTTGTTTGTTATCGTTGTGTACTTGAAGTATTTTGGTATTAAAGTTGAAATATTGGGATTTTGCGAGTGAAGTACGCGCTGTTCGTTGCAATTGTTCACTCGCAATTTGCGATTCACTCGACGCTGCAACCAAGCGATCGAATTTCCAACTATACTTTGACGAACTGTTTGTACTAATAGACAGAGGCGATAGATCGCGAGATACTTTTACCTGCGATTAGATGGTCTTTTGCGGTTGACAAAGTGATCAACAAGTCAACTCAATATGGGCATTTGATAGCATCCAATTAGGAGTCAACGAATTATTTTTATTTCTTTCGTTTCTTGAATAGATTCGAGAATACAGATAAGTCTCGAGATTTTCTGAGAAATGTGAGTAAGTCAGTTGCATACCAATATCGCCAAATAAAACAAAAACCTAAAACTCATTAAAATTCATTCGGTCGAATCGATAATAATCCGAAAAAAGCTGCAACAACAACGAATTTTACGACCTGCCACAAATAGCAGATCCATGAAGCGATTTCAAAGTAACCGCGTGCACCAAACACTATCGGGTGATTAACGTGAAAGTCTGTTGCTTTTGCGACCGCAAAAACAAAACGCAAGTATCGTCGAATTCCACGTGCGCGTGGTTTTCTTTCCCCCCCCCCTCTATTTCTTTAAAGTCGCAATTATACATAAATATAAACGACGGAAAATCGTTAACGAGCCAGAAAAATTATTATGGCATGCATGCCGAAAATTCGATGGTAATTAGTTCAACTATTATGAATTATGAGTTTCTCGAAACAACAACTTTTAACCAATTGAGTTTTTTCTTAATAATAATTGGCGGAAGTGTATTAAAGTTATTGAACATTAGGAATGTGGATTGCGAGAATATTAATGCGTTCACACGCATTTTTTTTTCGGGTAAATACTACACGAAGACATCAATTATCATCCACCGAATTTACAATTGTAACATTCTACTGTTCGCGAGGCTATAAAATTTTACTATATATCTTTCGTACAGAAGAGAAAGAAAGAGAGAGAGAGAGAGAGAGAGATGGAGATATAAACTGTTGGTTTCCAACCAATTTTTTCGCGACTTGATCGTCGCGCATAAAAGGGCACTGGTCTGCAATGCTTCTCTCTCGAGACAATTATGTACAAAGGATTTTTGTTGCAATCTCTCTCTCTCTCTCTCTCTCTCTCATTCATTTTAGCTTTCCCAATCTCTTACGAGAGGGCGTCCAACGAAATTCGGAACATTGGTCCACTTCGCAACGTGTTTAATATACATGTGAAAGGCTCACACACATTGTTGTAGGATTGAGTGAAAGTCGTGAAGCATTTATTACTGATTAATCCCTCTCTCCCTCTTGCGTGTAATTAGAAACAAAAAGTCATTATTGAAGTGTGTTTCCAAAGCAATTCTATGTTTACAATCTCGCGCTCTGCGTTTATGCAACTAGCTCGCTGATTTAAATGTGTCGGTCATTGCGAGATTTACCATTACCACTCAAACGTTAAAGTACTCGCATCCGGTAATCGATTGTTTGTCGAATGATTTTTTTCAACTCGTAAAATCAGTCTTACTTCCTTTCAATTCGATTCTGCTGTGCAGTTTTTTCTCTAAATTATTACATGCAAAAGTTAAATATTCTTATTTGAATTCAAAACAAATGAAAGGCATTCGCAGATATCCCGGAAGTAAAAGAATATGCATCTCTCTTACTCTTCTTTGAGGGCGCAAACACGTACAATTCACCTGCTCTCGCGGCCTATATATAGAGGTACCCCATTAGAAGGAGAGCCTTAACTGTATTGAAGAGGCCTTTCTCCTCTCCTTCCCTCGCGTAAACCCCCTGAGAGAGAGAGAGAGAGAGAGAGAGAGAGAGAGAGAGAGAGAGAGGGAGAGAGTTTTCTTACGCGGGTGCTGCTATGTGCAGAACAATGCAACTTGTCGCCTGCACTTGCATTGTGGATTTTTTATACATACGTCTTTGTGCGTTTTTATTTAATGATATTTATCCACAAGAGTGGTAGTCAATAATGTTTCTTTCTAATGTTTTCCTTATTTCTGTTTTCAGCTTCTGCGACGCTGTGTCAAAGTTAGTACTCGACGAAACAAATATTTCATTTTCCAAATGCACTTGTTCAACGTATGTGGAATACTCCCTGTCTGTACGTACATACGCGCCTCTACTGATGAATATTGTGTTCGCTCTTTCGCTTTGAGAGTTTGCGCAGGCTGAATGAAAGACGAAACTGGGTGAGAGAGAGATAAGAGTCGCGCCACTGCACACGTCTTCTTTTCTTTTTTTTTACCCACCCTCCTGGTGTTCGTATACAGCGTAAGTGTAAGTTTTTTCTCATTCTCGAAATTCAATTCGCCATGCACGCGGGAAAAGCGAGAGGCGTAATTAGAGTTTGTCGGATCGAGTGACAAAACCTCTCGTATTGACTGTCGCGCTTAATTACAATTTTCCTTTTTGATGTCTATACTTTCGCGAACGCTTTGTTACAGGATAGCGTTCAGGTAAGTTATCAACGATAAGATTAGAAATGTTTTGTTTGGACGATGCATCACTGATATTCCCGATAAAATGAACGGGTGAGTGAAACGCACAAGGTATACCGTCGGACGAGATACGTAACGCGCGCGCAAGTTTTCCCTTTCTTGTTTCGGGACTACCTAGAGGACTAGCCGTGGGACGGTTTTCTGAGTCATTCGATAAAACATCGAAATTCGTTCGAGGTTTTGTTTGCCGGATACGTTTTGGTTTTTTATTGCTGTAAAAAAACCATACGAGAAACGACGTTTCGTTGAAATTCAAGTCAGCCTAGACTAGAGTTGACGGTCAGCCGTACTACGAACGAAATAGTGCAATTCAAAATAAAAAAGCTCCTCGAGGCTATCTGCTCGAAAGAAACAAATATAGTCGCTCTGCCACACTAAACTTCACCCCATTTCCCTAATAAACGCGACGAACGTTTAACCCCATAAGGAACGCACTCCTCGCAGAAGTACGAGGACTCTCTGACGAAAAAAAAGGAAAGAGCCCTCTTGGCATTATCTACCCTCGTGCAGAAAACAAGCGAAAAAAGAACGGCGACGGTTCGCGCAGCCTGTCTCTCTCCCCTCAAGTTTCTATCTTACGCGGGGGATCGTTCACGGGGGTACGCAAACGCGTACTCTGGCTATATTGCATATCTATGTGTGTGTGTGTGTGTGTGTGGGTGGGTGGGTGTGTGTGCTGCCTTGGCATTCGACCAAATCGATATCGTGCCGGCAATTATTCGAAGAGCGAGGAGCGCCGCGCTTTTTTCGCTTTCTCCCGTTTCTTCGTTCTTTGTTGCGAGGATATTAAGAAAGTTTTACCGGGGATGGAAATGCCGAGCAATCGAAGTAGAATAAATGTATACGTATGCATAATTGACGTATAGCTATACTTTGTACGTACGAAATCTCCAGACGAATTGTACAACGTACGCACAACCGTTGCGTTGTACAGTCAGTGTGTGATGTACAAAACGCGAGGATAAAAACGATCGTTTGCCACATTTGCGAAAGCCAACGTTACGGTATAACAGCTGAGAGAGAGAGAGAGAGAGAGAGAGAGAGAGAGACAGACAGACAGAGAAACATAAAGAGAGCACGCGTTCTATCCTAGTGTACGAGTTTTTGTTGTCGTTGTCTTAAGCACCGTGGCAAATAGCTTCGTAATATACACGTGCGATCCAATTCGCGAATTCCAAAATCATCGTACTCTCAACACGGAGTATAATATAAGTTTCGCATGTAACAGCTCTCTGCAGGAATACAAAAGTGTGTGTGTGTGTGTTTGTCTATATATGTGTATAATACGTATATAGTCTGCGCTGGCGCAGGAAGCGGTCAATGGCTGCCGCCTCGCCGGTGCAGGTTCAAGGAAAAACCGGCTCTCTTTCTCTCTCGCTCGCTCTCTCACGGAGAGCGTACCTTTTTTTCTTTTTTCCGCAACAAACTCTACTCTTCTCGATAGCGACGCAGAGAAGAGCCACCCGTGCCATATAGCTTCCCTTTATTTTTCGCGAGTCAAACGTAATTAGCGACGCGTGCGTATACCCAGGATGATTTACACTCGAGAATCGCTTGGTTTTTTTATCGTTTTTCAGCGTTGTTACGTCGAGCTATAGTACGTGCGAGTATATATTCGTATTTTATCAATTGCAAATAGGTGACCGAAACGAACGTGCTCGCTAACCATGGTGCGTTCGAGACCAAAATTAACTCGCTCCTCGAAAGTATACGAAAGTACGCGTTTATTTACTTTCCCCTTGGCTATACCAATTGATAACAATGGAGGAAGAAGTAACAAATGGAAAAAGTACGGCATATTGCCCTATCCTGACTTTCCCTTGAACGGCCTCGCATCGGAGAGCCTTTTCAACGAACGTTACGTACTCATTCGAAGCATGCTGGTATTGACATTTTTGTTTGGCGTGTTGGCAAGGTTATTACGGAAGGTGCAGCTGAAGGGGATGCCCACGCGCATATTACGTTCGAGTTGAAAAAGCTTGCTTCCTCGTCCCTTTGTTTGCCGAAGGACGCAAAAAGTTGAGAAAATTTGCACGTTTCGCAACGTGAATCTGAAAAGGCAAACTTGAATCGCTGGAAAAGTACGAAATGGGTATACCACGGTTGCCGCCCCTATCCTCGTCGTATCGCACCTACACATAGACATGTAGCGACGACGACGACGACGACGACGACGACGACCGAGTATATAGGTGTCTGGCAAATCCTTGAAAAACGAGTGCAGTGACTTTGCGCGCGGTGCGGTACTGTACGACGACGGCAGCCACATATCGATCGCTTTTACTACTGGGGCGGTTATATGCGCGCGCGTCTCTTTGGTCAGAATTCACGTAGACTCCGTATTGTCTGTCCGACGTTTTCGCAACAACGGAAAACCAGCAAATATACGTACCGATGATGAACGTAGGCTGCGGTCGACATACCGCTATCCATAACCCATCTATGAGTGAAAAAAGTCGAATTACACTGAGAAAAAACTGACACCTGTGCACACAACAAAACAACAACAATAACAAACGAAATAACTGTACGCGATGCGCGTGTATATCGGTTTGTTCGATTCGGCACTCTGTCCGATGTGTATTTGCTTTGCTGTTTCGCTGTTGCTCACTGCTATGCTGCCGCGCACCGACTGACGACTATGCGCCCGGCTTGCCTCTTTCACTTCATATACGAATAGAGAAACGCTGGGGGTTCAAGTGAAGCTGGTGGTGGTGGGGATTCCCCGGGCGGCGCCGACGATGATGCGCGCCAGCGAGTACAGTAGTGCACACGCATCGTAAAATATGTAGCATCGATGCACTTTTTTATTTATTTTTTAAAGGACGATGAGATTTTGCTTTCGTTTCGATTGTCAGGCTCTTTGAAGATGATTTGGATCTGTTTTTTTCCGATGGATGGGTAAACGGAAGAAGTGACTTACATTTTTGTTTAGTTTTTTATTTTAGTCTAGTGCTCGTCGTAGTTTTCAATTGAACGTTTAAGACATTTTCGAAAACCTAATTGGAAATAAATTATTTGTTTAACGTATACGATGAATTTTGTAAAGAAATGCCTAGTAAAAATTACATCGGCAAATTTATCGCGTTATCCAGCATCTCGAAATTCATCAGAGAAGAAAAGTAAATTATTGGCTTCAAACAGAGTATATGTACCCTATACTTCGTTAGCATACTCTTGTTTGAAAATTCATTCGCGCGCGAAATTCTCTCTCTCTCTCTCTCTCTCTCTTCGATATATACGCAATGGACTTTTTCCTCGACGATGATGTTGAGCCAAGTGTAACGAGAGCCGTTGCTCCCTCCTCCTTCTCCTCTCCCCCCGCCCAAAGAATCGCAAGGTATAGCATACATACAATGCCGAGCGTTCGAGTCATTGTTCTCCAACAGTAGGAATTTTCGAGGAATATTATCGATTGCTATGGCCGTTGTATCTATAAGTACGTACACCTTGGATCGACTTACCTGCTGCTTGAAAATTGATCGTTACTGCGAGTTATTACGAGGAACTTGGTAGCGGTTAGCCGATAAATTTCTATTTATTTTGACAATAAAAAAATATCATCGATATGTTTTGATCGACGGAATATTAACTTGATGTAATCGGCAAAAATTTTGTCTAACCATTTGGCTTAAATATCAACGTATTTGTAAAGAGACAGTTGCGTAAGCATACGTAATTACAGGCTGTTAACAATGGTAGCATCGGGATCGAATGGCAGGAAGCTCCCAGATGCCAGCTATGGATAAGAAAGTTCATAGCTCGGAGTAGTTTTTTTATAGCTTGCATTCACAACTATAGCTATTTGGCATTAATTAACCAACACTAGTAGCTATGCACATTGTTTTTGACGAATAAATTATAAAATAAGTCTCTGCGATCTAACGAGCAACAATTTCGTCATCATTATAAAAGAACATTAGAATTCAATGCTTTTACCTCTCTCTCTCTCTCTCTCTCTCTCTCTCTCTCTCTGCCTATCTATCCAAACGAAGCTAACCCTGGCAATGGTATGAATGAGGGTAATTTCAACTCGAAAAGAACCAGCAACAACATAAAAAAAACCAGAAAAAGTCATCAACCAAAAAGAAGGAAAAAAAGAAGTAGACGAAGAAGAAGCCCAACTACACGCCCCGTCTCATCAATATTTCCTCAAGAGAGCATAGAACCGAGACGCTCTCTCTCGCGCGCGGAGCGTCTCTCTCGGGAGCGTTGCCCTTGTGGTTGCACCTTACCTTTCTCTCATCTCTCTCGTCACCTTGGAAGACTGTTGCACTCTCTATCTCTCTTGGAGGAAGACTATGATGATGATGGACACGTAGCTCTTTTATCGAGCGTGTCTAATAAAGCCAAAAGAATAATTAACGCGAGTCTGTATCGACGATTGAAATTCACGCGTCGTTGAACGTTGCTTTCTTTTTTTTTTTATTTCGTTAAAACAATCATCCATTTACACTTTCGCAATATTTCAATTGTAATCTCGAGCGTGCGCTGACGAGCGAATAATTAGCGAGAGAGGAAAAAACGAAACAAACAACGACGCTTGAAATGATATAAAGTAGAGGCACGCCACGCGAGATTAAAGAAAAGAGCGCAAAGATTGAGTTATCCGTGTGCGCGCGCGCGCAAAAATTGTTTCTGCATCCATCAAGTCTCCTTTTTCACATACACACACATATAGATATATGTGATGTGCACGCGCGTAAGTGAGGCACTTATATGCGCGCGGCGCGCGAAAGAGCGCAAGAGTGCCGTTGTTTAGTCTCAATTGTTCGCTCGACCGCGAGAAGCCAAAGTGCGCAACTTGAGTTCTTTTTTTTCTTTTTCGTTACGCTGTTTAAAAACGATTAATCTTGTGCTTTATCCATTTGGCGTGCATTCAGAATTTGAGATAAAAGATTATATTTTTGTAGATTTTTCTTTTATTTATTCAAAGGTGTGGGATTTTCCGTTGTTGATGATTGTGGTCGTTAATTTTTGTTAAACATGACATTTGGATAGCTATTTTCAAACGTTACGTATATAAGTTGTACTTGCATTACGAAACCACCTTCTCATAGTTGGGAAAAAAAGAATATTCGCAAAACGATCGATAGGAAAAAACAATCCAATTCGTTCGACTCGCCATAAAAAAAGTCGAGTCAAGTCAAGCTTGCGAGAAGTGCGAAGTATGTCGTAGCGTAGACAATTACCGCCGAGAGAGAAAGAGAGAGAATAAGAGTCTCGTTCTCCTACTCCACTTAGCCGTGTTACTGGTTTGTTGAAAATCGGTACAGAGAGTTTAGTTGAGATACATATACACACACAACAGCGAATTAAAGTTATCCGTTATGTATTATACCGGGCGAGAGAGGGGGGGGGGCGCAGGGACAGAGGCTTTGCGTACACCGAAATTGTGCAGTCGAGTGGTAAAGTTTCATAAACAGAAGCCAATTATTGGATCTTGTTGTTCGCTCGCGGTCTCGTGGCTTGAGTAATCGTTGTATTCAATTGATTCTGATTTGTGGATTGTTTTTCTTATTATTTTTCCTTTCGCGTTGGAATTTCTCATAATAAATCGCACGACTTGAGCGATACGTACACGGTTAGAAAAAAGATATATGATTTTGTTTAACTCTAAAGGAATTGGTAAATAACCTAGTTTTCGTTAGAGATATTTCTTGGATATATTTATCGCTAGAGCATGTTCCGTGAGACATGTAGCGTAAAAAATCGCCATCTAGTACAAAATGTTCAAGTATTCTTGTAATAAAAAAGTACAATGGTCTTAAAAAAGTATAAAATAAACAAGCAATCAACTTATCACAGATAAAAGATAAAATCAAGCTTTCGACTTGACTTTCAACCAAAATCCTCCTTTAGGGACTGGCGCAAAAGCAGTCCAGTCGTACACCATTGGCAAACACGTTCTTGTACAAGGCTCAAACGTACATTTAGCCAACAAATGCACGAGCAAAGTCTTGATCTCCATAATAGCAAATCTATTGCCAATGCACATTCGAGGCCCCAAACCAAATCCCAAATTGCTCACATCAGCCGTCGTAATTTTTTTACCAATGAACCTATCGGGATCAAACTTTTGCGGATTATCGTAGAGTTCTGGATCCATGTGAATACCACAGACTGGCACGAGGACTCCCATACCAGGTGGGACAACAAATGGTTTAGCACCGGGTACCGAAGGTGGCAATTCAAATTCCTTGCTGCAAACACGATTCACGTGAGCTATGGCGTGGATTCTCAACGTTTCGTTCAGCACGGCATCAACGTATGGCATGTTATTGATGATATCCTCGTACGAAGGCTCACCGTTTTTCATCACGGTAGCCACTTCGGCGAGAACTTTGGTTTGGACTTGAGGACTCGCAGCAATTTCTTGGAGGAGCAGACAAGTTTGTACCGTGGTTGCTTCAAACCCGGCAAGAAAGAAAAGAAACGCTTGAGCTGTCATCTCGAGTATGTCGAAATTGCTGTTGGTTTTCCTCGCTTCCATCATTAATTGTAACATATCCGGTCGTTCGATACCTTGGGCATCGCGAGTTTTTATAGTCTCGTCGATGACTCGCACGAAGAAGTCGGTCGTCTCTTTGGAGATTATACGAAGGCCAAATTTGCGAGTTAACTTTGGGAATAGCATCTCGAAGATGAGCTTCAGCATTACTACTCCCTGGAAATGGTTTGATTAATGGTAAATTACATAATCTTAAGACTAAAAAACAATTATTGAATCAATGTACGCGTGCTTCACAGTTAAAAAAATAGCGTTGAGATAAATGTACAAATTGTTGTTGTAAATATCGGGCCAACAGTTTACAGATATGACGCGTACTCGATGATTTACAAGTAGCACTCGTCAACGCTTTCAGCACGAACGTCTGATACCTCCAAGTATATCAATTATAGACATCGAGAAAAAAAGCCTACTTATCGTTTTCTTTGTAAAATGAGAAAAAGAAAAGGAGAGCGACGTGCAAACACGTCGTACCTTGAAACTGGTACTTTTTTGTCCGTGTTTGTAAAACTCATTATCAGGGTTTTTCAAGCTGTCAATTTCAATTCCAAAGGCACATGTAGCGATGACGTCACACGTATACTTGTTAACCGTGTCTTTCATGTCAATTTCCGCAGCCAACTCGAACCTACGAATAAACTCCGTTGCAAAATTACTTGCACATTTGCTCATCAGCATAAACATTTGCCTCATCTTGCTCGACGTGAAAGCCGGACTAAGTGTATTTCTAATTGTTCTCCACCTCTCACCGTTTAGAAAATTCAAATTCCTACCGAAAAGTGGATCGACTTTTTCATCGACGAATGTTTTGCGATCGGCAAAGTGATCGAAATTCTTTACCAACACACTCTTCACCAAATCTAAATCCCGTACGTAGATGAATGGCTGGCCAAACATAAATGCACCTAAATACTTGGCTTCTCTATTGGTATTATTGTAAACGTCCGTGAGAGCATAATTAATGTGACGTACGCGAGGATAAAAAGTTAAAAGTGCCGAGCCAGCGTATGGGAGTTCGCGCACTTGTGGTATTCCCCATTTTGAGAAATAAATGGTTGTTTGGTAGCACTTGTAGAGAAAATAAACGAGTAAAGATAACGCGAGAAAGAGTACGATGTACATCGTGTTGGCCGGTCGAGCGTGCAACGCAGACTGAAAATACACAAGTGACGACGATGATGCTACGTGACCTTGAGTGTTCTATTAAATGCGCCCGAGTGACGATGTATCGCTGTTATTGCTGTACGTGCGGGAAATATATATCGATATATCCGGAGATCAATTTGAAAACGATTTTCAAAGTAATTGAGTTATTTCATACTTTTTCCTTGATACATACGATATTTTATTCAACACATTTTTACATGACTATATTGACAATACTTGGATATTACACGCTGTATCTGCAAGCTAGATGACAAGGTGTTCCTTTCAATCCGAATCTTGTGTCTGTATTGTCACCTGTAGACGTACAGAGTAATTGCGTTTCACGTTATTCCCAATCGGGGCAATAGCAATGCCAAATTTACACCAACGAACTTACACCAACATTTCCTCAAGCACCTTTCCTTGCCCGTATTGAATTTGGGATTGGCTGGTAACTCGACTTCTTGCTCGAATGCAGCAGCTAGCTCTTGTGTGCACTTTGAACTGCAACTTTGGACCGCCCATGGAGCGCGACCCGACCGGTTTATGTCATGATCTAAACGTTTAAAAACAACATTTCATTTTTAACAGTGCATTTTAAGCGTACGCCGTAAAATTTATTTTGAATTGGACCTTCGCAATGATCGAGGCATTTTAACCATTCCGACGTGACCCCACAATCTTCGTGAACATCTAAAAATGTTTTTAATAAATAATTTGTAAATATTTCTCGAAAATGCTCGTTGTCGATACGTACTTATGCTAATGGAGGTATACGACGATGAAAATGTCGCAAAAAATATCAATAGCAAGAATTTAATAAACATTTCTGCATGTGCTATTTCCGTATATATTCAGTACGAGTCGTTATCGTCACCCGCGAAATGTACAGTTCCGAAACACCTTTTATTCACATAAATTCGTTCCACCCTGCTTTGGCTTTGGCGTTACTCGCGCTAATTTGGTTGAAACGTACAAGATGAAAGTTCTCGTTCACAACGCCAGTTTTATTGCGTATTAGTTGATTTAATCAGAACGAATGACTAAAAAAGTGAGTGTGACCAGGGACACCGTTGATCAGGCGCAAACTGCGTTGCGCGTCGTCTTTCTCGTCAAAACGTTACGCCATTCAAGGCAGGCAGTTCCTTGCGTGGGAGTGTGGGAGTGCTCAGTGGCTAAATACTGTTTCTCGTATTTATGAAATATACCTTCCCTAACTTGAAATGTACGTTACTTAAGAAATGAATTGAGTAAGTGACTATAACAATAACATTTATAATGCATAGATATTTTATTGTTTATTCATTAAACAGCTGGTAGAATCAATATCCGCAGTGCTGAAAATTACTTTGAAATATTTAATAAAAGGCGAGTTAGAATAACATACAGCTTGTCCAATTAAACATTTTAATTGTTTGGATCAAACTTGCTAATATTTCGTAGAAAAAATTAAAGCTTAAAGCTAAGTAAGTGTGACGTCTTCACTGTTCGATTGAATTTTCAACTAGAAGCCACCTTTGGGTATAGGGAAAAAAGCCGCCCAGTTGTACTCGATGGGTAAACGAGTCTTTTGACAAGGCTCCCATTTGCATTTAGAGAATAGATGTACAAGCAAAGTCTTCATTTCTAGAATACCAAATCTGTTGCCAATGCACATTCGAGGTCCCAAACCAAACGTCAAATTTGTAACGTCGGCAACCGAGATCTTTTTACCGCTGAATCACTCTGGATTAAATCATTCAGGATCTTCGTGGATTTCAGGATCCATGCGTATACCACAAATCGGTATAAAAATATCCATTCCGGGTATCAGTTTGTAAGGTTTGGCAACATGAATTGCGGCTGGTAATTGGAATTCTTTGCTGCAACGACGATTCACGTGGGCGATAGGATGTCGCCTCAAAGTCTCACTCAACACAGCATCGGCGTATGGCATGTTGTTGTTGATATCGTCGTACGATAACTCACCATTCTTCATCACGGTATCCACTTCCTCTTGATCTTTAGCATAGATTTGAGGATCGGCAATAATCTCTTGGAATATTAGACAAATTTGTATTGTCGTCGTCTCGAAACCAGCCAGGAAAAACAGAAACGCTTATGCTGTTATTTTCAAGAGATCGAGCTTGGCTACAGCAGTGTTGTCTTTGCAATTATCTCTCGCTTCCATCAATAACTGCAACATGTCCGGTTGCTAGATACCCTTTTTACGCGTGTTTTTATAGTTTCGTCGACGACTCGCACAAAAAATTCGGTTGTTTCTTTGGAGACGATACGCAGGCCTAGCTTGCGACTTAGTTTGGGAAACAGTATTTCGAGTATCAACTTTAGTATTACCCAGCCCTAAAACGGAAAATCCATTGTTGTATTTGTCGTCGTTGAAATGAAAGTTTGATTGTTCGATCAATTTTAAATAAGTCTTAAGACGAATTTTTATCGTATCTTATCGGTTAGATTAAAGCTGGTATATCAATCGTATGTTAAACGTGCTACTTTAATATTCATCGCAACAGATTATCAATGCCTTATAAATTATTATAGAAAAACACGTATTTTATTTCAAAGTTGATAATTCTTGTAGATTGAAAATACCTTGGAAATTGAGTTTTCCTGTCCACGATAATAGAACTCGTTCTCCGAATTTTTTAAACTATCGATTTCAATCCCAAATACACAGGTAGCGATAACGTCGCAACCGTATCTATTCACAGCATCTCTCATATCAATCTCCTTGTTATTCTTGAATTTCTCAACGAATTCGCAAGCGAAATTATCCGCGCATTTGCTCATCAACTTGAACATTAACTTCTTCTTGCTCGACGTAAAAGCTGGACTAAGTGTATTTCTGATCAACTTTCACCTCTCGCCATTTAAAAAATTTAAGTTTTGTCCAACAACGGATCTGTATTTTCGTCGACAAATGTCTTGCGATCGGCAAAGTGATCGCAATTCTTTACCAATATACTTTTCACCAAATCCAAATCTCGTATGTAGATAACTGGGTTGCCAAATGACATAGAACCGTGATATTTCGAACCTTTGTGAGCTTTGTACATGTCGGTGAACACGTCGTTAACATGTCGTCGACGAGGATACATGGTCGATAAAATTGTACCAATCCAAGGCAATCCACGAACTTCGGGTATGCCCCATGTTGAAAAATAAGTTGAGCTTTTGTAAATTTTGTAGGCGAAATAGAGAAGTAGCGTTGATAGTAGCCACAGTAGATAATACATGTTGTCCATACCAAAGACAGATGCGCACTGATATATGATTCTGGCCTTGAGCGAAATAAAGTACAATGACAGGCTTTATTGCTACGTGTCTGTTATCGTCCATACAAAACTCTTTTAATTTAACGATGAATGGTTTATTAAGTTAAATGTTATTCTATAGACGTTACAATGCCCCGTACATCATAAAATTATAGCCAGCTCTGTGATTTCTCAAAAGAAAAACGTTTCCGGTTGTAGGCAGCGGTGCAATTGATATGACGTCGAGCGAAGATTTACTTTTCACCTACGCTCGAGAAAGTGAGAGTAGTGTTTCATTTTGGCACAGCGCGGTGTCGCTTGCATTTGAGCTATTCGAAGAAATGTTAATTGTAGACGGATCTTATCTTTGGATTTAATTGTACGAGTTTTACGATACATCATTTTTCAAAATTTATCATCTAGTCAACTGATAAAATATCAAGTCTTCTCAATAAAATGTTTTTAGCATTTTACATCGAAACGAAATGAAAATATTTCCAGAGAAAGTTTTCAATTTTTATATTCGACACGATCATTTTCACATTTCACGTAGGCCAACGCTGAGCGAAATGCGAGTAGTAATCAATACGATGTCATTCGCACTCGCCTCTCCTCTCTATATGTTCACTTACAACTGCAGTCGTGTCTCAGCCAAGTCCATATTTTCATTGGTAAATAGTAGAGAAAGAAATTGAACATCTATAATTCTGGTATTTTTCTTCTGCCTCCAACGATTGAAGTAAACAAATTTATAATTGGAATTTAGAATCTGAATAAATAGTAAATGTATTTTCATTTGTTATTTCCTGGTGAAATTCTAACAAAAGAAACCTTGTCTTTTATTGCTGCTTCAATCTTATATATGTTCGTTTACGAGTCTATGGACGTAGTTGTTAAATAATTTCTAGTTCTCGTACATAAATTGCCTTGGATTAAAACGAAAGAACAAAGTCAACGGAGAACATGATTAATTGATACTTAATAGCTTAAAGTAAGCATAAAATAAGTGACAAATCAATTTTCCACAAATCATTATTATTTTACAAACAGTAGATGCGATGAAAGCAATTAGAATCCATTTATTGAACGTTCTTCTTGTAAGAATAGCGTTGTTCGATATTCAATTCTTTCTCCATGCGTAATTCCTCGTCGATATTCAAATAGCGCAGAACAACGTCATTAGCCACGGGCAACCAATGAAGGGGCAATAACTGAGATTTCTCCGAAGTTGGTATCCTGTGCGGCGAATCAAACAAACGTTGAATGATAATTCTCGTAATCTCATTAGAATCAAGTCTTACCCGGTTTTAGCGAAATTCGTCCACAATTCAACCATCTGCTTCATAACTCTATCGCCACCAGTTCCATCCTGTAACTGCTTCATATTCAGAGTATCGAAAATGTTTGCTCTGAATAAATACATCAATTCATCTCCGTGATTAGGACCTTTGAAAATGTAATTTATTTGTTCGTTCAGTTTCAATGTTTTATTGCGTTGAAACGTTTCACCTTGAATTACCTTTAACGTTAGTGTTCAGTTGTATTTTGCTGAGCGAAAGATTTTTGTCGAACGAGAGTTTGTAAAGGTACGTCGGTGCTGAGCTTTTGTGTATTTGGATTTTGACAAGACGATGTATGTTTTCAATAAAAATCAGATCGGCCAAGTAAGTCATCAGGTTCAACTGGCTTTTCTCGTTAATAGCTTCGTTTTTAAAGTACAAGTATCGCAATTCCTCGAGCGTTAGACTGTACGATCGTAATACTTCTTCAATCAACGGGGGCGTATAGTTCTCCAAGTGTTGGTCGATGTCTTTCAAGTCTAATTCCTTTAAGACTTTTGATTTTCGATAGTTAAAATTTAGACATCTTTGTCGGTTCAATACAAAGACACTTTACTTACATCCCAGACAAAGCAAACCTTCTGCCTCGTTATACCCGATCATCAGTGGCACTTGGACCCCCTGTTTTGCAGATTCTGTCGATGATATCGGCATAAACGGTTCTTCGGATTTATCATCGATAGTAGGTAGAAATAGATATGTCCCTTGTACAAATTTCTAGGGAGAAATCCGTTTTTTTTCTCACGTTCGTATTTTGATAATTTGACAGAAAAGTTTATGAAAATGGGATTTTACTTGAGGAGTGGTGAATTCCGCCTGTAACTCGATGAGTGTTTCAAAATTGACTTTTTGCAAAAAATCCAGGATAGCTATTGGATCTTTTTCACGACAATCCAAACGCTCGAAAAATTCGAATAACATAGGTTGATCGGGTAATCTCGTCATGGTCAGTGGGCTCAAAGCCGTGCAACTTTGACAGATTGCCTTGTGAAACAACCCTGCATAGATAAGAAAAAACACTGAAAAATTTGTCGAACTATGAATGAAAATACATTACCTTTTGCCGTTGGCGACATGGTCATGTAATGAACAGACGCGGCACCCGCACTGCCCCCAAAAATAGTTATATTTTCTGGATCACCACCAAAATTTCTTATGTGTTTCTTAACCCACTTCAGAGCCATTACTTGATCTTTCAAACCTTGATTACCCGACGCCATTTTGTCTCTCAAATCGAGAAATCCTTTAATATGCAGCGAATATTTAATTAAATATGTAACAGTGTTTGGAAACCTACATATACCCACCAAAAACACCAAGTCTGTAGTTGATAGTGACAAGTACGACATTCTTCGTCAGCAGATAATCAGGCCCAAACATATTGTCGTTACCACTCCCAGAATGATATGCTCCTCCGTGTATCCAGAACATGACGGGTGAACGCGAGTTTACATCCAAATTTCGCGTGTATACGTTCAAATAAAGACAATCCTCGGAACCGATCACTCGCTTCGATTTCATGTCGTACTGCGCTGAAATCGGGCCGTGGGACGTGGCGTCGAAAATATTTGTCCATTGCTCCACTGGCTGTGGATCCTACATTGTTTGTTTTTCAATGGTGCTAAATTAAAAATCTATTCGCAATCGTTGTCTAGAAACCACTGCATCTTTTCAAAGGCTTTCAAGATTACTTTTATCGCGACGAGACCGAATTGATCGCACGAATCAATTGTTTGATCAACTGCTAGGATCCAAACGCAACAAATCTCTCTTGAATCATCAAACGAAGAGCAAGAAAATTTGTAACTTGTATTTTCGTGCAAAAATCTAAAAAATGTAAAAAACTCACGCGAAATCTCAGCTGACCAATGGGCGGTTTAGCATAGGGTACTCCCTTGAACGCATAGTAATTTTCACCCAAGCAACTTTGCTCGAACGATCCTTGGAATTTACCGCTCGACGTGTTGACAATCGCGTTCTTACGCTCCATCTTCTCGAATGAGGCAATGCCAACTCGTCTGTTATCGCGATATCTGTGTCTCCCCCCCCCCTCCCATCCTCAACTCTACTTATCGAGTGAGAAGTTGTTTTTGTATAACATATGAACACCGGTATGGAGTGTATTTATGATTAGCCCACACCTGTTGCTACTTGTAACAATTCAAATTTTGGCAGAAAACGAGGGATCGATGTTTTTCATTCGCGAATAAGGTTTAGAAGTAATCGAAATTGCTCCGAAATGTATTGGTTTTATTTGGTTGTTATCAACGTAATTCAAAATAGTAACATTATTCCCATCATTAGTATTCGTAAATCGGCAATCGATGTACCTGTAATAAGTATATAAAAAATTAAAATTATTACTGTCATTGACTATAGAGTGCATTTATGCTCGGGATTCATCGGACTGTTGAGCGAGCAACTAAAAGCTTTGGAAAATTCTTCAAAGTTTGACAGCGTGCCGATAACTCGGTAATCGTTCGGAGTAAAAAACGCAGGTTCGTGTTCGGCGAGATATCTCGGTGATGCCAATTGACAATATTTCTGTGAGATAATGAAAAAACAAAAAACAAAAGTAATATAATCACTGTCAAATTTGAAATAAAAAGTACGATTTGTCGACTTACCAGAGCGTAAGACACGAAAAACAGCTGATCGTCGCTCAATTCCTCCAAATCCGGCAGTTTCTCGTTGTTCTCGTTGTCAAAGCTATTTTGAAATGCTTCGTAAGCCACTTTCAGGCCAATCGCGTCGTACATATTCTCATCGATGGTCGATGAACCCACCTGCAATACTTGGCCATTCAGTATGCGCTTGTTATTCAAGTTTGCGTTTGTTTCTCTATGTTACCGAGTAATTGTTGTATTGTCGTAGTATACAGCTGGTCTTGGCTTCGTAGATTTTGTAGGTACCTCCGAAATCGGTCGACCAGGGTGCATAGTACAGATCTGTGTTGACTAAAAATTGAACTATTTTAATAAAACTTGCTCGTGTTAATCGAATACAACGAGAAGCGTGTTTTAATCGCACCTTCTTTTTCCAATGTTTTTGACATCAGTTGACCCATGGTTGGCGCCAAATAACCATAGTTCACCGATCTGACGTGCAGTAATCATACGATAATTTATTGATTTAACGCCCGTAAAATTTTCGGATACTTACAGTGGTACAGAAGCGTGCAGTAACGGCACGGCAAGTTGACCCGCAGTCAAGACTGAAAACAAACAATACCACATCATCGTCCCAATAGTATCGCGGTTTATCGATTAAAACATTTTATTGATAACCTGAACTTACTCAATACGTTCCTCGTTGGGTCGTACGTGGTTCTAGCCAATAACGGATCGATTTTCATGCTTCAAACGAAAAGTAAATTTATGGCTAATGAGGTAACATTCATAACTAATAATTTTACTTCACACATTCAATACTCACTATTTCTTCAAGTTTCGTCCATGTCTCAGACGCTTCAAATTACGACTCGTGAAAAATTCCCGTACGTTTTGCACATTCTCAAAGTAACTCGACGTTATTGTCAGCTGAAATAAGAACGACAGGTGTCCGAAATTTCGACAAGAGAAATAGAGAAATTCAGACGCTTACCCCGTCGTACAAATGCTCGAGAAAGTCTTTTTTCGAGAAGTAGTTGGGGTTGCCGATGTACCACTTGAGAGCGTGCAACTTCACCATTGCTGACTCGCGAGTATCGTCGTCTAGCCAAGTGGAATGTTCCATCTCGTCGAGCATTTGGCCTCGCATCTCGCTTACTATGTCGTATACCTATGCCGTTATTATTTTGTTCGCGTATTAATTATAATTCGATGGGCTCTTTGCTTTTTTTTTGTTCAACGAAACGATAGCGACGAATTTACCATTTTCCGGGTGTTTTCCGAAAAGTGCCGTTTCACGTACTCGTACCTGTATCCGATGCCTAATTTCATGTCGTTTATGCATTCTTGCCATCTGAAATACGTACAGTCGTCGGAATTTCGACCAACAGCAAGATAATGAAAATCGCATTGTATAGAAACCTTTCGTGCACTTTGACTGGCTCGTCACCTTTGGCTACGGCTTCAACGAAGGTCGAAAATACGTCGTGGATTTCTTTGTTGACATACTTCAGAGACGAGCTGACGAATTTCCAGTGAACGTAGTTGACTGGAAGAAGAAACAACGTTGAACCGCGGTGTTCGTTTCCGCTCGGTTAATAATTCGTTCGTGTCTTTGCTTTACCTATCACGTGATTTGGCGTTTCGCTGAGCAATTGCGACAACTTGCGGAGATAAAATTTGTCTTCGACGCCGATTTCTTCCGATGAATCGATTGTTACGTTTTCAATGGATTTAAAAAGATAGTTGATCGCTTGGTACCAGCTTATCTGATGGAGTATTACACGATTAGTACTCGTGTCTTATTTAAAACTTTAGCGTTTCCTTTACCTGGGACGTAACCTTCATATCGCCTATTTTGTCGTAGTACTTTTGCAACTCGTCGACGGTAATGTAGACGCGCGATGGTTCCATATCTTCGCTTTCGGTGCCAGATATTTTCAGCTTGAAGTTGACATTTATTGCAAATATATTAGGTACGACGAAAACCTCGCGAACCTCTCGACAATCGATGGAAAATACTTACGAGTATGAGATGCTTTTCAAAATCAACCATGTCTTCGATATCCTTATCGAGTTGGTCTTCAACGAGCGTTACATTTTTTTCTTTCGCGAATACCAGGACAATGTTTTTGATGAGCTCGGTGTAGCTTTCCAACAGGATTCTTCCATGGCCATCGCTCAGAAAATCTTCGTACAGCGTGCTTCCTGGTTTGTTTAACTGCGATAATAAGGTGTTTTTTGTTTGGACTCGTATAAATGAGTAAACAGTCTGAATGGGCGAGGAAAACGAGTGACTTTAGTAATCACTAGGGAAAATGACATTACTTCAATGACGTATCTGCTGGAATTCCTCTCGTCCGACGAGACGTGGATGTCAAAGAGAGACGAAAGATCTTTGAACGTTGTGTAAAACTCGTGAATGCTCTGCCAATCGTGATTGTCGTCGTTCCAAACGCTCGTGCTCATGGCAATTGGCCAACCGCCAAAGTAATCAAGGACTTCCTCCAACGGCCTGATTCCGTTTTCCTCTATTTTGTCTATAATAATTTTCTCCTCGGTAATGCTCATTGTGCTATGCATGTGTACAAAGTTGCTTTGACAAATTGTGATCGTTCTCTTACCCAAATCCATGCAAGCGCTATACCACCATTTTTCGTATTTTAACGGGGAAAAGTCCTCGTCGTTCTCGTCTTCTTTTAATATTTCTGTTTTGGCAAATAAATCTATTTAGCATTTGTTCTAACGGGTTCTTTTATTTACTTTTTATTTGACGATGATCAAAAGTAACCTCTGGTTTCTATAAATGCTGTATTTTCCGTCATTTTGTCAAGATTCCAGACTTCCTTATCCTCCGGAAGAGCGAAATTAGTTTCCCAATTGCCGCATACGTAGCTGTAGAAATCATCGCAAGGATCTACGGTTTTTCGCATGGAGTTACTTATGATAAGAGCTGAAATAATAATTGACAAATGTATTTCGTTAGATTTGTTAGTTGAGTAATATTTGAGACATTACAAGTTTAATCAATCGTCCAGACTAGAGCAACCAAAGAAAATCTATCGACGTTGCTGCGATACTACAATGGACGAAATGTCAAGTGTTAAAAGTGTCTACCTGCTTTTCTGCACTCTTCATTTTCGCAAACTTTTGCGTTCGCTTCATTTATAATTGGATTTGTCAGGGTAACGCTGACCAATACACTGATTCTGGAAAATAATCAGATTTTTCATGTATTCGCGAAAAATATCCAATACTCGTATGTTCTTACGTAAAAATCGCGAGCCACATTGCACTGTCGCAAAAATCACTCGATCGAGTAATAAAGTTCTCTGTAAACTGGCGTTATTGTCAAAATGTACCATTCTTTTATACACGCTCGTGATACGGAAATGATTCTTCGGAATACGAAAAATAAAATTGGCTTATGATTGATCGTAATGTACGTCGTTACAGATTTCACCGAAGCAAAAAATGTCTCGTACGTTAAAAAAGATTGTGCACCGACAAAGCTTTATTGAATTGTTTGTTTTCCTTTAATAATTTTGGATAGAATGAAAAGCCCAATCAATGCATTCCATGCGCGATACCATATGGTTTTATCATTGACATAATACGTTAAATAACGTTAGTTCAAAAATGATGGAAAATACGAAATTTAAACAAATTTTCCTATTATAACTGGGCAATCTTCGTTACAAGTATACCCGATATCCTTTTTCAAAACTACGCGAACACAATTGCTTCCTTTGTTGTAATAGTCGACGATAGCGAGCAAAGCCAATACGTTAGTTGATAATGTAGGCGACTACAGTCGATTTTTTTTCGCTAAATTATTTGTAAAAAATGCAATTAATCTATAATCGTCGATCGGTTGGTATATTTCGTCGAATAAGGTGAATCCTAGTTTAGTTTGTACTGTTTATTGTGGCAATCAATTTTCGATAACTGACATAAGCGTACACTGATTATTACATAAACATTGTTCATACGTGCAAAAATATTTACAACAATATCGAATACGACGTCAAAATCTTCATTGTGATACATCGATTGCATAAATGATCTTTCATGGTTACACTAAAATTAGTATATCTCGCGTGGTGAAATGGTTATCGTTAATCTTTATTCAGTTTCATTAGTCAACACGCTATTTCGCCAATGTGAGACAACAATTTTACTAGCGTAATTTTTCTTCGTGATTGTACTTTGGTTGACAAAAAGTAGATAAACTTTTTGTTAAAAATTTGTCTTTTTTTCATCGTCATGTTCATTTCCTTATAATATAACGTGATATTGGTAACATACACAAGCTTGACGACACTTAGGTTTATAGTATAATTTACAAAAATAGCAAATTCAAATTCTAATTCGAAGCCTCACTCATCAAAAATAAAATTCTTGAATTATTTTCAATGTCTTTGCTTATTTTTCTTGCATTTATATTTTCAATCAACTCTCTGTCTCTTTTAAAAATGTATTAAAAATATTATCTAGTCATCTTTGTTTAATAACACCTTTTCCATTAACGTCAAAACGCTTTTTACGAGTTTTTTCAATGCTGTTTTAATAAAATGAATGTCTCGTACGATTCATCAAACGAATGCGATTTTGAATTAGAGCATAACCAACTATTCTTAAAAGCAACACGTATACAAAGATAACCGAATAGCGCTACATCCACGAACTTAATAAATACACCTAGAAAATTACACAATAATTGTTACCAATGTTGGTAACCTTACAAACTACGATATATCATTCGACGCAAATGAGATTCATTTTCGGATCATTCCAACGTGTGTATGGCTTGGTGATTGTTGACTTGATATTGTTATCTTTTGAATTAAATCTTCCGACAGGTTTGTGCATATTGGCAGGATTTCCATGTAGTTTTGCCGATGAAAATTGAGCGTTTCATTTTGTAGTCTTCGATCGATGTTTCGTACTTCGTGATTAGCGTATTCTACGAAATAGAGCGATGGAGAACACCAATCCAATCAGCTGAAATCAGAATCGATTTGGTGTTTGTTTATCGTCCAAAATAAAGAAAAACACAAGCAAATCGAAAGCAAATCAAAAGAATCTTCGTCGCGCTTATTCATTAACATTACCGTAAGAACGGCGCCGCCAAAACCAATGCCTATGAGAAGACCCGAGTGCTTTTCCAAGAATTCTCTGGTGGCTTGAGAGCAACCGCGGATGTATGCGTTATTGCTGTTGATCCCATCGTTGTAGCGTGTACACGGGAGCGGCTGTAGTCAAAATACGAATCTCGTTACAACGATATCGTGCAAACGCCAAACAAATATCAAACGAATCAAAGCTGAACCTACGGTTAGTCTATCGGCGTCCAATTGACAACAGCTTTCGGGTACTCTCGAGTAAGAATGACGCGCCCAGTCGGTGTAGCTGTCAACACCGCAGCAATGAAGCTGTAAATGATAAAAACTACCATCAACGAGCAGTAACGGAGACAAATATCGCTCGACTAAATCAAATATTCGATGCACTTACGTTAGCTTGTACAGCATCCCAAGCTTCTCTCACGGGTTTTTCACGGTTGTAGAGGTTCATCGAGTTGCGCATATGCTGTTCCAAATTTTCCTTAAACGACGCTCTGTACACGAGTCCCAAGACTGCGGCGACCGCGATCACCACGGTCAGGCAGAGAAGTATCAAGGCGTACTGTGAGATATAAAGATACAGTTGGATCAACTATATTACCTGGTCAATTTGAGGGAGAGATGGATATTTTTGTCGTGTTCTTACGATATTTTTGATGCGCGATATAGCTTTGAAAAAACAATTCTTACAATCAACTAAAAAAACGGTCGGTCATCTCCTGCACTTTATATGGTCTCGTCAAACGAGCGCAGTTAAAAGCGAGCTAACAAAAGAGAGCGAATCACGCGCGATTAAGACCGACGACAATGAAGTATAATAATCACGTCAACTTACCATCAAAAGCATGCACTTGATTTCGCGCATAGCACCGTAGCATCCGAAGAATGAAACGACCGTGGTAACGATTCCTGCAACGAGTAGCACGTACACCGCGCCGTATAAATTGCTACTTCCATCCTCGCTCGTCAGGTAGCTTATGTAGTTGACTTTGTAAACGAGAGCTACTATCGATATCGCCATTATGGCCACTCCGGCGATCTGAAACAATATTAATAATACAAATAGAGTTTAGACATTCAAGACGATTATTTTTCATCTCCAACGTTGACGTCTGGCATAACTATTTGACAGTCGTTGAAACATTTATTCTCGTCAAGAGATATTTTGTAGTTGAATCAATGCTCAAGATGCCTGATGCGTGTTTTTAAGATTAATTTTCGAAATCATTTTAAATCCCACGAAGTCAAACGTTAGGAGACCACTGTGTTCCATTTATCTTACGTGTAATTCGACAACGGATCGAAAATAAATTTACTCTACTCAAACGTATAATTACAATTACCACGCATTACGTAGGATTTAATTTGTTCCAATTAACTGGTATACTCGACTTTCGAACAACGACAAGAACGAACCGCTACAATGGAGCGATAGAGTCGTCACCTCAAACTCAAAAACGACCGAAAAAGGTCTCACGCGATAAAATAATTTTGTCGTAGCGTTGATTAACGCTTTGCCTAATTTCAAAGGTACTCTAAAAAAACACAATTGCCCGATGTTTTTTTCAAGCAAGCGTATGACCTCAGCGTTAATAGCAACGCGTCGTTGAGTCAACGAACAGATGCAACGCTATGAATGAAAAAATAAAAGTCGTGACTCAATTAGGCCTCGTACGCCTGGTGCGTGAAAATGTCGTTACGAGAAACTTTGGTGGAGGTCAAAAAAGGAAGGAGGTATACTTACGAAAATGATAAAGTTGATAAAGAACAGGACGTATTTCATAAAACGGCCGCAGCCGTCAAGCTCCGTGTGGTATCCCATGCTTTTACTCGCTTATCTCTGTCTGTCCTGTAACGAAGAAAAATAAGAGCATGAAGTTATTGGTAGATGTAAATCTTGATAACTAGGATTCACTTGAATACAAAGCAGTGTTGACAAATAATCTCTCTTTTATTTAGTGACGCGCACTCGTTGGAATTTCGCATTACACTCGAGTAGGTGTGACTATTGTACAATTATACGTTACAGCGATGATTTCCTTGAAGCGTATGCAAAAAAACGAACTCGAATCAATCAAATTAAAAAAAGAGTCCGATACGTTTGAATTAAAACGTTTGATAAATTGCATTGTTAGCTCGTATCCTTTGTAGTCCTAAATCGTACGTAGAAACGTGACTAGCCAATTAAATAGATATACGATGCCGAGCACATCGCGTAATTTCTTAATATTACAACCACGACAACGCCTCAATGACATATATACTCTCGAGACGACGACGAAGCTGATTCATACGTATCGCACACGTACGCGTAAAATGAATCGTTGCTTGGGTGTTTTTTTCTTTTTTGACTTTTCAACGCTTACGTAATGATCCCGTAGCGTTTTGCGCGTAAACATCACGCTGAATTCGTCATTTCCGTGGTGTTTTTACATACATATATATACGTGGTCAATCGATGTGTCATTTCCTTGCTATATATAATCGACTATATCACTCAATGCAAATAAGTTGTATACGAGAAAAGAAAACAAGGGGACACCCGAGATGTACGTATGTACACGAGTAGACTGTTTGCGTGTGTAGGAAGTGGGTTAGGGCCTTGTCAAGGTCTTTTGTCTTCACGCATCGCGGCGCATTGGTCTACCGCGAGTCTAGTTTCGAAAGCGAAACGTTTTATTTTTCCTTTATTTTCTATTTGCGTACTTGAACTTCGTCGTTGGATGTTGTTTTATTCCGTACATGTTGATTGCTGTTTAGCTTCCTCGAGATACGCGCGTGTCCGTGTACGCGTATTTGAGCTTTTTTTGAGTAAAAATAAAAAAAAATTAATAATCGGTATTCTCACGGAGTTACGTAAGGTGAATTATATTCACTCGTCAATTCTATACTTTGTTACGATCGTTTTGATGCGTAATGCCGAGATAATGCTATCAATTTATATAGCGCGAGCTCGTTTGGATATTATTATAGTTTTGTAATCGGATCCTTTCCACGCGATGCTAATACTTCTAATCGCCATTCATTTCTGAAGTATCACGAAGTGTAATTTTAATTTTGAACGAGGAAGTCTTGCGTGTTTTTTAAATAAAAATGGACGTTAGTATTTGCGAACTACCCGTTGAAAATAAGGACAATTTTGGTCGTTCGTAAAAATCAGACGTACGACCCAAAATTCCCATGTATAATTTTTATCGTTATTTCCCATTAACAAAAATCACGAGCTTGCGTAATTACTCTTTGAGCGCGTACGCAGGCTTATACGTGTGTGTGTGTGTGTGTGTGTGTGTGTGTGTGTGTGTGTGTACACTTTCTACTCTGGACGCTTCCCTCCAACGAAAGCAAAAGTATGCATCATCATAAGTAAACTAAAGTCGTCGCACTTGACCTACTGACCGGCAATAAAACGATTTCCGTCGTTAAAAAAACAATCCCAATTCTGCGTAACGACGTTACGTAGCGCAAGGTCGTATATCTATACAACGAGTGAAATTGGCAAATTTTCCGAATCGTCGACACGTTTTATTATATTTTTTCTTCTTCGTCCATGCTAATACTCGCAACAGTGACCTCGCAAGATTAATAGGCTTTTAGGTCTATTGCGCAGGCGCTACTGCCGCTGCTAGAAACAAGCCGAAGGCTGAGAATTTAATATTTTCTTTCTTCTCGAATAATTTGCGCTTTAAACGTTGTAGCCTTCTGCTACAACGTTTGTCCTTTAACGTGTTTTGGTTTCCAAATATTTTACGCGATACATTTATTTATAATAACGCGTAATCTACAACGACGTGCATTTTGACAAAGACGATGTAGGACGTTGATGTTTAACAACGCGCCATAATTGTCTCGACCCGCATACGAAAATGCCGAACAAACGAAAAACCTTGACGATTCGTAATGGTGCAAGAGTACTATCCGCGTGGTTTTCCATGTCTCCTGTTTAATAACGGCAAAAAACCACGAACCCCGTAACGATAAACGGCCAAACAAAACAATACGACCCTTTCTTTCGTCGACCGAGAATGCGAGCCCAAACAGGATGGTTCTCCGTATACCGCAACGTTATCGTGTGAATATACAGTCCGACGTCACGAAAGGAAAGCATTATTATATACATGTGCAATGGCATATGCGCAGCAACCGTGCACCTGCGTGCCCGTTCTCGTACTCGTTCGATCTCGTATGGTTCGGGTCAAGCTCTCGTGCAACGTTCCGTACTTCGATCGGTATAGAACAAGATAATAAAAAAATATGCGCTTGGAACGTTCCTCGCATATTCGTGCGCGAACTGTATTTGTTGCGCAACGTTGACGTGCCTATTGTCGCGTTTATTTATCTTTTTTGCCGTCGCTCAACGGAGACGTACGAGAAATGCACGATATAGTTAGCGTACCTATAACGTGCCATTATCCTCATAAGATAAGGGATTGAGGTGAGCGCAAAATGTAATATTCAAAGGGCACATCAGATATTGCAAAGTGTGTTTTGTTCGGTTGCGCGAACGCGTTTCTGTATCGAACGGTAGCTGTTTCAGTATCGCAACACGTGCTTTCGTTTGCGTTTTTTACGAAAAAAATGTTACTCGAGGTACCGAGTTTTTCGAAGGCTATATATAGCACGAGGAGATGCCCGATTGAGATAGAGGCGGTACGTGCGTAGAATGCTCGAAACTAGTTTTTTAGCGTTCCCCTTCTAGTCCTAGAATTCCATTGGAGCAAGAAGGTGAATTCAACTGCCGCGCGAAATAATACGGTGTGGATGTATTCGAACGATGGGGAAGACAATAACGCGAGTGAAAAACGAGATAGGCTGATGAGTTTGTCGGTGTTGATGGTTATCGGCGAGTCGTACATGCGCGCGTGGGTGGGTGGGAAAGCTCAGCGATAACTAGAGCCCCGAAATCAAATATAGGGGCTCGCGTAAAGCGGCGGGTGGGAATCGCCTTTCGGATTTTTCGAGTTTACAAGTATTTTGCGATCGTCGAGTTAACGCGTCGTTTAAGATTCACGCAAAGGACAGCACCGTTTCGTACACCGGCCTCGACTAGAAGTACATAAGCTCTCGAATAAAAGCGAGCGTTTATCGTCGGTAAACAACATCCCTCGTACACGAAAAGCAAATAAAGGACGAGCTATGGACAAAGGGTGAAAATGTCACGCGACCTACCTACTTCGACAATGTTGTACGTTGTACAGGAAGTGACGTTGCTACGAGGAAAAAAATACAAAACAAAACTGTCGCCACGATCGTTATTAACTTTTCAAGATATTTATCCATCGTGAAGTACAACGTAGTAGCGATGTTAACAGCAAGCAGTTGCGAGGGTATTCAACTCGCGGCGGTGGCTGTTTTTTTTTCGAGATTCGTGATACTAACTCGCGTGGAAGGTTTCTTTTTTGTTATTTCACGTTTATCGCTGGCTCTAGTTATTCAAATGAAACTTTAAATGTTTTCCGATGTAAAAAGGGAAAAACATCTTGGAGGATACACTATAGAGCACGATTGATCGATTAATCGATTGGATGACTAATAGGTAAATCTAGCGGTGTGCAAGTATACTTGTTGATCGTGTACTTTCATAACGATATTTTCTTCGTCAATGGGAGAAGCCCCTTAAGTACCTATCTGCCAAGGAAATAAATGGCATTTCCCTATCGCCCTACTTTCCTTACAACAACCCCTCCCTCAACTGTACTTTCTTGTTTCTATTAAATTTTTTTCTTCCGTGCGCGTGCTATCGTAAATTACGAAAATTACGCAGAGGGGTTACAAAAGCTTTCCCTTCGAAAGCCAAAACGCGTATTCAAAGGAAAACCACGTCTTTTTTGTACACTCGTTACTTACAACATGAACAAGAGAGATTACTATAGCGATGAGTCACGCGCTTGGCCTTTCACTATAAGAATCGTCGCACACATACATCCATACATACATACATACATGCACACACACTCACTCGCTCACATATATTTATTTTTTTTTTTGAAAAGGAAAACGTGCACGTGCATCGCGATTCGCGTGAATCATTCGCGCTTGCGCGCGAGAATTTGTTCAATCGACTGATTATTACATTTTGGCGATAGCTACATTGACATTTTCGAATGGTACGAGTTAAACGACGATTTGGAGTTTACTATTTGAGATACGTGTAAAAAACGAGGTGACGTCATCGGCTGATTTTCCGAGGCGCCTTATGTTTTCTCTTCGGACCATGTTTTTGCGCGTGTAATCTTCATAACTCATCTCATTTCTAACAATAAAGCGCATTAGCATGCACGTACTGTTTTGTTAATTCATGGTTGCTCTTTTTTATTTTTAACCGTATTTCGCAAAGTTGGAGCGTGACGAGCGTCAATTAAAGATCCGAGGAAATTGAAATCGTACGTCGTCCGTAAACTACAATGCCAACGAGTGATTCTTTTATCGATACTTGTTTTTCGTCTTCGTTCGACGATGTTACCATTTTATGTTTTTTGTTTGCAAATCTTACGTAGAATTACGGAAAATCACTGTTATTGCTAGGTAGGTAATCGTGTGTATTTAATACGTGACAATCAACGCTAAACGCTTATGCAAGATCACTGGCGAAAACGAAAAAAGAAAAATGTTTAAAGAAATTGGTAAGAATGTCTTGTTTACGAAAACGCTTGCAGTTTTTGCGCTTCGCGAATCGTGTAATCTTTTTCGATTTTGCGCGCACTTATTAACGATATAATTGGAGGTAAAACGAAACGGTCGACGATATCCGAAAGCGCGTCACTACCGTACCTCTTCGAAACACATGTACTTCAATACGCGTCGAAAGTAAAAGTGAACTCTCTCATAAAAGTCTCGTGATGTTGCAATCTCTTGAAAAAAAAAAGAGAGAACCAAACGCTCCGGCCTATAACCGTGTTTTCACGCGTGATCAGCGTCATCTTCGTAACGATAAAATAATATTCACGTGTGGTCCTCGCGTGCATTTCAAATGGAAGATCGTGCAGCAGCCTTCTTGTAACCTACTTATTCTCTCTCTCTCTCTCTCTCTCTCTTTCTCTCTTTGGAGAGAAAGAGTTGTAACGCACGAGCGCGCGCTTTATCACGTATATTGGAAATTCTCGCTACCATCGGAATATATCGTAATAAAGATTTCGAATTTGCCAAAACAATCTCGAACGAATACCATTCACTTTTAACGCTCACACACATACACATATACACGCACGGTCATGTGCACAAATGGGTATTGTCTATATATGTATATAAATGAACGCACCAACAACAAAAAAATACGAAGGAGCGGGAGAGTTGCGTTCGCCGCCGTTACTCCAGTCGAACTGTGCTGCTAACCGAGGCAAACGACGCAGGTATGCCTTTCCCCTCTACTATATACCACTTCGACGGAGAGACTATTTCGTGGTATTTTCTCGCCCGCCTTTTGAATCCATCCTTTCTTCTTTAGTTCTTCTTTTTTTTTTACCGGTTGCTTTAGCTGCTCTGATCGATATAAGGATTTTTACTCGACTTTTGATTTAAGGGTCAGACTTACTCTCTCTCTCTTTCTCTCTATGTATCTATCTATCTCTCCTTTTATAGTTTTCGAAAGTTAATAAGTCGTATTCACGTTGCCACGATACTGAATTTATAGTGTAGTTTCGATCCTACAATGGATTGATTGTATTTAAAATTCGTCAACGGGTGAATGTACCAATTTTATCTCGGAATATTCAAATACTTGTACATTAATGTTTCAAGTGACGATTCTATTGAAATAATTGACAAGTAATAAATATTGTATAATTTGTGCTTTCTGACAAACCATTAAAAACGTTACTTTTTTCATTGCTTCTCAACCTTTCGACGATTTATGCAGTCACGCAAACTATCATTTCGACAAGAACATTGTATGATTAATATGTAAGTCAACGTTAATGGAAAGTTACTCGAGACATATAAAAACGACCATAAATTAATGCATCGTCTTACTTTGAATCTGTTTTTGAACGACCGCTTATTGAAATAATCGTTTTTTTTTTCAATAATTGTTTAATCAATCGACTTTTTCGTCGAAATAGATACCCATACAAGGTGTGTGATAACACTAATTAATAACAACAAATTTACCGTAAACTTACTACGTAGCTACATAATGCTGAATAAAACTAATAAAACCTGTGAAAATTTTATGTAATTGAAAAGTAAGTAATTATTCGGAATAATTTTGGAGTTCGAGCAAACCAGATTCGTTTGCTTCAAAATGCTATTGAAGTAATTTCTTGGAAAAAAACTCATGATGCACGACTTAATGTACGATTATCCAAGAAGATACTTGTAAATAATGGATTTGTCTTAGATTGGAAAACGAGATGATTCATTACGGATATAACGAAAGAAAAAATAGAAAAAACACTTCAAGTTATGAATAATCCTCTTTTATTATAATTCAATAATACATTCCCGAACCATCATACAACGATGTATATAAGTATAAAAATCAACAAGTACAGTACGGTACAAAAATACTGAAAACTGGAATTTAATAATAGGAACTCATTTGTATTTGATCGACGATTGCATGTGTATAAATTTTGTTCGCAATTGTGCTATAAAATAAACTAATCTCTACCAAAAAAAAAAATATTATTGGGAAATTAAAAATCGTTGCCTATTTTAAAAATTCAAATAATTACGTGCGCGAAAATTAAAATGTCGACTAACGTTTTGTTATAATTTACATAGGGGAATTCTGTCTTTGCTTTCTGGATCGTTAAAAATTTCTATCCTGTTCCTTTTTACAGTAGTTTCACGAAATTGCTTAATAGACATTGCTAATCTGTCTATTTCTTGTCTTTCAAATATATCAATATCCTGGGGATACATTGAATCTCCTGGTAGTAATAAAACCAATCCGTCTCTTAAACCCACAGCCACCTTTTCAACAATGATAATTAGACAATTATGTTATTGTAAAAGGAAGAAGAAGACAGACTTTGCATCAAAAATAAACTTACAGAACAAAATCTTTGAGCACCATTTTTTGATTTTTCTTTAGCATAATCCATTAAAGTATCAAAATTTCTGCACTTTGCTAATTTTGAAAGTTCATATTGTTGTGGTGGAAATAAGGAAGTTATATGTGTTCTTAACATATAATCTGGTGTTGCCCACTTGACAGAAAATATTAGTTCTCATTAGTATAACTCAATGACTGTATGAATTTCTATATATTTACCACAAGATCTTCCATTTCTTGGTACTCAAGTTTTGTATCAGGTATGTTTGGTAAGCCAGTAAAAAAGAAAGCAGTATTAACACGCTTTGTAATGGAAAAACTATTTCCACTCATCCAATTTCTCCATTCGTATAAAGCCCACACATTGGGATAACAATTCAGTTCTTTGCACATATTGTAAAACTCTGTTGAATCATTGTGTACTTTGCGTTGCCAATATTCTAGCTCGTCTTTTTTTACTAAAAAATAAATAAATTTATGTATCGTAATTACTTAAGTTTCAGATCAATATATTGAAATAGAAATGGGTGTACTAACAAATAAAATTACTGCTTATTTTTGGTGCTGGGTTTGCGTTAAATGTATTGCTACAAAATAATATGCCACACTCTTCAAATGTTTCACGTATTGCACTTATCCTCAATGAAACTTCTCTGGGTAATTGATTTACTATACTGGCAAAAATTTCTGGCCTAGATTTGCTTTTTGGAATAAGAGATTTAAAGCTATTTTCATTATAGCCATAATTTTTAAATAAATTTTGCCACTTTAAATCAGCATCCGATGGTTCTATCATGCCACCAGGAAATACATAAGCCCCACCATAGCTACCTTTACTTTGTCTTTTTAAAAAAAGTACATTGTAATCGTACTAGGATTAAAAAAAACAAATTACAATTATAAAAAAATTTTATTACAGGCTAACGTAATTATAACTCACTGCTTGACCAGGTTTTGATACAATTTTACCAGCAACGATCAAACTTGCCGCTTCCTTCCAAGTTTTCATTTTGATGAAACTTTTATTATTAATTAAAATGTTAATAATTTGGCAAATTCGATTTTTTTATTTTTATGAACGATGCCAATCATTCATTTTACCCCTCGAACGCCCTTTCAACAAAAAATACCGTGTGCGTTGCAAAGTAAACACTGAAATCGAAAGAAAAAAACAAAAAGCTTTTCAAATCGATCGCTATACTCTCTGTCTACACCCCTACACATTCTAAGTTTGCGTACGTCAGAAACATAGGATCATATGGTTACGTTAGGTTAAGCTTTAACTCCGTGCGTGGTTGAAAGTAGATGGCAGCAGGTGACAGAGACTTGAAGGAAATGGCTGCGCCGAGATAGCAATAGACAGCGCGTAGAAGGTAGTGTGTGTGAGTGGTTTGGCGTGGTAAGTATAGTGTCCTGAGTGCGAAACGTCGCTGAAAAAGGCAAAGAAATTTAATTGGATCGTTTGATCGATAATTTTAACGTTATCGTCGTTTAATTGATCTAGTTAGACGCTCGTGTGTTGAGGTATCTTGATTTCTAACCAACAAAACCTACCAGCTGACTGGATGTTTACGCGGACAATTTCGCGCTGTTCGCCGGATTTTTCTCGTTGATATGAGTGGATAGCACAAGTTTTATACGTTTTGACAAGTTCACAAAATTATTTCATACAAGTTGCAGTCATGACGATTGCACTGATGGAGAAGCTTCGCGAGTATGGTTGGTAAGTATGACGGTCGTAGACTCGATACATTCTCGGGGAATTTAGTCTATTAATAAATTCATCCCTTATTATACTTTGTGTTTACGCGAAATTTTCATTGATATACGAATATTTGTTGTTTCGTTGAAATAAATGTACATTTTGCCAGCTTTTTCATTTTTGTTTACGTAAAAATAAAACGATTTTTGTTTGCATTGCTTTTCTGCGCTTTTTTTATTTAAACATAAAGTTTCGAAACCATTTAACTGTGTTGTTTTGTTAAAATTTTGACTAATGCTGAAAAAAATACGAATATTACACCAGGTTCTTAACTGAGCAAGGCTTTGAAACTGTAAGTGATTATGGAAATACTACTGATATACAAAAGATTATGAAACGTGCTTCAGAGGTAAGCAAAATTTAATTCAACTGATTAAAAAATAAGGTTTTAAGTGTAATAGCATATGGCTTTATTTCTTTTGTAGCATGATTTAAAAGAAATTGGGAGCGGAGACGGTGACATGAGCCAAGGTGACATTGTTTTACAAATTCAAAAAGTTCGTAATGTAGCTGCTCCAAAGCATAATGAAGAATCTCGAGGAGCTCCTCGTATGTTAAAGCTTTCCATGACAGATGGCAAGAATAATTTTCAAGCTATTGAAATAGAAAATATTTCTTCCATTAGGTAAGACTTCCATATATTTATAGAAATCACTTTTAACAACAATACAAGAGATATTAATAAATGTTTTTTTTTTTAGTTTAAATACACCTCCAGGTACAAAAATAGTATTAAGAGGAGGAACTGTACCTATGTCACATGGAATTATTTTGTTAAAGCCTTTCAATGTTGCTCATGTTTATGGTGGCAAAGTAGCAAATCTCGTAGAAAAGTGGGAATTAAATAAGGTAAATATTCATCGGTTCATTTTAAGCAATATCATTATACATTTAGACAATTTTTGAACGGTGCTGTGTTACAGAAATTGGCATCTCATTCGCGTTTGAGACCTGTAGAAGAAGGTGGCCCACCACAATGGATTCCATTTGGCAAAAAAATAATTAAAGTCACAGAGCAAGGAAAGAACTTTAAAGCTCTAGCTGAGAAAGACTTAAAAACTACAGAGGAAAATGCTGAATTCGAAGCTCAGCGTAAGAATGCTATTGCAGAGGCAGCTAAGCAGGGTAGCAAAAAAGTATTTGGCGGTGGTAATAGACAAGTAAGTATTTCTTATCCATATTTATTTGTGTTTACTTTTGCAATTTATCAATGGTCATGTTTGTCTCATAGCTTTTGGATCACAGTGTTCAGAGAATAGTGGATCATGGGTTTACGATAGAACAAGCTGAACATGCATTAAAAGTTAATAGAAACAACATTGATCGTGCCCTTAAATTTTTGCAAAAGAACGATAACAAAAATAACAGGTAAAAGCGTAACATACTTTGAAACGTTGAAAATTGTAGCTAGACATTCGTTTTATGCAATGTTTCTTTTAGCAATAATAGGGATGGACGTGAGCCTCGCGAGTCTAAAGGGAAGAGAGGAGAAAAAAAATCAGAAGAAGTAACTGGAAAGCCAAGTAGTGGAAAGATCTCTTTGTTTGATTTCCTCGAGGACAAATTACCAGCACAAGTTGAGACAACCGAGACGAATAACACTCATCATAGAGATTCTTATGGGAAAGATAAATCGGATAATTACTCTGATCGTTATCATCAAAGGAGTAATGAGCATAATCAGTCAGGACGAGGTGGAAGGTAAACAATTGAAAAGATTATTTCTGTGTTGGAGTGATATTTGCGCGAAGTTAATACCGTAATTTGCTTTTAGAAATTCTCGAGGAAATCGTGGTTACCAAGTGCCTCCACGACACCAGGAAGAAAACCGATCAAACAAGTATTCCAACAATTCAATGGGCAGTCAGCAATATAATCAATATGGAGGCGCGAATTCGCAGAAATCGAAACCGCCGAGATTCCAACGTACTCAGGAAACTCAAAATATAAATCAAAGTTACACAAACTCTTATCCACCAGAGCCTATTGGTAGTTTTACCAAGTTTCCTCAGGTCAACGAGTTCAGAAACACGTTGCCGAGTATTCCGCCTTTCCCTCAACACCAAGAGGTTGTCGCCCCTCGAGACTTCCCGATTTCCACTTTTAAACAAAATCATCAGGATTATCAAGCAAAGGTATATAGTGATCGATTTTAGAAGTAAATTCATCCATGGTACACATTTAGCTTAAACCGAACTGTAAGAAGAAAATGTCAAAGTAAAAAGTTTTGTATGTTCCTGTAGATACAGCAAGACTATCAATCTAAAATGATAAGCAACAGCCAAAACCAGAGCTACGACTTTAATCATCTTCGTCATGGTCAACTACCAGAGCCAGATTATCGACTATATCAGTCCAATACTGTGGATGGAAATTTCAAAGGTGGACAGCCAAATCGCTTCTATGGCGCGACTAACGATAACTTGGGGTTCCAAGGAATTGGCGATAGTTTGGCCGCGCAAAAGAACAATAGTTATTACAGTAATAGCAATAACAAGAGTGACGAGTCTCTTGGTGGCACTTGGGTGTGGCGAGTTGGTGACAGGTGTATGGCCAAGTATTGGGAGGATAATATGGTGAGAGACAATTGGGCAATTATTTCTACTTTATTATGGTATGAACGGGAGTTGATTGATATTTCTTCGTGCAGTACTATAATGCTGAGGTGACGGCAGTTTCCAAGACGACTTGTGTTGTGCAATTTAAAGAGTTCAACAATTATGAAGAAGTACTGCAAGTTGATTGTATACCTATAACTGATGATGTAAGTCGTTGGCTGTTTTTTGGTTTACAGGGGAGGGGAGTTCTTTGAAAAGATAAATAATGATCGTTATTTTGCAGGATCCACCTCAACACTATTTTAGTCAAGATAATAACAGGAGGGCGGACCATCGGTCAAGTAATCGCCCGCCTCGTTTTGAACAAAATCAAATTAGTTCAAACAGTAAGTAACAGTAATAATTCTTATATTAAGTACTTGTGTATTAAATTGACGTGAAAAAACTCGATAATTTTTCAGGTATGGAGTATCGTCGTGGTGGTGGCGGTGGATCCGCAGGCGGTAGCAAGAATAATTATCGCAAACGTAATCAGCAACGTAGCACTCAACCGATTTACCAACCGCCAGCCTAACGTGGCGGCGGCGTTGGTGACGGTTCTCCGTTTACCTAGGATTTGTTCACGCCAAGCTAGTACTGCCTCTTACTCTGGGAGCTCAATTGGCTTTTCGAGGATGCCAAGCTCCGTTGATCGAGGATTTATCGTGGGAAGATGGCAATGAGAATGCTTTCAATTGACCCTTTCTCCATCAAACTACATTTTGTTTGTTTACGTTGCAGTTTTCTAAGGAACAATTTTAAGCCGTGTAATTTGTTTTGCTTTTCATGCTAAATCAGTTTTGAATAATAATACAAACGAAAAAACTAGCAATAATGGTGGGTCAAGGGTTGATCTCGGATCATTTAAAAAAAATATTGAACAACATGAGGTTTTTGTCGAGTATAAGGTAGTTATCGGAGAAAGAAGCATTTAATATTAAATGACTGCGGAAGTAACTCTTTCTCTCCTCCTGCAAATCATTTGATAAGTTCTAGTCAGAGATTAGCAGCTCCCGAGTAGTATTCGGTACTTATACGATTTGAAACGATCGTTATGTTTAACAAAAAACTCAAGGCGATTTATAATCGTTGTATGTCGCAGATCCGAGATGACGCGCTACGCTTATTGCTGTCTTCTTGTATAGGTAACGTTGTAATTTTTCGAGAAAGATTCCGATATAGGACGTTTTTAAAAGATATCCCGTAGCCGCCATAGTTAGTCGAATGTTCTAGCATCGTCGTCAATGAATTTTCAACAACGCAATCGCAATTACTTACATTGTATTATAAAGAGAAAAGAAAAAAATAACAACTCGAGTCGCGGTCATCTGTGATTACCGAGAAGGAAGTAAGCGCAAGAGATCGTTTGCATCACGTTGTAGTTGCGTCTTGCCAAGCAAAGAAACAAATAAAACAAACGATAAATATGCGTCAAGCCATTGTCTTTACGTGAGATATACTTTCGCTGTTTGTAAGACGGCGGTGGAACTTTGTAATATTTATTAATGCGTTTCCACGACATAGCTGTATGTTTTACATTAAACTAGCAAAGTGAAAACGTTGGATATTGTGTTGTCTCATTATTGTCAATTCCGTACGTTTTATTTTTTCCTCCGATAAAAAAGCTCGTACCGTGATTTAAGACGATATTGGTTTTTGAGCCTCTTATCGGTGCGTTATCTTTGGTCGTTTTGACGTCATCGGCAAAGTCATTTCCGCTAGAAAGCACGTTACCGCAACACGATCATACGAGTACGCGCACAATTCAATTATTATTTTGTTCTTTGACGAGAAAAATACGATAATTTGTCGTGAATTTAAATTGAAATTTCCAGTTACAAACGTAACTTGCGATAATTGATACTTATGCAACGCCCGATCCTTCATCAACGACCCAGATATTCTTCGCGTAATCTTCACTTTTCGCGAGAAGATATCTCCTTTATATCTAGGTTCTTTTTCTCTCGTGCTCCAAATAAAAAAAAGAGGACTCGAGCGAGCAAAAGGATTATCCGCTTGGGCTCTGAGAGGGGCTTCGTCTGAAAAAGTTTCGCGACTGAAAAAGTTAATTTTCGCGCGCTCGCGCTTCATATAAATCCGATCGGGCTAATTAGGCAGCTCACCTTTCAGTTGAGATTAGCGCCAAATTACGTCTTTTTTTTCCACGACACGTACACTCTTTTTACCTTTTCCACCGTAAGGAACTTGGCCTTTTCATTCGCTTCGTAATCCTTTCGGCTATTGTGTCGCCGAGGCATCTTAGTTCTTCTCCCTTTTCCGTGTTCCTTTCCTCTTTCGCACAGGTACATTGTTAGTTTCATGCGACGACCTGCTTATCGAAATTGCGCGTTATCACGAGTATTAATCGAATATCAGGATTTTTTATTCTTTCGAATTTCGTACAATTTTGGTCGTTATTAGAGAGGATACGACTAAATTGCATTTCGAAACTCGTTAAACGTACAACGTTGCGTTTTTATTATTCGCGTATCGAAAAAAATTCGAAATCAGTTGGAAAAATCGCTACTGAAAGCTATTTTACAATTATTCCCAATTTGAATTAAAATTAAAATTAACAACGTCAACTAACGATTCGACGATCGTCGTCCACCAATCGACAAATAAAATTTCCATTTCCCCGACTCACAGCTAGTGCACTTAACGAGCTCTGCGGTTCCGTAGCCAGAGAGCCGTCGATGTGAAAATAAGAAAAACTAGATCAGACATACGTACACACCCATACATACAGACGAGAAACCACAAGCCGATCGCTATAAGCGTAATCCTGACGCATCGGGGATTTGCATCGACGACGACGGATGGCGACAGCTTTTCTCTCTTTTTGAGTTACGACCTAAAGAAGAAAAAGTCGATTGCAGGGCTGCTTTCTCACTCCCTGCGCTCGCCTCGTTATCGCTTTAATAAAACAAAAAAATACGAAAGAAGTTTCACGGAGACAAAGAAAAAAAACAAGGGGATAAGGAGGAAGGAGAAAAGTTTTGTTTATGCCGCGCAATTAAAACTCCCCGCGGCAACGAGAGAGTAAGAGAGACCGAATGCAGAACAAACACAATGCGCTCGAGCGTTTGTGTTGCAGCGACAGATAAGAAAACTCACTTAGGAATATCGTTGGAAGGGGAAGAGGGATGGGGTAGGATTATGATTAGGTTTGAAATAAAGTTTTTTTTTCCATTTCGTAATTCAATCTACATATCCACGGCGAACTTGTTAAAAAAAAACAGGAAATTCATGTTTACATAACCATCAAAAGGACGATAATCATCGCTACAAACTCTGTCGCATATCGGGCGTTCAAACGTATATATGGCTTTGGCATCCCGACAAACAAGCACTCAAGCAAAGCTCTCAAGACAGCAGGAGCAACCGCAAATTTGAAGCTATCAATCCACTTGGAAGGTCAACCTTATTGCTATCGCTCTACCCAGCGCGGCGTGCGCGTGAGGCTCCTTGAACTGACTGGTCTAAGAGGCACTCGATGTTGCGCGCGAGGGCTAAGTAAATCAGCCTCCCGACGCACAAAGGGGGGCCTAACATCCTGCACGCTCCCGCTCTCTCTCTCTCTCTCTCTATCTATCTCTCTTGTTCTTGATTGCCGTGCAAAATGTGTTTACGGCCAAACTCCCTTACTCCATACGTTTGCGCGAGAGAGCCTGTTTTCTTTTTCGCTCGAGTGCTTTTTATTTTTTTCTTGCTTTTTTTTTATCTTTTTTTTTTCTAGTACTTTGTAAAGGTGTGGCTACACAGAATTCAATAGATGGACATGGTTTGTGTGTTGGGGTTCGCTGATGGTATAAACGCAGAATTACTTGACTTTCTCGCGCTGATATTTCTCGATGCGTAATTTTATCAGCAGTTGTAAGACGAGTGTAACATTTGGTTGATTTCTATTACGTCTGTGTATTATAAGCAATTTTTATCCAGCCGTTTCTCGCATTTTACTCTTATTTTATCAATGAAAGTCAAAACCAATTCTCTTCGTCAAATATATATCAAAGTATAAAGAAAAGGAAAAAATCGTTGTTTACCGCATCGCCAACCCTCTCAAAGAGAAATTAGTATAGTGGCCGTGCATCGTGCAGTGTTTGCCCGTCGGTAGAAGTAAGACAGCCAAGTGTTCTTCGAAGGCACTTTGGAAAAGGGCAGTTTTTGCCGAGAGACAGCTTGAGTGGCGCCAGCAGAATGCACTTTTGCGTCTATATATATACGTTGCTGTTACTGTTGCTCTTTCGGCTGGGAAAAGCTTCGGCTAATTGCTTTACCAAGAAAAACTCACGGGGTCTTATTCGCTTTGTCGAGGAAATATTTGTCTTTATTTCTTTGTTTATCTTCTTTTACTTCGAATAAATTGCGGATACCTACAGCGGGTAATCGCTATATTTGCATGCTTTGCGGAAAATTACGGGTAATTGTAGCAAGTTTTATATATTGACACGTTTTATTCACAACCCTCGAAAGCAAACATCTATTTCTTATTAATATCGATCGATGTCATTTTTTTTTCAGGAATAGTACATCGTAAGGTAAGTGCGATTCGTGTAGTGTTTCTTATTACACCTAAGCATTAAACACAAGCAATTTTTATCAATGAAAGCATACGTTGAATAAAACGGTGTTAACGTCAATCACGGTGTGCTGATAACTACGCGTGATAAGATGGTAGCATTTGTACTTACATAAAACATATTTATCACCGCGATATTGAGATTATGGATCTTTTGAAATATTACCTTATCCGATATTTTTAGCAAATAAACACTCCTCGCGCATAATCCCCAAATTCAATATCTCTATTTGTTCCGCGCACTTTTCGAGAGTTAAAGTACCAGTGAACAAAAAATAAATCCGAAACAATACAAAGTACAGCCTAACGATTCATCCGATCGTACTCCTGGGCAAATCACATTTTTTGAAAATATCGATTTCAGTAAGACGCAGCAATAGGTGGTCTGTATTTGTAGCAACTTTTCCATACTTCGAACAAGCAAATGGCCGAGTGAAATCGATAGAAAATAGCCAACGGCATTGATACGTGGGTGATGATTGTCCATGCCCAAACACCAAAAAATTCCAGATGATCTGGGCGTACTCCTGCGCGTGATTTTTCCAATGTATTCACCGTCCACATGGCAATGTTCATCACAATTAAGAACGTGATCAGCTCTTTACCCGGCTTCTCGTTCGATCGCGAACGCCGACGCCAGGCAATCTGAAATCGATATCGAATCCTGCGATTTTTCAAGATAATAATCCTTACGATTGAAATTTCGAGCTTTTGGTGGATAATTTATACGTTCGTCCAATATTTCGTCGTATAAAATTTGTCGCGTTACTGCAAAATTCCATAACGAGATGAGTCAGCCGTCAAATAGTCCGCTTTCGCAAATTTTAATGGGATTTTCAATGCGTCGAAAATTATGGCATTAATTAAAGTCTGACATTTTTCAAATAAAATTTCGGGTTTTAGAGTAACTGTTGATACTTTAAACTTATTAATTTATAGTAAGAATTATTCGTATTTCGTTATTTCAGCCGCACCCGTTGACCACGAATATTTAATCTTTTTAAACGAATCACGAGCCAAAGTAATTTTCGTTATTAGCGAAATTATCCAATAATTACCTCAAACGATACTTTGCTCGGTGTACCTTTTTCGATTTTTGTGAAGTTAACAGGCGGGCTTGCTTATTAATCCATAAAAACTGTCGACCAATCGATAGGCTAGGTTGCCAATATTAACGATCGTACCTTGATCAAGAGCGTTTGCGTGGTGCTCTGTAGCATCGCGACCAAGTCAGCGGCAAGGCAGATCATCCACGAAGGACCCTGAGTGAGAAAACTACCAACTGCGCCAAAGAGACAATGTAAATAGACACCAGCTTGTGCCGCGGCCAGTAGGGTCGAATCGAGATGCGGTGGCTTGGCGTTGCGAAAGTCCAACGCACGGATTTTCAATCCACCGACTATCGCTGCTACGATACCTGCGTACGTGTTATTATCGAACGTTAAATCAACGACTCTTTCTTTTCCTTTGGACCTGAAATTACCTGACGACTGAATGGCGACTTCGAGGGACGTGACTTGCTCGATGGCCATCTGGGGTTTGGCTTCTTTCAACACAAAAAACATTATGAGGCTGAGAACTGTGGCTGCTACTACGAGGATTCCACCAAACAATCCTCTATGAATAATAACAACGTTTACTCAAAAGCTAAAATGCAAAGTTCAATAAAAAAGGGACGATGCTCAAGTACGATCATCCAACCTGTGCGCGCTACCACAGTCGATGCTAAGTTGATGTACCGAGCGACTGCATGTTGTGGTAATCGAGGTAGAGTTGTAAGCGGACGATCGTTCGTCGACGCGCTTCCACATCTCGATGAGGATAACCGCACAAATCAGACTGAACTCAATCGTGCAGGGGAAGAGGAAAGGCGACGCGTCCCGTAGTAACTTTCGCAGCATTCCAGCGCCACTTGGCACTTCTCCATCGCGAGCGTGTTTCAGTTGGACGATCTCGTAGCGAGTCTCCTCTACCAAAGCCTTCGTGCGTGGAAAATTACGACAAACTCTATGAGCGTTCGCTTCATAGCGCGGATACATAGTTTTAGGGATGCAGCGCAGGCGCTTTCATCGATGAAAGCTACTTAATATACAAAGAATGTAATTTTGTTGTTTTTTTTAACTTTTCACCCGGTATACTTTACAAGCCGCAACGGATAAATCAATACGAGCAATTTTACCTGCAACCACTCGCACACGTTGGTAGCGATCATATGCATGAGTCCCAACTTGGCAAGTGCCTCGTGTCTCGTTAGCACCAAGTCCTTGCTGTTCAAAAAGATAAAGTGCATTTGCGCGGTAACGAGTAACAATCTCGTGGCGGGAATGAGCGCTTGAAGAACCGGACCGTTGGCCAACTCGGCGCCAATTTGTAAACCCGTGAACACGAGACTTCCAGCACCGAAACCAACCGTACCGAGGCGAAGACAAAAACTTCCATATTGTTGGGTATGACTTGTGTTGTGGTGATGACGATAGTGCTTTCTGCTGAACTGCGAACACGAGCACGCGGACGATCGTTGTTTTTCCTGCGAAAAATAGTTCGATTGAATTTTTGACGATGCGCACGACAGTACCTTTGACAACGCAAAAAATAAGAACAAAAGCTCTAAAGTGATCACAACTTGCGACGTGAATGTAGTGTGCGTGTACGTTTGTTTATTATACCTGCAGAGGCGTGCTGTCGAAAGTGTAGGTAGTCTCTTGGGCGACGTGCTTGGCTATCATTGTTTTCAAAGCTTTGTCGCGCAATAACGTCGTGTACATCGTTACAACAAAGGCCACACTCGCTAAGTAGAGGTAGAGATAAAAGCCCTGCGAGGAATACAATGATTTGTTGTCAATTAACTTGCGCGTATCGCCGTTACAAGATTTATCGTGATTACGCGATTGATCACACGACAAGAGACGGTAGTAAACTAAATTTATTCCGAATCGAATAAGAGAATAAACGGAGAATAGAGTAGAAAAAATGCATATGACAGATGACAAAAAGACAAGTAAACGCACGCATACAGACACGCGCGGAATAAGAAGGTTTTCTTCTTCACGTGTATTTTATACATATATCTATCTACCCGATCAAGAGCGGCAGGCACTTGCTGACTGACGCTCGCGGTGACGGGTACCGCCACGCCCACGACCACCAGCAATTTCGCGTACAGAGTACTCAAGCTCGACATCAACTCGGCCTGCTGACGACGACGATGTTCCTCTGGTTTATCTGCAAAAATTCAACGGCACACGTGCCTCGTGTGGGTGGACGCAGATACTTTTTTCTTCTTCTGCTTCTTAGTTTTTCAAAGATTCACGACGCGAGTTGGTATTATTATCGTGAGATTCGATTGGAGATGTACTATTCTTTAGTTGTTTGTCGCGTTTTTCTTTTCCCGCGGATGAAACAATCAACAATTAGCTTTCCAATACATTAACTCTTACGCGCAAAGATTTCAAAGTCAACGGGCGTTGTACATATTTATATGTACGGATAATCGCATGCTACGTTACATATAATTATACCCTTGAGAGGATAATCAGGAGGCGTGTTATTGACCGGAGCCAGTTGTAGTTTGTGCTGAGCAAACGCAGCTTCTTCGCTTTGCTGCTGCTGCTGCTGCTGCTGTTGCTGATGTTGCTGATAGTCCTGCTCAGCTGGCACGCAAGATGTTAGAGACATGTTGCTACCCATACCTTGGAATAGCGCTCTGAAAGTTGCACGTCAAAGGACCAATTATCAGTATTACATACGTAAGAATCGCGACAAATGCAAAAACCATCGGTTAGGTTTTTCAGTGTTCAATAGCCGATCGACCTGAAAAATATACGCTAACAATACCCTCGATCGCAAGTAAAAAAAAATCATAACGATAAAATGTCAATTTCACACTAGATACTCCCGAGCCAAAGCAATTAATAACTGTACAACCTCGGGCGCAATAATCGAAAGCTCAATTTCCCTTTGCGCAACAACGACGATATAAAGTGCGAATCAATGGACCATTAGAGAGCGGAGCTCGTGCTAAAAAAAAACGAAAAATATAAAGAAGATGTGTGTCCAAAGTCATCGTACCCAAAGAGAGCACGGCGATGATTGATGACGGCGTTAAGGGAGATACTCTGCCTTCGTAGACTATGCGATCTGGCTCGAGAAGGAATCATTTCCGACGCCACCGCCGTCGCCGCCGTCGCAGCCGCTACTGCTGCTGCCGCTTCTACATCGATCGGGGGCTGCTGCATATTGCCGATGGGTGAGTCCGGATACCTGTTGGCCAATTTTTTTCTTCTTATAGAATGTATCTGATTTATTTTTTGCAAGATAAATTAAAATAGAATCTTCTTTTATGATTTTGTTTTCATCTTATGAACGAGGAAGATAACGAGATGATCAACAATCGTGTTAACGCGAAAAATCTATCCGAGCAGAGCTAGTTTTGCGATTGCTATGCTTGTAGAATCAACGAATTATCACTCGCAAGAGAATTTTCACGAATCGCAATGGATGTATACGTTGTTCGATTACTCGGTCGTTGTTATTTTTATACGATTGTTTTGTTCTTCAGTAAAGTTATACGTCTATATACATGTAAATTTATCAGAAAAAGCAAATAAAATAGATATGAAAGTTTCATTTTAAGTAGCATATATCACTATGTGGTCAGGCAATTTAACGACAATTTGGTAAACCTCGAGTGTAGCACGCATTTTGGTAAAGCGTGCAATAATAATGTAAAACTTTTGTTCAAAAGTCAGTCGACTTATCTGTCGGCAAGAGAGAAAGAGAGCGAGAACGTTAAAAACACAAACTCGCGTTGTGACGACTCCGCTCAGCATTTCAAATTAGCTTCAAGGCCGTTGCACCCTTTTCCAACTCGACAAGACACTCGATCTCGAACTTTCGAAGAATTACATATTCTATTATTCGATCTTTCGCTATTTTCTAGAGTGAAAAAGAAAAGCATTTGTAATAGCGTCAAACTTGGAGGTGTGAGATTTGTAACAAAAGAGAGACTTTTAACCAATCGATTATTTAAGTTGCTAAAACGACTACTCGTTATCTTTACCATAATGTTTGACCGCAGCCTCTTAATTAGCTATTTAACCGAGCGCATCATCAAACCACTTTGCACGCTAAACGAGTTAATCAATGAACTTACGACATAACGGTGTGTACACGCGCGTTTTCGCTCTTTCTCTCTCTCCCTCTCCCAACATACGTTTGTCCCATTTTAATTAGTTCGTTCAAATAAAGAACGGCTGTTACAAACTGAAACGAACAGGACTTTTGTTGCGAGGGGCGCAATAAAAAATGCGTTTTTGTGCAATGAGTCGTACGATTACTTGTTAATTGAATAATCGAGCGAGCCTTCGTATGGGAGGGGACGGGACAAGAGACGATCGTCAAACTATTCATTTCCCATTCATTCAGAAAATGACAATTGACGTACATTTGAATTCATTGATATTTAAAAGTAGATGAGATAGAATTGTCTAAACGTGCAATTGTAATTGACTTGTTGGCAAAGTTGATCGGATATGGATTTTTGGATTCCTCTTTTTTTTTTTACGATCACTCGTTCGTATCGATATGTTACTCACAAATGAAAAACCAATTGACCACGGAATAAGAAGAAAACTTGCCGTATAAAAAGTGAACTTACATTTGAAACCAATTTTGGAACACATTTACATCATCCGTAGAAAGTAATCCGCTGCGTGGTCGATATACCGTGACAACTCGTGTTCGGCGCCAACTGTCCAACTGGCTTTTCGTTTGGTGCTCTTGCAGTCGTGAAAATTAACACAAGCAACCATGTCGATTGGCTTTGGCTCCTTGTCACGTGGAACTTGATATATTGCCTATACATCGTGCTTCACTTTATTTTTGGACTTGTTGCTTTTTGTTTGACTTGCTGCAGTGATAATTGGACGAAGTGTCAACAGGTTCAGAAGAAATTGCATTAAATCAATTTGTTTTCTTCTCTTTTTCTTCGATTTGTTATTGTAAATTAACAAATTTACTAATTACTATAAACTTTCGATTGATCTCGCAAACAAGTTTCCCAATTTTCATTCAACGAGGAAGCAAAAATAAAGGGTATTTCTTCCATTGTGACATTAAACCTCGAAAAATCAACCGAACGCGTTAAAAACAATCATACATAGTACAAAGATACGAGGTGAACGTTGAAAATACATATACCCAGCAAAGAAGAAGAAGAGAAGGGAGCGGCAAAATCGATAATCGGGCGAACTGTACGCTAAGAGTTCTAATTGCGGGCGCAGCTCTTTCACTACCATACGTATTTTTTTATTCCTGTTTGTCCATTGCACTTGTTGCTCGCTCGCGGGAAAATTCCGCTGCATTTGCTTCGAAATGTGGGTAATTGACAAACGTTTAATGAGTTATTGTTCGATGTCGAGTTCTCGGGTGCGAGATGAAAACGTATACGCGTCAAGTCACATATATGTTTTTGACAAATGATAGCGTTTGGGTTTTAGTAATACAGATTAAACAATTAATCTGTTCAAAGGTGATCAACATTACATAACATGTTACCATTTAACGATACGATTCATAAATACACAAACTATTCAACTTGAATAATAGCAAAATATACATATCTCTTTGAAACTTCATCGAACAATAGTTGATATTCTCTCTATTTCACCAATACGCTTCGAATATTTCACCAACCATAGTCATCATCTACTGCGCTTTCGAAAAAAAATATTAAGAACATTAGTGGTGCCACCCCCTGTCTCGTTCAATGCAAAATCCCGACGCTATTCTGTCGGAAGTGAAACCTTCCTCTCTCGCTCCCCTCCCTTATCGACGACTCTCGACTGGGCCGGAAGTGCCCGGATATGAGTTTCCGTCGCGGACAATTTGTCGGGCGAAATTGACTGATCGATTCCGCGAAGGGGCAACCCCCCCCCCCCCCTTCACTACCTCCTTTCTCTCTAAAGAACGATTTTGCCATTTAGCGTCGTTACCGGCAACCCAACCAACTACGAATCTCTTCTTCTTTTCTAGTCAAGCGCCGCTGCTTCGGTAATTATGCCCGGACTTTTTTTTTATTCTATTTTTTTTCTCGTTTCCTTTTTCATGTGGGGTAATAAGATTTTTTCACAGAATAGAATTGCATTTTGATAGTTGGCTAGTGGGGGGTGTTGTGAGTTTTGATATTTTTCATATCACCTAGGGATTGTTGGGTTTAGTAAGGGGCGTAACAACGAAGCCACACTTACATGCCAAATTAATGGTAGTAACGTAGTTGATGAAAAAACCAACAAAAATAATAAAAGTTAATAGAATGGTAAAAAAAAGAAAAAATATTGATAAATCGAGTAACCTAATAAATAACACGCCGAAAATACGAACTGAAAATGTTTTCCTTTCCGCAATTGTATGTATTTACACGACAGTAGGCGCAATCGTCGCGCGCTCTGCGTTTACAAAGTGAATTTTCACTCAGGCGTTGCGCGCGACGCTATTGCATTTTTGCTCTCATTCTCTCCCTCTCTCTCTCTCTCTCTCTCTCTTTCTCTCGGGTGGTTGCTTTTATCGCTTACTTTATTTTCTTTATTACGACTTCTTGACGTTGATCCCTCTTTTCATTTATCAACTAAAGAAACATTGATGCGACGGCTAAGATTGTTTTTGTCACTGTGATTTAGATGTTTATGAAAATTACCATATCGGTTGAATAAAAATCCTTTATCAGTCAAAAATATCAAGACGTGGATCCTATAAAAAAGTACTTTCGATTTTGTTAGAAGTGGACAATTGAGAATTGGTTTTTGAAATCATTTATCAGTTGTGGTTTCCGGTTCGCGATAAACGTAACGGAAAAATAATGAAATCATCAAATTGTTGATAATTATCAAATTGTTTCGCTGAGTAGCTCAGGATAACGAAATTAATCAATTCCTGTTTTTATAATATATCGACAGATTAGATTACTGTACGTTAGTAGCATATAGATTAGTATAATTATATCTATATTAGGTTGGTAATTACGTAAAATTATTCCGATATTTAATAAAGAACAAGTATGGATGCTGGAGGAAGTACAACCACCCTCCTTCCCTCCAATGTGGGACTCTTTGGTCTCCTGTATTTCTGACCACAGCGATCGTCTCGACGACGGCAAACTGCTCTACCACGAGCTTATCTTTGTGCAATCATCTGAATTTGAGCAGATCGCCAAGGTATAGACAGCATCCCCAGTAAAGGTTATATAACAAGTGAGACGATACGACGTCAACGCGTTGCTGGATAACGCTGGATATTCTCTAGTTTCAACGTAGTGGAAACGCAATTGACTTGGTTATCGAGTTTTTCGGCAAATAAAGACTTGCAAAATATTTATAAATTGTCGATAACCGTTTGATTCAAGTCTTATATTTTTAGCAAAATAATATATTTACACGTGTGCTGATCGACACCTATTCTTGTAGATTAAGTAATCTATCAAACAAGTAATCCTTCAAATCTCAAGTACGTTTATAAGCCCGCATTAACGTTCACTTGTGGCGTATTTTAAGCATTTCAGATATCATATTCCCAAGATTTCTGGGCGTTACGTTATATCTGTTTGAGAGATGTACGTAATGGTACGGGACGATTGGTTAGCATACGGCGTCAGTATCTAACTAGGCAATCTATAGTTGGCTACCGAATATAACGTTGACGAACAACTGCACGATTCTGGAGAAAGTACAGTTTCTCGATGTTTTATATTTCGCTGTCTCGGCAACACTTCTCGCTCGACAAGATCCGTATTATCTAACGTTGATGATTTATTATCACGAATTTACGAACGACTGCGAAATCAAAGGAGATTTGTCGATAAGGCAAAGTACTCGATTGATTTGCGTATACAGTTCTCGAGAACAGATGCAGACACGATATCAGATCGCTCTTTCATTTTCTTGACAAAAGATCGATTTCAAAGATAATTTGCTAATACTCGGACTTCCAAACTTTAAAAGACGATGACATCAGTGTCGTTATTTCAATGAATGGTTTATTAATATTCGTAGGCGTGAGTCAATGTCAAGATACGATAAGAGAATCCGATAACGAACTATAAAAGTACGACAGTGGTAATCAAATTTCAAGTCGCTCGTCAACTACGAACGTGATAACAGGTGAGTCTCTAGAGGACGATTTCCAACGATTAAATTATTCGTTTTCGTAATTGCACGGAACAATGCGTTATTTTGCAGATCGGGCGGTGTTTCATTCATTATGCATTGGTACCGATAATTTGACTTGCAAACATATTCAATACACACGTTGCGCATCATAATAATTCAATTGTAATACCATATGCTAAACACCGATTGAAAAATCTTTTGACGTTCGTCGTATTTTTTCTGTCGAACGTGTCGCGCTTGTTTTCTAATTGCCAGTCGTTGGCTTATCGAATAAACTCGTGATTCGTTTGCAATGTTGACTCGTACGCGTGGGAAAACTAAAGAATTTTTCAGCGAACTTTCACGATTTTCAGGAGAGAGAGAGAGAGAGAGAGCAAATAAAGATGTCGTATCAACGTTCGATTCTCGCCTTCGTCCTCTTGGCCAGTGTGTGCTTGGCATTGACAGCGTCGGCGACACCAAAAGACGTGATTGTCGGCTCTCGACAATACGGCGATTACGCAGTTCACTTTGAAGCTTACAAAAAGCCATCCAGGTGGTTACAGGTCGTCGAGGCCGATAGGACATTCAGCACCGATCGCGGAGAAAAAATTACTCAAGTGCGTTTACTCGATCAGAATCGTAAGGGCAAAGGTGCCACTGCTACCATAACGTCTGGTGGTCCAGGATCTACTTTTGTCACCGTTCACTTCAAGAGCACGCGTGGACATAGCATCGATTACATCGCTGAACTCTATGGAAAACAATAAACTATTTATAATACGACGTGGGTTGCGCGTATACTGTCTCGTGATGACGAATCATGAATTACCCTGGATTCTTATTTGTTTCTAAGAAAATTATGCAGTTTTATGTATTTATTTAACATTGAAGAATAAAAGAACGTTTACTCCTTAAGAACCTATAGTTTATCTCGTTTAAGTAAATCCCATTGCCCCAAAGATTTTCTTTACTGCACAATGGCGCGTGCTTTTTTATAGAATTTTTTTTAATTATATATGCACGCTTTGTTGCACGATTAGAGTAGGAATACGTAAGCAATTGCATTGGCGAAGTGCTTTCTTGAAAAACGACACGTTTTGGGCAGACTCCTAATTTTTTTTTCGCTTGTATTGAAATGTGGTACACTATGTATCAACGTAATTCAACGTACTTTAGACAGTTTTAGTACTAATCGGACATTTTAAACGAAGAAGGTAAAATGCATTTTAGCTCGCTCAAATTTCGGAAATGATAGGCCGAACAAGATGGAAGAAAGCGCGGTAGCCCAAAAAATGTAAAAATACCAGGCGCTTCCGTACCTATGCAAGGAGACGGCTTTGCAAGTCTCTTATTTAAGTCGTTCTTTCAAATACGTTAAGCATTATGAGATATTACAGAAACAGTACAAAGTTTTTATCGCTCATCATGAAGAGAAAACACGACAACAATACGGTCCAAACATTGAAATTCGCCAAAGCAAGGTCTCCATGTTGCGGAAACGATATTACAACTGAAAATTGAGAAAATGTTCGTTTAAACAGACTCTCGGAAGAAATTGAATTGTGGTAGGCGTTTTATACGTATTCGATAGCCTGAGAGCAGCAGATACATCCAAAAATATTATTGAAATGCGTTAAGTTTTACGTAAAACTAAATCGCAGGCTACCGAAGCACCAGATGCGTCTATGTGCAATCTATCGCACACTCGTGTTCGAAGTACAAGCAAGAATGAATCCGAGTACGTCGCTGTTCAGCGATGTTATCAAAGTATGATAATTATTGTATGTCAACCCGAAATCAATTAGAAATTAATTATCGAAATGCTAAATCAAAGATCGACGATACACGAATGAGATAAAGCCTTATAAAAATGGCTAACGGAAAGCACATTCGCAGTCGCTCGTCAACTATCAAGGTGCAAACAGGTGAGACTAGTATAATTATTAATTCATGTACGTTAAATTCGTTTATCAAGTCGATTCGACGAAAAACTCAGAGAGGACGTAACTCATTTTTCAGCAGAAAACTAAAAGTAAAAGATGTCTCAACGCGGAATTCTCAGCTTCGCGCTATTGGCAAGCGTGGCACTGGCACTGATCGCCACAACGCAAGCCGCAAACTTGATTGTCGGTACTGGAGGACCACGCGACCATTTGGTACAACGCGAAGCTTTCAAGAAACCATCGAAAATTCTGCAAGTTGTATCGGCTGATAAAACTTTCAATACCGTGCAAGGTGAAACGATCGCTCAAGTGCGACTATTAGACCAGAATAAAAAAGGCAATGGCGCTACCGCTACTATCACCGCTGGTGGACCTGGTGCCAGATACGTGACCGTTCACTTCAAGAGCAAGCGTGGTCATAGCATCGACTTTATTACCGAACTCTACGGACATTAACTGAAATGCTGTCTTTTGCAAATAATTATGCCTGTTATACCGTGAAAATATACGTAATAAACGTTGAATAGCTAGTATCAAGAAATTGTAGCGCAATGCACCAGTGAAATAAATTGTTTCTTTGATAATTAAACATTGCATCGACCATTTTTTTAACTTGCACAACTCCTGCAGCAATTGATAATTAAGCGTCCTTTCGCTTTATTTTGCTTTCGATTACAATCGTTTTAAAGTAATCTCTTGTTTTGAAGCATTTTTGTCACCGAAATATGTTTCGTCGTCAAACGAAATTGTTCGTTGACGAAGAGTTTATTGACGACGTTATTCCATCGAAAGAGACGACGTAGTCAAGTAAACAACGAAAAAAGCGACAAAGCTATAAGCGTCGATTACGATGATCAAACCGGTAGTCGCTCGTCAATTCATGGATAAGAGCTGGATCAACGAAAAAATGACAAAGCTGTAGGCGACGATTACGATGATTAAACCGGCAGTCGCTCGTCAATTCATGGATAAGAGGTGGATCACTATCCAGACCGGCGAACAATTATTTCTACGCGAACGCGATAGATATGCAACGACGGATATCGGTATCGGGCCCACTACGCTTTAAATAGTACGTTGCGTTCCTTGTAAAAAATGTCGTTAGGAATTCAGGACCGATCAGCGAGGGTTTCTACAGGAATATTTTCAACGAGAAGCCATTTGATCGAGGCAAAAATAATTGGCTTAGCTTGACTTGGAATCAAGTTTTGCTCGTTTGGCAAAGTTTTTTGGAAATCGAATCCGAGAACGCGTTTGAAAATTCGTAGCTTTCTTTACGATCGAGAAGCACTCGAGGTTGTTTGTTCAGGTGAATTACGGACGATTAGCGTTGCTGCAGTTTGAGAAAGCGTATTTCCAATTGGAGATTGATTTTCTGATTTTCGCCTCTTCTCTCAATCGTTCAAGAGAAAACCGTCGAGAAAATAAGAAACGAGCGAACCAACAATCCTATTTCTTCTATTTAAACAGTGCTAGCGATCGTCCGTTAACTGGCTTTCTCATAGATGGTCGTAGTCTTCGGCGTGCGTGCACCTTTTTGGTGTTAGGGACTATTCGAAACAGTCAACGTAAACATATTACGCTTACCATGATTCTTACTAAGTACTCACTACAAAAACAGTATATATAAAAGAATGACTTCATCGGGATCTTATCGAGGCACGGGTAATTATCGTATTCTTGTCTATCCGTACACGTGAATAACATTGGTGCCGCGATAAGAGCGTACCGATTCTGCCGTATATAATTCCCTTGACGGAGCAATCGCGTCGTCAGTCGTTGGTACAATCTACAATCGTACAAACAGGTAAAGCTTATTCTATACGTCTTCTTGTAGAAAGTTCCGTGTATCTTGTCGAAGAAACACCGTTTTTCTATTGCCGCAACGGTATCGTTGTTTCAATATTAACTTTGATCAGAGTGTGCTTTGCCATAGCGATTACGATAATTTGGTAAGAAATTTGCAGGAAAATTAACGCGCACCGTTTCAATTGTTCGTAGCCGTGCAACAAATCATGTCGTCTCAACGTGTACTACTTGCCTTTGTGCTTTTGGCTAGCGTGGCAGTCGCTTTGGGGGCCTGGAGACAACCGAATCACGTGGTCGTAGGCTCTCGAGGACCCTACGACTATCTACTTCGCAACGAGCGTTTAAAAGTGCCTTCCAGTTGGATGCAAGTTGTCAAAGCCAAGAAAACGTTTGCTAGCGGCAACGGTAAAAACATAACCATGGTCAAGCTACTCGATCAGAATCTAAAAGGCAATGGAGCCACTGCTACTATAATGGCTGGTGGACCTGGTTTCACGTACGTCACTGCGCAATTCAAGAGCAAACGTGGTCATAGTATCGACTTCATCGCTGAGCTTTATGGACACTAGAGCGCCACTTGCGGCTTTGTTTAGTAGATCTAGAATAATCATACTATGTAATCCGTTGTTAATCAAGTAAGAGTAACGACAAGTGCTTGCGCTAGCTCAACCACTTGTCCACGGTTACCTATTAAAACGTCTACGTTGTCTAACCTTACAAAAGTTGCCTTTCAATTTCATTATAAAAGACAGTGTTTTTGAGTTGAGACGTCCGAGGTGGGGTGACGCGAGACAGTTTATACAGATGGGCCGTGATCGATACGAGCCATTTGTGCTAATTTACGCTAAGGTGATTCCCGGTGGCTCGGCAACATAAAAATGTTAATCAGGCGATTACTCTGTTGTAGTTTGAAACGCGCATCTATCCGTTAACTGAGATACTTACGTACCAACTTCTGTACCCGAGAAAAATTTAATTCGACCATTCGTATATTACGTTCGAGTTAATTGTCGAGCACTTTGCACGGTACGATTGCGTTCGGCCCAATCGACTGATTGTACGGGTATTGATCATTGGAGACCAAGGAAAAATAAAGCAATAATTTAGTCAGAATATTAGTTCGTCAATGTTGCACGCTACGTACAATATCAAACGTAACGCAAAGTGCGTAACGACGAGCGAGTGATACGTAGGCGTATTAACAGAACGTCCACTGGTACAAGCAGATAACGAGATTAAAAATATCGCAACGACGGATTTGCGACAAAGTAAAAAAGAGCAACGTCGAACGGTAAGAAAATTTGGAAGGAAAACTTTGCAAACTGTTGCAGTGTCATTAGTTGGTCAAAAGGGAACGCTATATTCTTCGTTATTTTTGCAAAGTTCCAGATGGCGAATGTGCAGAGTCACACCGAAACAAAACATCGTTACGCGTATTGTTTGGGAGGTAAACAATGTTATAATCAGTGCGGGATTAAAAGCATCGAGCTGTACATAAAAATCATATTGAGTAGGAGCGCGCGAATTGGAGCACAAAAATTATTGGAAATGCAAAATGGAACGTGAGAGAGAAGAGCGAGAGAGAGAGAGAGAGAGAGAGAGAGACATAAAAATAGTACAATATGTGCTCAGATATATAAACTCTCGTATGATTACAAAAATAGCTATCGTGTTTATTCGCGTTCAAATGCTTCAGAAATCCATTCTCGTACCACGTACAACGCAAATAAACTTGTGTTTTCGTGTTGCATTTTTTTAGTTGTTGTCCGATTACCTGTATATCAATTTTCAAGCGCACGTTGCAGTTGCGAACGCGACATGTGTAAGCTGATTGTTTCATTTGCAAGTTTGATCCTGGTTTATGTGCGCTCGCGCGCGCACGCCCTCGTCGTTGACGCATTTCGTTACTCGGGCAACGTAGCGTTTCGCCAACAACTTTTTCCATTTGCCAAAAAAAAAAAAAAAAAAACGGGTATATTGCATTCGTACGTGTAAGCTATTGCTCGTGCACAATTGAGACTGCAGTATAGTTGTTACTTGACAGTTTTCTCTTACAGAGAAGTAGGAAAATAAAATCCCGAGACTCGCGTCGTATATATAAAACAAAGTCGTTTCCGTTTGGAAACACTCGTCGTACGTTGTATCGCAGAGTTGACAATTCGCACGAGCGTGTACAGGAGCGCGCGTCTCCGGGTTATCTCAAAATAGCCGGTAAACATTCGTTCGCAAATTCGCCGATAGATTAGCTTTGGTGAATGAGAGAAAAAAACTGACAGGCGAATCCGGGAAAATTCATTTTCTCGCGTGTACTCGTACGAAGAGAAAGGCGCGCGATCCGATACAGCGATACACACTTTGCAAGAGCAGCTTGCGCAGCGAATAAAATAAAAAAAGAGACAGCGACGTACATCCATTGGAAATTCATTCCGATATTTTCAATTAAACTTTAACAAAAGGAGAGCAGATAAGCCGGGACGCTTGGCCGACCGCGCAAGAAATGAAAACGGCTTTTGTCTGCGGCGCGCGCGAATGGACGCCTTTCTTGGGCTGCTGCTGTACTCTCCCTGCGCGAAAGGAATTATCAAATTGGAACGACATTGTTTTTCCGACGATCAATTTCAACTGTTGTGTACGTCTGTCTACGTACGTATACGGGGCTACATAATGTAGTCGCGTTCGAACTCGAACTTTTGTTAGTTCGCTCGTAGCTTGCGCTTGGATCGTGCTCTTTGTCGATTGCCCGTTAGACCGTGAATCAGAGGCCATGGCAACAGTCTCGTCAAGTTTTTTAGCGTTTCGTCGTTTGCACTGTGGATGGGATACGCGTTTAAAGGAAATCCTATTTGACAGTTATTCGTTCACCCAAATGAGAATCGTCGAACGTTCAGCTTCAAAGCCGCATTTTAAAGCGTGGATTTGCACGTACGCAAATGAAAATTGCAATCGACCAACGTTACGCTGTAAGGCCAAACGGAGAACGTTAAAAAAAAACAACAAAAAGATAGCAATACGTGCACGTGTGCATATACGTCGTATAATAGGGGGATGGCGAGAAAGCGATAATTAGATGCCTGTGGCGCATAGCGCGGCCGCAGATGTCACGCTGCTGCTAGCTGCTGTCGGAAGAGCTGTCAGCCGTGCTAACGCGGAAGCTGCTGTGTCACGGAAATCGGGAGCGAGGGAGGGAAGAGGAGGGGGAGAGATGCTTTTCAATTGCCAAGTTTTTGATGCGACGCTTTTAATGAATGGCTGCACTGAGCAGCTTGCAGATGCTCACGGTGTTACGCTTTCAATGTACAAAGTGGTAATGTTCCATTTTTGTTTGTTCGATCGAGTGCTGTATACGAACGGTGCGCAACGGACGAGTTTGTATTTGGCACATGCTTTTTAAGCGCGTTCGAGTTACGTCAAACGTCACGTTCGAACGGTATTCGCGACGAGGTTTAGCCTAAAAATGCATCGACGTCTAAAAAGTCTCCCGTTCATTGATTCTACGCAATTATCAATAATCACTGGACCGAGAGTCTTGCGAAGCGCGACGTAGCGTTCGTCGTACCAAACTTGAACAACGCTATTCGACGAACGCAAATAAAGGCGTTTAAATACACATTTGTCGCATCGATCGTAACTAACGAAGCAAATTCAACGTTGGCATGCGCCATTTAGTACAATCGCAAGCCAAACGATGCGTAACGCACATCGAGAAGACGGCCTAATATCGGACAATTAGGAAACGCGTTTGGTGCAACTAAAACGAATTTATCTTTATTCGACTTTCGAGGCGGAGTAAAAAATCTGGTTCTCTCGTCTCAGGTTTGACCTCGACGTTAAAAAACGATCCGCAACTTTGACGCGAGGTACGCCGAGTTTCAAGAATTTTTCCGTGCCACCTTCTTATTTTGTAGCGCGCGCAACGAAGGAATTCGTTTTACCTACTTTGTTAGTAACATTTTTTTGTTTCGTTCTACGCGTGATTCTCTTTGTGTTCCTTGACAATGGCCATAAACGTCATCGCCGATAAAAACTTCTTAGCTTAGCAACGGTCGAGAGGGCGTCGCGTAAAGTTAATAACGTCGACAAGATAAACTAATTCCAGCTGCCGTGAATGTACGTCCAATGAGAGAGGGATAGATGGGGCGGGGAAAGAGGAGAAGGTACGAGAGACAGATGGAATATATAGCGTTCAAAATTCACACCAGACGCAGTTGCGTTCGGTGATCGATAGAATTCAAAGCGCGCTCTCTCGGCTCACGTCATACGACTTTTAAGCGGTTCACACCCGAATGCACACACCCACGCAGACACACGCGCGCACGTGCACGCGCGTCGGCCATATTACTGTCATTTAGCACCTCTATCTCTCGTACGCCTGTGTGTAGTTGGACCATTTTGATGGCTCGGCGAACTCGATATATATATTTCTCGCGACTGAAAGTTTTTCGATTGCCGTGCTCTTTTTTTTCTTTTACAACGTACGAGCGCTTTTTTAAATATTTTTTCGTTGTGTTTCCTTCTCTATAGATTTTTAAATTGTACGCGATTTGCATCGTAAGCTTTTAACAAAATTTTAAAAACTATACAACTTTGTGCGACTAGGAGCGAGAGGTATTTCCGATGCAAACTGTATTCGAATCGAATATGCTACGGTTAACGAGTTGTTCTATCGGAAACTTCATAAATTAGATATCGTATTTTAAGTAGTTTTCGGATTAATTATCCAACTTGGAAATATTGCTCGATGAAAAGTTTCTTATATTCACAAGAGTTCCGACCTACCAACGTGCAATTTCTCTCAATGATATTGGTGTTTTAGGTGCGCGAATCAACGTTGCTACAACTAAGAGTAACGAAGCCCACGAGTCGGAAAGAAACGCGTTGTAACGTAAAACCACGAGATATTCAGCGCGATGTCACGTAGGTGGAAAGCTAAAGGCGACGTTTCCCAAAGTATTCACTTTCAAGAGACACGACTGTATGCGTAACGTGGATCTTCATTCCCTTTGATCCATCTGCTATTTTGTTTGTCCACTATTCGTTGAATTTCAAATTGATCGTTTCGACGAATAAAAAAATAATCAATACATTGTATGAATATCGTTTTCAAAGGAAAACACGCGCGAAATGCAAAGCACGTTTCGAAAATCACGTAGTCCATCCACCCGTTGCTTTGGGGCACAAAGGTAATTGGGTTAGTATTACGCAACGTCAAGATAATTGACGCGCAACAGGGAGATACATTTTTATCTCTTTCTTTTTTGTTTTTTAATTAAAACGGAATCCTCTGGTCGAGGTCAGAAATAATAAAGCTAATTTATGTGTTCCAGTGTATTTTTTGATTAAGCGATCGAGTCGCTCGATAATTTCAATTCGATAATATCTTTCGAGAGCTAACGCTGAACGAACTTAAATAGAACGGGAGTCACTGAAAAAATAGAGTCTCGAGTTTTTTTATCTTTCACTCTGTACGCACGTGAGCGTGTTTTTTGCTCACCCTTGGACGGCTCATTTCGTCTTAGCTACATGTACCGATGTGCAGCACGATTACTCGAGTCTCGCACTCTTTCTCGTCCGAATTTCAACTGCTGTTGGAGTATTTACTTAGTTTGAATATTCCATTGTTATTTTAAATGCTTCTCAACAGCCTCGAATCCAACAATTCCAATTTATCAAAGCCAACCGATTCTTCGGTCATCTGATTCATCTCAATTTCTTGTTTACCATCGTCCATCGATTTATGCTGATAAAACGTTCTCCGCGTTTTTCCTTTTACACCAGCATCTCGTAGTTATAACAATTGATATGCAAAAATGAGTTACGCAGTTGTCGTTTTTTTCTTCGCAAGCTTTGATTACCGTTGATAACCAACGCACACGTACACGATGCACAGCTAATTATAATCCATTCTATACGTGCAATCGTGCGAAAACTACATTCAACGTTCTGCGTATTTCTTTAGCTATTACACATTTTTCGTTTGTCATTGGATCTATTGCAAATAATTAAGCAGACATGTTTTTTAAATCCTAAACATTACGGATAAAATCATAATTTCTGAGCTAATCCATGTTTACGGCGTAAACTCTGTGCGCTGAAATTTCTCACACGCGCGCGCGCGCGCGCAAAGTTATCAAACGCAAATCGTCATCTCACGGCTATAAGGCAAGTGGTTGGGGGAGAGGGAAACCTCGACGGTAAACTAATCCTAAATAACCGCGCGATGTAATACTAATAGGGAGTGCGCAGTTGCGCCGCCGCCGGCAGGCAGTAGCGGCTAAGTGAATTAGCCTCAAGTTAATTTCAAGTTGAGCGAATCTCATCCCTCACTCTCTCTCTCTCTCTCTCTCTCTCTCTCTCTCTCTCTCTCTTGGTTAATGTACATGTATCATAAAAAAGGCTGGCATGGCTGCAAATCGTGCAAGTTTCGTCGACAACGAACCAAGTTTAAAGCAAAACGGCTCGCCAGTCACGAAACCCGTACGTCTGCGTCCGAATTGTCATCTTCTTCGTTCTTCTTTGGTGTTGTTGTTATTGTTGTTGTTGATAGTGGTGCTACCGATGCCGATGTAAATCAAAATGCCTCGCGGCAATCGCAGGGAGTCGTAATTAAAATCGGCGCCGTCGAGCGGAATGACGGAAGTGCGAGTCCGGATAATTTGGGGATGATGTAGTAATTCCGTGCGTCCTCTCCCTTCTTTCTCCATTCCCGCGTGTTTTAACCGTTCCATTTACCGGCTGAGAGATGGGGAAAAAATTGAATGTTATTCGTTTGGAAATACGTTTCACGAGTTGAGTATATACGGACGTGTTTGGGTTATGTGCGAACGTCGATCAGATGGTATTATTTGGTCGAGTTGCTCGTATTGAATCTTTGAAGACAATTACCCTAGACTTCGTGGAGTGTTCAAAAGTCAGCTTAAAGCTATTATTTAAAAGAGTTATTACGATGAAAAATACGGGAGAATCGTCAAAGTAACGCCAATTTATCCGCTAAACATGATCAGCTATTTGCTACGAGAGTCGATGCGACCGTCCGATGTTCGTTGCTGGAAACTTTATCTAAGAAAACAAACATTTGTCGAGCATATACTTGGAACTATTTCAAGGTTCACGAAAAAAAAGTGGTCCAAGCTATTTCGAGAGCACTTGGATGCCGAAAAAAATGTGTTATCGGAGAATATAGGCGACACAACGTACACACGGGCGAGCGAGTTTCGAGTTCACGGCGCTTTGATGTCTCTCTTTTACAAAAGAGCTTGAGCCACCCAGTATTTTTCACAAAGTGGCTTTAATGCCTCTTTTTCATTTTTTGTACTTTTTATCGTTGTACTCGAGTCGGATTTTTATCGAGTGCAGGTGTTACCAATTTCCACGATACATAGATGCAAGCGATTGACTTAACCTCGACAACTTGTCTGTTCTTGGACGAAAAATGCTTCGCGACGAACACTTGTTTCGGTCGCTGAGCAATGCAATAATTCCAGGTTCTAAAAAACAAGCATCTAACGAAATTCCAATCTCGTCAATTCGATGTATTACGAACGTGCGACATTTTATTTGCACAACAAGAAGAGTACGAGGCAGAACAGCGGCGGCGAGATCATCAAGTTTGTGGGTGGAGGTTTATAGTTTACGGGAGTGGATAGGAGGAGGGGGTAGGCAGTAGCACTTAACATAATTACGTGGCTAGAGAGAGACAGAGTTGCCATGCGAAAGTCTCGAGTGCGCGTCGTACACGTACACGGTGCGTGCACAGGGTGTAGATCGATACCCAAAAACGTCCCTCGATCCGTCCTCTCTCTACCTTGACCAAACGCTTATTAGATTTCAAAGGTCTACGTGCGATTGTCGATCGAACGGACTTGAGCTGCGTAAACGTTGCTCGGTAAGGATGTTTTTTTTTTTAGTTCGCTAATTATGTAAAACGTGTCGAGAGGCGCTCAACGACGGGTGAACGCCCCGAGAAAAATATTTAAAAGTACGAAAAAAAAGATAGCGCACGAAAACGAGTCTTTGACGCATTGGAAATTCTTTGAGGGAATACCAGGTAACTTTGAATTCACCTCTCGCCGTAAGCTTTCCTCGTCGCGCCACTCAAAGCCACAGGGATGGATTCGCTCTGCGGAGAGAGAAGTGCAAAGAGAGACATTGAAATCCTTTTTGAAATGCGCCACTGTAAACGCGGGCCAAAAACGAAGTTTTCAATTGAACAATGTCAATTGGGTCAGACTAATCTGTCATCGAGAGGATTAAAGGAAACCGCCAAGGGAGAATAAAAGAAACGCGCAATTTTCGAAGAGCGACGGACTTTTGTTCCGATACCGATAGAAAGGTACATTTTTTCCGAAATCTATAGTGTGCCATTTCGAACGAATGTACATCAAATAAAAATTGGATAAAAAATCAAGAGAAATATTTTTAGAATTTACCTAAATATACGAGAGTGAAGGGGTAAAATCAATAACAATGTTTGTGTGTCCGATGGTAAAATGTAGGTTGAAGAAAATGGAAGAAGATGGAAATAAAAGTCAGTGTCTACTTTATGAGTACTAAGTGCCCAGAGGAATTGGCGCAGTCGCATTAAAAAAATCTCTCGAGTTCCAGCCATAAAGTGTTCGAGGATAGGTACTTAACCCAACCGCGAGATTGCACAGAAGAGCCAATGCAAAAATAATTGTTGAGAAATACGTAAATAAAATCATCTTGGTTGTCGGGATTTGAACGTTTCCAACGGAAAAATGTCGCTCAACGATGAAAACTACTACCATAAAGTATAAATCACTGATGTTTAATTTTCTATGTATCTACACCAATGAAATGCCTATCGTTGTACAAGATACAAGCGTTTTTGGACTTTTGAAAGCCACGCAGGGAATTCAGTGGCACGTTTCCGCCTCGCAGAGAGAGAGAGAGAGAGCGAGTGGTTATAATTCGATTTTGCAAGCCGAAACGTCAATAACCGCTCGCGTATAAAGCCATTATGCGAGAGGAGAGAGAGAGAGAGAGAACGCGCTACTGCAGCAAGCGACCCGTGTGTCCGTGGCTAATTACTTTGGGCGCAGCAAGAGAGCGAGAGCGCCATATACGCCGATTTTTTTTATTCCAGGTCAGTTTGTAATTTCGTTAGGCTTTATTGAATTGATGAAGAGAGAGTTTCACTTTGAGTGAATTTAGCTGGGAAACAATATACCGAATGACGTTGTTTAATAGGTGTTTACATGAAGCTAGTAAGTCAAACGTTTAAAATGACTTTGCTTTTGTTGTTGCGGTAATCGGCTGAATATCTCAAGCTCAAGTCTACCAACTGATTGCACGATAGTCCATTACCGTCGGCTATGTATCCAACAATCGATGTTTGTTTCCGGTATGTTAAGTTTGTACGCGGATTCACAGTCGTGCTGTATTCAAGGCATCTAGACTAGTGAAATTCAGCCTCTGCTTCCAACTTCTTTCTGTATGCAAAAATGAGCTTTGATCCATGGGGGTAAGAGTGACTAATTATAACGCTCGAAATGTATCCGATGTTTCTTTAACAAAATCAAACGGACAAATATTTACACTGACAATTATCCAACTAAAACAATCTCATAACAAACTCGTAGCAGAGGGATTCGCAGAGTGATAAAAAAACGAGCGCTCGTGGGTTAAACTCAATTTGTAACATATATGCGTGTGTGGCTAGGAGAAAAGCTGCGTGTATGTGGGTGAGTGTGCGTGTGTGTGTGGGTTGGGCAACAAATAAAAGGATCGAAATTCGCTTTTTTCCGCGAGCAAGTGAACGCGCGCTCACGGCTTTTAAACGAATTAGTCCAACAACTCGGTTAACGAAATTAGCTTGTAGGCAAGGGAGAGAGAGAGAGAGAGAGAGAGAGAGAAAGCGAGGCAAACCACTTAAAATCCGAGAAATAGAATTAGCCATCGCGTGCGAGAGTCAAACTCTCTTTCTTTTTTTTATTTTGATTGATGATGCGACGTATCGAGGGCTTTTTTTTTAATTCTGTAGAGAGGGATTTTTAATTTTTACGGATAGATTTGCATAAAACATTTGAACGTGTTTTTTCACGATTTCGGATGATCAAATAGTATAATCACTCGTTCCAACATTATCAGCGTAGCATGCACAAATAGTTTCATTGAATACATTATTACATTTCAAGAATGAACAATTAGTTTTAATATCACACTTCAATAATCGAAAATCGTAGTTAATGTTAGTTCAAAGAAATCAAACGATTCTATCGGCTTTGTAAAACAAAGGTTGTTGTACATTCCGAATCCAATCTAAACACTTGTAAAAAAATCTCGCAACAATCGCTCAAATCCCACATCAAACAATCCCTTTCAAAAACTCGATCGAAAAAAAAGAAAGAAAAACAAAGTTGACTGACGGCAAAAAACAATTCGATGTGGCGTGCGAGTATTTCAACAAAGGGAAACGGCCGACTTATCACGTAAACGCGAATAAATAGAAGAGAGAGAGAGAGAGAGAGAGAGAGAGAGAGAGCGAAACTCTGTGCGCGCTACGTTGCGGCCAATCGTCGATTAACTTCACATTGTGCGCGAGTTTCGCGGAAATGTCGGAGCAGACAATGAGCCGTCGCGACGCTACTCTGATACCATTCAAAAGTCCCTCTTGCACCGTCAAGCCTAGGCATCACTGGGCTTTTCTTCGTCGTCGCCGTCGTCGTCGTCGTCGTCGCCGTTGCCGCGACGCGTTACAACACACTCATTGTTATATAATACATTTCTCCTACTCTCTCGTGTACCACTGACAGACGACGCAGACTCGTGAGAATCGTGTAATTGGGTTGCCCGCACATCAACTACAACTTGAGGTATTTTTTGAAAATTTTTTTTTTAACGTCAACAGTGGGTTAATACAACTTGTCTGTTTTGGGGGCTTAAATGTTAAAAATGGTATAAATTTCACACTATCCACACACCCATCTGTTTTATGCGCCAACTTAAGCGACGTTGTAAAATAAGCTGATATTTACATTAATAACCGTATAAACTATAATAAAGTTAGCAACTCGAGCTTAATCAGGCCCAAGGAGAATTGTTCATTTTACGAGAAACTCGTCTCGTCCGGGAACAACTCAATTTCAGCGAGAGTACTACGATTAGTCGTATAACGACTCAATCGTCTTTGAAAGGACTTGCGAGAAGCCAAGTTTCCTCTCTTTTCATCTCTCACTTTCTCGTTCAATCATCCGGACGTTAAAAAACGTTTCTTTCCTTTTCTACTCCTTAGCCTCCTGGTGAACGAAGAGCGCGCAGCTTCGTTTAGTCCGGTCGGATCGATTGGTTTTCGCACCCCGCGTAATTGATTGTTTGGCCATGTTGAAGTATTTGCATTTTGCCGCGAGAGATTTAGCCATTCGTCGAGCAAGTATCTGTGTGCGTTGCTTTGATTCATCTATACCGTTTTTAAGCGAATTTCGAGGTTGAACGGTGAGGTAACGTCGAGAGTACTTTTTTGCGTTCGCATTCAACATCGTCATCGATCACAACCCATCGTTCTACGCTTCGCGAGAAAATTTGAGACGAAACCACACCTGGATTTTCCCTCGCTTACTTCTGACGATCGCTATATCGATAGCTGGTACCTTGATAAAGTGAAAAGTTATACACGAAAAGGATTCCAGATTCGGACAGTCTAGTACCGTAAATTTCCCTTACACGTATAAAGCATGCTAATTTCAGCGAAAGTTGAAGCTTCCCTTAACGAATTCGGAGAATGTAATCTTGTTGGAATTAAGCTTACAGCGAGACGTCTAATCAGTTCGTAGATGAGATCTTCGAAAATGTCCATTGTAAATATCAAACCGGTTGGAACGTCGAAAATTCTTCTCGCGAAATATCTCCAGACCGAATTCGAATAAGCAAACATTTATTTCCTAACCCACATTCGCGCGCAAAAGCACAAAGGTCAAAGAGTTTTCCTCGGGGGTAGTACGTTTGATTACTCAATTGGAGAAACGTGGTAAATTGTCTTTGAGCTGTGTGCGGGAGAGCAGCTAATTAAAAGAAAACGACTTCAAAGAGAAAAGAAAAGTAAATACTATGACGTGTAGTGCGAGATGGGAAGGGAGAGAGAGAGAGAGAGAGAGAGAGAGAGGAAAGAAGAAAACGCGTCAATCTCGTCGTCGCACCTTGTTTTCTCATCTGCGTTCTATAGTTCAATTAAACTTCAACCCTGGTTCGTAATCAATTCCAGTCGCCGGGCGACACGCTGGCTTCCTGCTGTTTAGCGAGCCTCTGCATAGAACGCTGATATTGTTTTTTCGCTTTGTCGAATTTTCATCTCGACTAGACATTGCTTCAACCGTGTTCAAGTGCGTGCCGTATTGCTTATTTATTTATCACTTTTTCGACCTTTTAATAAAGTCTCGATAAAAACAGACTCTCTATGCACGCATTACTCTTATAATCAAACCGTATACCCCGTTTTTCGAGGGATTCAATAAGCTTACAGGCCTGCTTACGGACTCGGAAACTTAATCAACAATTAAATCAGCGCATCATACTCCTTGCGCAATTCGTTTTAGAGTCCCGTAACTCTGCAATACGTACTGCCAAGTGCCAATTCAACGATGTATCTGTTTTCTTTCTCTTTCTCTCTTTCTCTCTTTCTCGAAAAAATCAATATCGGCCGACGACGAGAGAGGAATCCGAGTCGCCGTTATGAGGTGCGATATGTAATCCAGAGCGCGTGAGCTGAATATCGTATATACAGAAAGAGGAGGGAGTGTAAAAAAAGCCATTGAGATTCAACTGGTGCCAACTGGCATCTCTTTTGTTTGTCGGATGACTTTTTTCAAAACGTTGTAGTACGCTCGATTACCCTCTGGTAGCCCCTTTATTGCAGTTTGATTTTTTTAGAATAAATCGATTGGCCCGTTTTGTTTTCAAAGGTAACGAATAGTGGGTCTACGTCAAAATACCGTTTTATTAACAGCGTAAGGTAAGCTAAGTAACAAGTGAATTGTTATGATTATTTCGTAAAAGTAACATCAATGCGAATCAACAAGTGCTTTTAACGAACGACTTGGTAATATTGTTAGAGGTCGTTGCATTATGCTTTGTCAAGCGCTCGCCGTCACCACGATTTATATGGGAAAGTGAATAAAATACAAGATGGAAAGCCTTTAAAGAAACCGTTAAATTCGACGTATTCTCATTATCCGTGAAAATAACGACCGTGAGAGGGGGAGGGAGAGCGATAATGTTGCAGCCATATTTATCGATAAACGCCCAACGGAAAATTCGTCCCCGTACCAAATAAATTTATCGTCCAAGAGTAATCCGTACGGATAGTTTCCATCAGTTGTCCAATCGGCAAATGCGTTTGGACATTGCTCGTCTATAGTAGCAGCTCGCATAAATCGCCGATAAAAAAGAAAAAAGAGAAAAGAAGAGATGTTATAACCGAGCTTTTACGTCTCTATGGCTATAGGACGACTTTTGCCGCGATAACGAAGGAAAATGCCAATTACCTCGGCGGCGTAGCGGTATTTTTCATCGTTTGAAAAATGAGGCCGTGTTTTGAGCGCACCGCTAAATTTTTGAATTATTACTCACTCGAGCGTTACATTTGTATGCTAATTAGACTGATGCGTTTTGCCACAATTAGCCGTTGGGATAATTACTTTAATGAAGTTCCTTCGAGGGACGACATATCACGTTTCTCATTACGACTTTTACGTGTAATTAATCTCTCTCGCAGGAGTTTTGCTGTTTGGATGTTTCGTTGTTGGCTCGTTTTTCACATTTTTTCGGCAAGTGACTCGTCATTTTTCGTTCCGAGTTGTGTAAAAATGCAGCGTTGCCTCGAACAACTCGATACTCTAATGTTCGTTATTATTTCTTCGGTGAGGCATTTCGTTTATTTTTACGTTATTATTCGTCGACTGCAACTAACTAGCCATCTCTGAAACAAATCGGCGAAAGTCCCCGAAACAAAAGCGGCTTGCAATTAAAAGGCGTCTGTCTATCTGACTTTTGCGATCTTTCTCTCTCTCTCTCTCTCTCTCTCTCTCTCTCTCTCGCCAATCTAAGTTGCCCGCGGAGTTTAATTATAGGCGCTCGCGCGAGAAGCAGCTACGACACTGACGACGAGTTAACGAGTAACGAGGGCAAAACGAAAGACCGAGTCAAGGTTGTAACTTTGTAGCTTTTTTATTTTTATTTTTATTTTTTTTTGTTTCTTATCGGCTTGTCGATTGCTTCGAAACTTGACGCGCTTGCCTGTCTGCGAAGCTCAATTTATTGCTCGACGTCGATTTAATTGTTTCCTCCTGAGTTTTTTCATTTACTTGATGAATCATTTGCATTTGTCCTACTATACGAGATGTTTCACGCCAAGAGTATTATGCACTACGAATTCGTATAGTCGTCGCAGATTTAATTAAAATAACAAGGAAAGCGTATAAACAGCCAACCTCGTAAATGTCTCATCCACGACTCGTTACATAATGGTTAAGCAAAATCCCAAACAATTCCCCCCTCCGCAAACGTATAGCTGCGTTAATCGTCAATCAAGCGTTTAAGCACGGCAATTTCATTTCGGGCACGAGAGTAGCCACAGCAACGGTGGCGGTGGCAACGCGTGTGACGCATGATAATCGGCCACTTTACACCGTGCTCAGTTTAATAGAAACGCCGATTAAATGCTCTCGTGCAAGTCTGCTCTTTCTAAGGCTAATCCTGTCGCGATGCAGTCGAGGGTCCATCGTATACGGATGAACGATAAGTTCGTCCAGAATTCTCGTCGTCGCTTTGCGAAACGGACAATCTCAGTTGCTTTTTATTTGGCTATCCCAAGCTCCAGTGACGCTATGACATCGCGATGCATGTTTCGTGGACTGATGAACGTATGTTTCAATTCCAAATAGATAGACCGTTTATTTGAAAAGAAAAACGAAAAAAAACAACAACAAAATACATCAAACAAACAAGCACCTTTGGAATTTAAACGAATGTACCGAGGATTTCTACGTTAGTAGTAAAATATGACGAGAGAACGGAAAAAAAGAGAAAGAGAAGAGAGAGGCTTAAGCGTAGCTAACTGAAATATTGTCGCGCGTGCGCGTGTACGATGGTTAACGAGAACTAACAGGGTATAGCCTGGGCTTAAGCACGCTATAGGCTTCGCTAATTTTTGCTCTCACGATTTACGCGATGTTCGATCCTTTACCGAGGTTTACGGGATTTTGCTCGTTTATATTGCTAGCTTGTACTTTTAATTCTAGTGTACGTTTTTGCTTGTTTTTGCGCTTGATAGAAATTTATTTTGTTGCTTTATTCGCGAATGATCACAGTTGTTTACAATGTAAATTACGATTATAAATTATAATTTATCACATAAATTATAATTGCATTGTAAATTACAATTTATCGAACTTTTATTTTGTAAACAAGACAAATGAAATATATACCTTTTATCATAGAGAACTACGAGATTAGTTTTTCGCTGTCGATTTGCGAACAGAAATATCGTGACTACGCTTTTTTTATTTACAATTTTTTCGAAATACTTCAATTTATCGATGTTTACTTGTGTGGCATATATATGCAGGCTGTCAATATTCAACCGTGAAGCATTAAAAGGATTTCAATAACCGCAGCGTTTTTTACGCTGGAAAAACCAACCGCGTCTTCCACACAGAGGAGATTATTAAAAAAGATTGTATAAATAATAATAATCCAAACGATTTTTTATCAAATATCGCAATATTATGAATATCCGATGCTCAGAAATAAAACTTCACAAATTAATTAGTACAATTTTGGCGATTATCCCTTGAGCTTTTTCACTGAAAACAGACGCGAACGAAATATGATTGATGTATTGATGAAATTGCGATGCATGTTTGTTGGGAAGTTGTTTGAATGATTTCTACTATTGTGTTAAATCTAGCTATCCTATAAAAAATAGTAATATCCGTGTCTATGAAATAAATCACCACGTTTGTATAAATAATATATAAACGATGCACAAATAAAAGAAAAATACAATCAACGCGAATGTATACGATGCGTCTGACTAGACGTCGACGTATTCTACTGAGAGCCTCACATCCAAATTTTGCGAACAAATCTAATTCAGCGTGACGCTGCAAGCGTTCGCGTAATCAAGTCAAGCGATCTAATTAATATTGCATGCTCTCTCTCTCTCTCTCTTACTCGGTTCACCGTATAAACAGAGAATACCAATTTCAAAATAACTAGTTTCCGATAAGTTGTAATTACTTGCTCGCTAGCAAAATTTTCATAAAACTTACCAACGTTATCGGTTCTATATGGCTTTTCAAGATTTAAGCTTCTTTTCGCTCTGAGCAATCTGTAAATCGGGAGTGCCAATAATGAAACGGACGCTTTTCTATAGGTTGGAATTATTTAATATGCTACGTACAATCTTATTCATTCGTTTCAAGAATGTACGGATATTAAAATTGATTCGATCTTTTCGTGATCAGTGATTTTGTAGAAATGATAAAAGTTAATCTTGACAAGATTGTATTTGTCGAAAAATACCAATGGCATATTTAAAAAAAAACGAAGAAACTTGTCCACGATAATAGAAGAAAAACCTGATACACTCTCTTAGTTTCCAATTGATTATTGAACTATCAGTACTATAATGATAGTTTCGTCGAAAAAAAATAGAAAAAAGGGAGGGTCAAACAGAATGCCGAGTATTGTATACTCTTAGAGGCTAACGCTGCGGAAATTCCTGCGCGCAGCACCGATAAAGTAGCTTTATTGGCGCGCTAAGGTGTTAACTGGATATTATATATAAAGACACAGGCCGGCCCGTTAAGTCGTGATTGGTCACGGTAATTTTTCGTCAAGCGTTCTTATATTTGCTTCTCGTTATATCCATTGTACAAGATTTAACGAGAGATACAAATTGTATTCGCCTCCGTCTCGTAACATTCGTTTCCCGTGAAGTGACCTTTCTTCTTCAGGTTGTTCGATCACGGAATCAATTCAAGAGCACCTCCGAAAATAACAATAATCGAAAAGATACACATACACTCGTATAACAGCGATGTAATAGCGTCGGCAGTAACAGCTGTGCAAATAAAATTTTATTCCAGGTAATTCGATTGTTATTGTTTATTTTTTTGTCCTCCAAGCTTGCAACGTTCCGCTGTGGCGCCTTACTTAACGATAACGATCGCACGGCTAATTGACCGCAGTAACGTATTTGGGCCAAACACTTTTTCTTTTTTTTCGACGATATTCCTCCCGGTAGTTTCCGAAATTGCAGCAACCGTGCAGTGTCGTGTAAGCTAACGTTTTTTATAGCTTCTACGTGAACCCTTTGGCGAATCGTACATGGTTTGTCTCGGTGCTGCGCTTTCCACTATGTTTATATTTGAACGTGAAGGAAATGCCTACTTTTCGAGTGTTATTATTGGATGATGTTATGTTTTGGTGGTTACAATTCGAATTTCGATAATGTACCAATGTTTAAGACACGTGGTAATGAGAACCGTAGTTATATCGAATAGCTTCTCGTTTAATATTTGTGAATGCATCGCGAATTACAAATGCGTATCTGTCGGCAATAAAAGTACGTTTATATCATTGCAAACGTAAGCTCAAAGTTGATAAACCTGTTGGTACTCGATCCCGGCTACAATTGCACAAACGTCGAGCCTGCAATTGCAATTGATGTGCAGTCAAATATAATAGCGCGTTGAATAATCAAGAAAAAAAGGAAGCTTTATCGGTTGCAGCAGCTACACGGCAAACAAAAAGCACAGCTAATCCCGGCAATATCGGGATTCACACAGTTGTCGCTGTCGAGATTGACGCGCGAGAGAGAAAGAGAGGAAGAAAGAGGTGCTTAAACTGCGAGAGAATCTGTGTGATGCACTCACGATTATTAAAAGCTGTTCGACTTGTTTCCCAAGCGTTCCTAATGAAATCTCACCTTTCGTAGCATCGCCATTCACTTTGCGCGTTTGATTAACTTTCCGCGAAGAGCTTTCTTCTTCTTCTTTCTCTTCTGCTTCTTTTTCTTTTAATGCAGGTAGAGAGAGAGGAGAGGGCTTTTTTTTCCGATGGGGGTAGGTAGGAAAAAAGTTGCAGTTGCATTGCAATGAGATCGTGGGTAATTATCCGTATGTCTTTTTCCATTCAATACGATAAAAAACGGCTATAAAACTCAATGTGTTGTAGAATCCCCATCGGAATAACAAAATTTCCAATTCATTATTCAATTCGGAATCGCGTCAAAGATCAAGATGGATATTTTGTTTTTATCGTTATTTATTCAAGAGTTTGGTATTGTTATGGCTATTATAATATCGTCTAAACGATTACGAGATGTCTTTGAATCCATTTATTGTAAACATTTCACAGAAATAACGTACTTTTTCACGAACAAAAAGATAGTCATCGTTTCTGCGTGTACGATTCGCAAAGCACACGCCGTGCCAAATAATAATTATTATTTAATACCCGTAGATATTTGCAATTTAGAAATCCAATTAGAATTCAAACTCAACGATTAATTTTTGGTAATAAAAGCTACACGCTCAAAACCCTCTCGTAAAGATATAAAGTAGCAAGCGGATCTCTCGGCAGAGAAGAACTTGCATTAAAAGTCAGGCACAGAGACGTATTCTAACGACAAGTAACTCACGCTCAACAAAATTCTGCACCCAACCGCAGTCGTGCGTTAATTAAAGATCGAAGAATAGAACGTCTTCTTGTCTTTTGATAAAATTGCAACCGATATAATTCTTCGGTCGACGCATATAAAGAGAGTGAGAGAGAGAGAGAGAGAGAGAGGACGAATCGATGAGATTGCACGCATAATTCAGATTTCCTTTCGTCCTCTCTCCTTTTTCTGTCCTCGCGTGCTACCAAAGAGAATTAGCAAAGGTTTTTTTGCGCTAAATTTTATGACGAACTCACGCGTGCTAACATTGGGTGGCTGACTTGATTTTGGGATTGGCTACCGCGATCCCTATCAAGTCGGCATAGTGATTGAAACTCGCGTCTTTAAAACCCTTGCGTTACTTAAATACGTTATAGAAACTGATGTTCTTCATAAAAAAATAACGAATGAGTTTTGATTATGTGCGTAAGATAAAACTGTTCTAACGTGCGATAAAAACTTTTTAGGTAAGCGATAGTTTACGATATTTATTATAGAAGTTTGGATGGTATAATGGAAAGGTATTTATACTCGAATTTGTAACGTAATATATAAAATGACACAACTATTTTAACTTGTATTGGATGAACGAAAAGAAAATGAAGGGACACGCTAAATCCCACGTGAAAAATGTGTACGAAATGAACAATTGTTATTTTGTGGTGCTCTGTTATTATCCATTCTGAAACAGTACATAATTTATGTTTAACGAATAAAAAACAATGCAAAATCTTGGAAAAAGCAAACAAAAAGGCACCTCTTCTACTGTACAGATTTGCATATCAAGTGCATATCCATAACGAAAGTGAGCAAGCTATAGGATAAAAGTCGATCGTCAGGCAGAGTTTTCTTTAAGCTGCCGACAATGCAAGAGCGCTCCGTTACTCGAGGAAAAACAAAGAGAGTGCGAGAAGCCGAGTAAATTGAGCTTACAATCCAATCAGCTTGCTACTCTCCTTTTCCCGCACGAGCCAAGCTAAGAAAGACAAGAGACTTGGGATATAGATTGGACGGGTAAATGGGAAGCTAGGCAAGAGAGAGAGAGAGAGAGAGAGAGCCTAGAAAATTTTATCGATTGTTCAGCTCTCTCTTTCTCTGGATAGATATTAGTCGGCAGCTCTCGGCAACTCGATTATCAAATTTAATACGTTCTAATCTCTGTCTCTGTCTCTCTCTCTCTCTCTCTCGAGTGAGAGAGTGGGAAAAAGAGATGAGAGAACGCTGATGGGATTTTTAAACGAGGCCCAATTGCGTTAAGCGCGCAATTGCGAACCAAGATCATCCCCCAACTTTGCTCGTTGGTAAATTACAATTTTTTCTAGTTTATCTTTGGCTACGCAACATCAATTTGGTGTCTATTAAAACAGCGAGAGAGAGAGAGAGAGAGAGAGACAGACAGACAGACAGAGAATATTCTTTATACAAATTATTACGACGGGAATAACAATTAATGACTTGCAAATTACAGAAGCTCTAATTATCGTATTGCAAAATTCACTCGATATTCATAACGATCGGATTGCTGATCAGCGGCGCGTAGGGATTATATACAACGGAAATCGCTCGAGTATGACGTCGCATTATCGTTAAAGCGTTAGCTTTATACACGTAGCATATGCGTATATGCGACACGCGCCGATAATGTGTATAATCCTATTATTGCTTACGCTATGGAAAAAAAACACTATTTTCCTACAGCACGACGTTTATTTGATTTTGCTAATTCGTCAATTCGCGTACATCCTATTAATCGACTTTGTAAGTGTTTTTGTTGGGGTCGGGAGGAGGGGGAAGGGGGGGAGAGGCACGTGTCTCTTGAACCGTTAAATTCATTTGGCTATCGCCGGGGATTTTTTTCTTGTTTAACGCGATTGACGCGTGCAATCTTATCGATTGTCTCGTGCTATCGCGTGGTTCCAATGAAAGATCTCAAGAGGTTCTTGAGGCGATTATGGAATACGATAACGATTCGAGGCTTGACTGACGATCTAACGATATTTTCCGCTGGAATCTTTTCTCACCAGACAGTAAAGATACGTTCTTGAGACGATACCCGGAACGTAAGCTTAATTCGTGAAAACGCGACGAAATTTATCCAGTAAAACTTAAGAATCAGGTTAATTCAGTGAAACAACAAGGTTCCTTTGCTACGAAATCTCGGTGTGTTTGCCTAAAATCCCAAGGAAAAACGTTGGTATTAACGTTGAAACTTGCCACAGCAGAAATTCTCTCGTCTCCCGTGATAAACTTTTCAAAGATCTCCAACTCGTGCAGCTAAATAATACCTCGCGCGTCGTCGTATAGTCGCTCTATTTTCCCGGGCGCTTAAACTGCTTTATGAATCCCACGAAACTTAACCGCCGAGAATGTATATATAATACAGTCTCGACGACGACGATTCTCTTTTTCGCTGCAGAAATTGTTCGTTCAACTGCTGCGCATTTCTGATGTAATAAGCTAGCACGGCCGTTGGGCTTGGAAATTACTTTCTCTCTTTTTCATTTTTTTTACTTCTTTTTACGGGTAATAGATTATATGAAAAAGTGTATCGTTGTTTACTGCGCCGCGCCGTCGTGGAATGCGTTTGGTATGCGTTCCAGTTATTAGATCGCCTACGCTATTTTTATCAAGTATCGATATTTTCTTTTATACCGTGCATCCAAGAATGTTCTCCCTTGGTTATTACACGATTGTCACGGTGGAGGGATACCGAACTATCAAATAAATGAAAACGATCGCTAATGGCTGTCGAAAAACAACTTTCTTCAATGTCCCGTTTTATTTTAAAAGTCGTGAATCGGTGCTTTCGTTATTGCCAAGGAATATTACGAGAAAAAAACCACGATTAGCAGAAAATAAATTACGAGAGGCAAATTGAAAACAGGTTAACTAGCTTTCGAGGCGTTTGAAGAGAATTTGTTGATAACGCAATTTCTTTGGCTAATAACATACGCCTTAACTGCTCAAACAACTTTTCTTTTCAAAAGCTAATTTAACGTTACATCGAGTCGGACTATTTGTAACTTGGTCAAACTTGCAACCTCGCACGTCTATTAAAGCCAATCCCAAATTGTGCACGCACGAATGCACCATGAAGGAAGCAAAAGAAAGAAACGCACGTATGTACTTGTCGTCAACGGATGCGCCATTGGACGCTGCTATACAGGATTCGATCAAAACTTTCGGCATCGTAACGAGCACATTTTCTCGAGGAAAAAAAGAAAAGGTAAGAGAGGCGCGCAATATCAGGACTTGGTAATTCGATCTCGAACTTTAACGCGCGGCGAATGATCGAGCGGAGAAGGCCCCGAGAATAAATACGAAAGACTCTCTCTTTTTCTCCCTCCTTCCTGATTTTTTTTTCGCGTTACGCTCGATAGAGTTGCTCGTTGTTCATTTTTTTTTTCGCTTCTCAAATGAAGCGAAAGTTGCTTTTTTATGAGTTGCCCAGTAAAATTGCCGTTGATCCTTTAATGAGCTTACCCTCTCGTACTTTTTCATTGCGTTGAAGCTTTTTTTTTGGCGTGTTCCTTGATTTTACAGTGAAATAACGACATCAAATTATGCCTATTGATACTCTTATAGGGTTAGTTTGATTTTTTTTACGTTTCAATATTTTTTTCATGAAATAAATAATTATCTTATATATAATGTATATCAAGTTAACATATATAATTGTCAGCTGCAATATTTATCTAGATAAATCTGACGAAAGAAAAAAAGCTGGATTTTATGATTTAACGTTAGTACATTAAAAGTAAGCGGATAGAACGAAAAGTCAATACTTAATAATTTAAAAAACAAAATGTCTCACCTACTGTACATAAGTCTACTAAAAATGAAAAAGAAAATAACTTTTACCAATAATATATAGTCCACGCGCAATGTCAAACAGCTGTTAAGTAAATATTATTTGTCGTTCCATTCAACGATCAATAAACTCACCGAGATAAAACATTTAAAGAAACGACAGGGAAGCGGTCCGCAATTTTCATCCATCCATCCAAAAGTGCTGCAGTAAGCGTAGAATAAGAAAAAAAAACACACGCGCGTTCACACACAACTCACAAGATAAGAGAGAGGGTGCAGGTAACGGACTAAAGACGACGACGTGTAGCCGCACGGGGCTGCGGCGCGCGACTGTGCGCCCCCGGGCGAGAGTCTCATACTCCTCCCCCGCGCATCGCACTTGCACAACCCCACTTCCTCTTCTGCAGTGCTCCCTCTATACTCAGGGCGAGAGAGAGAGAGAGAGAGAGAGAGAGAGAGAGAGAGAGAGAGAGAAAGAGATAGAAAGAGAGAGAGAGCGCTCTGTTCCTTCTTCCTTCGTTTTAGTTTTCATTTGTTTTTTTTTCGTTGAGGCAACGTTTCTTTAGTACGAAAATTTTGATTGAAATTACCAAGGGTGGCTTCCAAACAAAATTTCATTCAACAGTCGATTCAGCAGCACCTGAATTTTAATTTTAATTCAGCAGTTTTAAACGTAGTTGGTCGATGGATTATTTGGCAGACTATCAATATTAAATTGATCTAGTAGAAGACTAATAAATCGTTTATCGAAGTATTGACTACTTCAGAAAGACGAATATATTTGACAACAAACGGAGCTGCAAGTGCATCTAAATAAAATTAATCCAAGTATCGAGCTTTGAACGTCGTGTAAAGCCGAAAGCCATTCGATCATTCAAAGCTATCGTAGCGCAGTTGCACAGGACAACAATTAGACAAACTCCCGTACGACTAACCAAAGGAGATCTCAGAACGGTGTATCTCTTGCACTGCCGACGCAATGCCGTGTGTTTGCAATTGATGTATTTAATCGAAGCAACGTCAATGACTAAACGTACGTTATTAGTATTGATCTATACCGATTCATTTCGGATTAGCTAGACTCGAAACAATCTCTCGTTTCAACCCGAAACACACGAGAGACATCGACGAGAAAAACATAGGTGTCGTTTAAAAAATCGTTTAAAGGCAAAAAAGGCTCGCTGACTTGGAGGAAGCAAAACGAGCAATCGAATCGGAGAAAAGAGAGACAAAAGGAGCTTTATAAATTTCAAAGCTCAAGGAATATTCACAGACGCTTGCGTCTGACAACAAAGACAATAGCTGTGGCACTGACGTTACAAGACTCAAACTTTGTGCGGGACAAGCGTTTGATGTATATTGTGTTGACCCTTTCGTGAAATGACAATCACTCGAAATTCAATATTGAAAGGCATCCAAACACTCGTCAGTTTCAACCGACTTGGACGAATTATTCATCAAAGCTTTTATTATTATTCCATTATTATTTTCGTAAATGCATTCACTAATCACAAAGAAGAAACAAACTGAAAAGAAAGCAAGAAAAACAAAGAGACGGGAAAAAAGAAGTAGTGACAATGAGTATCGGGTAAAGTGGCATTAAAAGCGCTCTCATTGCATAGCCACTCAATTGGAATGATATCAATAAAATAATTAGGCCGCGTGCTCGCTAACGATTAAGCGTATCAAAGGACGCGCAATTAACTTTATTAGGGTTTTACACGGAATCCACTTTGACTGAAATTACGGGCTTGCGCGTATCTGGTGTCTCTCTTTCCCTTGCTTTCTCTCTCTCTCTCTCTCTCTCTCTATTTGTATATATATATATATATATATATAATATATATATATTATACACACACACACACGCACGCGCACACATATACCCTTCCCTTCGTTTCTGTACTTATACTCCCCTCCGGCACACGACCTTCGCCCTTCTCATTTCACTTCGCCAAGCAAATGCTTAAGCATTACGTGCAAACGTTGACGAACTTGTAATATGCTTTGCTCGGGGACTGCTATGCATTTTTGTTGAATTTAATTAATTCGTCGACGAGACGCTTTGAATACTAATTGATATTGTACGCTTTTGAAATTACACAGATGGACGTGTATGTGCCACTCGGTGACCGAGGTGTGTCTTTGTGATTTGCTTTGCTTAGCCAAATAATTCTTGTCGGAGCTTCAAAACAAAATAATTGCATCTATCGTATAATTACGTTTGACCAATTTTTTTAAATCCAAAAAATACAAGGGACGAGAATCTTTTAACCTCGTGTACTTGGACCTCGGTTTATTTTTTGTTTAAGCAGAAACTCGCTTTTACAAAAATCCGTCGTCGGTGCAGTGTCAGCCAAAACGGCTCAGCAAAGCATCGGGATTTAAAAATACATCTCAGAGAAACACACTATCAACAAAACCATGCTATCGAAGCATCGTTTGAACAATCTTTTATATATATACACACACATCCACTGACAAACAAAGCGGAAGAAAAAAAGAAAGTTCTTTCACGTGCATCGTCCAAAATCACAGCCGAGATTTTGCACACACGCGGAGCTATTCTTAGTCGCATCCCTTTCACACGGCAGTGAAACCCCCTAAAAAAGATGCAAAATGCGCGTCGAAGCGCGCGACCACGCTGCCTATGCTTTTGATGTGTGCCTGGACAAGCAGAAGGGGTTCCAATGACCAATTAGGCCCGTTTGCCGATGACCGTCCGCGCGTTAAACTTCTCTCTCTCTCTCTCTCTCGTACGCGAGTGCTTTTTTCTGTTTTTAAAGTTGAGCGACCTTAGGCTTGTACACGTCGTACTTTGTGGGTGGTGTTATAGTGGCTGGTCGCCCGAAATAAACGTTTGTTATAGATCCGAAATGCACAAGTCCTGGTGAGCTCAATTATGACTTAAGCCAAGTGAGCGATGGGGTTGTACTCTAGTAATTTAAATTTAATTTCTAGTATATATTGCAAGCACATCCGTCGAGAGGCTAATCTTACGCCAAAAGGATTAGCGCGTACAAGAATCTACCGGATCGTGATCTCGTTTGGCGAGAGGATTCTTCTTGCTGTCAATAAATGCCAAAAGAGGCCGGCTTCTTTATGCAAACAATATCGTCGTATTATTCATCACGTTCAGCTTTAGAAGAGCGAAACAAGAACGTACTGCACGTAGAACTCGCGTTCTTTCTCGATAATTACCGTGAATGTGCGTTACTCTCACGTCCGTGAAAACGACAAAGGCAGGCGTAGAAGGGAAGAAATTGTCCTTTTATTCTCTGTAGAGAGTCGCTAAAAAAGACAAACGCAAGACGTCATTGGTGGAAAAAGCAGGCCAAAGGCGCGAACGCAAAAGAGAGTGCACCGTGCATTTACATGTCAATGGCGAGTAATATAAATTACAGACAATTACTTTGACGTAGCCGGCAGCGCGTGACGAGGTTTTACGCGCGCACAGAGTCTCGTCCTCAAGACGAATGCCAGCGACATTTTTTTGTACTCGGGGTGTCGCGTCGAGATGCTCGTTATTTGCACGTACTCGATGAGCATACCATCGAAATTCAGCGCGAGAAAGAGCGTTTGATTATTTTCCTCTTTTCGCACGTACGATCTTTTGCTTACAGGACGAGACGTATCGCCGTTACTTTTGACGATCGCGCGTAGCGGAGAAGAGTCGAGAAACAGTCGCAAGTTGTTAGCCGTCATTGGCGTGTCTAACGACAGCGTTAAAACGAAATGCCTCAATTATGCATCCGCCGCTAAGACAAGAGTTCGTTCTCGTTATCGTTAGGCCCCCGAAAGTTCGGCCACTGCGCCGCCTTTTTATCGCGCCAGACAGCGCACAATTAGAAGAAAATATCAGAGAAAAAGTTGGCGAGCTTCGATGACGTACACTTAGAGGCGTTCGCTCGCGCCTTCGGATTACGGAAAGTGCTTTCGATTTGAATCGACAGCGAGCAAGCTCCACGAGCCGCGCGTGTACGACTCTCGTCTTCGTGCATTGTTTACGAAAGGTTTTAAGCGAGCAGTCGGCGAACGATTGTTCTTCGCATTCGCTGGTAAGAGCGTTGGCGATATTTTTGGAATCGTCGTTGTTTCCTCGAGCTGCTCGATCGAGTCGAACGAAATTTGACGTTTTGATTTTTCGGATAAATTCACACGAGCAGACGCAGCCCCGAGAAACAATATTAGTCCAGGGTCGATGTACACGTAACCCCCCGAAGCGGACGACACTGATTTAGACGCTATAAGTCAAGCTCGACGTGCAATTACTTCCCCGCTTCTCCCGTTCAACTACCCTCCTTTGGCATCTTGGGGGGCAACGCGAAATCCGGACGAAATTTTTGACGCTCTGCAGATTGACGAAGGATAGCGCGGTAAGGTTCGTGCGACGAGAAAAAACAAGGCGTACGTACGTGAGCGTGATTGTGTTACATCTGCAATGTAGCGTACAAACGATGAATTCAATGTTTGAGCGTGTGTGTCGCTTAGTAAATCCGTGCGCGGTGGATCGCACGGGGAAATGCAGATGGATAGATGTAGCTTGATACAAAAATAAAACGAGAAAAAAAGAAGAAAGAAGAAAGTAAAAAGATAAAAGAGGAAGAAGAGAATCCTCCAAAGGGAGGCTGACGCGTATACGGCAGCGTACGCGTGGAATTGAATTTCCAGCATCCAGTCGAGTTACTTTGCAGGTGTATTAGGTGCATAGCTCACAAAGCGAGACGCTGTTTGATGAACTCACGATCGCACGTGCACACGTTGAACTACTGCCCGAATCTTCCGATTCCTTTGAATTGTAAATTGTTGGGGCTTCGAGTGTTATGATTTTCGTTCTCCCACTTTGTTTGTTTTGGTGTGTAAAGGTGACGAGGCAACGTTAATTTTAACTTTTTACGCAAAAATATCGTCGTACGCGTTAAGTGCTTTACGTTTCGCAAAAGTTCAGTGCAAAGAGATACATTTCAGTTTTGAGCTATACCTTGCTGAAAGATGCGCTTGGTATAGATGCATTGTTTTACCCTGAAGCACGTGCGCAATGCCATATTTAAAAATGTAATTCAAGTTGCAAACGTCTCAAAAACGTCTTTCTCTATCTCTCCGTTTACCGAGCCTAGACTCTTTCCTTGTTTTTATTTGATCGCGCGACACGCGCGTCTAGGACATTAATCTTCTTGCGAATTTTTGCTGCACTTTTTTCGCTTTGTCCAGCTAAACTTTTGTCAATTTTACCTCTTTATTTTTACAATATCACGGTGGTTTTTTTCCTACGGAAGGATGAAAAATTGTTAAATACTTTTTGTGTCACGAGACATTTGTCAACGAACGCGAGGATTTTCCACGTTGGGGCCAGGTTTATATTAAATTGAAAAAATGTATAAACTGGTATTATCTTACTAAGGTTACTTAGGCATTCAAGCAGTTAAAAACTGTCGCTAAATATTTGCCAACTTATTTGCATTGAACTGTTTATTCGGTATAAATTACGCTCGAAACGACGGTATTATGGTCTACGGGATCATGGAGCTCGACCAAATGAGTCGATCCGATTCGAGACCTTAAACCGTAGCTTCCAAGTAATTTGGCAATGAAGATTAAATTCCATTCAGCCCCTACAAGTCTGTATACAAATGTGATTTCGAATACGTTGAAAGTTTTATAATATATATATACATATATATATTTTTTTCTTTCTAATTGTTCAAAGAGCCTATCGATAATGTTGCGTGGGTTTAGTCGAGGATGTCTTTGACCGAAGTATTACACGAGAAAAAGGGTTGACGTTCTCGGCGCGCCGATCATCGATTGCGCGAGCGCGTCTAATTGCCAAAGCGTCCATGCGTGATATGCCGACGCGCGCGTGTATATGCCAACAGGAAAGGGCGCGGACCCGTTGTGTTTTTGCATGAAAGGAACGCGACAAACCCACCGCCCGTCGTTTAGTTTTGATTATTATTATTTTTTTAATTTAAAAAAAAAATTTTTTCCCCATTTTTATTTGGCGCGTACTAGCGCGTGATAGCTGGTTTATCTGCGTATATATATATACATATATGTTTATATGAATGTATTGTACGCTTTGTATGTTTTAGAACGTTGTTGTTGTGCGATACTTTTCTTAATTAAAAGTTGGGCGTTCTGTCGGATGTAATTAAACTGTGAATAGGTAGACGTTATTAAGAAAGTATTGTGTATAGTATTTATGTATAGTTATAGCTGATATAAAGGACGATCGTCGAAAATAAACATGACCCGATCTATTCGAGTAGTAATTACAAATCAACAAAAGAAACTATTCCATTTGAGCAAAATGCGTACGACAATTATTACGCCTGAACTTTCTTTTCAAACATTAGCGTTTATTATGAATTTTTCAGTAATCACAAATAGCAGTGTGATCGAGTGCGAAATAGGGAATCAAGTTAATTATCCCTCGATAGTCTTGAATCTCTCAATTTCGAAAGGAGACATCGAGTACTAAAGTATAGCGCAACGATCTACAATTCACAACGATATACATACTTTATTTTCGAATCATCCGGGATCAGTCGTCCAAACGTGTACGTACATAGTCGGCAAAAGCACTAAAATAGCAAAAAATTTAAATAGATCTCCTTCCAGTATTAAGCACAATAAACTCAAGTCGCGAGGATACGAAGGTAGGACACACGCGGTCAAAGCCGAGCCTCGACTGAAGCGACCTTTCCGCGGCTGATCGTACTCGTAGAACACACAAGTTTGAATGGGTAGAGAGAGAGAGAGAGAGAGAGAGGAGCGCCGCTTCCGGGTCTACACGTATATACGTATGTGTATGAAAACGGATATGTCAATATGTGTGCGAGTAAAAAAATAAAGGAGGAGAAAATAAAGCGACTAATCGGCTTTTCCGCCCTTTCAATGGGCTCGCGCCTATACCGGTATAATAATCAGGTGTACATTCGTGATATATGCTGATTGACATTGAGAGTTGATTAATTTTTCTTTTTTTAAAAGTTTGTATAAGTTCGACTTTTAAACGCGATAGTTCGTTTGCATGACACGGTAGTGTACGAGTATTGAGTACAATACGAATTGCGGAAAAAAGAAAGAAAGCTGCAGTGTCTAATTGTACCGAACGATACACACTTCATCGTAAATGAGCCATTAGTTTGCACTCGACCGAAAGACAGATCATTAGTGCCAGTCGTGGAAGAGAGAGAGAGAGAGAGAGAGAGAGAGAAAAGGCGTGAAAACGAGTGATTGCCAAGCGTTAAAATAATGAAAGGAGGCTGTGTGACGTGAGGGTGCGAGAGGGTGTGACAAACAAAAAAGAGAAAAAAGGCTGAGAGAAAATTTATGGTAATGCTTGTCCAAGCCGACGCCACAGTTGCATCGTGCACGTGTGTGTGTGTGCGCGCGCACACACGCGTTGATTGGTACACTGCATTTTTTTCCGCTGCACTTGCCTCTTTTTTCTTTTTAAGCTATCGAACGACACGGAATTTTCAAATAACGAATGATCGCTTGTGGATGGGTGTAGTTAAATATCTTTACAACAGTATATATTGTCACAGCGTATCGTTCAACGATAATGTTCGTACAATCACGAACGGTAACGAAGATACAAGTAAAAAAGGTACAAGTCGGTTTTTCGCTCAATTTTCATTTCGTTGGCTTGTGCGTCGTTTGAAAATCACACAACTATAATATCGCACAGCTCGCAAGCGTGAAACTCCTAAAGTGCACATTGCCGAAAGAGGGAGAGAGAAAGAGAGAGGAAGGGAGAAACGTATATAGTGAGTGAGCGCGATAAGGACGATTGTCTCAAATGCGCGACGCGAAGCGAACGCGATTGCGGCATTGAACAAAGGCGACAAAGCACGATTGTAGCTTAAGTAACTTTGTATATTTCGTCGTGCTTTTGATTCATGCCCTTTTGCTCATTCACTCGGATTTTCTCTATTTTTTTCGCGAGACGTCGAATTTTTAGTTTTGCAACGAACAATTTTCAAGATTACGTTCATTATACGTTCGTCTATTTGTATAGCGATATCACGACAAACTCAACTGGCACCAAAGTCTATATCGATACCATAAACGTTTTTGCGAATTGCATAATAATTGTATCATTCACTGTACTTGCGCATTTTCGGAATTCCATTCTAACAGATATAAACTATGATTCAACTAACTCGTTTTGGACAATCCACTGTGTGATACAGCGCACATATATACACACATACACTTACACAGTAGTATGCAACGAAGTTGTTCAAGTCCAAGCGCAAAATTCTCTATAACTCAGCGCGCAGTGGCGAGGCAAGCTCAAAAGTTACACAATGGCGTAGAGAGAGAGAGAGAGAGAGTCGACCGGAAGCAGCTCTCATCTGATTTGCGCATCGCAAGTAACGAGCCGAATCGGCCGCGCCTCGCGATCAAAGTATATTATACCCAAAGCGAGCACGCCTGCAGCTCTCCCCCCTTCCCCTTTTCTCTTACTTTGATTTCGCGTCACGCGCATAGGTTTCCGATGTTACATTTTAGAATGTGGGTCCGTGGCTCGATAACAAATAGTTTGTTTACTAAATCGTTATTTTACATAATGCAATCGTCAAATTTGTATTCCGTCGTCAATTTTTCGACAACAGCAAACAAATACTTCTTTAATTTTAAATTAATTTTTTTAATTTTACGAACATTCAAAATGAGATCTACTGTAATTCTAGGGGAGCATTGGAAACATTTAGATAGTTTCACGTCAAATTAATTACCATTCACGTACGTAATTGAGCATACAACATTCAAAACGATATAAACAAATCAATATTTTTACTATAACCCTCGACCTTTCTCTCGGCTAAGAATCCGTCTATTAATATGAAAATTATCGTTGTATTACTTGCGAATATTCGCCAATATTTATCCCGAGGGCCAAATAAAATTGCATTGCATTGACGGCTACGTTGAGATTCATTTCTGTATCAATGATTTTGATATTAAACATTGAAAATAATGCATAGTGAGTCGCATTCTATCGTCGCTATAATCAAACTAATTAAAATCCCGCGCGAATAACGCAAGTGAAAGATTAAATACGAGTTTTACGTATTAAAAATGGATTAATCTGCAGGAAATCGACAACAAAAAATAACTACGTGCTTTTGGCAACGGTAATTATCAAAGATATTTCTTTTGCTGTGTCAACCAACGATGTTGAAGAACTTGATAGTTCGCATGGGTTCAGCGGTAACCAAGAGTTACGGTCGGATAAGAAAGGAAAAAGAAAGCCTATTGATAGGAGATCGTGAGACTGTAATGCGTTGATTTATGCGGATTGTTGTTGGTAAATTGTTCGCATTTAACGTAATTAGCAAATATACTTTTCTTTTGTTATTCCAACAGAATTACACGTTTCATAGTTTGCTCGCAGTTGGGCAAGTGTTATGTATTTAGAGAGAACTACTCGTAACGTTGACAATCGACTCATAATCAAAGATACTGGATGGTGCTGCGCGATAAAGAGATGGAAATTTTAAATTGCGATAGTAAATAATTGATATTAATAAGCAGATCCTACTTCGTGTATTTGTTTTTACATTTGTACATTTTTAATTTATATCGAAATTCGCTCATTTACGAACAATAATCCAAGCGCTATTATTTATTCCGATCTAATTTGTACATTGATTATTACCCTTGTTCAAGTTTCGCCTGCAAACGAGGACTGGCCGTTAAATAAATATCTACGTCTCTTTCGTCTGTAACTGGCGTTTTAAGTATACCCGTGGAAAAACGAAAAAGCACTATACACGCTCGTTTCTTTTTCAAATATTGTTGTTGGCATGTGGTTTAATCTAACAAGCGCCAGCGATAAAGTCGACGACACCAGAAGCTGAACGAGTCGATACGACTGAGTTAGTCATCGCCAAAGCGGATAGAGCCACGGTGGCTCAGTGAAGTTTATGTGCTAAAATAGTGATTTGGATCCCGCGCTATAAGCCGTAGGACCAGTGTGATCGAGGGATAGCGAGGTGCCCAGGTTATCTATGAAATCTTCGTCAAAAGATGAAAAAAAAACACACAAACTAACTAACATTTGGTAATGGATTAGCAAATGAAATTTTCATGGGAAAATGCAGCGACGATAAGATAAGATCGAATTGGATTAAGAGATTACGCGTACTGTTATCGACGAATATTTCGTGAATGAAGATGTAAGAATTCGTAGGGTATTAGGAGCATCAAACAAGACTTTTAGTTATTTCTCGTTCTACGCAAATATCTAGTTTGCTAGTTGCGAATCAAGTATTGAAAGCACTATTTATTCTTATAATATTCCTCGCCTTATAGCTTATAACCGCAGTAGCCGAGACGCGAACGTTAACTAATCACTCGTCGAACATATTAACCTACAAAGCATCGATTTTGTTGTGCAACGTTATCACGGAGATAGAGTACGCGGATAAAAGTGATACGTTGAATAAAATAAACATCGCGTTGCGGAGATTGCTCGAGTCAATATAAATAGTAAACGAACCTGTCGACGACTTATCACTTTTGCACCTGTACCGTTCATTACCTTCTTGAACTCCTCTACCGTCATTGACTCACAATTATCTACGTATTCTTTTGCTCGTAAACCAATATACCGATGTTATAGAGAGAGGTACGTCGCTGTACCTTTGCGCCCCTTCGTGCTCCTATATTTTTCACAGCGTAATTGATGCGACATATTCTTCCGCTTACAACGAGACATGCTGTTTCTCGTCGGAATATAATTTGAAAATATGGTTGAAAAATATGACGCTATTTGCAAGTGTTTTATTTATCGGCACTCGCAAACCCTGTTAATGATTATTTTATCGAAGATCGTCATCGCACCTCGGCGCAATCTCGCGCAATAGCTATTAAGTAATAACAGAAGAAGTGTCATTCTTGTTTGTGTTTTGGACGATTATTCGACTTATTTATCGAAGCACATTCAAAGACTTTTGGCAGTGCGTAGAAAATAGTGAGCTTTACAGAGAAAATTACACGTTCAGAAGTTAATTAATCCTACGCTCAATATTTGTACTGTGAATTTTGCAAAGTAAAGTAAGAAGAGAATGGCATTTTCGTAAAACGCTTAACAATCTCTTGTGATAACAGTGTGGACTTTTAACTGATAGCGTTGTGAAAATTTGACTCACTCGCGATCTATCGCTCAGATAGTTATATATAATAGCGTCATCGTACAAATACACTGTGCAGTATTTGATCGACCCTTTTCGACTTCACATCGAAGATGGTTTCGCGAACATGTGTCATTGGTAGTTTTATTATCACTGTCGTTCTAGTCGCTGCAGTAGTTGGCATTTATTATGCAGTTGGTAAGTATTGTTCACTCGATTAATCCTAATGAAATCGGTTTTGCATTTTCGGAAACAATCGATAAGTGTACCAGCAGATCGTGGAACTGTGTAATCTTGCGGGTGATGAAATTTTTCAAGTGTAAATGACGTGTATTTCAGCTGGCGGTAAATCAACGTCTACCGTACTGGACCCAATCTCTAACGATAGACTTCTCATTAAATCTAACGACGGCACAATCAAGGTATTCGATCGCTATTTAAACATCTTTAGCGAGATCAAAGCAGAAAACCTATTATTAGGAATTACATCTTTTGGACCATACCTCGACGAAACGATATATTATGCTACTACCGATCCTAACAGCGTCATCTACTCTACAAATAAAAAAACTTATCCAGATCTACCTCAATTCACAGCTAACTGGATTAAAACTGCAATTGCAGTCGACGATTTAACCAAGAAAGTGTATGTCGTTGATCGATTGACGAATCAAATAAACGTGGTGGATGGAGCGTATCAGTATGTTCTGCCATTGAAATTGAACGAGCCGAAAGATGTAGTATTGGTACCGGAAAAGGGAAAAATGTTTGTTTTAGAGAAATCACAGGTAAAGTATTTTTACGCGTAGCTTGAGTTTCGAATTATTCGCAGCTGACGTATTCGAGTACGCTTACAAGGTGACATTTATGTTCAGATCATCATGGCGGATATGGATGGAGCAAGTTCGACGGTGATATTGAGTCAGAATAATATTTATGCCTTTACTGTGGACAGTGTCAACGGATATATTTACTTTTCACATGGAAATGGAATTGAATCTTACGACTACTTAGGCTCAAAAACGCGTACTCTCGTATACAAAGAGAGTGCAAACGTAAAAAGTTTAACTTACAATAATGCGACGCTTTACTTCGTCGATAAAGTGGCGACGTCATCCAAGAAATTTGGTACCAGCTTGAAAGAGTGCAGACTCGATAATGAAAAATGCTTGGCTAAGTGCTGCATCATACGCGCTATTTTTCACAACGAGAAACTGGACCTAGTGAAAATGTACAAAAGTGAGAAGCTTCAAATAGCAAATCCATGCCAAATTGAGAATGGCGGCTGCCACCATTTGTGTCTTTTGAACTCGAGCGCAAAAGGCCGAAGTTGCCAATGCGGATTGGGCTGGAAATTAAGCCCCGATGAAAAGACCTGCCAGAAAACCACGTAACGACCATGGGAAAAAAGATGGTTCGTGATAAAACTGATACTCTATCGTGCATGTAGATCAAGAAAACATGTTTCACTAGACTGTTATATTACGAATTGTCTGGGGAGATGTACATTCACGTCACGATGTAGTAAACACGAATAATTTTACACTTGATTTATGTCAATAATAATTGTTGCCTATCGTTCGACAACTATTTACTATTGATATGCACGTGTTGTAATAATAAACGTTGTCTAATAATACATTTGAAATATTGAATGATTAACCGTCCACGTTAGTGTTACTATAATCAATATAGATCAAACTTGATAAGCCATGAACAGATATCGATACATTTCAGGAATAACATTGTAAAGTGTGCATTCATGAACTAAAAAATCAATTACATTATGGGCTAGAAATTGATGGAGTGTACATTTCCACGAATCACTTGATCGGCTTGCCCGTTATAGTCATAACGGTTACTTTTGGAAGATATTGCTTTGCACAGGCATTCAATGAGGTTTTTTACAGAATTTTGCATGCGTCGACGAAAAACTAATCGCTTCTTATTAAATATGTATCTGAGAATGTAAACGGATCGTGTAGTTATTTAACAACAGGCTCCATTGAGCTAGTTCACTCGATTTCGCAATGTTATCGCATGTGTATAATAAAATTGCATCGCGGTCACTTTCATTGCCGTTATTGTCATTTTCATTAGCGGTACTCTCGTATTTTTTTTGTGACTGTCGAGGATTAGCTCACGTCACAAGATCGATACAGTCCATTTTTTAAGTGTCAATTGAACGTTCATTGGAAATACGCGACGCAATCCCGTTAACAAAAGTATGGAAAATATATTACTTCGGAAGATATCTCAACCGAATCTGTTACACCAAAGAGAAGCATCGCCAACTTATCTAGTTGCTTCGTAAGAATAATTTAGTGGACCAGCTAAACGTCTGATATTCATCGATTAGCTTGTCAAAAATGTATTCGATATAATCGTATGAAGTCATGGCTAATAATAGAAACTGTCGGTATAAAGTACAAACATACGACGTGTTACTTGTGTAGTTTGAAATGGGAAAATGTTATAGCACGAATATTTATAAAAATGAGCCCGTTACAATAATATAACAATCCTAATGATTATCGTTGTTGCTGCATAGTTTTATTACGTAGTTCATTTATATTATGAATTTGTCTCTTTGATTTTGTTATTTATACGTGCGGGAGTAAAAACGTAATTAGAAACCATTTGTTTGTTTTTATCCAAATATATCTTACATTGATTTGCATCGTTACATACTAGTCGTAAATAAAAAAAATTATAAATATAGAGTGTCAAAGTAATTGTTGACACAAAATTACAGGCCGTTATACTTGTTTGGCTGTTATACCAGATTAATACTAGAATTTCGGTCAAGTCTGCCTCAACCTAAGGACATCAGAAAACGTATTTTATTAGATAACGCGTATCGGACTATTCTTATCAACGGTATCTCTCACGTACTCGGTGTGTGTAAATTTATTCGAAAATATCGAATATTCTTAGCGAGACAATAGATCGGCACTGTCATAATTCCTGTCGTTATTGATATTCGTCTTGGATTTAATTTTCGTTTTCGTGACTGATTTCTGGACGCACATAACTCATCGATGAAACTTACAATGTTAGAAAAATAAATATTAATTTGCGATAACAAATGCATCTTTACAGTGAATAATCTTATAATTACATAAGTAACGGATGTTTCCTCTAGATGCAAATACGTATCAAATAATTTAAGGCTAATAAGTTTACAATTAAAAAGTTCTTCGCTATAATTATACAATGACAAAATCTTTTCTTTTTTGTATGCTATAAATTTCCAATCAAAATTTTTCCTGTATGGCTTCTTCGAGAGTTTTTAACAGTTTTGAAGATCTGAAACGATAAATAAAAAATGTATATACACAAAGATAGCGTACAAATATTAATTTCATTTTTGAAATCCAATGTTCAATAAATACCTAAGAACTTTTTTAGACTGTAAAAAGTTGTAAAACTCTTGTACACTGTCAAGGTGTCCAATGTCGTTCCAGACTATGTCCATATTCTCGAGATCTTTTGGAATATGTTCACAATCCAACCATTTATTAGCAATGCTCGTTCGAGGTGGCACAAATCTTAATTCTCGCGGCAATGACCGACCAAAAGCAAAAGTACGTTTTGGACGAGCTTCGACCTTTAGGTCTCGTTGCATCTGCTTTCGAGTTGCTTCAAGTTCGTTTGCTTTCCGACAGTGACGAACTTTCACTACTGGCAATGGTACTGTCGGCATTTCTCTGATAGCGACCTGATGATGAATAAGAAAAATATTTAGTTCACATTCGAATGAAAAAAATTTCATATTCTCAATCACGAAACCTACAAGTATCGTAGTCAAATTTACCTTGGTAGATCTACACGCGTCAGCTGTAAAATTAATCTCAAACATATCCTTCAGGGTTTCTTCATCGACGATTTGCTCGTTTCCACCCAGTTGCCGGACCCAATCGCAAAATTCTTTGCATATTCTATCCATCAATCGCGTAGCTCGCATTTCTAACGTTGCTTCTGGGTCGTAACCTTTCATATCTTCTTCCCGAAGTGGTCGCCATACTACTGCCTGTCAATTAAACAAAATTTCTTACTGAACGAATGAGATTAATGCTACGAGGAAACAGATAAATAGTGACCTTTCTTCTGGGCTTTCTCAGGAACAATGCATATGGATTAACTTCGCGATCCTCGTAAGATCTCTTACTGTCCCGAGACGTTGGTGGATGAACCTATTAGTATGAAAATTCTTTGAAAAGAAAAACTTGTTAACAGAAATACACGGTAGAATTTTGTAACGTACGATCAAGTCAAATGACAATGCTGTTTCCGTTGATTTACTGCTCAGACTTTCATCTTCAACCTTAATGCTTTGGGCATACTTGGGCATTCCCAAGATAGGCGCCACCAACTCGTAGCAATTTGGTGGAAGGATGCGTCGGAGTTGTCGAGAGTTGGTGAGTGGAGGCTGTTTATGGGAAAATTGAAGCTTAGGATCGAAGGTATACGGTTTAAGATATCGCCTCGAATCGATTAACGCGTTAAATAAATTACATCCTAATTTTAAATATTTTGCATCCTCGCTATGTTTAAGTCTTTCGTATCTTTCATTCATTCTTTTAATAAACTCTTCACTAAGACTGTGTAAAAGATTTGCCGCGTTGAAATTTTCTTGCAACAAACAGGTTTTAACAACATTCATAACGTCGTGTGTTGACATTATCGGCGATAAAGGAGAACCTGCTCTATGCATTACTATTGCATCCACTAACGGTAGTTGTTCTTCCTTTTTTTCAACGTTGGTTTCTTTTGATTCAACGCTTATTTCTTCTTCGCTTGCCTCTTCAGATGTCAACTCTTCGCTTACGTCGAGTAGATCGAAAGTAGTTTTCGCTCTCTTCAGTAACTTTTTATCCTTAAAATCTCTAACATCCGTAGACGAAGAAAACTGTCTCATTTTTTCAGCGACGCTTTTCATCCTCACTAATTTCTTCTTCTTTATCTTCTTTTTTTTCTTTTTCTTCTCTTTTTCTTTGTCTTCTTTGACAATCTCTTCGGGTTTCTCCTCTACAATGACTTCGTCTTCACTGTCACTTTCGCTACCCCCGCTAGATTTGGCAGTGGTTGCTGTAGCTCTTGCTCGTAACGACATAAATTTTTTCTGTTTTAAAGCTTGCAGAGGTTCCAAACTTTTTCGTAGCACGATAGGCGCATGACATGGTGCCATAAACTTCGACGAGGGTAACTTGTCGCCGTCTTGAGGTCCTCGAACGTCGTCGGATTCTGAGCTTTGGTTACTAGGGGTCGACGTCTTTGAACGATCGGATGATTGAATGGAAAAAGATTTTTCCTTGACTTGATGTTTCGTTTGAGATTTGGGCGGGCTTTTGTCTTTTGCCTCTGTTGGCGTCGTTAAATGACTCTGATCAAACGATACTCGTGGATGGTCTTTTACATCCTGTTCTTGATTCTTACAAATATCTTCGGAGAAATCCATCTGCTCAGACTCTGTGATATCGGGAATAACATCTTCGTAGTCGTTTGTTGGGGAAACGTGCATATCTTCTGTTGTTGAATTGCTGCTTAAACTAGTCACTTTAAATTCTGGAGGGTTTTTTACGACTGAAATCAGTGTAGTTAGCGGTAGTTCTCTAATAATCTTAGTTTTACTTTTGAAAGGTTCGAATAAACAAGCGTAGCACTTATCGATGTATGCTCTGTGGAAAACTTTAGTTACTGGAATGTTTTCTAATGCATCAGTCGGTGGGATTTCAATTGCTTTACTCTCAAAATCGGGACTCGAACTCGAAGTACTTCTAGACGCCGAATAAATTGTCTTGCATTCAGTTTTATCAAAGTCTAAAGATACTGACTTTTGCGCTCGACTCCCATTTATTAAACGTTTTAGTTTTTGACGAACTTCTCGAAAGTCAATTGAAGATTCTCTATCCAAACTACGCATTAATTTGTTGAATTTCGGTACATCTGAGATCGAAGAAACTTCAGACGCTACAGGAGATTTTTCGCTCGAATCGTCAGTTTTTCTTTGGACGTTTACGTGTCTTCTTCTTGTCAAAACTCTTAATGCCTTGTTAGCATACTGTTTCTCTAAATCAGGCATACTTTTTGCGATGTTCACTCTGGTGGTTCCTTTTTTCGTGGTTTCGCTAATTTTTTCCTTCAGTTCTGAAACTCCGGCATTTGGTTTCAAAGTTTGACTTTCCGACCCGTGACTTTTTCTGGCAAACAAAGATCCACCCTCTGAAATTACACCTATATTTTCGGAAGCATCCACTTCATCAACAGAATCTCCTAACGAGAGTTTCCGAAAGCTCGGATGTGAGCTAACAAAACTCAAATTTGGCACTCGTAAGTAGTCTCTCGTTAAAATCGTTTCACTTGCATGCAAATCAAGTTGAGATTGTGCTTTTGGAAGTTCGTCTTCCGATTCGAACGAGGAGCGAGTCCCAGCCGAACTATCCGTGGAAACGGGTCTTGCAAAACTTGGCAAAAGACTAGCCATACCGAGTTTTGGTGCTTTCGACACTCTCCGTTCTTGTAGCACTTCTCGAAAAGATTTTTGCGTTTCCCTCGAACGCGTTGATGAAGCTGACGTTGATTTACTTCGGGAAGCTTTACGATGCTCGCAGACTGATTTCTTTTTTACGTCAATGTCCGGTAAAGTCGGAATGTCCGTATCGTTCGTTTTCAAATACTTGAAAATGTCGTCGTCGAAAATGTTCACTGTGCAAACCGTTCTGTGCAACGGGCACGAGTTTTTTAGAAATATCCGTGGTCTGTGGGATCTTTCAAACGCAACTCTCGTCGTTGTTGCGGATCGCAATTTGACCGTTTCACCCTTAGCCTTCCCCTCGTCGCTAATTACATTCGAATTATCAACAGGAATTTTATCGGATTTGTCGCGGATCCGCGTATTTTGCATCTTGTGCATGGGCGTCGGAGGCGATATCTTAAACTTAAAGTCATCGTGAAATTGGGTTCGGGCTGAGGGCGCGGATAAGGTTGAAAGGGAGGGATAAGCATCTCTTACTCTTTTATGTTTCCTTTCGATCTCTGTGCAAACGCCATCCCAGTACGATGTCGAACGAGGAATCGCAAGCTCCCATCTAAAGAAGTTCACGTTATTCGCTTTTTATTAATGCCTTTCAGCTACATAATTACGTCTTTATACATTCGACCTCATTCGACGCCTAAAGTCTAGTCGAAAACTCAGTGGTTTAGCCGCTTAAATAGAAAATAGATACGAAATCAATTAGAATACATGCAATATCTACTATGTACTACAGTCTAGTGAAAATCCCTCTGGAATTCCTCAAAATTGATCTAAATAGTCGAAAACGAAAATTGGCGCATAAACCTAAAATATATAACGATTTGTCGTCGAATCAAACTGACAACGAGACAAGAATATTCTTAAAAAAAGTGTCAAGGCTAGCAACAAACACGTGCAATAGTCACACAATCAAATAAGTGAGCATAACCTACTTTGACAATTTAACGGGTCCAATACGTTTTCCATCTTTTCCGTGCCACGGAGAGCATTTTGTAGTCGTTATATCGCACATGTTTAATTTGGTCGTCTCCACACAATCGACAATAACAAAAAAATAGTATTCATGTTAAAACTTGCGTTCCTCCTCACGACAAGGAACGAAGCAACGGCGAATTTTACCAAAACCGAGAATCGAAACATTCCATCGTACTGCACATAGCCATCTCCACCTGATTTCATACCGCACGTGCTTATCGATCAAACAAACGACGAGGTTCCTTTGAGTTATACGCTCGCATCTCACTTCTTCCTTAACAATGTTATCGTTTAATTATGTCGGATAATTATGCGTTAATTCGTGTCTATTTCGCAATAGCAAGGCAAGAGACTTGACGGTCTTGCTCCTGTCTTTACCCTCCCGTATATTTTTAAATTTCTTATCGCGCGATGCTCGGTTAAGAAGGTTTTCCCCGTAACAAGGCTACGACGGGTGATCAAAGCGAGCGACCTAACCGGTACACGGATGAGGCGGCGGTCGATAAAAAGCTCTTATCGCTGGGAGGTAACACGCGAATACCCGTACAAAGATGTCAGGCTACTCTTTCGTTTGTAATAACGACGTTAATTTATAATCGTCAATTTCAGTAGTTAGTTGCTCGCTGTATATCCGATCATCGATCGAAATCGAATTTTGCGCTCCAACAGAGTGTGAGAAATTCTGATGTATTCAACAATTGCAAGTACCCGAATTTTTTAAAACGTTTTTGGTTCCACGGGAAAATTTAATTCGAGAAAACGTGGGAAACCGAAATAAATTGTTTTCCGAAAGAAAAACAACGATCGAGTATACACGCAGTTTTGCAGAAATACAATCATAGTCAAATCTTATCTGTGAGTGCAAACGAACGACCGTCAAATGGTTATTTTATGATTTGTACGTGTTTTTTTTCGTACACTGTACGAATTTCAACAAACGTTCAACTTTACCCTTCATTACCAACGCGTCAATCTTCGTGGCACTTTTGGCCTTCGTGGCTTTTGCGATGCGGAATTTCACTCACTTCCATGACACATGTTTCATGGATTAACAGTGGAATGATTGTGGCGACTCGCACATGTGCCCGTGTATGGCAAAAATATGATTCTATTACGACTGGCGCGGGAATTACGAGCTAGTTTGTGGCGAATCGTCGTGGCAAATAGTTCTATGTCCAAACATTTTTCATTCGCTGGAGATTCATACGACAACTTGTGATAGTTGAAATTGTTAATACTCACTTTCGAATGCTTAAACCGAATTAGAACGGCGTGTAAGCGCAATACGTTGAAAAAAAACATTGAATTCGGACGCGCTTTACCGTGTCGCCATCGATGAACCTGACTCGCAACTCTAGCAGCTGGAGTTTACTCTCGTATTGATCGACTGGAGAGCGACGTTAAGTTGGTCTACTCTTATCGACTGCTAGTTCTTATCTGTTCTTTTGGATTAAACAGATGACGCATACTGTTTCTCAATGCCAATTATTTGAATAGTCCAGTTGCTTCTCAGAGGCAAGCCGTCGCGAATGAATCTCTAATCGAACGAATAATCGAGAACGTTATTTTAATGGAGAAACAGTTGAATTGTTTTGACTATTGCACTATTCCTTTTTCCCCCATGATGTTTGAACGTTAAAAAAAGCTGAAAAGTTAAAAAAAACGAATAATTCGAATGAATATTCAGTGGAAAAGTGTTTCGTTGCGGAGAAAAAGAAAGACAGAAAAAAGAGAAGTGAAGTTTCTACGGCAGGTTTGTTCCAGCAGCGAACATCCGGAGTCCCAGCTGCCGGCTGTTTCCGACCGAGCCAAGCCTCGTCTTTAATTACGGGTCGAGTGAAAAATGCAACTAGAGCTGAAATGTGGCCTTGAATAAAGTAAACTAATTAAAAAGACAATGTTACGTATAATCGATTTCGCGATCACGTCAACCACTCGTAAATCTAGGTTCGAATAAAAAAACTACTTGGACGAACGAATGAAAATTGCGAAAACGTAGATACATAGTATAAATCCCAATAGACTCGGATACAGATAGGTACGGACTCGCAAGTAAACGTATCAAGAGTATATATTCGAGTAGCAGAAACAGAAGCAGTAGCAGCAGTCCGAAAGGGAGTACAACGTGGTTGTGTGGGCGCCGTCGGAATATTTATGCGTGAGCGCAGTGTGGCAAGCGCGGATTGCCGAAGCCGTCCTTGATTGTTGACAGAGAACCGGACGAGAGTTTGTTTGATGCTCCGTGCACGTTGATTCCCCAGATGACTCCGCATCTGGCCGTTCCCTCGACGAAAGCGATCGCAATCCTTGCCTCCTCTTTCCTTTTCTTTCGTTCACCTTTGCGATTCGCTCGATTTCGAGTTGTCCTCGCACACTCGTAGTTTTTTTACTTCTTTATAATCGTTGGAGAAAATTCAACGCCAGCCTGCTTTGGTCGCTTGTGTTATTTAGCACCGGCTTCAGAGAGAATCGTCGATCAAGTTTACTTTTCTCCCGCAAAGTATTTTGTTATTTTCGCGCATCTCGCTAGCGATCGCAAGGTAAAGAGACGATCGTTACCTTGCCGTTTGAATATTTGCCGAAAATCGAAGAAACGCACGCCCTCCTTGTAACGTATTTCAGCGTTTTGACGTTTCCGCTCGCGTGAAAATCTCAATGAGCATAGGTGCTGCAATCGCGACGTATAGATAACATCGAGAAGTGCATCGTGAATTTTCAGCTCGTTTGAACGGGTAATTCACGGGAGGGCGTAGAGCAGTTTGACAGTTTTTGGAAGCCAAAAAGGTCGAAAGCCACACACGTACACGTGCCCGCACACGCGTATACATAGCCTTTGGGCTGACAGCTCTTCTGGGGTTGTTGGACCATACTCCGCGCGTTGCATATACACGCTTATTTACCCCACCTCAGCCAAGTATTTCTCTATTTGTGCGCTCTCCGGTAAAGTTTGGATTTCGCTTGGTCGTCGTCGCGCTGGCTTATCAGCTCGGTAATTTATTCGAGCACGACTTTCCCAAGTTAATCATTTTCTTTGGATACACGTTTTACACGGCATTCTTCAAGCCGCGTGTTTGTTGACGTACGGGATTTCTTTTCGTTCCTTGCCTCTCCCGTCATCAATTCCTCGTCATTCAAAATCTCATTTAAATTCAAGTACGCGTAACGTCCCTCCCGCTCGATGTTCGTCGATCACTCGTGTACGTGTTATATAACATAATGAATAAATTTCGAACTCGTCGCACGAATCAAGAGCAAAAAGAAGCTTGGCCAACCGAGGGAAATGGACTTTTGCAACTGTATTATGCTAGCAATTTGAATTCGGACGCATTATACGCACGTACATACGTACTCTCAATTTTCCGTGGCGTCCAATCATAAAGCTTCTCCTTCGCCAGCGCGCGATAAAGAAGGAGATAACGCGCGTAGTCTCATAAGAGGGAAAGGCCCAGAGAGTTAGTGTCCTTAATATGTCTGGTGCAGTTAAATTAAGCTCGCATGCCGGAATGCTTCAAGGCGATTCCACTTGAGTTATCATCAGCCGTGCACCTATGTATCCATCCGACATTATGTTTTTCATAGTTATACCTGTTCGAATTGGCAACTGCAGTCGTCGTTAGCGCCAACGGCTAAATTGGATTTATTTCGTTGCTGTGTGCGCGTGAGCGTGTGCGCGGGTATAACGATCAGCTAATTATCGACCAACACGTGACAGGTTATTGCTGCTAATTGATAGTTATCGTGGAAACACACGTACCACCCCGAGGGAATATTATCATATTGTTGATGCGTTTCTCCGTGCGCTTGCTACCGTTCGTTATCGCTCGTTATCGGACTTTGCTACGTTGTTTGATTTCTTTTTGTCGTTTAATCGTTTCTTTGGAGAGCGAGATCTTTGTATTGGTAGTACGTTGTCGTTGTTGATTCGGCGTAGCGTACGAACAAGCTTCAAACGGTCTTTCCATTCCGATATCGTCCCGAAATTTCGTCGGGAATGCACGAAGCTCGCCAATAAAAACGAAAAAAAGATTAACCTCGAAATAAAAGATTAACCAAATGAAATTAGCCAAACCCCCCTCTCTCTCTCTTATTCCTGGCAAATCTCGTTATCCGAATTCGCCGCGCGTCTGCCAATCGGTTTAGCATTAGGCGGGTTTCTAATTACTCTCGTCTGGTGCATTGTTTTTCGCCGCTAAGAAGAGGATTCTGTCTCACTTGTAGTAACGGATTGATCGGACGATATCAGTCAAGGGGGAGAGAGGGAAAGAGGGAGGGATGGCATAGTAGCACGGGTCGGAATCGATAATCGCTAAATCTGTTACGTCGACTGACAATGAAATATCGAAGGGTTCGACGTCAATAGTGCAACTCCGTGTAGTGTCGATCCCTCATGTCTCGCGGTGCTCTCTCACTCGCGCGCGGTCTATGCCAAATTAAGACGCGACCAACTTGAATAAAAAAAAAGATAAAAGAAAGAGCGATTGGCTTGTACACCTAGTGATTTTTATTTATTTGAGGGTACTGGTGTGACAATTGAAAATTGACTTATTGCTGCGCATTTACGAAACAATCAAGATTCGCAAATAATACAGTTTCAATCAGGAAAAGCAAACAACAAAGAGTTTTTATACAAACCACAGCTGAGAAAGACGGAGGGAGAGAGGGAGAGAGAGAGAAATGACGAATACATCTGGAGTAGTAAATTATTGGAGTAGGGAGTAGGCAGACATACGTCGCAATTAAAATCCGACGTCGAATGTCGCTTTGCACGTCCAATAAGGGTCTTCCTCTGATTGATTAGTAACCTTGGTATGTGGTGGTGGTAGTAGTAGTAGTAGTAGTAAATTGTCGGCTCCGACTGGCTGGCTGCTAGCTGATAACGCGTCCCTTTCTCTTGCTCGTCTATTTTACACGTGCCTTTCTTTGATCCCGCCCACCCTTCCATTCGAATTGACTAGGAGGCTTCGCGAGATGGAAGTACTTCCACTTTGTTCGCGCACCGTTTTTATGCGGTTCTTTCTCTCTCTTTCTCTCTTGATTCTTCTACCTTTTTTCGGAAATCACAATGGATAGATCGAGGATTTTTGTTTGTTGTTTTTTCGTTTCTTGTTTGCGCGGTTATGAAGAAAAATTGGGACTAAACTTTACATATCTGGACAACGGATCTGTACATTGATAGAGGGATGAACGAGTTGGTACAAAATTTAGTTTATTTTCGTATACATAGAAAACATTGAAACTGCATTTGTCAAAGTGGAACAATCAATTTTGTTTTCGTTCTTATTCAATTTACAAAGTGAGCCTGCGTCAAAGCGCTTGATTGTATTTCGTGTATTCTGCTGTGTTACTACTTTCTTGTGCATTCAACATTCATTCGATCGACCAGCTCTCGCTCTTGTTCTCATTCTCCCCTTGACGAATATTAATTTATCGTTAGCCATCGGTTCGTGAAATACGTCGAATAGAATGCGATAATCAGAGACGTCTCCGCCAATTTCTTTTGATTAAATCCACGTGAATTATAGATTGTTATAAGAAGAGTATCGATCGGTATTCCATTCGCAAAATAGCGATTGTACACAACAAAGACGAGAAAACGTAGAGTTTGATCCGCGTCTGTGTAATTAACAAGACCATTCGTCGGTAAGTCTCGAAGATCTCCTCGATCGAGTCAATACGACCGAAATGCTTCTCGGATTTGCTTTGATGAACTTGCAGTCGTCTGCAGTTGCTAACTCGTTTTTAATTTTAGCCTTGACAGGATTGCATTTTAAATGGAGGCGCGAGTCGCAAAGGAAAATTTCTATCAACTCGCAAGCGTACTTCCCCGTCGATACTTGCGTAACTGCAACTAAAATGGAATAAAGAACGAAATGTCTGAATGGAAAGTATAATAATGTAGTCGTCGTAAAGTGGAAGGTAGCTTTTAGTCCACGAATTGACCGAAGACAATACACGCCAGAGTATCGTATAGCTGCGGTAATTGATCGTCGATTCTCGACTCTCTTTAAAGAGAGAAAAAGAAATCTTGACTCTCCTTCGCAAGTTGAGAAAGTAGGAAAATAAAGAAAAGAAAAGATAAAAAAAACAGCAAGACACAGAAAGGTGGAGCGGTAAAAGACGAAAGGTGGATAGGGCTGGGGAGAGAAATTCACAAAGCCGCGCGCTCAGGCCCCACAGCGATCTCTTATAAAACACTTAGGCAAACTTTTACATCCCTTTCATTCGATTCCTTATAGAGCTTTGTTTTTCTCCTTCCACTCGAGGCTTCGAAATGAGCAACGCAAGATTTGCACGCTCTCTCTCTCTCTCTCTCGCGATAGCAGGAGGTTTAATGCGAAAAACCGAGATTTTTCCTTCGTTGTCTGAAAGTATTGTGCTCACGCGATGCAAAGCATTATTTGCTGTATTATATAAACATTTGTGTTGACATCTCGAGCTCTCGGCTCTTGATAAAAGGTAGCAACGGAAAACGAAAAGGTGGGGTGGGTAGCCTTGGCAAACAAACTATTTCGAAAAAATGTTTAAAATCACTTGGAATTATATTCGTAAAGGTTTATCGGCAACAAAAGCTGCCTCACTAGAAAGGTAAATACCAACAAGTACACAGAAGTACGCAAAACAAACTGGAATGCATAGTTGCGCAGGTGGCTTGAATATCGGGGTTGGCGCGAGTCTCATTCATCGAGCTACTCGAAGCCTTTTGGGCTTTCAATTAATTATAGGGATTATATCTCAAGAGCGAGAGAGAAAGAGAGCGAGCGAGCGTCAATTAGACTGCTTTTCTGGAATTTTCCGTTTCGTTAATTCTCATCCAAGGAAGAAAGAAAGGAAGAAAAAAATTGGTGCAACTATTCTGCAAGGAGAGAGAGAGAGAGAGAGAGAGAGAGTGAGTGGAGGGGTGGGGGAGAGGAAACTTAATTAAATATCCGAGAGTGGACGCTTGGAATTACGGCAATTAGTATGACGGCGATGCGCGCCGGATATTACTACTTAACGTCTAATAAATGTCAGGAGGGAGTTTCATCTTACGCCTTTTCTCCGTCTATCTCACTGGTAATTCTGCTTTAATACCGAACGTTATGTTTTCTTTTTCTGTTTTTTTTTTTGTTTTCTTTTCTCGAAATTTCGTTACACTTTCATTTCTAGCTTTTATTCCGCTGTAACTCTTTCTTTCCTTTTTACTCTGTTACTTACTGTTTTATCGTTCTCACTTGCACGCCGCCGCATTTGATGGGTTTCTCTCTCTCCCCTTTTATTGCTGTGCTAATACACTGGAAATTTCGGACGCGCGACTCTGCTGGAGTTAGTTTGAGCAAAGTTATTTGATGCGCGATTTTCTCAGGGTTATATGGTGGAGTGAAGAGTGAAGAGTGAGATGGAATTTTAATTGCGAGAGAAAAATAAAATGGAGATTGACGTTGATGAAGCAGGGATTAATTATGCGAATGTTTGAATGCTTGTTTTGGCTAGGAATGTTCGGCGCTTACACGACGTTTGGCGCTTACGAACGTCGGAAATTCTTTAAAATTCGATGAAAAATAGGAAAGCCTTGCAATTAGCAGAACAATCGAATAGGTTTTCACAGTTGATTGAATCTCCGGTCACCGCAACGATAATTCCATAAAAGTCGCTCATGTATACGCAAAGACGATCAATAAAAAAAAGTTGCTTCTCGAATCGCAGCGAATTAACGATATATAGATACAATAACGAGGTCAGTTATTCGTTGCTCTCTGTCTGTATATATTTTACACACTATACACGCGTGTATGTACATATGTAGTCTTATCAAGTGGAGCGCGACTTTTTGGTGGTGGCCGTAATTTCGGCTCTGGAAAATCGCGGTACATTGTGTGTAAAGTATGAACCTATCTAGAGCCAATGACCCGACGCACACTTTGCTATCCGGCAATTACCAATAATTCTTTGACGCGTTTTGTGCTTTTAACTTTTGCCGAGATTGTCGTTATTTATGAAAAGAAAAAACATTCTTTCTCCGTCGTTACGTGACTCAATTTTTGTCTCCTCGGCCTGAGCTCGACAAGGACAGAGAGAAGTGGTTTATTTGAAAAACAGCCAGCACGGCTGTGGCGCTCATCGATTCCAATACACTTTTATTTTTCGATCTTTGCTAGAGTGCTGTGATTAGTTTTTTTTTTGTTTGAAGGATTAATACTAGGGATACTTGATGTCTACGATAACAAATGACCTGCTTGGATTTGATTTTATAAATGTGAGAAACTCAACGGATCTAGTTCTATTAAGTAGTTTAAGATCACTGACTATTTGCATTCGTGTGTTTAAAAATATCACGTATTCTTTTACGAAGCCGCCATTGTATCACTCGAAAACAGATATTACAATTTTATTTACATCTCGTCACGATTCGGTTCATTTCCTTACACCGCAACGCCACACTTAAAAGTGCATCCGCGAGGCGCGACACCCAAGAAATAACGTGACTTTACTTCTCCCACGTGTACGCTCACGCGAGTGTTTATGTGTGTGTGTGTGTGTGTGTGTGTGTGTGTGTGTGTGTGTGTGTGTGTGTGTGTGTGTGTGTGTGTGTGAGTATGCGTGTGTGCAAGGAGGTCGTATAAATAAAACGAGTCCGCGATAAAACGTTGGTGGAATATGAGCCTTCAAAACGGCAGCTACGACTGTGATGCCGCCGTTTTCTTGCCGCTCGTCGCCGTTAATGCAAGTTCGATCGTCTGGGAAAAAAACAAAAGAAAATCGTTGGTCCGGATGAATATTGATAAGCTAAACCCAAGAGCTGCTTAAGAGCTTTATACAGAGAGAGAGAGAGAGAGAGAGAGGGAGAGAGAAGGGGGAAGAGGGAATAATCCCTAACCGAAAATTCGTCAGAGAATGTTGTTCTGTTGTCATCGTCTTCGAGATTGCGAAAGCGAATAAAAGGATATACGAGCGCGGCAGTTACTTGACGCTTTTCCCATCTCAGGAGTGGTTTATTAAAAAGTATCGATGCGCATTCTTGCTTTGTTCTACGGGAGATGCTTGTAAAAACCGAATCCATGCATATATCCTACCGACGTGCGCGGCTTTACCTACGTTATTGCTTGTTGTTCATTTTTTGTACGCGGTAAACATTACTTTTTACGTTACTTGAGTTCTTGCGCCTGATGTAATCTACGAGGTTGATGTTAGAAAGGATTGAGGGATTTTAGAATTTGAAATGGCTTTTTTTTCTCTCATATATTTTACACGAGAGCGAAAATTTTTCAAACGGAGATTGTTGACAATACAAATTGTAGTTAAGTCGAGTTTGCTTCTTTTTTTTTTATTAAACCTCGTCTTTATCGATTTTATCGAGAGACTCGTGTGAACACAACCATCGAGACGCGATAAAGCAGAATTAAAAAACATAGTTTTTGGGACCTTTCATATCTTGTGAAATTTACAAAATCAGCATACAGTCGCAATCAATGCCACAAAATCAGCTTAAATAAGTTTCCTTACTCCCTTGGAAATGCTCGTCTACATAAGGCTGAAATGCCAGAGATCTATCGTAGAACGGACCCACATCCTAGTAATTCATGCGGGCATCGCGTACTCGTGGATGTCAAATTCTCGGCCACAGCACAGCTCGAAACAAAACGCGCATCATCTCGAATCGTAGACATACAACAGCTTCTCTCTATCTCTCTCTCTCTCTCTCTCTCTCTCTCTGTCTCTCTCTTGTATCTCTGGTACACTGTAAACCTATAGTCATGTTAATTACGGGACGTTTCTCCAATGTCATGAATAATTAATATAGGAACTGTGTACGGGCGTTGGATAATATATTGCGAAAGAGAGAAATAAACTCATTTCATACATACATCCGCGCGCGTTATAGAGATTTATCATTCGTATGCTATACGAAAGCTATTTTAGAGTTTACGTATGATTGATGCGGATATAATGTCGCCGCCGTATGCTGAGAAGGGTTTAGTTTATTTTTCTCTTTTATACAGTGACGTTCGTTAACGTTGCATTGATTTGCTCCGAACTTTTGGTAATTTCGTCAACATTTTTTTTTCGGAAAAGTGGACGGATTCGGTTCGCTGATTTTGTTTAACTCGCTTTCAGTTTAGCAAAAGTGGAAAACTTTCAAATTGAATGCATATTTTATAAACTTTGTTGGATCACGTCTTCGATACACTTTATGCAAAAGACGTGACATCTCGCGGGGAGGACAAACAATTTTTTTTCATTGAAACTTATCACGAGACACAGCTCTCGCTATATTTTAGCAAATGTAAGTAAGCGCCTCTGGCGGATTGTCCTTTATCTATAAATAGCGAATATGCCTAGACTAAAATATCTTGTCCCTGTCCAAAAGCCGAACTAATCTACAGAAGCTTACGCTTAAGATGAATTCGTCGACTTAGTGAATCCCGAATGCGTCTTCATTGTCATATAACAAATCGGCAATTATTTTCAAACTCTTCTCTATGCTTCTCTCTCTTCCCGAGTTTAATCCGTTTTGTGCCGTGGATGTCAAACAGCAGTGCAGCTGTTTTCCGTTTCCTAACCACAACAGTGTGCGAAAGAGAAAGAGAAAGAAAAAGAGAAAGAGAAAGAGAGAGCGAGAGAGAGAGAGAGAGAGGTAGTGAGAGAGATCGACCCGAGTTTGTAAAAAAAAAAGAAGAGGAAGGAAAGGAACGCGAATGCGCTTTTCCGCTCGCGCCCCGACCGGCGAAAAGCAATCATCTCGGCCGGACGCAATCAGCCGTCTCTCGTTCGTTTCATTTCGATTCCCTGTTGCTCTCCCCCTTGCTCGATTAATCGCTCTCGCTACTTTTCAACGACGACTACTTGTATTTTTACGTGTGTGAATGAGTGTACGTGTGTTTACTTCGTCTATCTTTTTTTTCTTCTTTAAAGCGGTTTAATTCTTGAACGCCATGCCTTCCAGTAGTCAAGGTTGCTATGTGATCAGGCTTGTACTCTCGGTGGATGTTTATCTAATCTTGTGCTTCTTTACTTGGCGTTCCGTCACATTAACGTAAAGGTTTAACACGGTGTCAGATATTGGCAGATTCGTCAAATTGGCCAGATTTAACGAGCGATATCTTGCAAACAATCTCGTCTCGAGTCTTATATTTCAATATCAATTTCATCTAATGGATCATTAAAAAATCGAAATTGTTAGAGGATCCGTAACTTGTTTTAATATTATTCAATAAATATTTACCAGACGTCTTGAAACAATACCGAGATCAGGTTGAAGTTGACATTTGATTTATTAATGATTTGTTAAACAGGGCCGAGCGTTATTGTATTCTTGAAATAACAATAAAAATTGAATTTGAACTAAAATGAGGATTGTCGTTAATTTATGACATCTGGCAGGAGGTAGTTGGCTTAGTATCAATAATAAAAATATAACATATTAGTTGAGATTTAATTGGAAAATCGAAGCAAACTTAATATCGTTCAAAATGGACGGAACTTCCAACGATCGAATGGTAATTGGAAAAAAGACATTTGAACCTCGATTCGTCGTATGCGTAATGATTGGGAGTCGGATAGCGCAAGTTTGTAACTCAAAACTGTTGCTGTTTGAGACGTTATGAAGCGAATTGTACCGAAATAGTGAATATTTCCGTTGAGTATAGTCGAAACGAGTATTGGCTGAATTTAATGACTTTTAATGTCGCTTGTGAACTTAGGTCGCGAAACCTATCAATATTTCCTCTTAAAATATTGTTTTATCCGGTCCGAAGATAAAACACGAAGCAGTCACGCGAAAAGCTCCCAGTAGAAATTTATTAAAACGAGAGGTAAACGAAAATCAAGAAAATAAAATATCAAACGTACGAAATTTCCACTGCCTCTCCGAACGACAAACGAAACACTAGCGTGACCTTCAATTTCCGGGTCTCGAAACTTGCATCTCGGTAATACACGAGAGAGAGAGAGAGAGGGGGGGGGAAGCACGCGAGTCATACACATGGCAATTGATTGTCGTCTACGCGACGACGATGGTGGTGGTTTACGGCGTTCTCTCGCATACGCAGTCATGGGGAGAGACTGAATTATTCAAGTCAAAGTCCATTGCTACTACTACTGCTGCTGTTGCCGATGTGTTCCGGAAGATTTCGACCTGCCGATACATAGACCTTTACGATGCGACGTGTATATAAACTTTACTGTTGCTCTTTTCAGGCTTTTTTTCGCTTTTACTCCTGTTTCGAGTCGTCGAAAAATCGAATTTTCCTTTTCCCGCGGTGATAAAACGCACCGACAATACTGTGTTTTCCTTTTGCATATATAGTCGAGTCGATCGATAAGTCATAGCTGAACATACGAATATGATTTGTATGTTTTTCCATTTCTGTGTCGTGAAAAAAATTACTTACAAATATTTGCGGTTCGATATATGTTTAGTTTGGTCAATTCGAAATTTTATATTTTCTCATTTATCGATATCACGCGTTTGTTTATAGCTGACGATTTTTTGAACGTTATACGTTAAAGCGTATTCGATTCGAGTATTTATTACATTACGGCAAAATAATAATATCAAACTTGGTTAAGCGACGTAGATTACGTTTCGTGGACGACACGGAAATCGACACTAACACAACAATAAGCAAGTTAACGCGAGAAAAGGAGACGTCGGTTTTTCTTTTTAATCCAGCGCTCGTGCACGGCCGGTAAACCCGTATGCAAGAACACGAACAAAAAAAATCAGGGTAATGAAAGAAGGTAAGGGCCATGTGCGCGTACAAAAGAGCGTGCGCGCAAAGCCCCTTTCTACTCTTGGTCTGCTATTAAATTATCGCCTCAAACGATTTCACGGGTCTAGTTTAGTGTGCTCCTCGACAGACTTAATTACTACCGAGTTTTTTTCTCACTGCAAAGAGGGGAGAATGCTGATTGTAATCGAGGGTGAGATTACCAATTGGTCTATATAGGGTCCGTGGATTGGTTCTTAGTAGGAATTTTCTTTGTTTTTTTTTTTTGTTTTCCAAGGGAACTATATAGAAATCACTTGATTTGTGGACAGTAATAATAATTTGGGAGTAACGCGAGGGGCTCATTTCTCAGATATCGTATCGCGAGTAAGGTGATTTCGATATGATGCTATATTACTTGATCGTGGGGTGATGTCGATTGGCGCGCTGTTTCCTTGGCGACCATGAAAATTTATACTTTGGTCGCTCAATTTCTAGATTCGAACAGAATATTGCAGCAAACGTCGATGCTCGTTGAAACTCGAGCTTTCATAACGTTGTAAACAAGCTGAGCAGAGTTTGTTTTGGACCGATGAAAATCGATCGAGCCAATAAAAAAAGACTCTCCCCCTCACCCGCTTTCGTGCACACACCCCGACGAATTAGCCGATCGCAGGAAATAAGGAATTTCTCAAGATTATCAATGTCAAGGCAATCTCAGACATTTGGGAAGAGGAATAAACGCTAAGTCGATTGGCGTTGGTGGTACCGGAAATTTCGCGATTGAGAGAGAGCAAATACGGTGGAGCGCTTACGAACGAAACTTAATGGGAAATCGGCTTACGATGTTCGCGGATTATACAAGTTTTTACGAAAAAGACAGGCATAGACAATATCAACGAGACGGTTGACATATTTGTTTTTCCTTTTCCGCTCGCACTGAAACAGGTAAACTGCTCGTTTCGAAGAAAACCCATTTTTTACTTTGACGCGCATGTGTCATTTGTTTGTTAAACTCACAAAGGTACAAAGCTTAAACTTAATTAAAGGTGCCAGTGGAAGAGAGTTGAACGCGCGTGCGAAGTTATCACGTAAGCTGACATTTTTAATTACGCCCAGAATGCTTTTGGTCTTCAACAAATTTTTTCTTTGTTAAAATTACGAGCCTTCTTTGCATAAATTTATTTAAGCTGATGCATCTCATTTTAATGAAAAATTGAATTAACCCTTGAAGATGCTTGACTAAAGAGTTTATAATACGTACTTTTACATTAAACTGCTTTAAATTTGTGACTTTTAGTTAACTTTCACCTGTTGTTCGAGCCCAAAAAAAACTCATTATAGCTTTTTCACGTTTCACAAGTTAAACATTAATTTTTTGAAAGCCCAACGTAATAATGATGTTAAAAATGATTGATAGATAACTCGCAGCATCACGACGATGGCTTTTCACAATCCATTCATTCAACTGACAACGTTTCTCGTATCAATCACACGCCAAAATAGTTGTAACAATGAATATCTCGTTCAAACGACAATGTCTGGACAGACTTTGAAGAACGCTAGTTCGTCAAGTTTTCGCAAAAATCTGAGAGCGCTGCCGAGTACATATAAATATAAAAGGATGCTCGGTCCGTTTTGTCCAAGTGTCGCCTTATCAATTCGACACAGCCGTTAACAGGACAAAGTGTCGGTGTATGTAAGTGTGTGTTTGTGTGTGTGTGTGTGTGTGTGTGTGTGTGAGCCGTTGGCAAAAAGTGGCGAGTGCGCGGCGAAGATATCGTGTAAGTCGGGCTTAAAGGCCACCTTTTGCCAACCTTCCCAAACCTTTTCTCTTTTTCCAAGAGGAGCAGGAGACTCTCTCTTTTGCTCCGGATTTCGCTCTTTAGTTTTTTTTTGTTTTACGCGCGGTTAGCGCTATTTTCACCCTCAACCCATCACCATCCTCTTCACGTTATTACCGGCTTAGCCTCGAGCACTGGTAATGGAAAAGAAATCGCTGCCTCTCATCGCAACGATTTTATATTCTGTTAGCTCGTATGTGAGCAAATGTGAAATCGTCGATGTAAAAGACACTTGGATTTGAGAGACCCTTAACCATTTTTTCTCCGTTCGCGGTAGTAGATGCCATTAAGTAATGTTGACTCGTTCAATGAAAATGAACTATTCGAGAGTCACATACGTGAAAAAGCGAGGATAAAACAAAGGAAAATCGAGTCTTTCCGTTGTCACAACCGAAGCTCAATCCTAGTTAGCTAACGTTGAGGGAGTATCACTGCAAACAGGGCAATCCTAGTTCTCTCTCTTGCGGACAATAATGAACCGATCGCGAGAGTGAGAGAGGGAGTGAGAGAGCAGCAACAGCAGCAGCACAACGGTTATCGAGAGCGAACACGCAACACAGATTGGAGGCGTTGGGCGGGTCCTTTATTATTCGCGTTATGTATGTAGATGGTGCGAGCTCGATACACATCCAAACCTGTCACCTCATTCAATCCACGCGTCCGCTCGCTCGTTCGCTCATGAGATAACCTAATGAACGGTCTTGAATAATGATCGGGCGCACACCCACGCACCCACATACGATGACGTCTGTATTACCACTAGAAAGGATTATCAAACCGTTCGGTTACATTGTTTGACGTTAATGTCGTCATGTTTTTCCTTTCAACGAAAAAAGATGTTCTTCTTTCGAGAAAATACAAGTAAGTTGTCTCTCTCTTTCTCTTTTTGCAAGCTTTGCTCGCTGAAATTTCTCCCTCGAGCTCTCTTCCTTCTTGGTTGTCTTGTTTTAATCACGGTGCTGTAAAGTACATCGTCGGAGAGAGAGAGAGAGAGAGAGAGAGAGAGAGAGAGAGAGAGAGAGAGACAGAGAAATAGCATTGCCTTCTCATCCCTTTCTACCTTCCACCAAAGTATCCCCGCAATGTTGTATAAACGTTGTCCCTTTTTTCCTTCTCTCTTCTTCCTCGGTCTTTTGTATCAACTATCGTTGACAGAAATATACGACTCTTGGACTAACGCTCTTTTTCTTGCAAAAAGAACAAAATACACACACACACACACACACACAAATTACGCGATTTAAGCCAAACAGTCGAGATAAAAAAGAGTAGAACGTTTCAATATCCATCATCCACAGAATAATCGGCGTTTTTCTTTTTCCTTGTAGCAGTGACATTTTTTTAGAAAATCATTCTCTTCCAGCTCTCGAAAAAAAAGGCAATCGGTCACAAGCCAAATCGAGTGTAGCAAGAGGGCGTAGTCATTAAAATTGCGGGCATACGCGAAACTTGGAAAACGCTCCGTCCAGTAGAGAGAGGGAGTGAGTCGTGGAATTGGTTTGTAATTCCATTTCATCGTGCGGTGCGGTTGTCCAGAGTGAGCGCGCGCATCGGCAGAGTGTACTGTCCGAAATACGCGCGCGGCCGCGGCCGCGCCAACTATTGGATTTGAGTTTTCGACCTAATCGAATACGCTCAAGAGAGTCGTGCGCTCGATATTAATAACCGAATCTATTTACTCGAATGAACTTGCTAGCCGACATAGAGAGAGAGAGAAACGTACCTGCGTCTTTCTACGTGCGTGCGTATGAGTGTGTTGATGCTAACTCGTTGCGTTGCCAATTGCGCCTTCTTCCTTATCTTTATCTCTATCGAATATTGCAATTTTTTAAGAGTAAGAGGAGATTGCGCGCCATGAAAAGTATAACTCTGAGTTAATCATTGAACAAGTTCTCCGCGACTTATCAGCGTGTGAAATAACATTGGAAAACTTGCGGTCCACAACACTTGCATGCGTATATACTAACGACAAAAGCACTCAATCACAAGAGAGAAACGCTCTCCTCTCTCTCTCTCTCTCTCTGTGGTGCGCGTGCGAATTAGATAAAACATGAATAATGAGGTGGCATGAGACGCGATAATACAAACAAACGTGCGCCTTGGCTCGTAAATAAACAAATAAGATGGCTCGAATCAGCGCAGCCGATCTTACGAAGACGACGACAACGCGGCAAGAAGACAAGTAATTTCCTAGGAACGCGTGAGCAGCATAAGGTATGCTTTCTCTGCCCCCCCCCCCCTTTACCACGAAAACCAAGCTAAATATTATTGATGGTCAACGGAAATTGAATGCCGTTAAGGTTTGCACGCGCGAAATGGCGCTGCATAAATAAAATGGCCGCGTGCGAGAGTGAATATGTGTGTGTATGCGTATGTTTGTGCGAAGGAGGATTAGACCGCAACGTTCGCGAATAAATTTCTCTCGCTGATGGTATACGAATTTATTGGTTTCTCCGATACGTAAGAGGGGAGGTCGCGAAGTTACGACGGGAGTGAATCAGCTCTGCGGTCAACAATAGTTGGTTTGCTCCGCAGATGTCACCTCATTGGTTGGAATTCAGTGGAATAATAACTCAAACGAAAGGTGTATCGTTGAACGTCCAGTCGAGCAAATTCAGCTGAACGCGTCCGAACAAGGTGACTGGAAATTTGGACGTTTCCCCCGTGATCAAAGACAATATTGTATCGCGGTATCGCGGTCAAACTCGAGAACACGCGCACGGAAAAAAGTCGAGCTTCTCGAAATCACGCGCAATCTCGTTAAAAAAGCAAAGATAACTCGTTAATTACCATCTCGTTAACTCTCGACCGACGGAAAGAAGAAAAAAGAACTCCCGATAGTCGAGGCGGTATCAAAACGAGTCGTTAAGAAGACAGAGAAAAATTAGCTCGGTGCAGATAAAAAAAAGAAAAAAGGAGACGCTCGTGCAAATGCTGAAAAATGAGGCAAGAGGAAAGTTGGAGAGAGGGACTTTAAATATGCGCGTGTACGCTTGGCGATATGTGACTTTCTCGGTCTATTTGTTCTTCTTAACGTTTGTGAACTGCTGCGCAACACAATCTGCTCTCGTCTGCTCTCACCTCCTCGCCCCTTCTCCACCCTGCTACAACAATGAAACACATTTAGCCTTTCGTTGTGTCTCTCCCTCTGTGTTGAGAAACAATTGCTCGTCTTTTATTTTTCCTCCTAGATTATCTTCTGAGCGCGCCGTGTATAAGGTTATGCGAATCAGCCGCGATTTAGGTTAGTCATGAGAAAAGAGCCGATTACATCGTGGTTCTGTGCTCGCACAAGCGGCTCCCGCAGGATACCAGAGAATCGGATTCGATTGTACGTTGCTTGAGCACTTAAATTGTACATCAAAACTGCGTTTTGTTGTGCGCGAGCGCGTATGCGTGCCTTTACCGCGCAATAATGCCATTTCAATTGTACGTTTCGCACTTGGTATGAAGTCTATGTTCGCGTTACCGTGAATTTGGTGCTTTCATTGTACAGTAATATTTGTTGTTGATATTTAGCTGAAAATCGTAATTATATTTTACAGTTTTTTCACAAACCGATTTAAATTGTCTTGCGTCCTTATTGTTATTTTTACGAAACCATTTGAAAATGCGAGCTTCGCAAAAGAATTCAAAGTCGCAATATTTCTAGATGTAACTAGCAAAAGAAAAATAATCGAGTTACCGTTGTCATCATCCCGTCCATTACGTTGAATCTCGACCATTCGCAAAGCGAACAATGCCATTCGTTCCTTCCTATTTTCGCAAAAGAAAATATTATTAAAAAAAATGGTAAGAGTACTCGAAAGCCAAACAAGCAATAACAATCTCGCTATTCGCCTTTTGCTCTCTCTTTCTCTTGGTTGAAATGAAAAAACAAATATCCCCACGGTACTTTGGCATTAGGTTCGCTTAAAATAGAAAAAAAAGAAAAAGAGAAGGAAAGTCGCGTTTATGCTAGCTAACGTATATTAAAAGGTTTAAATATCCAAGGCATCGGCGCGTGCGTAATAATGTGGCGGCGACGACTCGGCTTCTCTCGTAAAAGGCCTCTTGAATGCGTGGGAAAGGAAAAGGCAAAATTGGACTTTCACACGCGTTCTTTTTTCGCTTCTGTGGTTATTACTCGCCTCGCTATACGCTTCGCGCGAAACATCTAAGCGTTAGAGAGTGTTAAATCGAACGACGTTTTTTCATTTTGCTTTGTCTCGCTGCACGTACAGCGTAACTTCGTTAACACTCGAAAAGGAAAAATACGAGTTTCCCTGTTTTTTTTTGTCTCGTGAATAAGTGGACGGGCGCAGAAAATCGAATACAAAGTTGCGCGAGAAAACGATCGTTGACCTCGTTTCAAAAACCTGGTTTTGTGGGGAAAAGCAGCGTGGTATTTGTGTGTTATTTGCTTGGTACCGCGTTGATTTACCAGCTCCATTTGAATTTGCGATTGATTTAAGGAAGACACGAGCATGTATATTTGCTCACATATTAAATATCATTAATTTTAGATCCGAAAGCTCGTTCTAATCCACACCAGTCCAAGCGCAGTGCATAAAACGGCTCGGCGATTAGCAAGGTAATCGTACCATTACTCGGACTTTCTCTTTCTCAGTGGCGATTTATACGAGACCATTACTCGCGTGCGCATTAAACTCATATTTGAGCTCGCGCGTACTTTCCCCCGTCGTTCCTGCCTCCTCCTACGCTTCCTGCACGCGCCTTTTTCTTTTTCTTTCTTCGAATAATGCGATTCTCGGCGAGCGAGATGTGCGCGCATTTCGATCCCGCGTTTAAGCGAGAGCCAGACGTACGTTCTTTGTATTTATTATTCTATATAGATATAACGTCCTCCCATGCGAAATTACATTTTAATTGAACGCCCGACACAATCCTGACTCGTACTACTGGCAAAAGGTACGATGAGAATTAACTAACCACACTCTCGTCTGTATTTATTCTCGCGGTAAACGAAACTTGAAAAACCAAAAAAATACAGATCAATCATAAGCGACGTCTCCATTAGCGGGGCCCATTTTTCTGTTTCTTCTGCGAAACAAGCGGCTGCTCCCGCCAAGCGTACAGCGTGTTTATAAATAGCCGTGGCTTCCTTCTAATTACATTACCTCTGACGTGCAAACTTGGAAAGCCAGTAAATAGCTGCGTTGGCGGAAGTGTTCTCTCGTTATCGAGACTAGACTTACTTCTCGGTTGCTCGTTTTTCTGTCTATCATTCTAAAGGACAATCCCACGTACATTTTGAAACGTGTGACGAACGTATGAATGAAGGACTATGTTTAAAATGACGCGCAGAGCTGCAAGAGACAAGTGAGTATTGATTGAATTATTTTTAATTTATCAGATTTTGAAATAAAAGACGAGAGTTGCTTGAATTCTCGCTTGACTAATATTGGAATAACTTGAAAATCATGTAGATTTATAATGGCGATATTTTATATTCTAGTGATTTTAAAATCGATCTCAATTTGGTAGGTAAGGGGCCGCTCCAAAAATAGTGCCGATCATTCTGTCTTTCATCGGCGACTAAATTGATCAATTCTGTCCACTTGAATAACTTGTGAACTAGTTTTGTTATGAGATTCTTTCTCGCGTAAAGTTTGGTTTAATATTCACGAGCCGACAATTAGATCGATTTCAATCTCCTGTAGTCATTTTAATTTTCCATTATTCGAGCGGTAGTGCGCGCTAGGTATTTACGTAATCAGTGAAAAGTCAAAAGAAAAAATACACAGGTAGACGGTGTAATAGAGGAAGACAGCTTAACGAGCTTAACGGAACGGACTTGGTTAGAGTTGGCAGTTTTCCGACGCGTCGATATACGCTTTTTTTACACACGGAGGAAGGATGACCGCTTAATGAGCATCTCAAAATCACGAGGAGTATGCGCGCGAACGTTCCTTAATTATGCAGTCGCGGTGACGACGACGACGGGAAATCAGGTCGTGCTTGGTGATTGCTGTCTCTTTCCCTCAACGATGCCGGAAATTGCGAGATGTGTTTCAACCGATGGGATTTCATTTTATCTCTTTGAAGACTTATGGCTTTTTAGGGATTTCAGCGTTGTACTTTTTCTTTTTAGTTTTTGCTTAAACGAACGCTTGGAGATTAACGTTCGTGCGAGACTTGTATAGAGTTGTGTTAATATTAAACCCATTGTACAAAAAAAATGAAGGAAAAAGAAAATGCGTTATTACATTTATCATCGATGACGACGACAACGCTGTAGGCACAACGCTGTAGAGTATGCTTCGATTTAATTAAATAACATTGCCAGGGCTTCGTTAATTTCGGCTGCTGTGTCTTTTGATTCACATGTCGAGCTTTAATAAAGCTTCGCCCGGGGTTACAATCCAAACGAATCGACGAAAGTGCGTTTTCAATACTGTGATTACCTGACGCGTGGCCTGGAATACTACACCTGACTCGTATATATTTATACGCGTGTATAAAGAGGGTAGAAGCGGCAAAACGGGATACTTGAGGGAAACCGATGTTTACTTTGTTCAAATTCAGATACACGCAAATGAAATTCCGACGACGGATAATCCGAGACAAAATCCTATTTCTTTTTTCCGTAAATCCTAACGATACGCGATTGGCTTGACGTTTTAACATACCAAAAACATGTTTTTTAGGGTGATTGGAAAAAAACACGAACGTAGGGCGCAAGGCGGAAATCGAGCGACCAAAAAAATTGAACGTTGCCTAAATGCTTTTCTTTACGAGAATTATGTTTAACAGAAGGCGAAAGACTTTATTGCCTTTTCTTATCTGTAAAAGTGTCGAAGAGTAAGTGTTCGAAATAATCTAGATGCAAAATGCATTTACAACGGACAGATGTTCACTTTGTACAATACATTTTTAACGACCTTTATCAAAACCCATGAACAAGCGATCGTTTCGATAGCCGATTGACTAATATATCCGACGCCACTGTCTACGTCAACGACGTAAATAATATTCTAGCGACATTTTGCAAAAACGTTTTCCGCGACATCTAAACAGCCAGTCGGTCGGTTCAATATGTATCTTTGAATAGCAGCTCCGAACCCCATGCAAGTCCCTTTTAGATCGAAACACTTGGAAATCACGCGCACCACCTGGCGAAACGACTATAATTCATCGCCGAAAGTACGCATGCGCCGTTATCACAGCACGTGAGCGCGGCACCGAGAGATGCAGCAGCAAAAGAGCCGCGAATTTCGGCTTCCCTCAGTGCCGTGCGCGAAGCCGCGAGCGACGAACCGACGATCTTTCGCACGCGCGCGCATGTACTCTTACAAGCCCCGTCGTACTTGTAGTCGTGCGTCGGTTCCTTTGTTTACTTATTTCGTTCGTTTGTTTCTTTTGTCGGCAAGTGACGATGCCTATGGTAATTGCTCTTGTTTCCATTTGTGCCGTGCCGTAGCTACGTGTTTGTGAATTTTCGTTACTTTGGGCCAAGTGTTACGTTCTCTTCGAGCTTGAAAAATGAACAAAGATGCTTGGCTCGATATTCGATATTTTGCAAACGAAAGAAAAATGACGTTTGTTGATCTGCCTTTGAAAAAGAAGACACAGAGCAGCAAGCTCCATTTGAAATAACAGAGAGGCAGTTATAGAGAGAAAAGAGACGCGAACGTGTAAACAACGACGACTCTCTGACGATGTTTGCCGTCCGGATTTTTCTCGCTGTATCGAGTCGTTATTATCGTGTGTCGCGAGAGCGCGCGTAGCTACTGCACTATATTTGACTTTGTTCTTGCGACAAACATACTCTAGGATTGCACTTGTTTCTTTTTTCTACGTGTTTACCAGGCGTTGCAGATCCAAAGGCACAAGCCACGCTAAAGTTGCGCTGATAAGACCGTCACTACTTGCCGGATGCTTGCAGCCGGCAATCCGCTATCTAACCAATGGTAAGATTTTTTCTCTTTTTTTCATGCGTCAATTGCTTGTTACGAACGCGCTGGAATATCGCTGGCTTTCATTTTCCACCGATGACATTTTCCACTGTTTTGCTTTCTCCAAAGATATCGTTGAAATTGCGGATATTTCAAATTCATGGCCGCTCTGCAATTATCGAAATTATCGAGTACGTTTGCGTAAATGTACGTTGAAAAAGTTAACTACGGACTGTTTCGTAAATCAGATTTTATTTCGAATCGTAAAATCTTGATCGCGCGCGAGCTTGTACACCTAGGAATGTAATCTTGGTGTAAATCGTGCGATCGCAGCATTCGAAACGCGAATACGGGATTTCTGACGAAACAGTCGAACGTAACGAAACGTCCATCAGGCTTTCGAAATGGCCAATCAAAAAAATATACGTGCATTAACGTTCATTTTCGTATCGTAAATCTTGGCGTAAGGTAGGAGTATCCAATAAAGCCATCATTCGCGCAAACAGCCATAACTTCTGACCGTAAACGAACGTTTGAACGCGGACCTTGGCTCCTTTGAAATAGTAGGAAGAGCAGCTTCGAAATAAGCTTAGGCGTGTTCGAAAAATCGCACTCGGAAGCAGCGCCAAAATTTTGTTGAAAAAGATATTTCGAGAGATTATAGAATAAAGCACGATAGTTCTGACAGAATTCAATATCCAAGCAAATGGCTTATTGTGTTCACATTGATTTAAACAATAAAACCTTTGATGCATTATCTTGTTATACATCAAAAATTGTCACATAAATGTATTTCGTAGCGGAGGCTGAATTAATTTTTTGACATTTTATTCCTTTTGAGCGAGTTTCGCATCGCACATCGTAGCTATATAGGAATGTTGCATATCACTTGTGTAAATAAAGGATGCAATAATCCTTTTTGAAACTGATACATGCGATATAATTAAATTTTCAATTTAATTAGCCTTGCTCACTGTACCGAAGAGTAATAAACAAAAAAGAATTATTTGCTAAATAACTACATTTTAATACGATTTTATAATATATACGCTCGTTAAGATGACATTTTTGCAAATGTAGCAACTTCCAAGAATAGCTTTCGATTGGTTAAGGACTCGAGTACGTCAGCTTTCATTGCAAATTATTGATTTGGATAAGGGCGGGTCGGACGCTTTTCTTGACTGTCGAATCGCGGTATCGGCTTCTCTTTTACGTCTGACCAACTGAAATGTTCAGATGAAAAAGAAACCGAGGGACACGTGCAACGTACAAATACGAGTTGGCAACATTACGTGAAAAATAAAAATGCAAAATCGCAATACGGACACGCGTTGTACGGGTGTGTGACGTTTATCTCGCGAAACAGACGAGATATTAAATTCTGCTGACAAACTTTGATTACCAGGCGGCAAGTGATAGCATTTATTATAAAAATGCAAATTTATGATAATTTTAATTTAACTTTGACGCGCTGTAACATCACTCGGATTAGTATTTTAGTAGATAACGTTTTTCAATCTACCAACAAAAAGCACTCGTATAATTAATCCTTACGAAAAAGAAATACCTACCGAACTATATTCTCCATCCATTAACCCCAGAGTATATTTACTCATATAATAACTTCTTCATTAGTAGTAGCTTAACTTAACGAATAGCAAACTCATAATCGTCATTAAAAGCACGTATTAACAAACATTATTTCCACACAAATGTTCATCACACATAAAACAAAAATTAAAGCTGCTCGTACTCGCGAGACTCAGGACTTTGAGCGCGCGCAAGCGCTGAAATAAAACAAGGAAAAAGAAAAGCAGCTTTGAATTCACGGCGGGTACTCGAGAAAAAATGTGGCTTGTAAACCACGTTAATTGCTTTTCCTTCGCGCGCTCGCTCGCGAGTTATTTTAAGTGGGCGCCCCCACGCGCTTGCCACTAAAGTCCGCGATTAGGCGGCTATATTTTCAATTGTTAATCGCCTTGGTGAAAGGAAATGCTGCGTTTTTTGCGATTGATGCACTGTTTTCAGGCTTTTGGAACTGCATTGCTCGTTGTTTGTCCAAGTATTGTTTCGTTAAAGCGATGCTCCGATTATTCCGATTCGACGTAAATTCGGAAAAAAGCAATACGCTTAATTGAAACGACATTTTTACAATGCTCAGTAGTAGCGAATCGTAAACAACTCTTTGGCTGATTATTAAAATATCGAAAGGCGCAAGCCGTTTGTCTTGTACCACTTTGTTAAATTGTGGAATCTTAAGAATGCAACTCGAAGTTGTAGAGATTTACTTAACTCACCTTGATGTTTGATATCTATTTATAAAAGGATTTTACGTTGCGAATCGCTACTACTAAAAGAAACAAAGAACTGAAATAACGTTCAACGAGATCATCTTAACCGCGAGCAAGCATTCGCGTATAAATCAAATTTGTATAGCCGAGGACAAACAAATATCACCCACGCAAACAACGCCAATGATAATCCGCAAGCCGCGAATCAATCTTCTCGCACGAGATAAGCAACGAGGAGGAGAACGACGACGCGGATGATAATAACCAGCAGTGTAAATTTTGCAGATAAGCATGGAGGCGTCGCCTTCGAGTGGGACGCGCGCCCGGACGGCCTTACTTACTACATCTGCGACTGGAACTGCTGAAAGACGCGTTGTCTTTCTACAACAGCAACAACATGAGAATCGTACTTGGCCACACAATTGGTCTCCACACACGGTCAGTCAATCGACACTCTGTAACATTTTTGACCAACTTTTAGTAAGCATTGTCCGTCGAATCCTTGATCACATTTACACTTGCTACTTGCTGTGCAATGTATAAGAAAAGTCACGTAAGTTGTCGCTTGGCAAGTAACGTATCGGGAAAATTAAGAAACAAACTCGAACAACCAATTACACGAACTCGTTGTTTCATCGTTTTCACCAAAGTCGATTTCAGTATACCGTTAATATTTTCATTTTGGAAGGGCGTGCAAATAACGAATATCGAATTCCAAAAAAAAATCGCGAGAAAAAGTTGAGCAAAAACAGAAAAAATAGAAAAACAAAATGCTTTCTTTTTCCTCCCTTGGCATTAAGAGAAGAAAAGCATTCTCCGCCACATATAGATACGCAGGTTCACAAATCATAACACGTTCCATTTAAAGCGAAATTGAACGAATTTCGACCAGTCATACTCTTTTATATCGTGTCGAGAGGTCTAGAAAAAATATATATATACATCCGTACCCATCAAAGAGATAGAGAAAAAAAATTCACGCGAGTCATGGCTCTCTAAGGCGCGATATTTCATGCTCAAGACTCGTCGTCGTCGTCGTCGTCGTCTAGATAAAGGGGGATAGCCTTGGTATGCTTTGCCACTAATGCGACAACATTCGATGTGACACGGCTTTCCCTCTCTCTCTCTTTCTCTCTTGCACTTAAAGCTTTGTGCGAGCGCACGATGCGACGCGAATGGAAATGAAAGCTCGCGTGAAACTCGAAGCCAGTATTGTTCCATGCGATCGATATAATGTATACGTATGTATCTCGGGGTGAAAACGAGATTAACCTGCTTGACTTTTATTATTTGTATTACAAGTCAATCTTAAAATGAATCTCGGCGTGAAAAAAAAACTCGACTAATCTCATACTGACAAAAGGCAGCCATTCACTCCACTCTCTCTCTTTCTCTCGATGCTTCGAACGTTTTACGCGTTATTAATTCGAAACAATGAAATGGTACTTAAACTCTGTCGCTGCTCTATTACGAGCGATTCGATTTTTGCGCTGAGACAGCGATTATATGGACTCGTCGTCCGACTTTTACGAGCTAAATCGATCGAGCAATATAATCCTTCCGTCCACAGTTCCTGCGATTGGAGATGAGAAGAGGAGGGGGGGGAGGCACATTTTACGATCGTACTTACATTTCAGTAAACTATCATCTAATTAAACCTTTTATTTTGTTGTTATTGCTGTAGATTCGCCGGAGATTGATATATCGATGAGCAAATCAATGAATGTCATGATTGTGTCTCTTGCCCGAGCACGACACACACACACACACACACACACACACATATATATATATATATCTATACATATAGATAATAGAAGCATCCATTATTACAGAGGTCATTATGTGCGCGTCGCTATTGCGAGCCTCGTGTGAATAGTTTATGGAGTTCCGAATAGGATGCTTGTCTCGCAAGTGATTGTCGTGCATATTATCCGCCATGTCAATTTTGATAATAAATAACGAACTGGACCCGTGAAATAGTTGATCAACGTCAACACAGCTTGAGCTGGAAAACAAGCGTTAACCAATCGTTCCTCAAGTTCTCACCTGTTTGCTGGTCAGTTTACAAGCTGCATCCTCGTTACCTCTTGCTTCTCGTCTCTCTTCGCTACCGATACGTGGCTAGTGTGTTCGTCGGGAATTTGCATGGGATATTCGAGTTGTCACCGCGACCCTAATTTCTCTCGACGTTGATCAACTTAGTCCCTGGCTCGAGCACTCTGACTCGAGATTGATTTTTAGTTATTAGGATTGTTTAGCTTTATAGGTTGCCTCGAGTAGGTCGAGCTTTGCTATTTAGTTTATTCAGAAAATATCGATGACCGATGAAATTGATTAAACTGACAAACCGACTGATTTGTTCGGTAAATACAGCAGAATCTGTGTACGTGATTTATAGTCAGAGAAGCGAACGGTACGGCAGTCTCCACAAAAGATCAATCTCGCAAAGAAAGCCCGTAGCAATAGGGATCGAGAAAGCAAAAGGCCAACGGTTATTGAAGTGAGGATAATCAAAAGCAAACAGTCGGTGAAGAGCAAGGGTCTACCAGAACAAAGAAATGAAAAACGACAACAGAAAAAAATAACTTACGACTCTCTCGGTGTCGTTAATAATTAGCGTAAGGTTAGTGGGTCGATCGATGCTAACGTCATAATATTATCGGAGTCGGGCGTATTTTTCAGCAGATTTAATGCGCGGATTATTCGTCACAAAAAAAAGACTTTTCTTCCGTCCTACATTCTATTTCGGTTCTGCAATTACCCGATTAAATTATTCCAGCTGAATTTTAATACTGCGAATTTTCAATAAGCTTTTCAAACAAAAAAGAAAATAAAATCCTTATTTAAATTGCAAAGCGAAAAATATATTCAGACATAGAAAGACGTTCGTATATATACGCTCGTCAGAAAAATTTTTTGGAATATACGGCGTGCTTGATTAGTCCGAAGTCGTAAATCAGGATTTCTTTTTTTGCAACCGAGTACCAAGACTCTTTCGCGGCTTTTTTTGCACGAGAGAGAGAGAGAGAGAGAGAGAGAGAGGAAAGCTTATTTATGAGCGTGGCATCTGTTATGCACGGCTCGACAGAAAGATTGGGTGCCGAGAGAGACTTCGGTAATTTATTTATTGCCTATTGCACGAAGGGATTATTCCGATGAATTTTATGCACATACATACACTCACATCATTCGATTGTGTACTATGGATTTACGACGGCTCATTGGAAATTAATGAAGTTTATTTTTCTCTGTAGAGTTCACTGCCCTCTCGGTCAAGTGTCACGCTTTTTTTAATAGTAGCTACTGACAGTCTCGTTAACGCATGCTTAACACTAAATAACAACGGATATCTATTCTTCAAATAGATCGCCATTAGTGATTTCAAAACGAACCTTCATTTATTGTTCTGATTAATTTATCGCAGAAGTATTGCGCAAAAGAAAAAGTTCGAATTCAAAAAAATCACCGAACTTGAAAAAAAAATGAAGTTTCAAAGAAAAGATCGCAAGAACCGCGCTACAAAAGAAAAAGCTGCAGTGTAAAAAAAAGGAAAGAAAAAGGTAGTGGAAGCCCGCACGCAGTGGCTCTCTTTATTCGCCGAGGCCGTCCATTCATATTATCCACCGGGGCGCTTTATCACGGGCGTATCAACTGTTTTGTCAGTTCGCCCGCACAGTATAGTTGAAGAGGAGGGGGGGGGGACGATGAATGGGACTTCTTCTTCATTAGAATTATCATCGACAGCTGCCAGTAATATAAGAATAATACCATTCTTAAAAAAAATATCGCCTGTTATTCGAACCCTCGGTTAATATAGTGTTGATCTTCCATCACGCCATGTAATCAATTTGAACAGGTGGGTGAGAGAGAGAGAGAGAGAGAGACAGAGAGAGAGAGGGAGAGAGAGAAAAGGAAGCAGATAGTATTCCAAAATCTTCAAAAGTTTCCAAGTTATTTTGTCATCATCGCCCGTGAAGAAAAAATTCTATTACTTCTTAGAGGCATTTTCACGTGGGAAAGGAAAACGATCGTGCGGATTCTCAACAAAATGCTGCGCCCCGCAAAGCCGCTCAAGTACTGGACATGCACTAGCTGGAGAGAAGGATACGCTTTTTCCTCCGATAATCGTATCGAGTGCGCACGGCAAATTGAAAATGGAAGGAAAATCGGACCCTTTGAAGTCACCTTTCCCCCTCCCACCCATATAAGTCGTTTCATAATTTTTCTTAATAACTCCTTTCCTCTGTAGCAAAATAAAATAATAAAATAAAATCTCTTCGTGAAATTGCTTTTACTTCCAAGGATACATATATGTATAATAATTCGATTTTTTTTTTGGTGATGGTTAATACTCGTTTTCTTAAAGTTATGGTGAGCAATCAGAGGTTTATATATGAGACACTCGAGTGTGATCTATTAGCGTATATATACGTATAACGAGGAACTTGCAAAGGATGCGAGCGAAATGAGGAGAAGAGAGGACTGCAAAATAGACGTCGTAAAGAAGGATGAACAAGACGATCGTCTTTACCGACCGTCGGTTACGATAGATCGTTTTCTGTGCGCGTGTGCGCGTGTTTTATGACCACCGACGGCGTACTCTGCCTTCATTTTGGCTGCAGTTTAATGACTGTATGCTTTACAAAACGATTATAGGTGATATGCACGTTTGGAACAAACTGCCTGCAGAGCAGTGGGTGGGTTAGGTTATTGTTTTAGATGGGAAATGTTCGTTAGAAAACAAGGTAGCTTTATTTTAGTTGCCGACTGGAAAGCTGCGCTACTAAAATAGTTTGATGACGTTTTGAACCCAGTCCGACAAAATTTTGGAAAGATGTAATTTATGCTTCATAACGAAACTCATTCCTACAAACTTTATCGATGAACGAAGCATCGCCAGAGGAAATCTGACGAAACACATCGCGACTATTATGATCTTGCATTCAGTGTGCTCTGAAAACCCAAGTTAAATAACGATCTAATAAAAGAAGTGGAAGTAGGATAACAGGAGACTGGTCGCGCGAGATGTTAGTTATACGATGAATTTAAGGACTTTCTGTCTGTCTGTCTGTCTGTCTGTCTGTCTCTCTCTCTCTCTCTCTCTCTCTCTCCTTGCAGAAAAGGGATCAGGTGCGCGAAGAAACGTTTCGCTGTTATTTACGAGGGTTTGAAGATTCCGCAGCTTCAAAAACGAAAACTATGCCTATGTATAACGCTCTAAGAACCGAGTTCGTAAAAGAGGGGGAAAGACAGAGAGAGAGAGAGAGAGAGAGAGGGAGAGAAGTGACTGGCAGGTGCTTCAAGACACGCAAACTCGAATTTTTAGTTTATGAGCCATCGAGAGATGCTTTAAGTTTCTTTTTAATGGGTGGCTGTGTAATTTTCCAAATGTGTTGCTATATCTAAACGTGGGTAATGTTCTAAAGACCGTTGTTTGAAGATTGACGAACACTCTTATTTAACAAAGTTGATGATCTTTCGTACGATAGAAACTCCGTCAGCGGTCGAATGAAAAATAACTCAATCCACTTTTTCCTTCGTCGAATTCTTCACAGAAAAAAAGGTAGAAAAACAAGAGGTCGCCTTAACGAACGAACGGTATGGTGCAGAGGATGGCGATGGAGACGGCACTCAGCGCGGAAAGTCGTTAATTTCGTTGAGGCCCACTGCACTAACTCAATTAACGTCTCGCGTTCGAGGATGAGTGCGCGCGCGTATGTATGTAGCTATACATACACAGCAAGAGGAGTAAGAGAGCGCGAGTATAGGGGATTGATGCATTACCGGGACGCCGTCTGTCCAGCAACGGATGTTTCAGGGATGCGATTGCGTCGGAGGTTCGACAAGCGCGGATGATCTATCGGCTTTATAAGTCGTAAAACGCGATAAAAAAAAATAAAAAAGATTGAAAGAAAGACTATCGCACAACGATGCTGCTAGTATACGCTGGGATACATTAATTCGAGATCTTTGAGTAGCTTTTGATTCGTATCGAGCGTTCGTATTCAAATAAATCTTTAAAAATAATTTGGGAAAGCTTAACTGTCGACTTGTCTTGGTGATTTTGGCTACCGAAAGTTTTAAGATGCACCTATATATAATATAGATATATATATATTTGAATAAATCCGTTAGCATTAGCGAGAGTTTTTGCATATATGAGCTCATGGCGCACAATGCGTCTATAGCGAGTTTATTATTGCACGGGTCGATAACTTCACTATGCTTAATAGGCTTTGAATTCAGTTTGTAAGCCATTTACATGATTGCCTTAATTACCTGTGTCGGTATACAAACCTTGCGAAGTGATTGAATTTCATTATGAAATAGAACAAACGTTCATACTTCGAAACTATACAAACTTTGACATTTCGTTAAAGCTACGCTTCGCATTAGCAAATTGAATTTACTTCTCGTTGAATATCATTTATTCTCATGTTCTCTTCGCGAGAGATTGAACAAGTTTCGAACTCGGATAATTATCATTGAAGGTGCACTTATGGATCTGCAACGATTTAAATTTATCCCAGTTTGTCCTGGATTGTTTATTGGTTTTTTTTCTTGTTCTCCTCGGTGGAAATAATGAAATATAGGTGGGCTATTCAGAAACGGTACTATAAAAGCGAAATTAATGTACCGTACTGCGAGAGCGAATCTTCCCGCACGGAGCAAAGAATAAAAAATATTCCGCGGACCTCGTAAAACCCTTTCTCCTCTCTCTTTCTCCCTTTCCTCTTCTTTTGCACTCTTGAAAGGAAAAATAAACCGAAGCATCTGGCATGGATCGAACGAATAAAACAAGGAGACGAATTATTCAATACCGAATTGGAAACTGCAACGCTCGTGAATCATTATTCGTAAGCTTTTTTTTATTCGGTTGATCGTACAAAAGTATTCAAAAGTCACGCGTAGAAATTGGTGCTCATAAGAAGAAGAAGAAGAGAAAAAAAGAAAGTTGGCCTTCTACCTCGTGCGTGTACTTAATTGTTAGGGCGCAGGTGGCGCTAAACGCGCCGCTGCTTCCGATATCGAGCCGTTTGCCGACGCCGGAAAATTACGAGTCACGACATGCAAAATAGACGAGGATCGTCGTTGAGTCGCGACTGTTTTTTTGCGGAACAGTGATTAGTGACTTTTTTCCCAAACGGTCGATAGAGTATGATTTCGTTATGACTGTACACGCGGAGCGAAGTTGTTTTAACTCGTCAAGTAGTACGAGTAAGTCTTCGGTCAGACTGCTACGAGTTTTTTCTCTCTCTTCCGTTATCATCGTCAACCTTGAGAGCAAAGCATTTTATTGAATTTTTCTACAGATATACCCAGTGGTTAACTATGTTAAACAATAGTTTTTTAATTTAAAAAGTTAGCTGTATTAAATTCAGTTTCTAGCGAGCTATTTCTGTCGTTCTTAATATGTAGTATCACCTTGCACGATGAAAATAGCTATTTCGATATATCCTACTTCCTTTGCAACAGTCTTGCATTACCAGCCGGTCGATATATTTTTACTGACAAAAAAATAAAAGAGAGCGCAACACGAGCCACAAAAAAGCAAAGAAAAGGGTTGTGATTTTATTGTGCGAGTTAATGTCAACGATCGCGACGTGTATCGATATATGCCGAACCCACCCCCACGAAAACCAGCATTGCGCGCGAGCGTCAGCAGTTTTGGCCACAAAACAAACACAAACATAAACATATATGTATATAGAAGGGAAGGTAACATCTTGTACAGGCTGTAGGGCAAACCAGAAACACGACGAGTGACGGATGCTCGAATTCCGCGAGGCCGACTGTAAAATTTTCCATTTCGCTCGCGACACAGGGAGAGAGAGAGAGAGAGAGAGAGAGAGAAAGCTACGTGTTTTACGATTACGGCCGGAAGATGCCTCGAGAGGAATTGTTTCGAGGCTTGTATGAATTTTGATGGGAGCTCCTCTCTCTGAGTAAAAATCGTCGACCGAGAGGATTCACTTTCTCATCATTTGTGACTCTTTCTCTCACTTGCGTTACAGCTATTACAATTCGTTGCACCAGTCGTTCGAGAGTAAAGTAGTACGAAGCCATTATTTCTCATGCGGATATCGGTGAAACACATACGTGTACGCTCCGTTCGTTCTTGCTGTTGTACTAGCGTATTTCTCTTCGTATTTCTTCGCTCTTTACGATTTTTTTTTTCAAAAAATATAAGCGATATCTTTTTTTGCAAATATTCGGGATTTTCTATCGCGTTACCTCGGGAACTAACTCATTTAATAAAAAAATTCAATTTGTAACCTCTACAGAATGGACAAATTAGTGCAGCTTCGAAAAATTGAGTATTTCTAAGGTATAACTCGAACGTGATGTAAAGAAAAAAATTCTATAAAAAAATTCTGTTAGGATTAACATAGGCAGGTAGATTTTAATATTTTACCTGTTTAACGATAATCGTTTTGTTGTAGAATAATTCAGTTGACAAAATAATTGACATTTCAGATTGTACGTAAACCATCGCAGCTGATAAATCAAAAGCAACAGAAAATACTGTTCGATAAATTGTAACTTGTCGTAAGAAAGCATTGCGTGCTTCCTTCTTCCCATTCTCTCTCTCTTTTTAACACAACGACGTCGCTCATAAAAGAATAAAAAGTGAGTTGTAATACCTCCTCGCACTCGGTTTTCCAGTGGGAGAAACCGTATCTTCCTGAACATTTCACCTTCGATTCGATAGCGTCTCCCCTCCCGCCCCCTCCATCGATAAAAAATACAATACTCGCTGTTAGCCTAAGTAGTTGCGTTAGTGTACAATTCACGAAATAAAATATATATACAGAGCAAGTAAGCTGCGACTGGTTAGTAAGATTTATGTGCATCACGATGGGAGTGTGTCGCTTTAATAAAAGTTTCGATAGGCAAGTCTCGCCCGCCAGTCGATACTTGGACCACTAAATCAGTCGCGGGGCAAGACGCATTTCGATATATATGGAGTCGCAGACCTCAACGAGGCTTTTACTCTGCAACGCAGCTGCTCACGGTCGTCTTAAATGCTCGAGGCTGTTTTTACTTGGTACTCTGTCGATTGACCGTTACTTCTTCGCTTGTATTGAAAATTTAGAAATAAATTTCTTTGCGGCAAGCAAGTATCGCAATTATAGTTTCTTGTTTAAGCAAAAAAAAATAACGTATTTGCGTCATTCGAGTTTGTAAATGTCGGTCATCGGAGAAACCGATTAAAATTTCAACTTTCTATTTTTGTATTTAGGTCGTTGGAGCTCCACTCGTTTATTTCGTTGTTGTTCATTAATATTCGGTTGACATGTCGTTTGATAATTCATACATAGGGAATGATAACTTTTAACGATTACTCGTAAAAAGAAAATACTAAATATCAACGCGAAAATAGGCATTTGGATTCCATTTCCCCATAAAACTTGAGCAATAATGTACATTTGCGAAATTTCTGGACAGCAGATTATTTCGTAGTACTAAATTTTAAATACACCCACACACCGCCAAAGAAAATTCTACCATCAAGCTGTCGGCGATTCCTCCAATTTATTCAAAAACATCCACGTCACATATACACCCTTTCATGCGCAGGTCTTTTCATATTTAATCCACCTCGCGAGCTTATATCACTTCGCCGACACGGAAATCAGCCACATAACACACCGACACTTGGAAATCTCACACGTTACAAAAAGCACTTTACACGACTGTCAAGTTTCTCTCTCTTTCTGGATTTTCTCGAGGTTGATAGTTGAGGCAGAAATGGAAACGCCGTCTGAAAAATTCAGCTCTTCAACAAAAATTTCGTTTCTCAATTCGAGAGGATCTTTGCGTTTACACCCCACCTTTCCTTTTTCTCCTTCTTTTTTTTTGTAGAGCACGGGAAAACAAAGGAGGAGGAGCGTCGAGAGGATTTGAGCGAGAGAGAGAGAGAGAGAGAGAGAGTAGAGAGACAAGTCCAAGTTTCTTCCGGAAAGAGTGTCTTAGCTCGAGAGTGAGAAAGACGGCTTTTCTACTGCCGAGTGTCGCTTTGCAAACTTACCGTCTGCGCGACAGTTTTTGGAGTCGCAATTTTATATGCTCGATCTCGACTTTTAATTGTTTCGCGTGCAATTTTCCAGGTCGTGAGAGAGACAGAGAGAGAGAAGAGAGAGGAAGACAAAGAGAAACGAGTCCACGGTTATTACCACATTTGACTTTTATCTGTTCTTCAACATATTTTTCGCTCGTGAAGATTCATTTTTAAATTGAAATAATATATGAAAAAATATCTTTACAAAGACCTGTAATTATTTAACGCGTACTGATGTAAATCGTTGAATAAATTGTTCAGCTTATGGTTTACAAGTAGTTCGATACTAGCCAAGTACATAAAACTCCCGAATCCGCGACGAAGAAAAAAAAACTTAACGCTCTCATAAATAATCTGATATGTGCGCCGAAAAAAAAGAAGGAAAGTAAACGGGGCTCAGCTGCTTGCTACACCCCCTCGAGCGTCGAAAATCTCGTGGAGGAGTCAATCCCCCTGCCGAGGCTCGTAAATACATCGTCTCTCATGCTAAAGAGTTCTCAAGGCAGCCGCAGGGAGAAAAAGTTGAAAAACAGAAAGGGGATATTGTTTCCGTGCGTTCAAGTGATATCTGAATGTGTCTTAATCTTCAATGTTGTGTACTTTTTTGGTTACTTACTGATTTATATCTCCTTTCTATGTGTTTTGGAGAGCGATAAATTGCACAAAGAACCGAACGGTCATGCGTATAAAGTATAAATCTACCGATGATTTTGCAGATTCAAGGATTATTGTTTCAAATTGCTTTATTTTCAATTATTGTAATCTCCGATTATAACTCGGCTCGCGCCATAGAATCGAATACTGCTGCTCATGCATTAACGCGTGCAACAGAGAGATAGAATATTTCAGTTAATCCTTGCGTATACGCATTTATTTATCGCAGCACGTGTGTAATCGCACGTAAGTTCTGGATTACCGTTATTTATACACGTGTCATTATTAAAATGCCAGCTCGCGAAAGTTGACTCATTAATGTTAATTAAACGAATTCATCTTGTTTACTCCTGCTATGTGTGGAATTCGTTGAATCTATTCGAATTAGCTGTTTTTACAATTTGACTGGAAAATGACGACGATACTGATTCAAAGACTTGCTTAGAGAGAGAGAGAGAGAGAGAGAGAGAAAGAGAGCGAAAGCAGGGGACCTTTGAATTTGAAAAATCTTGCCTGCAGACTGTTTTACAGGTTACAGAGTAAGTCGGAGATCGATTCTCGACTGACATTAGAACTTTTTTTGTACGAAATGTTCGACGTCGCGAGTGTCGCTGTGAATAAGAATAAGCGTGAATAAACGTACATATATACTTTGCTCGAATAAAAGAACGTTCGTTTGGGGATTCGTTTTAGATGAAGCAGTAACGAATTAGCGTGCATCCATTGCTTATGCAAGACCCTTTGAAAATAGCCACAAGCCTCGAGGATCAAATCTCGAATACGACGCGATTAAATGCAGCTCGTGTTACAACGACGACGACGACCTCGTAAAGTAAACGGCGATGTTCGTATTTTCTTTTTTCACGACGAATTGGCTGTTTTTTTATAGACGTTATCAGTAGCATGCTTCGAAAGTGTAAATTACGAGAGCATTTTTATTTTTTGATATGATTTATTAGCTTGTAACGCGCGAAGCCTTGATGAGTTTGGTAAACCCATCGTTGATAAACTTTTTACGGTGTAAAGAGAGATCACGTAATCTTTGATTACAATATTATCTTTAATAGTCTTATTACTAGTATAATAACCAATAAATAGCAAGATTGAATAATAATTTTTCTGATGAAAATCGGTATTTGTTCAAACAAAAATTGAATTCCAACAGATTCTTCGATTTCACCGGAAAAATATCCACGTTGCCGAAATTAAATATCATTTTCTTGTTCAATAACCGTACGCTCGTCATAACAGGAAAGCAAGTTTTCTGATAGAACAACAATTGGTTAGCTTGGAAAGAAAAAAATGGGTAGTTGCTCGATAAATCAAGAGGTGGGGGGGGGGGGAGAGATTGGTGCGTCCACGGTTAGTGAAGCTTCGTTGGCTCGCGCGAATGGTGCGCCAATTTCCAACAAGGGAAAATGCAAAAAAGTAAATTAGCCGCGCAACGAACAAACCGCACACGATGCGCGACCCGCGTATTCGTGCTGTCTGCGTATGGATATTTTTTTGTCATGCGCCGACGCAGCTTAGCTTTATAGCTACCGGGGATTATTACACTGCAAAAATAACGTATCGATCGAAAATATTCAATTAAGTAAAAATGAGATTGAAAAAAAAATCAAGTACACAAACAGACCATAAGAACGTTTTCGTAAAAAATGATGAATTTACAAAAAAAAAAGAAGCAACGATTCATTTTAGCCGAGCTAGCAATATTGCAACATTGACAATAGCGATGAAAATGATTCCGTCGTCGAGCTTCGTGACTCGTAAAAGGATTTTACGAGGTTGCACGCGAGCCCTCTCGTAGCTACTGGCCAACCGTTGAGAATATATATCTAGGTCGCTTTTAATCAGCGTCAAATCGCTTTTGTTATTCTTAGCGTAATTAGTGAAAATCCTTTCCCACGGAAAATACAAGCGTACCTTCACCTATCGGTATATTTTTCGGTAGACTGACTTAATTGAATTTCAACGTGTGTTTGTTTTTTTTTTCGACGAATTGCCCATTGGGATTAAGCGAGGGATTTTGGCCGAGTGACGAATACGAATGATAATCGCTTTGCAGACTGCGTGGTCGGATGGAAAGTGTATACTCGTATTTTGCGAATTTGAAAGTAAATGGAATTTGCCGATGTTATTTTCAACTATAGATCGCATGAAAAAAATTATCCAGCAAATACTTTGGTAATAAGATCAAACTTTAAAACTTAACTTTCTTACCGTGAAAAAGTTATTAATTAGTTGCTAAGACATTCAACTCGTTGCTTTTTTCTTGCCCCTGTAACTCTTTTTTTCACCTTTTTCGCTGAGAGAAAGAAAGAGAGAGAGAGAGAGCACAAAGAGTAAACAAAAAATTGAATTTTCATTCCAGGAAAAGTTGCGTGCGCATTGAACAAAATTGAAGTTTGTCTCGTGTAGAATGAATGCAAGTAAGAGAGTGAGAATGAGAGAAACTTGGTAATTCGTTATTCATTGTATCTCTCGAAGCGCTAAACAACGTCTTTAGAAAATGAAAACTCTGCAACCCAGTTTTTCGCGATATGGCGTGCGAAATTGAAATTAATGGTAGCAATCTTTCCTCTCGCGTCGTAGCGGATTTATTACTTCGGTTCGTAAATGTTGTATATGTAGATATATATATATATATATATATATATATATATATATACATATATATATAGATGTATATATATGCTGACTCGTCAATATCGTAAATAGAAGTTTAATTAATTCGCCCGACTCGCTTCGTACTGTGTACAAAGTTGAGACTTTGACGCTGCATGAAGAATGAGTGCTCTCTATATATATACAAACTCACTTTCACGAAGGTGCGCGCGAGCAAGTGTACTGCTGTTGCGTCTTAAAGGATACGCTTTTGAAGTTCATTGCTGCAATACGCGAGTTTGTTCAACGCATATACACCCTTTAGCTCGAGTAAAGATCGTTGTGCCAAAAGCAGAGCTTTTCTTTTTGTTATCACGCATTCTCCATTGATTTCCACCAGTTACTTTTGTCACGCACAACAACACACGTGATTCCGATTTTTTGTCAAACAAAATCAAGTCGTATCTCTTGTTGTTTGTTAATTCCCAGCGATTTGACGACTGTTAAACGAGTAACATTCATGACATCGTAACCGAGGTTTTTTGTTCGTTCCAATCGCCATCTCCTTCTTGTCTCGCCATTACATTCATTTTCATCTTTGTTAATTTCGAGCGTACTTTTCCAATACTTACGACTCGTAAACGACTAAGTGAAATTTATACTTGGAAAAACAATCGTGCCTTCGTAAAAGTACAAAATAATGGAAATTTAAAGACTTTTATTAACCGGGTAAATCGAATAAGGCCTCACCACCCCCTCCCCAAAACTGTTTTTTCGATAGAATTACCCAACAATTAATTCTCGTCTCTAATTGATGGAATCTTATCGGAGCTTGCTCACTTTGACTTGTTAGCCGATACTCCACAGAGAGTAAATCGATGCGTTCAAATGAATTAAAGTAGCCTCTCCTCAATTGATATCTCGACAACGATGGGTTTATTTATCATCCAATGCTTTTAGAAGCTTATATACTTTCTCCTCCTTATTCTTGGCCGCCGAGTATTTTTGGACAAGAAAAAAATGAGAGAAAGAACAGCGTTTGAGAGTTCAACGTTCTAGTCGCGCCAGAGCAGGTCGTTCATTCTCCTGTATTGGATTTTCATTTCGCTCGAGAGAGTATTTATAATCGTTTAATATTTGATCAACGAAGACGAGTTTCACGTTGGAACATTTTTCATATATGTTAAAAATCATTTACAAACGACGATGCACTTCAATGAAGAATAAAAATTTTGTTACGAGAGACAAATTTGATCCAATGCTTTGTTGTTGATGTTGTTGTTGACGTTCAACCATCGATGTTGCACGCGCGTTGACATTGAAAAAACAAACTCATCAGTCACGCAATGCTTTGATTAAATTGGGAAACTCTGTATTATTATGATGTATATCTGTCTTGATCTCGTCGCTCGTCGTTTTGTATGTTTGTTTTGGTGACGAGAGGGCGTTGTCGTAGAGACCAATCATCATGAAAGCTTGATTAACTCGCGCCGTATATATGCAGAGAGGAAAAGTTGAGAGCTACTTTGCTTGACGGTTGTACTGTGCCTCTCTCTCTCTCTCTCTCTCTCTCTCTCTTATGCGCGCGCAAATCCGAAATTTCGTCTTTGCCTGGATAAACACTCCAAAAGCTTCCTTGCTGCAGTTTGCGCGAGCTTGATAGAATAAGTTTGCGATTAACCTCTGAGAGAGGAATATATGCGAGACGGTTCGGTTTGTATAGTCAGTTCCAGCTGTATAATCTTACTAGGTTAATTGTGCGATTTTTTAATTAATATTCCGACTTTTTTTATCTCAAGCTTCACTTGTAATATTGAAATTTTTCTTTTTAATTATTTCGAATCTTTGGCGCTGAAGCGCCGACGCTGTCGTGATTATCATTTGATAAATGAACGCTTCAGTTTCATGAGCTTTTCAACAAGACGAACTCGATGCAGAGCTGCTAATTGATTGTACAATCTAGCCCGCTTATTCGATTGTTATCAAAACCGCTACAATTTAACGTACAGCTAAAATCTTTTGGATAATGGAGACCAAATCAATTATTTAATTTACGAAATGCTTGCATTTTGAATTCTAAGCAACCACGAACAATCAACAATTAAACATTTTTAGTTGAACGATCATTTGTTTCCGCGACTCTCTTTGTGTCTGACGTTAAATATGCACGACCTACAAAGTTACCCAGTAATTCTGAGCAACAAAAACAATAAACGAGTGTAAAGGCGCATCGAGCGTATTAAAAGAAACGAAGAACAGTAACACTTGTTGAACTGCGACAAAGAGAGGAGTCCGAGAAAGAGGTTAGAAGAAAACATTCCTCGAGAGAGAGAGAGAGAGAGAGAGAGAGAAAGAGGAAAAAAAGGAAACTCTCAAGGCAGCAGTGGAATGAGGGATGTAAGGTAATTAAAATTGCGCGCCACCTTGCACGAGATTTAAAAGCTCGTAACTTTTTATGATTTATTCGTCTTTCATTAAGTCGCCCGAGCATAGTTTCTTCCTTCTTGCCACTACTTTCTTTCTTGGGCTTATTTAAATTCGACTCGGAACTCGTCCGTACTTCATTTTTCTTACCTTTTTACGTGAACAATTTTTTTTTTCTTACGAGGTCACTGCGGATGTTTTAAAGGTGTTTGGATCCCTAAATTGACCTAAAAAAGTGTTGTACTTAACCTTTTTAACGATTTTGAGAAATTCGAATAATTCCCTTGTGACGTTGCGTCGATTGTTCAACTCGTTTCTCAAGATGTGTAATCATTGAAATTTATTATTACTCGCTTAACGTTATCCATTGGAGTAAAGTGGAGCATAAAAGAACGGGAAGGGAAAGATTTATTCAACGACTCGAAGCATAATTACGCGAAGGAAGAAATAATAACGTTAGATTAAAAATTCCAACGTTCCGTCTGGCAGAGATTGGAGCTTATTAATAAGAGCCTCGAGCGATTGGTCTTGAGGATTAATTGAATGGTCGAGTAAACTTTTCCATTCGAGCGAAAACAAAAAGAGAAACCTTTTTTTTCGATCGTGACCACAAACAAACGACGAATTATTGTCGTCAAGTGCTGTTTGCGACGAGAATAATGTCATCTCGGATGTGCTTGCAACTGCAATTGGCATGCGAGTACAACGGACACTTGGCCATCATTATTGCAGCGAGCACAAACTGCGCCAGAGCCAACAACCACTCCAAAGCCCGCGCGAGAGGTAAATGCGCGCTCGAGAGAAGATGGAAAATGAGGTACATTAGGCGAAAGACGACTTAGTTCTACCGAGAGTTTATATCGTATTATGCTACTCGGATTTAGTTTTTTCGTTGTTATTGGGACTTTATGCCGTGTCAAAAGTTGATTACTATTTGATTTACGAATTCACAGCTCTGGAAAACAAACCAACCAAATTCTGCCTGTCGCCATCACTTCCAAACTTTCAACGCTGCTAAATGCACTGACATGTCGATGAATTGAAAAAAGTGATATCGTTTGATCTCGTGTAATCGATTACGAAACTAATCTATCTTGTACGCATATTTTTGGTTTTTATTCGAAGCGAATAAAATTCACCGTCGAGTCATTTAGCAATACGTTTTTTAACGAAACGATGACATTTACAAAAAGTGACGGAAAAAACCTGCGTTGCAATTCAAACTACTCTTCTTCTTTCCTTTTTTCAAGATAAAAAACATTAGCCCGTTTAATCGCGAAAAGATTCTAGCTCAGCGTTCTAGTTTCTCCCTTGCGAAGAGCGGAAGGAATATATACGCGGCTTTCTTTGACACGGTGTTTAACGAGCTGCTGCCCGGGGGATGCGCAAGAAATTTTCTCTGCTACTGCTACTGCTACTACTACTGCTACTGCTCGTGGTCATGTAAATTCAAGATTTTTTTAAAATTCAATTCACAAGTAACTAACTGGAATGATTCACGCCATCTGTTGCGCGTTACGAATGAAACTGCTCGCGTTTTTACGTTTCGTTGAAAATACTCATTTTTTATTCTCATCCACGAACAACCACGCATCAAGTATCGTCGTACTTATAATCGTCGCAACTAATCAAGCGTTGAGTCAGTTTTCTTATCGAAGTATAACCGGAGTTTCTTAGTCGACATAAGTAATTTCAGACAGTCATATCCGCGCAAGTGGCGCGTTATCAGGATCAACCCGATGATTTTTTTGCTTAATTTTAGCGGCAGACGTATCGTAATAAAACCCCCAAGAGAACGAAATTTCTGGCTTGCCGAATTGCAACCGATAACGATGATATATTACTGCGAATACATGGCAAACAATAATATGCAAACCAAACTAGTCGCTTGAATTTTTTTTCTCGAGGATATATAGATAAACTTTGCTTGAGTTAACATTTTGTGGATACGCTCCACTCTTTCTCTCTCTCGCCAACATTACGTGTACGTGTGTACGTCGTCGTCAGTCTGGAGGTAGTCACGTCACTTTCAATTTGCGGAATGAAGAAAAAGAACGTCTTTGCAACGAGACGGTTTGTGTATCAGAGTGAGATACAGAGAGAGAGAGAGAGAGTGAAGCGCATGTCAGCCAAGAGCCGACAGCCGGAACAAATGGAATCTGAACCAGCACTCGTGCAAACTGCTTATGTCGTTCTCTCGTTGCAGTGGTGGACGCGCCCGTCAAGCGTGTATTCGCGATGACGTTGTAAATATCACGGCGACACGATACTCATGCCTGATTTAAAAATGCTCTTGCTTTTGTTTGACTGTTTGGGGTTTTTTGATAATGAATGTTATTATGTAGTAGTATCAAGTGAAAATAAAGTGGAGCAACGGCCTGACTAGTTTGCCTTACCTACACGTTCTTCGTCAAATTAACTTTTCAAATCTACATATCATATTGTACACTCCGACTATCTTCTATTGTTTATCGTAAACGTCATTGTGAAATTTCAGTCTCCCAAATATCGCAAATTGAAGCTACGAAATTCAAATCCTCCAGGAATGCGAAAATAAAGGCAATATGGCCAATTTGATTAAGAAGAAAAAAGAGAGGTACTCACTCGGTGAAAGTATTGTCGAGGCGGAAAATTGACGCGGACTTTTGGCGTCAAGTAAGAGAATTGGACAAAAAAAAAAGAAAAAGGTAGAGGCGCAAGAAGCCGGCCGAAGAGTTTATCTTTTTTTTTTGGTGCAACCAATTTGCGCCGGTGCTTTTTTGTCGGTGGAACTTTGCGTGACGCCGGATGAATATACGTAATTGGAAAGCCTTGGCGTTCAACACAGGGATCCTTAAAAAAAATTGCGATATGAATATCCACTTCTTTTCTTTCGCTATGTTTTTCGGTAGAAAACCATACAAAATAAGATATTTTTTTCGAGGAGACGACTTGATTAGTAAAGCAAAAAATAAGAAATCTTAAGTTAAAAATTGATCATCTAAATCAGTAATTATACATTAATGTTGATTATTGATGCATAAATACAACTGAATTGAATTAATAAACGCGTTTGACGCATCGCTTGCAATTATGGCGCTGTGTTAGTATTCATGTGGAGTGACAAATTTTGATACGATTAGCGCGCATCAAGCGCGCGAATGCGTATGAAATTTATTCAGCCTCGAAGAGAGAGAGAGAGAGAGAGAGAGAGCCGTTGCTATTGTTACGTAATTAATGCGACAACCGACGAGTAAACGTTTGATACATAATTTTAGCGGCAAACCATTTTGTATATCCAATTCGCACGAGAGAAAAGTATAATGTTGAAATTGCGCGTAAAAAACGTTGGCATATTTTCTCTCTTTGTCTCTCTCTCTCTCACTCTCTTTCTCTCTCTCTCTATCCTCTACAGCGAATTATGAGCTGCGTATTTTGCACGAACGTCTCTCACTTGGGCGCGCTAGTAGTAGTACTGGCACTAGTAGTAGTAGTAATGCTCGACGAGTGGTCGGACGAGTCTCTCTCTTTCTCTTCCCCCGCCCGACAACTTACGAGCGCGTAACTCGCTTCCTGCCTGTGAAAACTCTGCAAAATTACCTAAGAACGCCTTTATTATGCGCGTTTTTTTCGTTAGCCCGCTCACGTTCATTCGAAAGTGGCGCAATGGATTGTTTCAAACGCGAATGTTTTTTATAGAATTGTACGTTTTAAATATACGAGTTATCAAAGTATGAAAATATAAAAATATGTATTCTGCTATTGTAATTTACAGCTTAGCGCTCTGCATGGATTTCGAAAAAGAACTTCTCGCAAAATACGGAGCTTTTTGGAATAAAATTGTTAATCTCGTATTTTTTCGTTTGAAGAAGGTTTTTTCGTCGATGCAATTCTCTTTCTAAATACTCCAAAATGTGGCAATATTGATATTGCACGTAAGAGACTATGAAAACGAAGGCAAATAATTTAAAAGTATTTATAAGATGACTAAATTGGTGAAAGTTTCGGATGACAAGAGATAAGGTAAGCATAATGCTTATCGTGGCCACAGCTCATTATTCGACGTATTTATCCGCCTATCACAGAGAAAAAAAGTACTATATACTCGTTATACTATTGCTGCAGTGGAAGGAGAGGAGAATCTAATTCAACATTGAAAGAAGCGAAATGAGGGAAAGGCAAACAGAGAGAGAGAGAGAGAGAGAGAGAGAGAGAGAGAGACAGAGAGACAGAGATATGAAGTATACGGTGCATAGAGAGAAAGAGAGCGAAAGAGTCGAGAAAACACGACGGTTCCGGCTGAAAGCAAGAGTTGAAATGTTAAAAGAAACACGAACGAACGAGGAAAGCCGCGCGCGCCCATGGTAAAAGGGTCGCTCTAAAAAATTAGGAAAAATGTACAGCGTTCTTCTTCTGATCCTTTTTATTTTTTACGCGCGAATGTACATGCGTACGCTTTCAAATTGATAATTATAACCCGATGTGCGGAAGAAAATTAAAAGAGAGCTTTTCCTTTCGCTAAATCCTGGACAAAGAGTAATCCTGTATCGAAGCAAAGATTTTTGATAAGGTTCTTTGACAAGTATCTCGGTCCATTTTTCCGTGCATCGACCTACTTCTTAATTATTTTTCTAAAAAAAATTACAAGAATGCTGGTAATTTGTATTCCTATATGAAAGTTTTGACTTGCCGAGCACAGCAGTCATTTTTTTTGTTCCTCGCTATTTTGTAATTTCATAAAGTTTTTCTCGCGAAACAAACACTCGACTGAGAGAAGGTTTTTTCTTTTCTACGTTATTGTCCCTTCGCTTTATTGCAATTTTCTCGAATTTGTTTGCCAATTTTGGAATATGAAAATTAGAACATTTATTATTTCACTTTTCATTAGCTTCAAAAGAAATTATTTCTGGATGAATTTCAAGTGTTTGAACAAACTACACTCTACCGACCAAGTACTGTACACTAGAAAGCAAATTTTGATGAATTTTACAGCATACGCATTGCAAGTAAATATAGCACCCTAAACGCCAACTCGATTATACACCTATACATATGTCTTCCGTTAAGCAACAATAACAAATCAATTATACAACGTGCATTGAATTTTAACACAACAATAGCTTCAACCGACAGTCTCTCTCTCACTCTCTCACTCCGTTTGACTTTTTGTCCTCTATACCAGTTCTTGAAAGTCCCTTATTATTAGCCTGCTTGAGTATAAAATGGATCGCGATGAAAATTTGATTATGAAAAATTTACGAGTCAAGTGACAGCAGAAGCAGAAGCATCGCGTCGTTGCATAATTTTACTCTCGCGCGTTGCAACCTGCCTCTGACTTTTAACTAATTCATGCGGCAAAGGCCATTCTCTCTCGTGCACCTATCTATTCCGAGATGATTGTCAAGGTATTAGTTCACAGACTACACAAGACGAATTCCCAATATCTCTCAACGAATAGTGCTATCTATAATTCTTTTATGCGAACGGTTAAACGAGATAATGGTATCGCAAAGACATTTGACCGAGATTGAAGAATCAAAGTGAATAACTCATATTATACGTTTGCCCATTTATAGAGTATGTAAAGTGAACAAAAAAAACATCAGACTCAAGTCATATACCGGATGTCCATAAATAGCTATTGCGATATAGCTTACGTCTGTTGGGAAATCCATTTCCATGTATACGTACTTTATTAACGACTTTTTCATCTGCGTGCTCATAGTGACTTTTAATTTTTCCTAATTAAAGCATCCAACTCGTAAATCACACTGCTAATTACAAATTACTTACCAATGCGCAGCAGCTTTTCTTCGTTAATATTTATCTCCATCGCAAAAGAGAGAGAGAGAGAGAGAGAAAGGGAGTGGTAGCTAACGATCCTTCCGTAGCATTACTTATTCAGGCTAATCTAAGAACAGATAGAACATGTTGCAGTCCTCTCTCTCTCGGTCTGCTAAATCATTAGCGGCTTGAATGAGGAAGTCTCCGGCAATCTGCTTCCGGATTCATTTCTCGAGGAGGTAGCCGTGGTGGGGCAAGGCGATGAAGATTGCATTAATAATGGGGACATGACTCCAATGCTCGTGTTACTACATTAGTTATTACATTTGGTCGATCTTCATTTCAGACTTTTATTGCATTCTTTATAGCGCTCATGCTATTATTACGCTGCTGATACAGCATCCAATTCTAATAGCTTACTTTATTTCGTAATATCTCTGCTGAAATTTCATCGAAAATATTGTCAAAACTCGTCATATTTATATCGTTTGCTGTATAATACGTAACAAGAATGAAAAAAAGGTAAAAAACTGGTCCCCCAGAATCGCGTCTACACGAGCAAATTCATTCATCAATCAAGAGATTAAAGTTCACGCTCTCGCGTGCCCTATATATGTAGAGCCACCTCGTGGTGGTTTTAAAGTATCCCCCTCCCACGAAATTTAACCAGCGATAAATCCTTTGCAGCGCGCATCGCACGTGTGTACGTGGGAGGGGATGTGGATGGCAAAACACAGCCCGTTGTAATAACAATACACGCTTGCACGCGCGTCCTCGTAAATCCACGAGCGGACGAAATGCCTGTATACACACATGCGCGTCCTCACCTTCTTGAACCTACTTTTTTGACGATATCATATGTTTATATCCGGTTAATAGCGTTTATTGCATTGTATGCTATATCATCGACAATCTCAATTGTTTGAAACGTAGACACAACAAGTAGACGGTTCAGTAAAGAGGGAAAAAATTGAAAGATTCGCCTTCTTACCACTCATCTTCTTACTACTTACAGGCGTGACAACGTGTAATCTTCCGCCATAGTGGCGAAATTCAATGAGCGACAAAAGCATCGCGATAAAAATCTGGCAAAAGCCTTTTGTCGCGAGAGCGTGCGGACGTAATATTATCTTCAATCGGGCATTTTATTCCACTATTAAAATATCCCGTTACACGCGTTATTTAACCGACTCGCCGGAGCTTGCAACTCGATCGCGTGCAAGCGCCTAGAAGAGAGACAGAGAGAGAGAGAGAGTGAAAAGAAAAGGCCGAGCTACTCGATTTCACGTCGCCGCTGCCATTCAATTCTCCGCCTTGAGAGAAAGAAACTCGGAATTATATTAGGGGTTGCTGCGCCAAAATCATTTTCTAACGTATGAAGGTTGAAATGTTGGTTATTTTTCTTCGCAAGCACAGGTTATACGTATTTAGGAGAAAATGTAATCAAGTTACGATATTACGTTCACGAAACTCTGCATTTCCAACGAAAAATTTGCATGTGCTTGTGAGTTACTTAACCTAGTCTAACCAATCCTAATGCTATGTTTTTGAAAAAAATTCATATTTTGTTTTGGCAAAACGAAATCGAGGCCAGCCTTCCAGCCTCGTATAACCTCAAAAATAGCTCGAACGAAAGAAAATTGTCGACTCACCGCAGTCAACGATAAAAAAAGGAAAAGCGTGATTAACGTAGTTAATCTGTTGCAATTCCACCAACAGAAGGGTAGGTGCATGGTAGTGTGGTATATCGTCGCCTGAATACCCCCTTCCCGTTTGCTCGAGTAGCGACGACGCGTAGAGAGAGAGAGAGAGAGAGCGCCCGACGTAAATAATTTACGGCTCGTAATTGTAATTCCGTGTGCTAGGGCGCACGTGTTGAAACGCAGATGCTCTCTCTCTCTCTCTCTCTTCTCTGTACTCTGCCGAGTAGCGCATCTCTCCTTTTTGTTTTCGTTAAGCGCGGTAAACTCAAACAGGGAGGAGCGTCTTTTTTTCTGTCATCAACTGAATAAGATACAGTGATACAATTTCGAGGGGTTATTGCAGAGCTAATCATGGATTTGTCCGTACAATTCGGTTTTGTTCTAGCGTATGATGTTATTTCGGGTTAACCGGCGTATCGAGCGCTTAAAATAAACAAAACCATTCTTCAACACCTTAAATAAAATGGTATAAACCACAAAGTAAAGGTCAGTTCTTTCGAGTTTGCGAGGTCGAAGTACCGTTGCGTGTCGACGATACGCCCACCTTGGCATTATGATTTACTCCCGGTCATTAGCTCTTTTCCTCTGCCATATCTCCTTTCTGCCCCCCCCCCCCTTTATTTGGAACATTTCACAGGATATTTCAAAGGTATAAAGAACGAATAAAGCAACGTCACCCTATCTCACGAAGTGAGGCTTCAACGCCGCATGCTTGATCCGGTAATTTTGCTGGGTAAGCCCCGCGGCTCACAATTCAATCTGCGCTCGGCTATCGAACTATTAAGGCCTGTGCGTCGCGAAAGCGCAAGTGCATGGATTTCCTCTCGATGAGGCTGCACTCAACATTTTCAGAATATCGAATCCCGTGTTCTCTTCTCTTTTTAAGCAAACTAGCCGTTACTAAGTCGTCGCGACGCCGCTTTGTTTGCCGTTGCATGGAGTATCGGCAGATGAGCTGGAAAGGTCTCGTTTACAACGGTACACTCATTGATAAAACAATTCCATCGACGCGCCTTCGCTCTAATCGAAAAACAATAAAATAACGCATACCATTTGTTTTGTTTGTTACAGGTAAGCTCTTCCTTCCAATAAGATCGTAACGCAGCAAGCGCAGTAAGCATTCAAAAATCACGTCAGAGAGCATAGCGAAAGCCCTCTCGTCGGCATGGATTATCAGGCACACGTAGAAGAGATAGAGTGAGAGAGAAAGAGGGTCGTCGGTATAAGGTGGCCATTAGCATGCATAGCTTGTCACGGCGCATTTAGCGGGCGATGCGACGCGCGCGCTTTGCAATCCTCTGCCTCTGCTCTTTTCACATGTGTGTGTATGTACGCGCGTATATGTTTAGAGAAGAGTCTTCTATTCGAAAGCACGATGGACAAACTGATAAAATTTTATCTTCTTCTTTCTTTTTTTTTTGGAGGGCGGCTTGTTGTATGTTTGGGCTTCTCTCTATGCGAACACTGGCGAGATAAAGTTTATCGCCAAGGTTATTAGGGGATATTTAGTGAAGTGGCTGTTGACTTTAACGAGAGAGTTGAGTCTTTTTTCGTTTCGTGATTGAATAACTGTTACTGAGAAACGATTGCTTTTACGATTCGTTCGCGATAAAAATTGCGAATATAGGTGGTAAAAAAGAAAAATATTTTTTAGATTTTTTATATATCAACTATGGTTAGATATTTTTCAGTAACATCGATGCTTGTTTGTTGGAATTTCGCAACGATTTCATTTTTCGATTTGATACATATTTTACAACAGGAAAAATAGTTAGTTTCGTTTCGATTGGAAATTTGCAAAAAATATTCCACCAGTTTCGCGATGTATCCATCAAAAGTTGGTAGGAACAAGAGAGAGAGAGAGAGAGAGAGCAAAAAAATTTGCATGTAGAAACCAATGCATCGTTGTTTCGCATCTCTTTCCTCTTTTCATTTATCCCGATACAGTCTAGTTCCTACCTACACGACCTACTTTTCCTTTGGCCTACATCTTAGTTCTATTCTCACATAAGATCGTTACCCCCCACCAATGAATCGAATTTTACACTCAGTTCCATCATTTTTCTTCATTCTAATTAGCATGCACAAAATAATACTTAAATAAATCACGACTCGTATACTTGTAAATTTTTTTCTTCCCCGCTTCCCTCTTCGCGTAAGTAATCGTCCCGTGGAGAGGCTTAAGCAAAGCAAATTGCTCGCGCACGAGTCGTAACCGTGAATCTCCGTCGGTTAGCCGCTCAATTACCGCTCGCAAGCGTGCAAGCGAGAGAGAGAGAGAGAGAGAGAGGATACGCGCGTCTTTCGATGCGCAAGAGAGTTTGGGTTAATTAGCGCCAAAGTGTGTGGAAATGTTTCTTGCGGAGCGACGCCTTAGATATTATAATCACTGACACGTTTTTCTATCCGTCAACTACGTAGAACCTTTACTCGTGATTTTCACACGTACGTCTGGCATTATTTATTTCAGCGATATGTATAGAACACAACGGGAAGTAATTTAATGAGAAATTTAATCGCAAAATATAGAGAAGGTTATAGCATGTCAACAATATTCGTTCGTATTAACGTAATCGCCCGTCGAGAGAGAGAGAGAGAGAGAGAGAGAGAGGGATAGGCTCGGCAAGTAAATTACTCCGAATTGCAGCGACGTCGTAATTAACGTGTCACCCAGCGTGCGCGTGATAAACAGTTACGTCCGTTACGCGGCCGTCAAACCAGCAACATTATATAACAACGAACGACCTTTAAGCCAAAGTTTCACCTTTTCCCACCCCGACACTCGACGCGAATTGTGTACTGGTATTCGGACTAGAGGATGAGTATAGCTTATTAAATGGACTTGTTTTTATTACTATTTACGGAAAATTGCTTTTTAATTTTCAGCGTCAAAAAAGTAGTCGGTGAAAATTAACACCTCGAACATTCGTCTTCTGACAATAACAAACAAATAAAAGACTTGTCTCTCTCTCAGAAAATCGAATGCTTCGTCCGCAAGCACTCCAAATATTGGTTTCGATTACCGCGCGACTTCCAGAGGTTTCATTAAAGAAACTCGACCACGCCATATCAACGATATAACAAGTATCATCGAGATAAAAGGGTTCGAGTAGTCGAAACGTCGCCAAGGTGGCTGTTCCCGTAAATAGATTACGTAAGGAGGCAGGCAGAAACTCGACAATATACGCACACGCGCACGGGAGAGTGAGATTATTAGACAATCGAGAGGAGCGCGAGTTTCCCAAGGGGACGATTCATTGTACACATATATACGTATATATCCACAATGCGAGAGAATGTATGCTAATGACCATCGGCTTGCGAGTTTAACTACGAATAATTTTCCAATTATGGCTTTTGACAGTCGCGCGGGGAATGTTCGATTTTTTCCCTTTCAAACGTGATAATTGCTTGTTGACGTTGCTATTCGTGTTTTTTTAGTTAATATGCGATTGACCGTAGGGATTATTGATAAAAAAGAAGATGAGGTAGTGGACGATTTTCTCGAAATTCAATCTCGAAAGAAGGAGAGCGATGCGATCATCGATCGCAATGGAACCAGAAAAATGTGTGGTACATTCCCAGCTTGGAAAATTTCAAGCTGAAAGTGACAGTACTTTTTCTTGATGTAGATAACAGTTTTTCCGAGACGTTGATAATTTAAAAGAAACCTGGCGATTGAACGTTGTTATTTTCCGTAGATGAATAGTTATTTATCGAAACAATCGATTCTACCTCTAAACGATTGTAAAAATAGATTGCAGTTAAAAATTACCTTCGATTCTCCAGTGACGAATCGATCAACAAGTCGAGAATCCTAAGTACAAGAAATGTAAATAAAGTAAAAGAAAAAAGGAAAACCAGGAAAGTAAAACAAAAGCTGTTGTATTTTCGTCGTCGTCGTGGTGAAGTTGCGCGCGCGCGCGCGCGAGACAGAGAAAGGCGAAAATCGTATAGTTTGCCTGAGAAACTCAAACTCGTCGGAGGTAGTTTATAGCTTGAACTTCATGTCAAACGTTTGCTAGTGTGCGGAAGTCCGATCAACTCACACGACTGGACGTTTGCGATCGGAAATTGTCAGTTCCGCGAGCTAGCTGCGAACTAATTCCGTGCCCGCGCAAGATAGCCAGCGACTTTTTGCTTTTTTATTTTTTTTCTCGTGTGCATAGTTGCGCAAAAGTTTCGACTATTCTTGATCAAGTAGCGTGCAAACGCTATAGGATTTGAATCAGGCTGTGCGGAAAAACTCCATGGCAGGTCTCGTTTTTCTTATTTCGTCTATGAATAAGGTACGTGGCACGACGATCGCGATGACGAATCAATTGCGTTTGCGGGCTACTTTTGTTTTACGTCACTGTTATTTTTATTTTATAGTTGTCTGTGAATTTGGAACGGAAACCGTAACGACCCATACGTAGTCATTGCCATTGATCATTGGGTTATAATTAGTTTTGCAACCCCAGTTGACCAGATTTATTCTGGTAATCCGTGAAAATCTTTCCAATGTTGCTGCATATACGCACGTGTGTACATACATGTACTTCGAGATCGAGTGTACGCATTCAATTAACACGTTCCAACGCATACTCTCGAAAGTCAATTCACACAATTTTACAAGCCAAATTGCATATTCAAAAGAGGAAACAGAAGTAAAAATGGCACGTGTATATATACGTATATATTTACACACAACGATTAATTAACGCGAGAGACCAGTGTGAGAAGGAGAGAGAGTCTCTTTATCGTCATAATTACGCGCGCGCGCGTACTCTATCCCCTCCCTCTAGCCCCCTCAACGTGGGAGCTATTAAAACTCTGACGCTCAGTTGGTTTCGAATGCGTTATGATATAGCAAGCGGTATGTTGATGGAAATTAAAATTCTCAGCTGAAAGGAATAAAAAAAAAGAAAAAGATTCGAGGTAGACTGTGATTCTACCGCTTTATAGGCCAATGGGCCGAGAGAGAGTTTTTAACGAGTTTATTCTTGAAGATGGTTACCTTTTTTTCTTATGATACAATTGCTCGGGGCGATTTAGGTGCAGGATAATCTTAATGGCTGGTGAGGAATTTCGCGCAATTGTTAAGTGTTCTCTGCTCTCCAGTTTTTTGTTCTATTTTGTTTTTGTGCAATCGTCTGTAAAATATACTTTGCGAGATGAAACAGGAATATTATTTCACGATGAGAACAACCGATAAATTACATAGAAGCCGCCCTCTTTTCTCGTACTGTAAATTTCATGATAACCAACATATCGTTAAGATGGAAAACTAATTTAGACACAGACTTTTGAATTATTCACCGAAATCGATCTTTGCATCGTAACGTGAATTTATTGGAACGTGTGTCATCGAGGTCCAATGATGGATTCTCTTACGTGAACTTATTTTTTACGAGATTGATCGAAACGACAACAACCGATTTTTCGTACTGGTTCCAGATGTAATTTCGCTTTGTGCTCTAGCTTGTCGCTAATAAAATGCAGTCATGTATACAATCAAAACGATGGTAAAATGAATAAATATTGATTTTTCGCGTGGCCAGCAAGGAAACTTGAAAAGTTACACTGTGAGCAAAAACAAACAAACAAACAGAGAAAGATTATTTCCGATTGGTCGAAATCCCTGGCAACTGAGAAATAACAATGTCGGATCGTTAACCTCGGCTTTTACGCCTGTAAACTGCAAAAGTTTCGCGAGGCGACTTCGGCTCCGTAGAACTAACGAAGTCGAGCGAAAAAGTTTTTTTTTCGAGGGATAGTTAGCGCGCAGTGAACGAATTAAAATAGTGCAGCACTCAAGCTCTCCTTCCCACTACCCGTGCGAGTCGAATGAAAAATGTTGGCGCCCTGAAAGAACTTTTTAGCTCTGAGAGAAACTTGACACTTGCGTGCGATTTCGTTGCAAGGTGTACCCTTTCGATTTCGTTTTTGCTTTGTTTCGACGAAACGATGTACAATTCATTGTTATTAACTTAAAATTAAATTCGCTCGTGGACTTGTTTAATTTCCGCGAATGTCAATAATAATGTTCAAACCGCTTATACGCAACTGGTCAATCAAGCAGTATCATTTGTTGGAATTTAAATCTACTATTGCTATGATTGATGGTCAATTTGTGTGACTGACACTAGCTTAATTGCAAATTTAAATACCACATGATTGACAATTTTCCAATAAAATGTCAAAAAAGGAAAAGAATAACGAAACGAATGTGCAGGATGATTGCACGTTGAAAAATCATCGTTGCTGGATATGTCTTTTCCTTCGCATCGCATCTCTCATGGTCTTTTGACATGTTAGCCGAGAGGAAGCAGTATGAATTACGTGGGAAATTTCACTTGCGGCACTGCAAAAGAAAATTGAATAACCGAGGGAAAGAGAGGGAGAGCGTAATTTTCGAAATGCAAAATTACGTTTGACTCGGTGTACGAGCGAACGAGAGAGATGTATAAAAATTCTCGTAAATTCAACAGCAAAAAAAAAAAGAAAGAAAAGAAACCCAGAGAAACGGCAAGAAGGCTAACAAAGTAAGTCGAATTGCGAGCGATATAAAAAGTGAAAGAGAGAGAGAGAGAGAGAGAGATGAGACATTTTTCCTCGTGTAGCTTCAAGCTTCCGCTGCGTGACATTTATTTCCCTGGAAAAACAATGTCGTGTATTTCACGATGTCTCAAAGGTGACGTTTCCCATTTCTGATCGGAGAAAATACAATTAGACTACCTTTTGCAAGATGCATCCATTCTCTCGGTACATTATACCAAAAGTAACAAATAAATATTTATCTATTCTGTTTTTGCGCGGATGCGCTCGTTAAACAAAAGAAAAGAAAAATACGGATACACCACAACAACGTGATTGTTCAGTTCACAAAGGGCAGGGTGAGAAAGAGAGAGAAGGAGAGAGACGATACCCTCCCTCTTTGCGAGAAGAAGATAAGCTTTATTGATATGGGATAAAGTGCAAAGGGAAAAACGATGTATGCCGCGATCATATCGTCAAGCTTCGAATCTTTTATGTCGCGCGCTCGGCTATCGTGTTCTCTTCGTGAGCGTTTCAAATTATGTTTATCGACTATCGCTTGCTAAGCTCAAGTTCACTATACTCCTCAAAAAAATTTGCTTTTAAAAATTGAATATTGAGCGTGTCTTTTTTGTTCGCGAGATTGACAATATTTCTTTCCGTTATCCATTTATGAGTAGTAAAAAAAACAACAACGAAAGGTTGGCAATTCTACAAAACAAGCAAGGTAACGCGTTGATTACATCAAAGGAAATCATGGAGGAAACCACCAGCACCATGGCAACCGATTCAAATCTCCGTGAGAAGAAAGAAGGAGAATAAAAAAAAATCTGCTCAGCGCGAAAAATTGTTCTCTTCTGTGTGGTGGAAGGTCCCGCGGTCTATTACGCGCACGAGGAAGGTGACTGCACAGCGACCGTGTCATATAAAAGGTAACGGACTAGAGCGCGGTGCGGTCAGTACGATCGATCAGAGAGAGGGAGAGAGAGAGAGCTCGCGGTGTTTGCCGAAGATGAATTATTCGATTCGGGAATTCATTGCTACTACCTCTCTCATTCCCTCCCTTCTCCCTTCTGCAAGAAAATTCTTCGATCGAGTGAGCACCAGGTGCGCTGCTTTTACTTATTCAACGTGATTTCTTTTTCTTTTTCTTTTTTGTCGGGGTGCGTTGTTGAATAGGGAGGCTGCAAGTGAAAGAGATGAGGATGTATTAGTAAGCGCTTGAAAAGCTGATGTACCTATATAGAATGATGTGTGGATAACGGATTGCTGGGAATTTGAAGGCTTTGGAAGTGCAATTTTTAACACGGTTTCACTTTAGTTTCGATTCAACGCGTATACTCTTATTAATCGCACGTAGAACGACGACTCTTAATCAAATTGGATTTTCGTCACCTTTACGAGTCAAAACACCTCCTTGAGACAACAGCAACGAAATAGTCAATCCTGTCTCTCCTTTAGATCAAACTCGTAAAAGCCCAAGGCTTCGGATGGGAAGGAGGCGTTAAAGAAGCTTCGGTCGCAGCATTACAGCGTTGCCAAAGCAGGTTAAAGACGCGATGGGTCGGCGATGTTTAGCGAGAGAGAGAGAGAGAGAGAGAGAGAGAGAGGGAGAGAGGCAAGTTCATATATGCACACCGGAGGTGAAGGGGCGGGAGTTGGGTACGAGAGGTGCGAATGGCTCTCCCTCCATGCCATAAGCTCTATGTATGAGTTATCCGACGGGCAATTTCCCGTCCGCCTATATGCACTTCGGCTCGTTACACGTGTAGCTGCTGCTTTGTTTGTCATTTATGAGAGAGAGAGAGAGAGAGAGAGAGAGAGAGTACAAGTCTGCGCGTCTGTTTTTCTAAGCTTCGGGAAAACATGGATCGTAATGCTTCGTAGGGATCACACGACTTGTATGTAAATTTGTTTACTCGCGAATGGTGCACGAGGATTTCAACCCTATATACGAATGATGGGCCTTTGATCTTTTACTGTGGGATTTTGATATTTTATTCCTTTTTGATTAGCAAAATGTTGATATGTTTGCTTAGACATCTGCTAAAAACTCATAACACGGAGCTTGCAAATAGACTAAAACTTTAACTCCCTTGACGTAATCTTTTATGAATGCAAGAATTTATAGAGAAATGTCCAATTAGTCGACAATTCGTCGAAACCAACTTAGCAGAGAGAAACCAAACTAGTGAAATTTATCATTATTTTCGCCGAGATTAATTCACGGTAACAAATTATACGGAAATATTAAAAATCGCAATAAGCGTACTATAGGTGGAATTAAGGCCAAACTGAATACGCGCAACAGACGCGAGAAAAACGAAAGAAGAAACTCGCGTGTGGGTGGAAAGAAAGAAAGAACGGAAACGAAAAAAGGAAGCCATCGAGGACATACCACGCATGGACGCGACGCATGCCAATGAGCGAGCCTCTGTCCTGGAATATCAAGTAGAGGTCAGTTGTCTCTTGTGTCGCGAGAGAGTTTTTTTCTCCACCTCGTGTGTTGGCGGCAAAGAATTTTACACTCGCGAGATTACGATTTGTCGTGTTTATTCTTCGATACGTATTTGTGAAAAGATTATGGGTAACGCTCAATGTCCACATGCAGTTTTTTAACGTATAGTCGAGTTAACGAGCGCCAAGAGAAAGTGAGACAGAGAGAGATTGAGAGCAAAGAACGGAATCGTACGCTAACACGCGGCGGACGTGTTATGTTTTCGCGTTCGATCGCAGTAGCGGCACGGGCTTATTGCTCATTAACATGCACGTCCGGGTGGGATGAGGAGAGACGCATCGCCTGATCTAATGTCTTGTTTCACCCACTGGCATTCGCGTTAGACTTGTTTTTTCTTTCGCTCGCTTGGTTGAAGAACATCGTAATAAAAATTAATGAATAATTTAAAAACATAACAACCACAGATTGAGAGAGACGCGCGAAAGGTAGATTCCTTTCGACCTTTTTACGAGAAAATATTTTTTGAAACCATATTGTTATCGCATATAAACTCATTTCTATGAATAAAAATAGAAATAAACGGGTATAAACGTATAGATATACTTAACAATTCAATAACGATCAGAGTTTCCATAGGACAAGTAGCGACGAAAGTTGGCGCGCCCATTCGCTTTAGTTAGCTCGATGAAATTAGGGAGGGGAGAAGAGGTTTAGTGCGGCGAGCCCCGAGCCCCTCGTAAATTAACCGGTTATTTGCCGAGAGCATTAGCTCCTTTGCCTAGCAAGAGAGAAAGAGAGAGAGAGAAAGGGGGGGGGGGGGGGAAGGTTCACCACTCGATTGGCTAATTCAGAGTCGAGAAGTCCATTTCTCGAGCAATATGATCAAATTCTTCTGTTCATTTTAAAAGAATTTCGATATTGTCGGTATTCGCGTTGTGTTTAGCTTTTTTTTCACTTATTTCTACGTGCGAAGAACGGTTTGTTATTGTTGATATTTAAAAAAATTGGAAACGAGGCTCCGGTTTAAAATTTTGTATATCAAACAATAATAGATATAGCAAAAAAAATGTAAAATTTAATGGGAAATACTCGTGATATTCGAAAGTATTTATAGGCTAATTTCGAGGATAAATATGCGTTTGGTAGATATAATGACCAAGTGGAAGAAATTTATTGTCTTTAAGCGATTTATAATAGATTTTCCAAACAAGTCTTTCCAATCTCCGAACTTCTCTTCGCGATAACTTAAAGCCCCTCATAAGTTGTGTTTAGCATCAACTTTAAATAGAGCAAAGCCAAATTTAGTTAAGCACTTGAGTGAAGTGAATTTGTTGAAGTTTGAAACGAAGTTGATTTATTCAACAAAAAAAAAAAAAAATTAAAATAAAAAAGGCCTGTCGACTTTTTTCAAACTAGCGCAGCTGTCGTGTTACGCAAACTTTGTATTTCTTTTTTAAGTGCATATTTTATCAGTGTCGTTGACATTTTTTCAGTATAAATTCTTCATTAGTAATAGTGGTTTGCGCTAAACATCATACATACTTTATTTTATTAAAAAATTCAATTTTTTTACAATCGAAGCTTCTTCTCTCTAACCTTGAATAAAAATAATGGCATCTCATGCAAAAATAAGTTGTCCAAATGACATGTATACTCCATATGAAAGTAATATAAAAAAATTTCTAGGCGTCGTGTATTCTAATGAAAATGTAATATTTCGCCACCCGTCGATATCGATTAGTTCAACTTGAAACCTCAGAGTTACAAGGAATCGAGAAAGTAAAGAAAAAAGATAGTTAAATAGTAGAAAAAGAAGCGTCGTGCGGTCGGTAAAACTCGCGAAACAACATTCAATAATTTGTAAAAACAGAGAGGGAGAGAGAGAAGAACTCTTGCAGCGCTTCTCCATTCGAGCTGTGTACAACTTTGGCTTTCTCTCTCTCTCTCTCTCTCTCTCTTTCTTACTCTCTTGCTCTTGCTTGCCGCGTAATGCGAGTTTTCTCTCTCCGCGACGGGTAAAGTCGAGAGAGAAAAGTTAATCCATTTCAGGAGGGGACGAAGTGGGGGGAGGTACGGAAAAATCGAACGTGTGTACGCAATCTTCGTGCCATCATCTCGGCTTTTCCATTATCGAACGAATTGTTTTGTTATCCTCGCAAAGATTGTGCTTTTTTTAAAGATACATATTGTTTCCAAAGAACATATAAACTTGTACGCAGATACAAATACCAATCAACGTAGAAAAAAACTCTTTCTTTAGAAACAAATAGAAAACATCGTTGACAATCCACTTGTCGTTGCAAGCCGAGATATAATAAAATCGGAAAGTGATTAGCGCGAAGCTGTCGTGGGAAGCAGAGAGCTAATTAGTCAACTCGACCTTGGCTTGGCACTCGTTCACTCTCGAGTGACGCGCGTCTAAAAAGACACGGCTGCTTTAATCGAGTTTACCAGAAGGGGGGTGCTCTCTCTCTTTCTCTCGCAAGCTTTTAACGCGATAAGCGTGCCACTTTAGCTCGTGTCGCGTTATCAATTGGTGATTAAGCTCGGCACCGAGAGCGCTGCTTTAGCGAGTTTCATTAAGTATATCATTCAAATACTTCATTTTCAATATCTATACGTGTACATATATGTTTTATAGAACAACTGCACACGTATGTGCAGCAATGTCAAAATATTTGCAGTCGATTGCATAGCTTCTGCCTATTGTGCCGAAAGAGACATCGTCGTTCGCGGTTGATAGCAGCGTTTCAAACCGTTACTCAAAGGCGAATGAATAGCGGAATTTCAAAATGTAAAACTCAAAGATGTATAAAAAGCCTCAAAGCCAAAAAAAAAAAGAACCGTTGATAGCATTAACTTTTTAATCATTCAACATTCAAAGCACTGTATATTAATAGAACTGAGAGCCACAGCGAGAGACTCAAACCTCTTCAATAATAAAGCAAAAAACAAAAACAAAACAAAAAAAAGGTTTAATTAAAGAATTTTCTATGAATTCGTTGCGTCTATCCTTCTTCAACCTTTTCTAAGAAACTTGTAGTACGAATTTTGCAAATCACGTGTACACGTGGTAGACGATAGAGTTCCGCCTCTTAATTAGTCGGCTGTTAGACAGAAAGAGACGCTATTTATAGTTGGCAGAGCAACGAGGAGATGAAATATGTGCTAAAGATTCCGATTAGTTTCGCGTCGTTTGTGTGTATATACATAGATAGAGTGGCTGAATTGCAACTTTTACCTTTCTCTCTGCCGGTCTGTACTCGTTGATTAGCTATGGTATTCGTCATAATTAGTTAAGTTTCACTCGTGTTGGCGACGGAATGCTCCTCGATTTTTTTTCTTTGCCGACAGACGAAGTAATTTAAGTTTCCAAATGTAAATTCGAGTGACCAGTTGGTCGTAAGGTCGTCGCTTTGCTTTACATGACGAAGAGAGGCTCTTTGAATTAAAGTTTTGTACTTTCTATAGCTGAACATCCTAGATCTTTCGCTGCTTGTCCACTTTGCGCCGTGAAATATCCCACTAATTGACGACGTCGTTTTAACGACATTCCCAGTGGATTGACTCGAGGCGAATAGTACGGACATAATGGTTACAGTAGGATACTATGGCATCCGAGGATTAAATTTAAATCGATCGATTACATCCGATAAGTAATGAAAACTGATTACGATAAAAAGCGAAAATGGTATGTTTAATATTGTTCGATTAAACGAGTGTATTTAAGTAAGCTTTTAAGCATTTCTGCAGTGACTGGCACGTCGGTTGAAATGCCATTAAAAAGCTTTATTTTATAAAGTGCACGTCATTCGTGTGACGATAAAATTAACTCGCGCGTTCTTTTACAATTAATTACATCAACTTCGATATCCGATATCCGATCGAATGTTACTTCGGTACAATTCAATTCCACGTAAAGAAAAGGCAAAAAAAGAAAGGTATGGAAGATAGTTGTGTCTTTACGGACACTCTAAACGATTCATCAAACTATAAGAGGAGAGCAGTGGGGAAGGTAAGCATTGGTAGCTACGACAAAATCATGTTATTAATTGCCACGAAATTACGATATCGTCGCGGCAAGAAAGTTTCCGGAATATTAAGGAGCTCTAAAATATTACTCGGAGCGACCTATCGAACTCTCTCTCTCTCTCGCTCCGCTCGCGAAGCTTAACCTGCCAGCAGCGGAATACCCTGACTGAGAACAGAATAGTTGAATAACTTTGCGTGTTAAAGCGATGCTGCTGCTGCTGCTGCTGCTGCTGCCGCTACTGCTGCCACTGCAGATTGCCTCTCTGCCGCGCACGAAATATCTTTACTCTGAATTTTCGACCCTGTTGTCGCAACACTTTGACTTTCGTTAACGCGACAAGCTTCGTACTTCCTTAAAGTTGCATACGTTATAATCCACATTTTCATTAGTTGATTAAAATAACAAGAAATAGAACTTGAGCTTTGATTAGGATAATTCGGAAACAAATTTTCCAAAAAATCCAATTATCTAATGCTTTTGAACAACACCTTTGAAATCAAAGAAAAAAGACGAAGAGAGAGCGTTGAAAGTTCGATTAAGTATAACATAATAATAATCGATCTCATAGACGAGGGACGTTGTTCGCTTACCACGAATATAATCAACAAGAGAAGGTGCGAGTATGTGTATACATGGGCTTCATTAACAGCTTTCTCTCCCTCGCTCACTTTCACCCTAGTCTAGCAAAATTCAAAAGCTCGATATCATCAGCGCAATTACGCGCGCATTAATGAGCAGAAATCCGGGCCAACGCGCGTCAATCGCTTAGCCGTACGTATGTATGTGTGGTTGTGCGTGTGTGCGCATGTTACGTGAAAATTGATTAAACCGATATACCTTTCTATAGAGATATGCGCTTGCCTTAAACGACGTGACTCTTATTTTTTTTAATCAATCAACACGTGTGTCCTGACAAATTAGTCGGTTGGCAGGTCGGATGAGAGAGAGAGAGAGAGAGAGAGAGAAGCAGTAGGATTATAGGATTGCGTGTCGAGCTAATTTCGATTGCCTCGACACGTTGACGGCTAAAGGCTTTACAGGTGAATTGCTACGGTTTTCCGATTGATTTCGCTTACATGTCAAGAGTGTACGACAGTTGAATATACGTTGATAATTGCTACAGACTCATCTTTTTTTGATATTTCATTATTACGATAACATTTTTTTTTATTATTCAACGAATAGCGTAAAAACTTACGATGAAAAATATTAATACTAGGATCGTTTTAGAAATTTTCATCGATGACGTCGTAAAAATTATAAATGGACTATAATAATTTATAATAGTTTTTATACCGATCCTCAACGCGAATTTCCTATCGTAAGATTCAACAAATAAACAACGTTTTGAACATGCAAAATAAAAAGAAAAAGGAAAAGACAAAACAAATAATCATACCAATATTTCATATGCATAATACGCTTATGAAATATATAATACGTAGCAAAAAATAGTATTTCGGTAGTACGATAAATAACAAAGAAAAGTGAATAATAGTTCAGTTTCGTCATTCCAAAAAGTCAATCTTCAATCGATATGATATCCGTGTAGGAGCAGTGGTAGCACCAGCAGGAGCAGCAGCAGCAGCAGCAGCACGACAACTTTCCAGCGTAAACAGTCTTCGCGTTCGAGAGAGAATCCAGGAGCTTACGAGAGGGCCGAAAGTTCGTCGGGTGTATTACGCGTGTAGCAGTAGTAGCAGCAGCACCCGGTGCTTTGTTCGCGTATATATAACGCGCCAATGGACGTGTTATGGTGTTGTACCTTCCCTCGTTTCGCTAAGATGGAAGCGATTAACATTGTTAAGTTATGCAAATTATCTTTGCGAGATTGTTTCACTGTTTCTCTTCTTTTGTACCCCGTTTCCCGAGTTTAAATCCTTGCCTGATATAGTTATACTATTACGGGCTTTTGGCGCCTGACCAAAATTACGCTTGTTCTACTGATTTCAACGTTTTCTTTTTTTTTTTGTTTTTTTTTAATAGAAATTTTATAGAAGTGATATTTTTCACCGATGAAAATTCCTGGAAATAAAAAAGTCGACGATTATAAAAAAGTTTTAGGGATGAAACTATGACATTCCTTCCACGACGACATAAAACACATAGTAGGCATACTCGACGGAATCGCAAGGCTTATACTTGCCAAGCTATTAAAATTACGAAAGCCCTCGAGTGTCGTACAACGTTGTCGCGCGCATGTTTGTGTGTGTGTGTATGTGTGTGTGTGTGCCTATGTATATGCGCACACTATCTACGAGCTAAACGTACTTCATATCCACTTCCCCGTGACACTCTTAGCCGTGGCAAACAATGAAAAGCCAGAGCATGTGTGTATGTGTAGTATATAAGCATCGTCTTAACACACTCCACATCGAATCGCATTACATTCGAGTGCGTTTGACGGAAACTTGTGACTTCCCTGACAAAGCGATCGATTGTATTTACCTTTTGCAATGATCTCTCTCTCTCTCTCTCTCTGTCACTCTTTGTGTTTGTGTACTACTGTTCCTACTACTCGCACGACGCATAGGTTGTAATTCTCTAAGTAGCTTTGGTAATATTAGCTACTGGAAAAAAATGCTTCGTTTTTATTTACGTCTGTAACTTTTTTTTTTTATTTTCCGCGGTTCGCCCTCCGAGTATATCGAGTGACGCGCGTGCATCGTAGTTGGTTAGCGATCGCGATAACGGATAGGCACTCGGGTGCGATAGGGAGCATATAATGGAAAAAATTGGCTCAACTGATGAGACGTTATTTTCGATGAGTGATTTAAATCAGTAAAACCCCTATTGTAACAAGAGTACTTGTGGTTTTTCGAAGAATGCAGCTTCAACTCATACTCCGTGCAAATGCTGCTGTTGGAATTTGCGTAATCGCGAACGCAAAAATAGCAAAATCCAAGACAGTCTATAATTCGTGAGATTGAAAAAAAACGAAAATTTCGTTAAGCTGGCAGATTCGTGGTGTACGAATAATAAAAAAAATCTCAGCACACGCAGCACGTCGAAAGACGCGGAAAAATTCAGTCAACCAATGCATATTATAACAGTTGCGATCAATTGGAAAAGAAAACGTCGACGTACAAACAGAAAAACGGAGAAACGAGAAGACGCAGGTAGAGGCATAGCCGGTTGCGAATAATAAAGGATTCACACTATGTGTGTATCATCCGTGCAAATACGCGACTTTACATTTTACGAGTGTAAACACGGAGTAGAGCGAACGCAAGTACGCGTTATATTCATATCCGTCGTGTATATGTCTGACGTTGTTGGTGCAAGCATGGCCTCGGGGAAACTTAATGGGATCGCGATTTATGTTGTTTGATTACGCGCCTCAGGACTGACAAGGTACTTTCTTCTCATTAGAGAGGCCTGTTGCTGCCTACTACTGTTTACGCTACACGCTTTGTCATTGCTAATGCGACTCTCTTCTTTTCTTCCGTTGGCTTTTGTTTGCCTACATGTACGTACGCACGAACGCACATAAGCTACGTGTGGGATTTGCGTGAATTGTTCGTCGCGGCTGAAATTGCTGCGGAATTATTAAGCGCTTTCGTCTGCGAGAGCGCGTGGATTTGAGGCCGTGAAATATACAGGTTATTCCTAATAGACTGTGAAATTTCTCTCGATCCATTGATTCAAGCAAGATGGACTGGATGTATAAATCCGTTTCGCGTAATTTTCAAAAATGACACAAAAACATTAATGCGTTGCCAAGTATTCAAATAGAATGTACATAGGCAAATGGCTCGTAGATGAACTCGCGCACTCGCATAAATCGTAGATAGTCCACTCACGCATACCACCGTATAAATTCGATACTTAATCCGCACGAGGCATCACATACGCAGTCGATGAGATTGTAAATTTAACATTTGGTTTTGCGCGCAATTTCCCATGTGGCTTTTGTATGGGGGACGTATATACATATTGCCTAATCGAAATGAAATCTTTAAACATTCGTCCACATAAATATGTGTATATATATATATATATATATAAATACGTGTGTGTGTGTGTATGTATAGAAACATAACTCGTATTCGTCTTGTAGCACGTACGACAAGTACTACGTGATCTCAACAAGGGTATTGCGGCGAAATGACGTTAGAGGGTTAAGCGTGAGCTCTTGGGGAAAAACGACGGTCCAGAGAGTCTTATTGTATGGGTGATGTATATGTAACGTGAGGATTTGACGATCGCTTAATTTGACTTTCGTCAATGGTTATTTAACGTGGAGTTTATTTTACAAACGTAATCTCTCTGAAATTATTGGTCGGAATCAAGCGGATATAGATAGTACTTAATTTTGAAAACAATTTTAAAACATGTTTGATTCATAACTTCGTTTAAGTAACAGTCAAGTAAAGTAAAATCAAATAAGGGAGATGGAACTGTAGGACATGATTTATGAAACACCCGGAATGAAGTTCACCGTTTCTTTGTAAATATCCGAGGTTTATTCATCTCCAATTCTATCGCATGACATTTTATAAAAAAAAAAAAAAAATAAAAATTTTCATCAAAAATTGTCTCTTACGAACTACAAAGCCATCTCAATTTCTAAGAAGTACGCAAGGAAGCTAACTTCTAATCTAACAAAAAGTTTTTCATAAAGATATACTTTACAATATCTGCCCTCTTTGCTGGCGCTCAAGAAAAAAGTCACTTTAATCTCCTCTGCAAAGCGAAACAGAGAGAGAGAGTCGCGCGCTCGGAAAACAAACTAATAAAGCAGACGAGAGAGAAAAAAAGAACGCGCGAAAGAGAGAAAGCGCCTCAGCGTACTTTGTCCTCTGTTTCATCGCAATTCCGTTAACCTTTGTCCTTTCCGTTTGTTAATCCTTCTCTCTCTCTCTCTCTCTCTCTCTTGTACTCTTCGCCGACCACTCGATGCTTTTTCTACGTTTTTAACAATAAATGGTTCGCCGTCCCTACTCGAAGAAAGTGAACGGCTACCGCGGCGAGATTAGTTTTTTTCTGTTGCTCCTTCAGCTGTTTGTCTTTAACGAGTATGATCTTTGCTGATTTAACGAGCTTTGAATTTCTTTGAAGATTCTTTGTTGACCAAATCGATGCTCTGCTTGAAGATGAAATAAACATTGCAAACTTCTCTTGATGGCATTTCTTTACTGACACTTATCGCTATTATCGATATAGTTCGAGATTATACGTAGTTTACGATGGCGATTTCATAAAATTTATTAGCTATCGTTTATACATCTTATGTTCGAGACAAGTAATGGTAAACACTCAATTCGAATCTTGGGTAAACATCGGTGAAATCTGAAAACAGTTTATTTGTAGCCTTTTTCAGCTTGCTAAAATGCGTCCAAATGTTGGAAGAACGGTAAAGCCAATTGTAAATACTCGAGTATCAAGAACTGGTATCACTCGACATCTTTGTTCTGTTCCGCTTCCATTGTCAGTGACGATAAGAGAGTCTGTTTACTCATCGAAGATCCGCTATATAGCAAAAGTGCAAAAAGCGAGAGCGAGAGAGGAGAGGCAAGGGAGAGCGATCTTCCGCGAGGTTGGAATACGCGGAAGAGATGAAAGCTTGGAGAGACGGTTAATTACCATCGAGATTGACTCGAGACAACTGTAATTAAGACGAGCTTTGACTTGGAAGGGACACGAAGAGGAAATGATGACTCTCTCTCTCTCTCTCTTGCTCTCTCGACTTATTTGCATGTAATGGTTGCGAGTCTGACTCGATAACGACGTGGCTTGTCAAAGGCCTTTTTCCAAGTGTGAAATTCTCACGGCTAACTTCTTCCTCTTCAATCTTCATGCAAATTAGATTTTTAGCGTTTCCCTGTTTTTAATCTGGAATATAAAGCGTAGACACAGGCGTACGTGCGCGCATCTATGTGTACGTGTGCTGGCAGTTCGTGGTCCACCTCAAAACCCAAAACTTTGTTCTCTGTCTCTCTTTGCCCTCAAACGCGCGTATACCGAGAGTCAGACGAGAGTCAGCCAATGACTCGTTAAATTCACCTCGTTAATTTCTGATATTCGATCTCCCGCGTCAGTAATACGACGATAAACAATTTCTTGCAGACTCAAAGCAACGTTGTTTTTTCAATTAGGCTGTTGTATTTATTAAAAAAGAACAAAATTCGTCAAGTTTTTCGCCACTGTTGAGCGTTAAGATAGACTAACGTAAAAAAAAACTTTTCTTAACGGAAAATGGTTGACGGTGAACGCACTTGACAAAGACGATTGCGTATGCAGAAAAAAGCTATAATAGCCCCTTGATAAAAAAAAAAATTGTTCAACAAAAAACGCACGCGTACGCGCGAGCGTACTTTCATTATCTTTGTTTTCCTTATTAACGTCCCAGTGACATTCAATTACGCGAACCGAGAAACGTTTTTTTTTTCGTTCGTTATAATTAATTAGGTGTCACGTCCAAACACAAAACATCTCCTTTCGGTCTATTGCTTTGAAATTTATCGAACGATGAGCTTATTACGTTTCATCGCGAGCGTTTGAATTGCCATGGCAATTACATGAAAATTATACACAAGCTAGCGTTACTACATAGAGTTCTAATCGATATTCGCGAGGTACGACGCAAGCTATTGGCAGCATCTGCCGTTATATGCCTCCGTACGGCAATTTCGTGGCGTAGATATTCAAACGCGATGCTCCTTGAAAATCTTGAACAACCGAAACAAACGGGATACGCTTGTTTGCAGCAAATAAGCGGCTTTAGTTTTTAAATTGAGAACGTTGGTACACTTGGTTCACTGAAAGGTTAATGAGTACTTATGATTGAAGTGAAATGCTTTGAAGAACAACAGTTCTCGAGCTTCGATGCTATAAAGTATTTGTAATTAACGGGAATTCGCTTTCATTCTGTAAGTGCTGGGCCATTAACGCGTTGACGTTTACTCTCGCAATGAATAACAGCTTCTTTGACAACTTTCACGATGCAAGTAATTAATTAATTTTTTTAAATAAGTTCAGCATAGATCGCGTTGACGAAAAACACACGAAAAACACACGAAAAACACGCCGCTGTTCACGAATCATCGAAATTAATCTCGTTAATTAACAACGTCGATTCTTCGACGAATCTCGTTGTTGAATTATTCGCAGAACAGTGACACAACAGTAGCGACAAAACTAACCAAAAACAAATAAATCCCATCACTGCCACTGTTAAAAACAACGGCAGTAGCAGTTGGTCAAGTTCGCCACATCGGCAGAAAGTCATGATAGAGGTAAACTTGATCTCTCCTAAATTTCATCTGTGTTTGCGGAACGTGGATGAGGGAGGGGGGGGGCAGGATGAAATTACGCTCGCCTAGCCAGACTCGCCGAAATAATTGATGCGATGCGCGAGCGCGCTTCGGCAAATCATAGGCAGAGCGAGCGTTTGTAACGACGACAGTCACGAGCGATGCTTTAATAGCCCTGCTAAAACTGTTAAAATATGTAGTAGCTCGCGTAATGAGGATATGTTTCATAGATACCCCAGACATGCTTCGTTAGCAAACAATTCCTCTTCGGCATGTTGTGCTTTTAAGTACAACAGGCGCCATTTGATAATGAGCGATGGTTGTTACCCTATTTATCAACAACTTGCTATGGATTCATCATTTTTTTCTTTTTTAAAGCGGAAATAAGCAATCCATGATATGCACCGTTAGACAGACGGCAACAAGCGTATACCACTACTACTTTGATATTGTCACAAATATCGATGATCACAGCATTTACAATCGCGATGAAATAGAAGCAAAATAGAGAAAACGCAGCAGTTGCAGTAATTTTGTCATTCAATATGCGCAATTAAGATCGATCAAGGGAGTACATATATCTCGTGTTTTATTCATCCAAACCATTGCGCTACAACAACTTTCTTGAAAACAGAGTCACTTCGTTGCCCCAACCTATCCCGGCGCTCTTTTTTGTTGCCAGTAATCCAAACAAACCAGCATGGAATCGGTATATACGTATAAAAATTGAAACGATTTACGCAACACCTACACCTCTTCCTCTGCTTTCGTGTGTGTATGTCTCTCTCTCCCACTCTCATCTCAAGGATGAAACGATCGGATATGTATGACATGAGACTACGCTACGAATTCTATGTGTACACACGTGCACGACGCCCGCTGAGACGAGCGAGCGCCGCGCGTTTTTCAAATGCCAAAAGGGCTCTCGTTGAAAAGAATTTTTTTCTCTGTCTATTTGGGTTCGTAAAGCTCTCTCTTTCTCTCTCTCTTTCTCTATATCCTTTGAACTATGAACTTTAAATATAGCGCGAAAGCGAAAGAATCTCATGACTCTATTGAAACGATAAACATTTTTCTTTGGACAACTTGGAATTTCAATTACAAATATCACGACCAAAACTGCATAGGCGAATCGTTTAATCCATAGCTAGAGAGAAAATAATCTTTGTATATCTCTCGTCGAGCATTAATTAGCGTGGTCATCCAATTAAGCCTCGTTAACGCCGCATGAGAAATGGAGCAACAGCAACGCGGGCTAACGGATGACTTATGACTTAAGAGAGACAGAAAGAGAAAAAATGCGAGTAGATACACTCACAAGTCATAAATCACACTCGCCGAAAAGTCGCACACCGCGAAGATTCTCTCTGTGTATCGGGGAGAGGAGCTAGGTCCTTTCATCTCAAACTCACTAGAGTACTCTCCCTCTCTCTTGTGATTTATATTCATAAGTTTTGATGCGCAAACGGGGAAGTCACGTCCGTGAACCCTTCGCTCCTGTGATTTATGCTTCTTCTTATTTTTTTTTATTTTTGTTGGTCGTGGTCACGATTTATTGATTTCGTCGGGTCGGCACGTTTATCTCTAAGACAATTAGTGAATATTCAATCGGTATTATTCGATCGAATGGCAATTTTAAGTTGCACGGTTTATTCGACGTATTTTTATATGCATTCGTTGCAAACGTCAAGATAATCAATCTAATTTAGCTTTAATAAGAAATACCTAACAACTAAAGTTAAAGTTACGACAGTTGGTAATATATACGTTGATGGATAAACATGTGCAACCATAAACGCACTTGGTGAACTACAAGACATTAATAATTCAGATATGTAGAACAACTTTGAGGAAGGATGGTTCAAGTTGAAATACCGATTTACCTAATCATATACGCATATACTAAAGTAGCTGCATAAGCTGGGCAAAAATATATCGAACAACAGGAAAACAACAAATCTTGTACGTCATGCTCTGCAATGTTTTCATTCTCTGTTGGCCCCTCATTTTTTCTCGAGTCTCGAAATTAAAGCAGCCACAATTGTACTTACTGCAACCAGAACAACAGTCGAACAAACTTGTTGTCTCTGTCGTTAGGAAGCATTTTCCTTGAAATCGAAAATTCAAATCATCACATATGAGAAAAGCTGCAAAAGAGAGCAATGATTTCCTCGTCTTTTGATGTTTTAGCAATGTAAACAAAATAGATTTAACCCACTATTTCTACAGCCAACAGCAGCGCGCACAGTGGTAAGTCCACCCAAGCGATTATCGAGAGAAGTAAAAGTTCAAAGTTCAACGTCTTTCGTTTTCACGAGGTACCTTTCAAAAGCGGGTACGTGCAAACAAGCTTTCGCTCCCTCCTCCCTTTTGGAGTCAAAAAGCTCGCAATCACATATATGAATCCATAATTAAGCTCACGAGCACACGCTGCACGTAAATATTTAATCCGAAAAAAAAAATCTTTACGACGGTTTGTCTAGCCATGAGATTTTTTAGTGTTCAAGGAGGACGGGAAATCAATTGGGAATTTATTGTTTCACGTGCATTCTTTATATAACTTGGAGCTCAACAATCTTTCTATAATAACCATAAAGCCAGCTTTAAAAATGATCGAAAAGAAAAATACGTCGTTAAAGTACCATTTCAGTAGTACAACTCAGCCTTCCATCCGACTTTATCCGCCGGTGTTTTTCAAAGTAAATTCTTTGTTAAATATTAGAAATTCATCAAGTAATTTTCCGAAAGCATTATCAAATTATAAAAATAAATAAGTATGATTTGAAAGCAAACCTTACGCTCGCAAATATTCTCCAGCGCTGAAAAAAACCTTACATAGCAAACACAGTAGTGTCCTTCTTCAAACAGACCCATCCCACATACGCACTTCTGAAAACAAGCACATTTTCGCCGTGGAGGAGAGATCCGTCGAATTTAAATAATTCCAGCATCCGTTGGACTAAAAAATAATGGGGAATCGTGAATTCGCGTTAATTTCCGTGGTAGAGATGTCGGTCAGGGAGAGAGAAAGAGAGAGAGGGAGAGGGAGAGAGAGAAAAAAAGAAGATGAAGAGCAAGCTCAGTCCTAAAAATCTCGGTAATGCGATTCGGCCAAGTTCGCGAGCGAAAAATCGTGGCTCTGTCAGGAAAGCAAAGAGAGAAAAATCGTCGTCGCTTCCGGCGAATGCAAATAGCAAACTGTGCTTTCTCTCTCTCTCTCTCTCTCTCTCTCTCTCTCCGCGAGCACCTGAAACCGCGGAAGGTATATACCCCACGGCGCTCTTAAAGGCTCTCTCTCTCTCTCTCTCTCCCAGCTACCAAGTCTATCCGATTGATTTTAATATCAACTTTGTAACCAAAAGTCCAACGATGCTTTTACTTTCTTTTTTTTATTGCAATGAAAAGAAAGTTTCAGATAAGCAGATAATAACTTTCGACGAATTTTTAAAATTTTGCTTTCACAATGATACATAATTTAAAAATATTCAAACTGTACATTTGACTTTGGGACCTCGTTTTTATTACCTTTTAAATATTATACAATGGACGAAATATTTAACGAAACCATTACTCAAAGATCTCGTTCTCTATCTATCTATTGGTCGCAAAATTTTATTGCCAGGAAGGAATAATCGAGTTTTCTCGTGTCATATGAATGTAGCTTTGTCTCGCGCGAATATTCACATTCCATTTTGAACATATTACATCTGACATATCCGTGTAACCTGTCAAATTCAAAAATTTATCGCAACAAACATAACTACATTTCATTTCAATCTCTCTTCCTTATCCACGCTCACGCTCATCGAAACTCGTAAGAAAAAAATACACATACAATCCATTCATTTGAATTGTAAAACAGCATGGACTAACGTCAAAAAGTTTTGATTACTTCGCGTCAATATCGTCGCGACACTCTATACTAGCAGTCGGCACGCTACTCTACCGCGAACGTAAAGTCAATTCCGCATAAGGTTTTTCTTTCTATGTTTTTCTTATGTCTTATTCGCACCTTTGTCTTCTTTTTATTTTTTAGTTTTTTTTTTTTGGTTTATCAAAGTTTCTAGTGTCTTGCTTTGGAACAAAGTTGTGCGCCCGCGTTCCAGACTGAAATTTCACCTCCTTATCTCCCCCATCTCATCGCTACACCATTGTTTCGCTTCTCTTTTTCCTTCGTCGTCCATCTTCGCGCCGTGCCGCGCGAGCGCGGCAATTAGAAGGCCAAGAGAGAGAGAGAGAGAGAGCTGCTTCCGTTTCCGTGCTACAAGCAAGAGCCCTTGAGAATCACATGTAAAATAACAATTATTGTCACCGCCTCCTTCTACCTCTTTCCCTTCGACGACGATAAAGTCTCTTGCCTCGTTCCTACGATTATCGTTACCTCTTGTATAAAATCGCTCGATGCTAATTACAAACTGCCTCAAAGTACCTTTTGCCACTTTATATAACAAGGAATTTTCACGGAGATATATACTTTATTTTATTTCTTTCAAGGTAAACGAATGTTCAGCAATTTTTTTTCTCCTTATCAGAGTTCAAAGTCTGCGGAATTCTATATTGGCAAAAAGTTTCTCTTCAAATGCGATTTATTGACTTGGTTCTTTGCTGTACGTCTCGTTACTGCACGACATATATACCTTTGAGCAACGAAACGTGCGTAACGAGAACAAAAAAAATTCCTTGTAAAGCGCAACCCTTTCGCAAAATTCAATCGACTGTTCAATTGTTCAATCGAAAAAACATTAGTGTAATAATACAGTTATTAGTACACAAAAGGTCATACACACACGTACGTACGTACGCGACAAGGAAAGCTAATAATCTCCGCAGTTAATGTGCACGCGAACAGACTCTCCGTGCACTGTATATAAAGAAACAATGTTTACTCTCTCTCTCTCTCTCTCTCTCTCTCTCTCTCTCTCTCGTTGAGCATCTACCTCGTTGGTTTGTTGTTATATACGTCCTGTTGGCGAGATTAGGGATTATAACGCGAGTTGGATGCTTCGTGCGAGTGAAGCGAGAGAGAGAGAGAGAGAGAGAGAGAGTAAAGCCTTATTCTCCTTACTCTCTCGGTGAGATGAAATTCCGAGAACGCGCGCGCGCAAATCGCTTTCCACACGTTTGCTACTCCTTCTGTCTGTCTCTCTCTCTCTCTCTCTCTCTCTCTCTCTCTCTCTCTCTCTCTCTCTGCTACAAGACAAACACGAAGACGAGATGAGGCGACAACTCGGCCCTCCTCCTCTCTCTCTCTCTCTTGCTACCCCCTTCAAGACAAATTGCCGTGGCGCGCCAACTATTTTAACTTCATTTAAATATCAAATTACGTGCTGCCGCTACTGCTGCTTGCCGACGAGCAAAAATTAATTGCTTTAGAAAGCCGTCGCGTGCCGGATGGCCTGTTGAGCTACCCGAGCAACTATGCTACTTTCTTTCTTTTTTCGCAACGCTTGTATATAGGGAGTTACAGGTGTTAAACTGAAATTTAAGCCTTGATGGGAAAACTGAATTATACTTACCGCCGATGGATGCAATAGATTATACAAGTGAAGACGATTACAAGTTATTGTTTTTCATATGCCACCTTGGTTTGATAGATCGTTATCGATATTCCGCGATTGCAACCTTAGATTTTACGCAATAGTTGAAAATAAAAAACATTACTTTACACCTATTACGTTCAAGGTAATCGACATCCTTCGGAATTCCGTTAAATTCCATTAAAAAATTCATGAAGACATTCGTGCAACCCCTCTCCTGGGTCCAAGTCATATCCCATTCAAAAGTTAAATTAACTCTCGAGCATTCCATTACAACGGCAACAACGTTGAATATAAATGAACGAATAAACAGATCGGCAGCCGCGTAAAGATTTTTTGCATACTTGCCTAAGTAATACAATTAAAAATACAAATTTGTCTATCTTCGCCGAAAAAGAAAGACACGAGTTTTCCAATAAACAGTAAAAGCCAAAGTAACGAGACTAGCTAGCCTCTCTCTTCTCCACTCCCCTTCTTCTCGCATGGAAATCGTGAATTCGCATCACGTGCAGCCTAACTGGCTGTATTCAAATCACAGTTGTAGGAGGAGGGGCTAGTGCGAGGGAGGAGGAAAATAGTTCTCTCTAAAAGTGGAACGCGTGCGCTCGCGACAAATCTAATAACCAAACGCTCCCTCTGCCCTCTCGTCGATCGTTCGTTTTCTTTCTTGCACGTTGTTGGTTGCCTTCATTATCGCCTAAAGTCTAAACAAGACTCTACTTCACGACTCGCCGTCTCTTGTTTGTCGTTCCAACGCTATCGTTTTCTCGAGTTTCTCTCTTTTTTCGGGATAGTTTGTTAAGTGAATTGATTGTTTTTCTTGGTGATTGTTGGGTTCGCGAGATGTTCGTTCCTGAACAATGCAGACAATGTACGAGAGAATGCTTTTGGCTCCCAAACGCATCTATTTCACGATTTTCTGGTCATTTTATAATCGATACGACAACAATTCTTGGTCAGGAAAGCTTCTTTTTTATTTAAACGATTTTTCTTGCGAAATCAATCGTAACTTTACGATTTCTCGATACCCGAATTACACCAGTGACACCCGGGCGTAAGTGTCCTCGACAAATTCAACGAAACTATTATTTTTGCGGAAAATAAGTAGATTACGGGTTTTTGGGTGGGACGAGATTCGATTATCCAGCTTGGAAGAATCAGTGTGCATTTGACAGTGCAACGCGAGTAATTATTCATAAAGCATAATCAAAATAAACAAGCATTGATTTCGTTGTCAGAAACGAATGTGCAAAGCGAGTGAGTTCAGTGACTTTGGACGTCGATAATTTACAAATGTTTTACATACTCGACCCCCCTACGTATTGGAACTTTAAGTACATTTTGAACGAAAAGCAATACGACGCTACGCATTAGAGGACGATTTCAATTCCATAGGAACAAAAGACGTAGAGGGCAGAAATTGAACTCAACGTATCAAATAAATACTCGGAAGTAATCACTTCGATAACCGCAAGGAAAAACTAGGTTGAAACTAAGTTTGTCGTTCAAGAAATCGAAGAGTACGGCAACATCAACAAACTAAAAGTTTTTCCGCGCATCTTTAAAAGGATGACTGTCCAATATCCTCAAAAAAAGGAAAACGAGAGAGAAGGAGAAACATTCGAGAGCCGTAACGCGATATTGGATTCATGAGAAAGAGCCCAGCCAAATTGCATTCCTCTCACTCGATTCTCTAATTCGCGCTCTCTCTTTCTTTTCGTTTCTCTACGACGATGAAAAAGAAAAGAATAAAAAAAAGACAAGCTCAGAGCTCTCGAGATCACCGGACGTGCCGGACCGTGTACGTTGGCCTCTTCCAAGCCATTTCCTCCCCTAAAATGAGTTATCCTTCACTACTACTACTACTTCTACTACTACTACTACTACTACTACTACTACTACTACTACTACTACTACTGCTACCGCTACTGCTGCTGGCACTGCTGGATCGTTTCTGCCGAGAGAGAACTTTGCCAGATGTTTTCTTAACGGGTTATTCCGTTGCGATAAGATGTTCTACTTTAATGTGGCAAGCTTTTCTTTATTTCGTGATGTTCTATTTTTACGCGACTACTAGTGTAGAATATAAGAATTTTCATTTGGAGTAAATAGAAGTTTGACGTTGCTAAAATTGCTTCTTGCTACTTTAAATGACATGGGAATAATCAATGTCGCCAAGTGTAAATCCAATTATCGTCATTTGCTAATAATAGTTCGAGATACTACGACGTTAATTAAACTTTAGGCACGCAAACAGTTGAACACGAACTAGACGATATTTTCTTATTAATTAATTTAGCAATCAATCAGAACGTCATTTCATCAAACGATCATTAAACTCGATATCACTTGATAATTAGTTATGGAAATTATTGCAACAATGCAAGGTTGAAATTCGCCGATAAGTCCATTCCAGACGCGAAAGAAAGTTTGCATTTTCTACTTAAAAAGATTTACAAGAGTAAATTAGTTTGTGGGAAATATTTTACGAGATGTCGACGATTCAATTTTTCATTGACCGAAAAAACAAACAAACGAACGAACGAACGAACAAACTGAAATGCGAAAAACAAAGAAATGAACGAATGAACATCATTTGTTTTAGAGCGCATGCCTCTCATGGGAAATCTGATGTTTTGTTCGATAACATTAAAAAATAGTCTCGAACGCGTGACGTTCGAAGCTTTCAAAGGATAAAGATTAAAATTTTCCACCAAGTTTCGCTTTGCATTATACATGGCGTGCGTGAGGCTTAACGACAGCTTATGATCGCTTTTACCTCTCTCTCTCTCTCTCTCCTGCATTCCCTTTCGTTATTTTTCCGATGAATTTTACATACCATTCACATGTGAATTTTTTGTAATATTTTTCAATCTTTAATATTGCACTGTATCTTTTATTTTACTCTGCGAGTTTGATTTCTTTTTTACGGCGGACTCGAAAGAAATATTTTCTACACCCTTTGCACAATAAATCAATCGGATTTGCATCTTCAACCAAATGGATTGTCAAGTGTACAGAATGGCCTCGAAACTCATTTTCTCGTATTTCATCAACGAAGAAGCACATGTGCTCTAACCACCATGGGAAAAAAGGAATGAAAGAGGGAAGGAAAGATCCCATGACACAAACGAAATTGATCTCTCGAAGAAAAATAACACGATATCAAACACCGACGCATCAAGAACACGAGAAGACGAAGAAGAAGAAGAAGAAAAAAAGAAAAAATGAAATCCGTTTGGCAAGGAAAACACGACAGATGTCCCGTCCTCATTTCACAGCCGAGTGAGCTTATGAAAGCTCTGCCGCGCTTCCTTATTTCATCCTTTCGCCTTTGTATAGAACAAGCGCATATATAGAGCCTTGGCTTGGCCTCCTTTGTTTTTCCTCTTCCTTCGGGGCACGCGCGTTCACCCTTCCACCACCTTGCAACCCCTCAGGCGAATTAGCATGCCTCCAATTTCGCAGCAAGCTCGTAAAGCTTTCTCTCTCTCTCTCTCTCTCTCTCTCTTTTCGTACGGAAGCGCTTTTCCTATCGGATCGCTCCTTTCTCTCTCTCTCTCTCTCTCACTCTCTCTCACGGAATATTGTAGCCTTCACCGAAGAGTTTAGGTTCTCTTCGTTTTTGTGTCTAGGGATGCTTAATTAAGCTCTTCTACCAAGTTTACGTTCTGGCGAGAGAGTAAACAATTACTGCAGGTGAACTATTCTTTTCTTTTTCTTTCTTTTAAAGTACGAGTTCAATGTGAAAGTAATACGCTCGTTATTTTCTGGTTCAATGTTGCTTCGAAGCTTTTATAAACAGAAAAGTGGGTACGATGTACGTACGTTTTAAAAATATAAAAAATAAATAAGTATAAGTATAAAAAATAAATAAATAATTTTGCAAAGAGAAGTAACCCCATTATGTTGTAAATATTAATTCAACAACATTCCCTATAAGAATATTGAGTTTTCAGATACATATTTACAAAGCACGTTCGACTTTACTGATCAGGCAATCTTCAGTGTGCAAATCTGATATTTGTAACAAAATCTTGTTTGAATACGCAAATTAAATTTCGCTGAAAATATTATATAAAACGTACAAATTACAACGTGAAAATCAAATGAATAAAATAATCAGAAGCAATGAGTTACACTACTAATATACATTCAAAATCCAAAGGCCTAAAGCCACCGATATATCAAATTCGTGAATTTCAGACAAAATACCATAATGGCTGAATATTACAAAACGTGAAATTATCGTAGCAAATGGAGGCATGAAAAAATAACAAATAACTGAGAGAGGGATAAACCGCGAAAATGTCGACAGGCAGAAAGATAATGTTAATAGCAAACAATGCAGATTGAGCCCCGAGGCTTTGACCGTATTGGAAATATACGAAATTCACGACTCTCGGTATATATATATATATATACATATGGAACTTGGATGAGAATTCGTCACGGCTGACTTGTTCGCGTGGCGCGTTTTCTTTTTTTCGAGTCGCTCGACCGAGAGATTACACGACCATTGAACGAAAAAAAAATGAAGGGGATAGTGTGTGAGAAAGAGCGAGAGAGAGAGAGAGCTTCGTATATATATATGAAAGCTTTTTGTCGATACTGCTGAGTCTGTTTTTTTTTCTTTTATCGATTCCAGGAAAAGTTGCAGTGTGATCATTCCTAATTGCACCCCGATTTCACGGGTTATTGCCGCTCGTTAAGGATGGAAAGTGCAGATTAACGTGTGCACTTTATGGTCTTGCCACTCGTTTTTTTTCGTTGGGGATGAGCCTACCTGTCGTATAAGTTTTCCTAGAAAAGTACTTTTTTTACTGCGAGTGAGTAGGTGATCTAATTGCTCGAGGCTTTTAGCGCGTATTGGAAAGATGTACTGTACTTTGTAAGATTTGTTGCGAGAAACAAAATTACGATCTGATACATGTATCGTTCGGTAGAAATGTTCTAATAATAGATTCAACGATTGAATTTGATGAAACAATTTCAACTGAGAGTGCAGTTGGAATAATGTAGTTACTAACGTTACGGAAACAAAAAAGACCACGTGTGCGTTTACATCTGGATTCCAATCGAAACGCACAACAGCAGCGTGTAAACTCGTATACAGAGAAGTACATCCTCATCAAGCAATAAAAACGCAACTTGCCACGGCACTACTCAAGTGTATCCCGCGCACGCGACATGAATGAAAATCCACGATGGCGCGTGCGAGTGAACGAGCGAGAGAAAGCGATAGAGAGAGAGAGAGACACTTTTACCGATGAGTTCACCCCATTTAGCATCATACTACGAGCATTCTCGCAGTCGAGCGAGCAGAATCGAAGATCTGCTTTTCTACATAACGGATGTTTTTGCTGATATGGTTATTCTGATGAGTTCCACGTTCTTTTGTAGCGTCAACGATTGATGTATGCGGGTGGAATCGAATAGGTGTTTGTTGCGTATTTCTTTTTTATTTTGCGGTACGGAATATTATCAATTTTTGTTGTCATAAACATTATAGAGTTCGATATAGTAGTTTGACTGTCCACGCAACTGTAAACAAAAACATCGATAACGATGGCAATGATTTTTCGGTGATTCACGTGTAAACTCCATAAAAACGACCAATTTTGTTCCAAAAAAGCATTCATCTGTATTATAAACAGAAAAAAAGAAAGAGAGATAAATCTTCCATCCATCATCTTCTTCCGGAAGATTTCAAGTAAGTCAAAGGCTGTGGGGATAGTCCTCGGGGGGAAAAAAAATTTAATCTAACAACAGAGAGAAGGTGCTCATCCAAGGCAATTGGATAAGCCAAAGGAGACAGGAACGGCGCAAGCCGGTCAAGTGTGAAAGACTCGCTCGCTTGACATTATGGAGGGGTTGGAAAAAGCAGCGAGAGAGAGAGCGAGATACGATATATATAGCTTTGCGCTACTACGTCGCGCTGCAACAGGTGTCCCTCCCTCGCGCGCGGGCTCGCTCGCGCACGAGCTTTGTCTTTATCTTTCCGCGCGACGGCATCTCCTTTCCGATTGTTTTTTCGGAATGTATAATATGCAATCCGATTGCTCGAAGCTTATCGGACTTTACCCCATTGCAATTTTTTTTCGAGACTGCGATGGATATAATTTTTCGACAATCTCAGTTGCGCTTTGTGTTAAAGAGATATCGAGAAAAGTTGAAATGGAAAATGAGTAAAAACAATTGTTCGAGAAAGTTTGGTAGTTGAGCAAACCAAACTATATGCCACCAAACAGGTGCAAAGTAATTTAGTCCATTCGAAAGTGACCGAGCGAACGCGTGATAAGATGGTTTTGCTCGTAATACCTCTGTCAAAGAATGTTTATCGAGAACGGAAAGGAAAGAGAACAAAAATAAATCGACGCATTAACTTATTCAGCGAGCTTGCGACAGCGTATCTCGCAGCAAATTGAATTTCTTGGAGGGTGAGCAAGTTTCACGCGCGGAGGAGGGGGCAAAGATGGTGTGCATCTTCCGGCAGCTGTGCGACGTCTTCATGAGAGCACGCCGCGGCTGTAAATACGTCGGCCGTTTGCGCGCGCCGGCTGCTGCTAACGTCCGGTGAGTCGAGTTGCTCGCTACGACTTCTTTTCCTTCTCTCTCTCTCTCTCTCTCTCGACGATACTACGTTGTTTATTTCGAGTTGGATGGTTCATCTTTCTTTCGTTCTTTTATTTTTATTATTTTATATCGAGAATTTATCAGGCTGTTTTGTCGTATTGTTTTGGGAGATAGAAGAAAGTAAAAGTTATTTATGTTGGAAATCTATAAATTCCATGGAAGTTTGCAATGAAATTAGTCTGCACAGGCTATTTTTTTGTTGCTAGCTTCGTCTTATTTCTTTAAATAACATTACTGGAGATAGTTGAAGTTTCCGTTCGAATTATCGTTTGAAAAACGTCAAGTAAAGCAAGGATAAAGATTAGAGTCACAGTAACGACAGTGTTCCCCCCCAGAAAATACCTAAACATGTTGCTATAGACTTTCTTAGCTGACATTTGTCTTTCGGCACCTTTAAGATGACCAAACATCGAAAAAGAAATTCCAGCGTACTCTCGCAAACTCAATCGAAACTTTCAAATCGATCTAGTACATTTGAAAAAAAAAAACAAAGCAATTCGTTTCGATAGCAGAGGGAGGCGGAAAGCAATGTAGAAAAGTAGAACACACATACCTAAGCGTCATGTGCGAACAATGCGCCACTTCCGACCGATTAGGTTTGGAGCTTGCGAATGTGTCGAGTTTCGTTGTAGATCGGGAGAAGCTCCATTTACCAGGATGCGTGTTCGACACGAGAGAGCATTGAGAACTTGCGGTTGGCTATTGGAGATGTTTTTCGGCTTTACACTTGGCGCGATGTTCAAACTCACAAGGCTGCTGCTACTGTTGTTGCTCGATCGGGGTTAATCATGTGGAAGCAAAGTTCAGTACGATTGTACGTTGCGGTTGTCACACGGATTATTTGAGCTTCGGTTAAAGACAAATTCAAGCATAGCCCGGTATGTGCAATTGTGAGTGGAAGAAAATTTAACTGCATCCAGTAGAACGGCAAAACCAAGCAATGTTCTTGCTGTATTAGTCGTTTGTTACGCGTTGTTTCGTCATTTTCAATAACTATATGTCATAAGAGGGGAAAAAGCCATAGTTTTACATCAAAACCCAGCGACAGCGAATTAGCCGCCAAATCAGTCGAGTGGTCTCGTCGCAACTGTATAACGGAAACTCCTGGACGTATTAGTCCGCGCCGACACGTGAATCCGGCATTAGCCGTACACACTAGATTCGAGTAGTAGCGTGTAGTACCTCAAAGAGGATTAAAACTCTCTCTCTCTCTCTCACACACACTCTCTCGCGCGCGCCTTATTTACATTATGACGTAACTCGAGTGAGATAGACTTCGTCCCCCGTACCTCGTAATCCTCAATTAGCTAATGGCCAGCCGAAGCTTCTAGACGCGAACAAACAACTCTTTAATTTGTTTAATTAACGCTCGCGACGTGTGTGAGCGAGCACGAAGAAAAAACCTATGGGGTGTCATATTTAATTAAAACTCCAGAGTGTTTTGTTGGCTTTGTTTTTGTATAGATTTTCCGGCTCGTTTGATACGCATGGTGCGACGTTCGTAATTTCGGAGTTTGCAGCGTCGATACGTCTAGAGATCGCGACAACGTCGTTAAACTCCATACGGATACTCGCATCTTTTTATTATTATTTATTAATTGCAAACGTTGCGTAGAGATTTCACAAAGTGCAATCACCGACGATAATGCGAGCTGTACGATTGACTGTAATAGGATTATTCGTTGGGAAAAATATCGTAATACTATGTGTATTAATCAAGTATCGAGGATTATAATTAGAATTAGTCCATTGGCAAATCAGTACATGAAATGTCCACTTCACGTTTTCCAAATAATTGATAATCACTCGACGGAGATCAGTTACATCATGCGTGTACACGTGTATATATACGTTAAACATCAATAATCATCACTGCTAATTGTAAATACGCGACGGTATTCAACACACATTTCGACTTTCCATGCTATCCATAATCTGACCGATTGCAAGCAAGCATTGAAATTACCAGCACCCTCCTCTACACCATCTCCCCCTCCAACAAAACAAAAGAAAGTACCCTACTATCGGCAAGGTGTAACGCCGTGGATTTTAGCATTCGAATGAAAAATCGAGGCTAATGCATTGGCGCAATTATGACGAGCAATAATGGTTGTCGATTATTTTGCCAATTTTGGAGTAAATGCACTTAAAAGAACAGGGTATTTCACTAATTTTAGCGTCTGTAAAAAATCGCCAAATAAATAATCGCCTGATTTTTGTTGCAGGCTGGCAACGACTACAAATCGACGGAGAATTCACCGCACATGGATAATAAAATAAGGTAAGGTTTGATCTGCGTGTGCGTATGGTGATTGATCGTAGAAACTTGCAAGGCTTGTAATCGGATATTAGATTTCGATTGCAAGTTGCTTGCCTCCAACGAGATATGGAATTATCATCGCGAACACGATTTCCGGCCCATTTTAGTGCAGCGCTTATGTTTGCCCATCCCCGTTGAAGTTCACTCGCCTGCTGATTGCTTTATTACCATCTAACAAACTGCGCTCAAACTGTAGTTTCATGAGCGCGAGCGCGAGCTCGGATACGTACGAGATTTATTTTTAGCTTGCAAAACGTTTCGTTTGCACGCTTCTTCGACTATCGATTTGTAAGAGCTCGCTCTTTTTTCTGTTTTTTTTTAAGGGAATTCTGTGCGGTTCTATTTTTCGGACGCAAAGAAGCGGTGAAACGTGACTTGGCCAGTCTAATCACTGACCAAGAAACACAATTACCTGTAGGTCGCAGTTTCTTGGAAAACGATGATAAGCACAATGAGATCTCCATCGCGAAATAGGGTCCTTCCGTGGCAAGGACACATTGCAAAATTGAAAATGACCGGGAGGAAGTGCGGTCGATGCTATATCACGTTAGTTTCGCCAATTTCCTTAGGGCTGGTGCGATTTTTTGCCGTACAGCCCTCAGCGCATCGTCGCGTATCACACGCGTACAACTAGAACTTGCAAGGTAACCGCTTATCGGCTTCGGAAGCCTCTTAATCGTTGGGTTTTTTGCTTTCTTAGCGTGTAGCCAACGTGATGCATTGCTTGGCATCGACCTTCCTTAGTGTGCCTATTGAACGATATAGAGCTATGCTGTCGAAAAACTGTTGAAAATGCATCGTTGTTTAGGCTATGCCGAGAGAACGTATATACGCGCGGTAATGATCGAGTCGCTGCTTTGTTCGCATATCGTTAGCGTATGAGCGATGTGCATCTACTAGGTAATGCTGACTCGTAAATTCATTTGAAAATGTTATCTTGCAGGTTTTTTTTTTGTTGACGAACGACGCCGTGAATTATCTTTCGCATACATCTGATAAATGATCACGAGTACGGTTCGTTAATCATAATTTTGAAACTGCAGTTTGCAAGTTGGATTTTCATTCAAGAGAAATTCATTTATGCTCCTCTAATTAAATCGTGTTGTTTGTAAAAAAAGCTGTTATACAGTGCACAAAGCGCAGCATTATATGCAAAAAGTTGAAAATAAAACGGAAAAGGTATTCTACCGTTAACGTTGTTGCGATCTATGAAAAAGCAGCTTTTAAATGAAAATAATTCTCGAGGATTTCTCCCTTGTAATAAGATTAAAATGGCACACGAACAAAGATAGCAACACGTCGCACGCGGTATTACTTAATTCCATTGGGAGAGAGATTTTCTTCGGTTTATACCAAATAATCCAATTCGCTAGTCGAATCCCTTGCTCTCGTGCTTGTTAACAAGTTCGTATAACGCCATTGTTTTCGCTATCAATAGCAATGCTATAAATACGATATATCACGATTCGGAGTGTGTTTGTGTGTATTGTTTGGTGGTTTATTGGGTTCACGTGTGAGCGATATCGATAATGATTATCTGCTCCGAGAGAAAAAAGACTTGTTTTGTTTCGGATGTTCTTTGAACGTATAGTCCAAGTTCAGATCATAACCATACCTTTTGTGTGTCTCTTTTTGGAAAGTACGTGTCCTCGGATATTCAAACGAATATGTATACGCCTTCACCGAGAAGCACGTAACTTGTGGTGGGTGCACTTTTGCAAGGGAAAAAAATCGATTACTCCGTCTCGCGCGGCAAAGTGTACATCTCTTATTATAATAATCTCTGAAGCTCGTTGAAAAAAGAATAAAAAGTCGTCTAAGAAATCATTACGCGCGTCGTCGCCATCCATTTTCTCCGCAAGCGCATAGCGCGAGGCTGAGGAAGAGAGGAGACAGCGAGATGTCTTTTCGCTCCGACGAAGTGTAAAAAGGCTGTCGGCTCGACACTACGATGCTTCGTCGCGATTAATGCCTCCACCACAGCGATTGCGACACTTTACGCGCCTGTGACTTTTTTCATTTTCGGGCCTCGTAGCAGTAATAGCAGCAGCAGCATCCATTTTTGCCAACTCTTTCGCTCACCGATATTAGTTTTCTTACTTTCCGTCGTCGTCGTCGTCATCGTCGTCTCTCTCTCTCTCTAATTTTTTGTTGCAAAAAAATTTCGTAAAGTGTATCGGTTCATGCGTATTAAAGTTCTGATTATTTAAAGCTGTTTACAATGTTTGTTATCGCTCTCAAGTTGCAGTCCGGATTTACATGCAGAGTTTGGATGGCCGCACTGTTTATGATAATCTTTATTAGTACCGCGGATTATTTTCAATCGCAAACAATACATCGGTTTACAATCTGTACGCACGTATTCCTAAATATCACAATAATTCGAATTTTTATTATTACAACAATATCATTCGGTTAACCATGACGAGGGACCATAGAGATTATTCAATATTGACAAAAACAAATGCAAGCAAGTAGGACGCGCACATAATCTCATAATCTCGGGTCGTCATTCATCACTCACTCGCGCTTACATTATCAACACACATCGGCGACAGCGTCAACGTTGATTATCTCTTTTATCCAGTGCTGCACGCGCGTATACGTGTCACCCCTCCACCCTCGATAGCTTTTGACTTTTACTCGCAGAGAGAGAGAGAGAGAGAGAGAGAGAGAGAGAGAGAGATGCAAACTCAATTCGTGCCTGAGCCGATTTTGATTACCACCACGCAGAGTTTTTTCGCTATATTGATCGTCCATCTATCTAACAGCAACAATAAGAACGAAAGGTTCGAAAGCGCGCGCGTAAAAAAGAAAGAAAGCACATCGCTGCGCGTGTGCGCGCACACACGGCTAATCAAGCGTGAAAGGTTTTCCAAATCGCTGGTTTCGCAGGCTCACTCGCGAAAACAAAGACGCGCTGTCGAAACAAAAGCGCGTGGACCACGGAAAAAAGAAAAGCCTACGCTAAAAGCCCTCCCACACACGCACACACGCGCGCGCTTTACACTGCACGAAATCTCGGCTGACACGCGGCGTTGTTGGTGCGGTTCGCGTGTTAACGTTCAATTCGCTCGAATGAATTTTCCAACCCTTCGCAAGAGGTATAGGGTGGGCTCGGCTTGTAATGCTGTTTGGCGATAACGTTTGCATTTGGCACGACGTTATGTTTGCGCGCGCGCGATTGCACTTTTTTCTTTTTACATGCGTGGTTTATTGAGCTCGAATGGGCTATGTTTGATAATTCTTTTCAATTTTTTTTATTGCAGAGGATGAGAGTACGTTTGCGAATCGTTTATTTAAAGGAAGGAAAGTGGAGGGGAGATTTGTAAATTTTTTCTTTTGGGACAAGTATAACGATGCCAATTGAAGTTGAATGCGAAATGAACAACAATTGATTTGGACGCTTGTATAAGCGAACATTTTTATGGATGTAGAACTTGTTGTAAATTGATGCGTTGTGCATTTCAACAAAAAATTGGAAAATTTGCATAACAGTGTAAAGAACGATCTTTCTATTTAATTGTAAAATGTATTTTGTCCATTTTAAGCAGTTGAACAGCGATCTCATTCGTTCTAATAAAACTAATTTTTGTATAGACACTTGATTATCAATTGACGCATTGGAAAATGTCCGACAATGATTAGGTAAAAAGAAAATATTTTCACGATAACGAAATTAAGCCACAAATCGTCGTAATAAAATCGATTTCCAAGAAAAAAAATAATTCCAGAGAGCTTTCAAGTTATCGGTATCGTTCAGAGAGGCTGCGGAGAATAAAACGTCGTAGAAAAGAGAGAGAGAGAGAGTCTGAGGGCGAGAAAGGATATTCCATTCGGCGGATATAAACGGTCGTGTCTCAATGGCGAGCGGGCAATAAATCCGAGTGCGCTCCATCAACTGCGTCCCATTCGTTTCTCCTTACATCGCGCACGACTCTGATTCTCTCTCTCTCTCTCTCTCTCTCTCTCTCTCTCTTTCCCCAGAAGACGGTTCATCTTTTCTTCCTCTTTTTCTCAATATTACGTGTACGGAGTTGGTTTATTTGCTAATCATTCAATTCAGTATGCGTGTATACTAAGTTATAATTCGAACAAAGGCACAAATATTTGTTATATATAAATAATTACACCCAGATAACGGTTTAATTAACGACGCAATTATACAATAATTGATCCAAGATATTTCAAAAGCTCAGTAAACTGTTGGTAATCAAATGTTCACACGAATAAATGCTCACCGTTATTATGATGATTGAACGTTAAATGAAGGATACAGGGAAAAAAAGCTCATCAACAACCTCGCAATTTTCATCTCTCGCACATTACTTTCCAAAGAAAAAATCTCAATCACCCGAAAATCCATCGCGTAATCAACCAACATCGACTAAAATTAGTGTCTGCTCACGATGAAAATCTCTCTCGGATGATCCCCGCAATATCTCCAAAAATAAAAACGGAAAAGAAAAAGCAGTATTATCTTCGAGATTTCAATATGATATCGCGGATTCTCAGCCGAGATGTATTGTGTGAGTTGTACGCGTACAACGTGTATTGTGTATATATACACTGGAAAAAAAAGAAAGAGAGGGAGAGAGAGAGAAGCGCTGCCTAACCGATTTCCAATTTTCCAATATTTACGACGCTGCGCTTTTTCTTCCGTCTATATTTTTTTTTCTTTCTTTCTCTATCTCTTTCCCTCTCTATATTCCGTAATGCGAGCATCTTTTTCTTCTCTCCGTTTGCGGCGCGTAATTATGGTTTCCAAAGGGGAGGCAAAGAGAAAGAGAAAGAGATGGTAGAGGCTGTGGATTACTCGGCCGCGGTATCGTTAATGAGGCAATTTTAAATACATTCGCGGGATGTAATTGCCGTAGTTAATATTCCTTTCTCTCTCATTCTCTTTTTCTCTTGAATAATGTAATTTATGCACGCGTCGCTGATATTTAATCGTTTACGCATAATCACGATACTACACGTTATATCTTATCAACCGATATAAATTAAAAAAAAACAATAAGAGTAATCGAAGCGTTATAAGCAAAAGCAAACAAGAGAAATCAGTTTGTTCGGAACAAACATAAAGCTCTGCAAACCTGTTAATTCGTGGCCGATGTAAATAAAGCCCGGGGAAGGGAGGAAAGTGTGCGTTCGACCTTTAAGTCTCTGAATCTCTCCCGAGACGCGAACAGAGAGAGAGAGAGAGAGAGAGAGAGAGAGAGGCTTGGCGCCAGAGACAAAAGGGCTCCCGCGAGGCATTATTGCCACGGTTAACTGCACCCCGACGTTACTGTGACTCTATATACCTTAGCTTGTCTATAACGCTTTGTGTCGCTGTGTCTCTGCGCGTGCGTCTGCGTATACGTGTGTATTGTTGTAAACTCTATGACCATGACTTCGTTTACTTTTCCTTTATGAGGATGTTTATGACTCGAATGTACATGTATGGAGGTTCGCGAGTTGACAATCTTTTTATCAACGAATAATTACGTTATTTCGTTATTTCGATATAAAAACAATATTTTTGTTAATATTCGTACAGTCAATGATTAATCTTCTTTGTTCAATTTCGTTCAATGCCATCCCGGTCTAACAGCAAACGCGTAAGCCCAAGCTATTCGGAAAATCAACGCGTAACCGATTGATAAACAATACGGGTAAACGCATTATTATCAATTAACTCGATCGCAAATCAGCGCCCACTGCCTATATGGGAGAGAGGGATAGAGAGCGAGAGAGAAGAAAATCGAGCGGCCACACTATAACACGACATTGCCCCATAAATCCAATAATCCGTATATGGCAAACGCGCGCGCTGCCACATAAATAAATTAGCGCGTTTCACGCGCGTGAGAGCGAGCGCATTAGCCGTTTGCACGCATTTATGTGTAGGTATACACAGTATGTTTCGCCCTCCCGAGAGAGAGAGAGAGAGAGAGAAATCTTTCATGCTCATTCGAGTACTTGATATTCTTTGCAAGTCTACGAGGGTTATGATGGATTGCGTTGTAAGGATGTGGTTTAGGCACGAGATGGATTTGTTATTTCTTCAATTGATGGCGTATTTTGAGGAGAAAAGAAACAGGTTGATTTAGATTAAACAGCTGCTATTACTTTTGTATTTACCTTATTGATTTTCATCGCTTCCTTCCGTGCTTTCGCTTTTGGCTACGTTACATCTCAATGAACTCGATAACTCTCGTGATTTGTTAAAATATATACGAAATATTATGCTTCCAAGCGAAATGGTTTTCACGCGAATCAAAACGTGATCGCGCATGAAAAATCCACTGTTTCGTTTTTTTTTCCTTTTTGTTTCTCTTTCGTCAAACACACCCGCGAAAATTTCTTTTTTCTATGCCATCGAAAAAATTGTACGTATCGTTGAGCAAAATGAATGTATATACCGTTACAATTTACACGCCTTCCATCTGTAATTGAAAGCACGTGCTCTCCCTCTCTCTCTTTCTCTCTCTCTCTCTCTCTCTCTCTCTCGTTTTTTTAACAAATCGAAATGTTAAAACGTGACAATCGGTTAAAGTATGTGTATATGTCTGTACATGTGTATAACAATGAGGCCATGTGCGATAGCCGAAAATAATTTTCCCGCATGTTGAAAGCGGAGAAAGCACACAATCCACCCGCTTATCTGACCAGTACCACTTCGCATACTCCAATTATATTGTTATCGTGGACCGTACAGTACGGCCAGTATACTGGTGGTTTATTTTTTCACGGTTCGACGGACAAGTTTATGTAATATGCGCTTCTCTTCCTTTTCATTGATACTCGATATAACCTTGAGTCGTTGAATACTCGAGTATTTCTTTTATGTGCAACGTCACCATTCCTACTCCAAATTCGACATTTACTTCTAGCACTATATAATTACGAAAGAGAAGATAAATACATTTTTTATTATCGCTATTAACATTTTTACGAGGTCACGCGCGCGAGTACGGTCATTCGTTAAAGACGCGCAAGATTAATGCGTCCACGGGATTTAAGGCGTACGTGGTGTTTTTAACTCTACGAGAGAGAGAGAGAGAGAGAGAGAGAGAGAGAGGAACAAGAGAAAATAGCCTCTGTAAGGTGTAAATGAGAAATATTGGACGGGTTTCGTGATTATTATTTGCGAGCTAGTGAAGCTCTTTTGTCTTTTTTTTCGCTGGAAAAAATGCTACTACTTTGGCCAAGGTTATTTAGGAGCACGACTAGTGTTATTTATCCACTTGGTTCCCTTAAGGCCGGTATTACAGAGGTTTGGGAATATCTTTACATTTTTTTTCGTAGTTACTACACGTTTGTTTCCTTTAGCTTGTAACATTTTTGGATGCTGTACGAATTATTGACACTGATTTCATTAGTTATCGAAAAATGCGCTATTACAAATTGGATGTAGTTTCTAAAGAGATTCGAACATTTTTCTAATGTTAAAACTACGAAAACGATAAAAATAAAAATAATACTTGCAGAAGTATACGAGTTACAATAGTTGAACAAGTATTTGTAAAAAAAAACATCGTAAGCACAGCGAGAGTATTGCGTTTTGCAGGTCGTCGAAAATTGTTTTTCGTATTGTCTAGAATTCCGTCGACAAAAAAAATTGTTTTGATTGAAAAACATGCTTTTCGATGGCGCGTACATTTGATAAAAACGTAAACGTTTCAATTGTTCGTCTGCCAATGGTTTTGGAAACAGGTAAAAATTCCATCGTTATCCACATTCTTACAGTGAAACTGTACGAAAAAAAAAATAATAAATCGCTTTAAAAACTCGTCGACGCGCGATCACGCGCGAGCGATAACAATCCATTGGATCAGGCAACGGCCATTTAAGGAAAAGCCAGTAGTTCGTCGGTAAAATAGCGTAATTACACGTTATAAATACCACAATAACAGCAGCAGCAGTAACAGCAGCCATTAGGACTGAAATCCTATATAAGAATCAAGCGCCTATTAATCCAGCCCTTGGAGCGCGCGTGAGAGAAAGAGAGAGAGAGAGAGAGAGACGCTGGTGGATTATTAAACGAGGCAGAGAGGGACGGGGCCAAGGTTTCAAACTGTAGTTTATTTAGTTGAAAAGTTACGAGCCGTCGGCTTGCGCACCTGTGACTCTCTCTCACGCTCTCGTGCGACTACGTGCTAACTTCAGCAGCTCGATTATGCGCGCGACAACTTTCCAGGCAACGGGCGCATTATTTTTTTCGTAATTAGAATCGACGATTTTCTACGATTTTTTACGCACACTGTCCTCGGAATAATCGAACGTTCATAAGCAGAGAGATAACTGTACGCGTACGAACACTTGAACATGATTTATTTAATTGGTAACCGTACACTTTTTGTCTATCGGATATTTCGGCCGTTTGTTCAGATGGTCCACAAAAAATTGGCATTACCGGGTAATCGTACATTATTTCGATATTTACGTTGCGTAAACTTACCAACTATCTTATTCATTTTTTTTCGCGTTAATCTCGAAAATCAAACTTTGCTAATAGTTATATCGAATAGCTTGGCAAACTTTTCGCTCCCTGAATCCCCAAGAAAACACGATACCCCGAGAAAACCGCAAACGCGTATGAGGAAAGAAAGAAAGAAAAGGAAAAAGGCTTGGTCCCCCGAGGCTGGCACAAGTTTTTCGCGGATGGTGAAGAATCGCGTCGCGTGATTCCATTTGAATGCGCCGCAGCTTTGGAACCCAGATTCGGGTAGTTTTAAACTCGACGATATGGATGAAAGTACTTAAAGGCTCTGCCAAAGGATTTCGATTTTCTGCGAACGTTGTTAAGGTAAACATATCGTATGTTTTTCAAGACCTTGACGATAATTGTTCGGAAATTCATCAACGCGACTCAGGTGTATGATCGAGTCAAAAGATTCCGTCGCTTTTGTCGAGTTGTTCGCGAATCGCACAACCGCACAAATCGTAATTTTCATAATCGATTCGTTTCGGATGATTCCGACGAAAAAATCACACAACTCGAAAGCAAATTGACGGAGCAGGTAAAAGTTTGAAGCGTGACGCTCCAACGCAGCCAAAGTCGAATAATAAAAAATTAACGCGTCTGTTCAAGTTCGCTTGGAAATTTCTGACACTCGGCTCGTGGGTATAATATTAATGACCCGCTTATATAGCCCAGGCAAGACGGAGCTAGAGGAAGGAAAAAAATTTTCAGCGGAAGACTTAACGTTCCTTAATAATCAATTGAAAGTTCGCCGATGAATTATTAAGTGTTCTCGTCTCCCCCACCGTGCACGCGACTTTCGGTATAATTTACCGGCTTGACGGTAGACTCGGCCTTTTAAGTTGACTGACCCTCCCCCAGCCTCCTTTTCTCGCGTCTCTACACTTGGAAATTATTATGCTGATCTTGGCGTTAATTGAAATTGCCGGAGAGAGAACATTTTCTTGGAGATTCATTTATAAGAGCTCTTTGTTATGAAAACTCATGCAGCGTCGCCCTTGTCCCGTGTGTTTATGCGTGCTTTTTTTGTTTATCGATTCTTTTCACGCTTGAAAGCTTTTAGCCGATGGCAGGTTCGTCGGGTTATTCCTTGTATTTTTCTAGACGTTGTTTCTAAATAGATGGGCTGTTTTCTTTGCCGCGAACAAAAAAGTACCGCGAGAGGTTATAGAAGTTTTTAATAAAAATTTATTCAAATATATTGGACACCAGGTAAACAAATAGTACACGTCGTCCGAGAGCCAAGTTTATCGCGAAAGTAAATTTCCGATGGAATTTCTGTGCCTGATTGAAACCTTTTAGCCACGTAGCAATCGCACTGAATATTTAGGCTTTTAAATATTTCATTTATAAAAGCTTCAATATTTCGTAATTACGTATTGCAAGATTTTTAATGTATATTATCCCGAATGCAATATGCAACCTTAATATTCCGCAGCATAATTACCAAAGCAATACGCAGCTTTATTTCTACTTTCGGACAAAGAGCATTTTTAATTAATTAAACGACACACCCGCGTAGAACAGGTTAAGAGTAGTGTGGACGCGATAAATCAAATTATCCCGTCGTCGAAATCAAAAATACTTCGGAAAAAAGCGTCAAAGGCAAGTTAAAGACGCTGCAGGTGGTCGCGTGACAAAGCACGCGAAGCCCAGCTTCGTGCCTTTTCCCATCGTCGCTACGAGGACTGTACTTTTTTCCTCGACGATTACAATTCCAAGCCATAAGCTTTCGGTCTAATTAATCCCCCAGTCCCTTCTCCCCCCCCCCCCCCATCGAGAGTGCTTGAGAAGCTTATACGCATTTTTTTAAAACAAAATCGCCCTAGGGAGGTCGACTAGAACGAACAATGAAGCACATTGTGGACCGAAGGAAAGAGAGAGAGAGAGAGTTTCGTGACCGACCATGTGGACGTCTGCCTTTTGAATACGCGGCAGCTCGATAAAGTTGGAAAAGCTCAGCTTTTTCTTCTTTTTTTTATTTGTTTGTTGCCTATCCCCCTTCCCGGATAATTATCCTGTTTAATGGCGGCCTTTTTTGCTTATTCGTTGCGGTTTATTTACACTGTATGCAGTCAATGGAAAATTAACAAAGTTTGTTGTTGTTGTTGTTTTTGGCTGAGTCCGTGCAATTGTTGTTTGAACTGAAATCACGAATTGACGAACCGCTGCGCGCTCTCTTAGTGCGTGTTTTATGCATGCATTAGAGTTTTACATAGTTGCGGAGGAAAAAAAGAAGGAGCGCGTTAGACTCACTGGATTAACGCGTAAAATTGTAACGCTACGCTCTGTGCTGCGCGTGTGTACATTTTTTCATCGGCGTACGATAACGTCCACCTTATCGAATAGAGAAGAATTTGCCTGTTCGAACAAGAAGATCTTTCGTAAACAACTCGAGCAGCATAAATACGTTGGCATAATGAAACCCGACAATGACCAAGTGAAAATCAGCGGTGGCTACTGAAACGTGGCGAGAGATCTGTTATCTACAAAGGATATACTTGGGAGGTCTGATATTCGACGCCAGCAGAAGCAGTAGTAGCCGAGATAAGATGTCGAATTTTGTGCGCAAATCCCTATCTCGAACCCTTGGTTCTGCTTCTGCTACGCTGCTGGCGTCAATATAGCGCGCGTCCGGTATTGGCAGGCACTTTCAACGACGATACAACATCAGCACTAAGCCGTTATGTTTGCAGACTTCGCAACCTTAGCCCCATTCCCTTCTTTTCGTCCTGTGAAGCTGACGGAACGATGCAACAGTTACGATACTTGCAAGCAAAATGCTCCTGGCAATATTGTTTGACGTTTCAAACAGAATTTTGCTTTCCATCTTATCGTAGATTTTGGAACATTTCGAATTTCAATAAACTTAGTCTTTCGAGGCTAATATTGTTTTCGTTAAATTATACCGAGCTATTCCGCGCGTTCGCGGTCGCATTTTGAACAAGCTCGTGTCCATTTTTTCAAAGAATAATTCAACGCAACCTTCATTTTTTTGTTACTCATTAAAAAGCACTCTACAACGAAGCTCGAAAGCACGTAGAAAAGTTACTTCTCGTGTGGTTCTTTTTTTGCATCTCCCTCCAACAGAATGCACACTCAAAAAGCTAACGTTTGACACCTACAATTCCTCTTTCGCGAGAAGAAGAAGCAGCTTCGTTCCCAATGCTGTTTGTAGTTGTTTTTTCTCGTTTTCGGAATGACGAAAAAAAGATAGAGAGTGAGAGAGAGAGAGAGAGAGAGAGAGACAGACAGAGAACAAGCAGAAAGTTCGACGATAGAAGACAAAGTTAACGCGCGCGCCTCGAATTTCGGACGAGTGTGCTATACGAGAAACACTGGCAAATTGCATTTTGCGCGGCGGTTAAAACAATGAGCGACGTGGCAAGGAAGTTTAGAAAATACGTGGGATAGCGAAAATTTTAAAAATACCCTCTCACCAAGTATTTTATCAAATTTTCTTTCGTGTGCGCAACCAAATAAATATAATTTTCCAAAATATTTCAGCAGTTTGACCCGATTGTCTCCTTTTTTTCCAACGACGAAAACAGTGATGAATAAATCTTCTTGCGACTTATCATTTTTTATTGTGTCGTGTCACGAGACTTTTTGTTTGAAATAGATTATAGCCGTATCTTTGCGTCGCGTCGATTGCTTATGATTTTTACGCGTTCGCTTCGAATTGTTCGAAACTTTTATTTGTAAGTGTTCAAACATTAAAGCAGCAACGTGGATTAACGGTTAGATAAACGTTATTTCTCTAAGGAAAAATGAAATCTTTGAGATTGCTCGTGGCGAAACTCCACGATCGGCATCATTCATCTGAATTGACACAGTGTTTTTTCCAACGATACGTTTGAAAGCTCACGAGTCACGTTAAAGCGTAACGCGATTAGCCGCTTATACGTGCGTCTGTGTAAACAATGAATTTAAGTGTGATACTTGGAGACAATAGCTGTTGCTTGAACTTGCGTGAAATGGTACTTTTCAATAGCCTTTGAATATCGGAAGTTCACGTGCGTTTGAAGCCGTACAAATATTACTGCTCACGTTAAATTGTTTGCAGTGTTTATAACGTAACCGCCGTGACATTTTTCATTCATTTGTGTGTCGACTTTGAAAGTGTTTCTTTCATAACGGGCATTGATAATCTTGGCGCATCATTGGTAAGCGACAGTGAGTTGAATTTAAATGCGGATATCGCAAGTTTCATCATCCGCGATATTACATTGTTTGCAGATAAATAGTTCATCAGCAGAAAATGTTGCGAACCGTTATTCTTTTGTGGGCCACAGCCGTGATTTCGGCTCAACAGCCAAAGGTAATGTACATCAATTACGTCGATTAATGCTTATTTGCATTATTCTACAAATTTGCATTTTTTAAATACTGCATGGACTTGAATTCGTAGATACACAAGGAGATGACGGACGACGAAATAATCTACACTTTCGGCCCCGATTTCGATGAAGGTTTGCTCGCTCGCTTGAAATCGACTTTTATACGACAAAAACATATTTTCATATTGTGTGATTTTCGATAGATACGGAATACGAAATCGTTCCCGTAGCCCACGCGAAACACGCTGAAAATCCAGACCATAGGATTCTTCAACTGACGAGTTTCTCACGCGAAATGAAATTTTACCTGGAACCAACCGACGGTTACTTGGCTGGCGTAAACACGCCAGTATTCAAAGCCAGAATGCATCGCAGAATGACGAACAATATCCAGTTTGAGCGTCTCCCAAACGTAAGATATCGTTTAAGATTGCGAGCAATACGAGCAACAGAGAATCCAGGTTTGACGTGTACTCTTTTTGCGATAGGCGATTAAAGGGAAATACAAGATGTACCACGATCCAACCAACAATGCTGCTTTCGTTGTGTATCCTGATAATAAGGGCCATCCTCTCATTGTAAGTCTTTCTATTGGGCCTCGACGGTAAAGTGGTTCGCGATATGACAAAGAAAAATAAGCACAATACGTTAGGGTTTAATACGTGCCTAGCGGCACTTTTCGAACCAGAAACCATAGCTGAATATTTTCCTAATAATAATTAACTAATTAACACAATATCGTCGTTTAAACAGAAAGGCGTTATCAATTTACTGCATGGAAAAGGAAAACTGATAATACAACCATTACTCGATCGCTTCCACGAGCTATTCAATAGGCAAAAGCGTCAAATCAACGACGACCCATTGCTCTTTAACCGCACAGATAGGCATCTCGATCTTAAGTACACGCACCATCACGTCGTCTACAAAGTGCCCAATAAAAAGCAAAAGAAGCAAAACGGTTACAAAAATAAAGATAGTTACGAAAACAATGATATTAACAATGGGAATAACGATGAGCTCGGAAGTGACGAGCATCTCGTCGGAGACGAGGGTCATGGTCACGGTAAGAGAAACATTGTTTTCTAGTGGAAGCAACCAAGACATCGAAAGCTTGAATTTGTTCTTCTTGCAGTTGATCTGATCGCCTTTGGGCGTGGTAAGAGGAAACGCTGGCAAGGAAACAATCAAGTACCTGACATCGTTTATCCTCAAGTGTTGGTTATCGTAGAGTCAAGTTACTTCGAGTGAGTTTCATAGTCGCAATCTCTGAGCTGTGTTTGCATTTGTGTATATTATTTATCGCGTCTATTTGTTCCTCACCCTGTAGACTGTTCAAGCGCGACGTCGACAAGATAATCGAATATCTTCTTGCGTTCTGGAATGGAGTTGATCTGAGATACCGCGTCTATCAGAAACCTGACGTACGATTTAACATAGCGGGTATTATTTTGGCAGAAGACTCGAGTATGACCCCTTACATCGCAAACAACAATGTGTACGTCAAAGAATTCAACAACCACAAGTACAACGTGACACAGGCATTGAGAGAAAAATCAGCGTTCATGTATCCCGAAACTGTGTACAATGACACGGATAAGACACTGACTATGAAGAGATTGAACATCAAATATGATTTCGTCATTACCATGACAGCGTGAGTAGGAATTCCCGTATAGCAACGTTTCGGATACTTGTACTGATAATGGGTTTTTAATCGTTCGTTAGTCTTGATATGTGTCAACTACCAGCTTATTGTTCCGACCAAAAGACGCACAATTACACCTGCAATGTACGCAGAATACCAATCTATTGCGAGACTTTAGGTAAGTAGTTTACGGCAATTACACTTGCGATTTCATCACGGTTTCCTCACACGACACGTATCTTTGAATACTATGTACTCGTAGGATTTGCGTATTACACTGGTGGTTGTGCTTATGACTCGGAATATAAAGAAATGGAAGCTGTAGCAATAATCGAGGATACCGGTAGTTTCTTTGGTATTATCCCAGCAGCTCATGAGATTGGGCACTTGTAAGAGCATCGCGAGGTCCACAACCAATCGTTTCGCGCGATTATTTTTGTAACGTACGCTATGCTTTTTTCATTCAGGTTGGGAGCATCACACGACAGATACAGCGAACACGGATGCGACTGGGACGACGGTTATCTCATGTCGTATCAAATGAATCCATCCGAGGATAGCTTTGTTTGGGCAAATTGCAGTGCCGAAAGCGTGAAAAAGTTCTTGAGAAAGTAAGTTGTTGCCGGTACGAGAGTCAAACGACTCTCGTGACACAAAGAAAACTCATTCGATGTTTTTCTCGTTTTAATAGAGAAGATCGAGCGAAATGTTTGTTTGACAAACCAGTTCTCGGTAAGAAATCGATACCTCGGCAATTACCCGGCCATTTGTTCACGCGTGATCAAGTTTGCCAGCGAGCTATGGGAACGCGTAACTGCCAGGTAAGTTATGCTCTTTATCACCATCTTCATGGCAATGTGTAAACAAAAATAATAATTTTAGGATCCATGGTTCGGTAATCACTGTGCGATTTTGTATTGCGAGTCAAAAAAGAAAAAAAGTCCAAAGGACTGTATTGCCGTGAAGAATCACGCTGTACCGGAAGGTGCATCTTGTGGTGACGGATTCGTAAGTTGTACATCGAAGCTATGCAATTTTGTTCTCTTTTCATATACATCAACGTACGCGTTTACGTTACAGCACTGTCTAAACGCTTACTGCGTAAACAAAAACAACGCCTACGTGCATCTAAAACTTGCCACAACCACTGAAGATCCAGAAACATCCGAAGAGGATGTATCATCGGTGGAAAATGACGACTACTACTAAGCCATTGTAAAAATATACAAATGAATATTTCGAATGACTGAAAAGCAACGATAAAAATTAGTTTCTGTAATTTCAATCCCCCCTCCCCTCTCCTCAAGAAGTCTGTCGGCTGAAAATTTTCGTAATCCCGCCAGTAGAAGCAGCAGCAGCAGTACTTGGCAGCACTCGGCGCCGCAAAACAGCTTGCCTTTATGAGACTGGATTAGGCCGCGTAATGCGCCGCGCCAGATCGCGTTTGCGTGTGTTCGGCATTTGCATTCAGATGGTAGTTCGGTGGTTCTTCGCGCTCTTTGCTTCTTACTTTCCTATTTTTATGTTGTTATTTTTTTTTAAGAGAACGAAAGAGAAAGGTATGGAGATTTAATAAAGAGTTTGGATGTACTGGATTTAGTAGGAATTGATGTTTGGGATATTGTTATACAGATGCCAGTAGGCCTGATGTATGCACGCAACGAACGTGATCTTAACGAATAAGCATTAAACGGTTTTTTGACATTACGATACCAAATTTTACCGCATGAATTTTAATGGGCAATGGATAACTGTTATCACATCAATAAAATTACTAAAGTTACTTATTTCTTCATCCAATGTACCTAATGTTCGCATCGTTTCGTACCACGTAAAATTCGAATAATGCTTCTCGTGTAGTTGTTTCATGAATATCTCTATGTGGAGTCATTTGAAGGTATAGTCGTATTCGTAAATCAACAGAATAATTAGTTTGTAATTTCAGAATAATCGAAGATGAAATGACAAAATTTTGTAAAAAATCTGCTCGCTTTGCCAGATCTTAACATTTCAACAATTTACAGAAAAAAAACAATTGAATTCCAAATCAGTATTGAATATCAAAATAAGTTACAACAATTTATACGTTTCGTGATGTTGGAATATTATTTCACGTAAAACCAAGCTTATACTCGGCAAAGAAAATTATTCAAATTCACGCCGACACATCATATAGCCAAGCTGGCAGTTGAAAAAAATTCATAATACACCTCGAGTCCCGAAGCGAATTTCCCGTCCTATAGCCTATACCTCTCAAATCAAATTGAACGATATACATTTTAACCACACCGACGCCTTTAATCGCTTGAGCTCGTGTTATCGTATAAATCTGCATAAAAAACGATTTTTTTGCACTCGTTCAACGTTACGTACTGAGTCAAAAGAAATATATACCGTTGAGCTGAATTAAAGTGCGTAAAAGGTACGCTATCTTCGTGTCGTTTTTATTTTTGTAATAGTTCGCTGAAGAGGAACATTATTCTTGAAAATCATTTTTAATAATTTTTTTAGACATGTTTCACAAAATACGCGGAAAATACAGTAACGACGATTGTTAAATTTTCCGTCATCTAAAAAATAGTCAACATCACTTACATCACAAAATATTCCGTAGAATGCTTTTACCATCAATTCCCATGTAAAACTTTTGTTTTTACCTATTTTTTAACAAACAAAAAATAACATTTTCCCATCGCGATAAAACCATCTAACGCCACTTTCCCATTTCTGTTGCAGGTGAGTCCAAAGGATCTGGACGTGTCGGTAAGTTAAAGAGCAAAAAAATAGTAACATAGAGAGGGGAAGGGGGGAAAGCCACGAGCGTCCGCTGTCTCGTTACTCGAGGGACTGCGGTTCGATTCTTCAGCTGCAGCAGCAGCAGGCGACGCTTGAATAATTTACGACATCAGACATCGATAGAGTACGCGCGTGAAATAAAAAAAAGGTCTAATTACGTTGTTTCTTCCGATACAATTGACACGACCTTTTGTTTCTTTTTGTTAATTGAGAATTTGCCATCGGAAACCCGCGTTGCTTTTATTTTTACTCAAATTTCATTTCTTACTCATTTTTATTCATTGTTTGTATACTGTAACCAGCTAGTTTTTATTCACTAAATAAATTCATTAAATCATTGGGGATGTTTACCGTTTTCCGGTAAGCTCTTGTTTCATGTTTGCTGATTAATATTTGTCGAGATAACAAGGATCCTTTACAAGCAAGAAAATCACACGTAAAAACATTATGCCACTCGGTCAACTCGTCTATTTGGCTATGACGAGTAGACCCAACCGTAAACTTTGCAAAAAAAAAGCTTCGAGATTAGTTACCATTTTTTCACGACTGTACCACTTTCGGAAACTAGGGGGTGTGACCCTTCGAGTCCATCTGCCGGAGAGCGCTCGTATTTCATCCGCGCAATTTCAGTTCTAAAAATGAGATTAATTATGTTATGAACAGGGTTATCGGTGCGGACGATCGAGTAATCAAAATTAGCCGAAATATAAATGAAACTGAAGTAGTACGATGATTAAATCAAAAGGTCGTAAAGAATTCTAATGAAAATTATATAAAAATGACTACGATGAACTTTGGGTGCGCACGCAACGGCAAATAAAGCGACGAGAGAGAAATGACATCGCGCTCGCTTTATTAATCTCGCGATCGTTTATCGCGTATCGCAAAATAAATGGCGAATACGTACACGCGATTTAAAGAACACTTTCGGGATCTTTATAAAGTGCTTTCCTGGATGTTCAGTTCGGTACCTCGTTGATGCGTTCCCCATCGTACCCTCGATGTCACCAATATCTCTTTCGGACGTTTCAAATCACAGCTGCCCGCGCTTCCCCATCACTTGCACAGATCCACCCTCGCATCCTCTTTCTCCCGAATACCGTCGTCAACCTCGTCACTCTCTCTCTCTCTCTCTCTCTTACTCTCTCTTTTGCATCCGCTCGATTTTCACAGGAGACAACGACGTCAAACGGACGGCAAATCGCCATTCGTTACAACGCGTGCATGCATGTTACTTTAATTTACATCTATTATTTTATGTATTATTCGATTAATTTCCATTCGCAGTAGTGCTGCCTGCATGTTTATTGCGTTAATTAATATGCACTGTTTCATCTATCGTTATTTTTATTTATTTCATATTATTATATATTTTTATTGTCATTTCGCGTATTCGTTATTATGTTATATTATTCGATACGCTGCACCAGATACTACAGCTAAATTTGAAACGTAAACTCAAGAGAATGGATCGTTGTTTCTTCGAGTAATAAATAAAAGTATGTACAATTTATTCCTCACTCAAAGTAAGTCACGATATGCGTCACTTATCAACAAAGAAAATAAGAAACCGTGTAACGTATAACCATGCCGATTGCCAGAGCTGAAATAAGTCAAAGATTACCTTTGATTTTTTATTGTCGGTGTTATGTATCTCATTGGACGCGACTAAACGCGGTGGCTAGAACACGCGGTGTACGGAAAAGCCACACGTACAAGCCAGAGAACAGCACGCGAGGTAGTCGATCAATCTCCGATCTCCTCGTTCATTATCCTACCTTCCCTTGCTGTCCTCCTCTTTCACTCTCTTTCTCTCTCCATTTGTCCGTCGCGTCGGTTAATTGGCATCGCGCGTGAAACAAAAAGTCTCCGCGAATAGGACGTGCTAGTACCGAGAGGCAAGACACTTTCACGTACGTCGATGCTTCCATCTTTTTTCTTTCTCGGACGTCCGGATAATTAAGAATCGCGCTTGCTATATTTGTTTTGTTAGTTGTTCGTTTGATGGAACTCATTTGAAGTCATTTAAGTTTCTTCGAGTGAACAAATTATTTGTCGTACGATTTCGATCGACGTGCCTGCGTTTTATTTTTGTAAAATACTATTAATGCCTTTCCTTCAAAGAAATACAATTCGCGATCTATTATAAATAAAATGTGCATAAATCAATTTATCCATTTTATTTATCTACATTTTTACACGAATAACAGTTGGCTTTGTTAACAGTTGGCTTTTTTTCTGGATTGCCCTTCGTCAAAGAAACACTTTCGGTTGTGTTTACTTTCAGCTTTTATACTGCAATAAAAGAAATAGCCGCGATAACGACCGACCCATTTCAAATAAAAGAACTCATTAATAATAGAAAACCAATTGCTGTCCCCCTTCTCGATGCCAGAAATAAAAAAAACAAGTAGAAAAACAAGAGTGCTAGTGGACGATATTCGTGCGCAAATCCTCTCCCGCATGTGCTAACTTCCGCGCGAAGGGGCTAGTAGCATAGCTCTTATCTGGTAGCCATCCGACGTTGAAAACGGGTGGAGAGGGGCTGGAGAAGGGAAGGCGAATACCTAGCTGGCTCTCGCAACTGTACATCGGATTAACGCATTACGGAAGTTCCTCTCGCGGCCGGCTAACTCGACCTAAAAGCGTTCTATTCCAAACTATTCCTCGAGCATGCTGGCTGCTGCTCCTACTGCTGGCTGCTTCGAGCTTAGATTCTTCTCGTAAAAGTGTTCTTCCTCGTTCTCCTTGACTATCATTGATCAAGTGTTAGTTAGCCGTTAGAATGGTTTCTTAGAATTTCTTCAATGATTTCATCGAAACAAGCTGTATTCGAGTGAGCTGCCCGAGTGAATTGCCATTTACACTACTGAATATTGTAAAGTCGCGCGATCGTGGTCGCAATCCATTGTCCGTCAGGTATCAACCTATCAATGTACGCGTAGAGATCTCTACAAGCGAGCACAAAGTAAGAAGAATTGTATCGTTGGCTGTATATATAGCAACGTTGCGATGTAAAGCTTTCAATGCGCGACGGGAGTAGCCAGGGATCCCCTCGCGACGTCGAATCTCGGGCGGCAGGAGTAGCAGCTACCGGTTACGCTAATGTTTGAGTTTCCGTCGTCGCTAACCCAGGGGATTTCCACTCTCTACTTTCTCGCCTCTGTTTGCCAAAGCCGACATTGTCTTATCCTTAGCAGCAGCTGTCGATGATCGCCAACGTCGTCGTCTTTCGTTTGCTATTCTTCTACCTTTTTCCCGTACAATTTTTGATGGGCATCCTTCGATACATGGCGAATGGTTCTGGTTTCTAGGTCGTTATCCGTGCTATTTTTCTTGCGATGTTTATAACGAAAAATGGAAAATCGATCGAATGTTTTCATCCAGCCATCATGATACGTACCGTATAAGACATATATAGTGAAAGCTCAACCGACGCACTTGAAATTGCATTACTGTGCTCTCCGAAGCTTTTGTGTATGTGAGAGAGTAGGAAAGAGAATGAAGGAAGAAGAAAAAAAAGCTAATGCCGCGGCAATTAGCGCGTCTCAACCGAGAAACGAGTGCCGCTAATTCATTAGGGAAGCTGGGATTCATTGGCGCGAGAGAGCTGCTTTCTCTCTCTCTTTCTCTTCGCCCATGGACGGCAGTCGAGAGTGGGCTTTGACTTCTAGTGGATGTTTATGATGCCTTTCAAACGTCGCCGTTTTATTTGGTAGAGAGAGAGAGAGAGTTCACTCTCTCTCTCTCTTTTTATTTTTGCGAGAGTCGTTGAACCTTTTTTTGTTTCGCGAATGAGGTAGCTGAGCATGGAGAAAAATACTTCAAGTATTTAATACGCATTTGTATTTCAATTTTTTGAGAGAAGAATTTTTCTTAAATTTACGCTTAATATTAATATTTTTTTTACTTTAAAGAAAAAAAATAAACGAAATTTATATACATTTTCGTGAATTTCCTCTCCATATAGCGTGACATTTATAGTTTGATAATAATAGCGAATTTCATGTTTATCAGCGGGTCTGTTGGCAAATTTACAGATGGAATCTAAACTAAAATGAAAACCGTATATTCCATTGTAAAAGTGAAAACTATTTATAAATTACAAAGTATCTCGGCGAAAAATAAACGAGAATAGCAAGGAAAGCGTTAAAAGCCAAACGACTCGCGTGGGATGGAGCAAAAGAGCGATCACAGTGTCAAGCTAATTGCTCAATTCCATTAGCTTGGTATAGTGTTTTTCAACAGTACAGTACTCGTGCGTCTTCACACCCTTAATCCGCTTTAGAACAAACTTCTCGCCGCCACAAATTGGAATCGCACGGCGCACAGTATAGAAGAAAAAAAGTTAAGTGTTGCGAGCTTTCTCCCCCCCTCCTGCCCCTTCGAAATTCATCAAAGATCATCGGTTATATATTTAATAAATTCAATTATATCACAAGACACATCGTCGTGATATTGTTCGCGACATTGATTGCCATCTCAGATATATGTATGCGTTCACCGAAGTCTATCAAGTGGAGCTTATAGAGACAACTAAGTGTGTTGTTTATAATCAGCGTGTATTAGCTCTAAGAGCATGATACAAGCCTAAGAGCTTATACGAGCTGCGGCAGCGTCTCACGTTTCTCCTCATTCTCCCTCTCAACCTACGTTATTCTATTAGCAAACTTGCCTCTCTCTCACTCTCTCTGTCTCTCTTTGCGCTCTCTATTGTGCGAGTTCTCACGCTGATCCCCGCATCTCTAAAGCAATTTCACATACTTACAAGTATACCAGTTAACCTTATGTGGACCTTGTCGAAAATAAAATTATCCGTGTGCTCGATATTTTTGCTTTTGACCAATAAATTTTTTGGTTTATCAATAACAATTTCATCGGTATACTCGATAGAAAAAAAGTTCAAAGAGTCCGTGACGCACCATTCGACGAATGACCGTTACTCCATTCGCGACGAGATTTCGAAATGGAACACCACGTCGATTATGACATTTTCAAGAGATATTTGGTTTCACGGAATAGTCTGGTCGCGCATCTGTATAGTTTTGGCTTTTAGTTGGATTTCGATTCGCCGCGTCGTCGTCGTTGTACGCTGCATAACTTGCTCTCGATGGCATTTACCTTTACAAAACTTATCGGCGTAGTAAGTAACTTTTCCACTTTGAAAGAGCACGAGGAGAAGAAATCGCGCATGGTGTTGTAGAATTAGTTTTGAAATGGAATATTTCTGGATAGTTGCCGGAACAAGGGGGGTTTAAAAATGAATAGCTAACTTTAATACAAAGGATGTAGGTCAGGTGTGTAAACAATGGGATTATATCGCAACGTGGGATGATTACACCCACGGGTAAGCACGCAAATAAAATAGTTTTCGCGATAATCGCAAATGAATATGAAATATGATGCTCGGACAATAAAAAAAGCCACTAAATGTTCTCAAAAACCGCGGCATACCACAGTAGCAGCAACAGTTTCCGCGAAGGGGAATCACAGTGTGTGGTGGACGACAAAAACAGCCATTGTGCGCAGCTCTCCTCCCTTTCCGAAACGACAAAAGCGCGACAAACAATCGGCTAATATCTCAAGCCATTCCGTAGCCTCGGGTGGATTTGGCGTATTGCCCGTGACTCCGACTTTTTTTTCTTCCTATTCACCGACCAAGCGCATAATACGCCCAAGTGCTGGCGAAGTATAATCTTGACCTTACGTTATAACTGTCCCAAAGTCGAGAATGCTTTTTGCGATTGTTTTCCCTGTCTTTTGTACCCTTATTTCGCAGAGTGCTTCCAACGTTACATCGATATTTTCTCGTGAATACGAATTAATCTATTTTCGCAACAAGAAGCTCCTCGATTCCCCAATTGATTGATTAAGTAAGGTGAATCGGGCGGTCGCTAGTCTCGATGGTATGATAAAAGCGAAATTGAATAGGTGGACACGATGGACAAAAAAAGACAAAAAATACGCTCTAGCTATATCTAGCTTTGTTTGTCCGGGGTGATGAGTGACTCCCTTCCATCCACGGCTGCTATTATATAGTACATTTTGGCCTGCGGCCGTATTGACACTCTACCAGCAAACTCTCCGGTATTCTTTTCCCACCTGCGCGCATATTTCATTGTCGTATCGTTACCAGACTTTATATTGTTTGGCGATGCCGATTGTACTGTGATCTTCACTTCCTTTTTTTGTTGATTTTCAATTCGCTAATTGCTTTTATTCCTGCAATTACCGAGCACTTTTTTCGTTTGTCCATTCACTTTTTGGAAATTCTTCCAGACGAATACAAGTATTATATACTCGTCGATATCGCGTAGAGTCCGCAGAGCGATTAGCTTCGGTTGCTCGCAGACATCCAAGAGAAATCACTTGGCAAGTGAGGGAGAGAGAGAGAGAGAGAGAGAGCGCGTGCAAAGAGACCGCAAGCTTGTGGCATTCGCTTGGCCAACGGATAATGATCGCTTTCTGCCTCTCCCTCCCTTTTCCCTACCTCCTCTCGAAAACAATCGCGCGACTAACGAAGCGACCAACGCCAAAGAGAAACGATCTGCGTGAAATGCTTTTGTTCCATTCCAAAGGGTTTTCTTTTTGTAATCGAGCCTCTTGTACATTGGTTTGCGAGTATCGTCATAAGCATTGTTGAAATATTACGTTTTTTTATAGTCGTACTCGAGCAAATGAATAACGCGCTATAATTAAACCTAATAATCCATGGATTTATACATAACTAGAACTTTATAAGCCTCGATTAACTAACAAGGTTAGGCGTTGGGGGTAACAAGGTTCGGGATAAAGAAAATCGCTCTAAATTTCTCATAGCGTGTATTGTTTATCAAAGAGGTCACGAGAGAAAATCAAGCCATGAATGTTCCATGATACTCCCTACTCCCAAACTCCCTAAATTGGGTCGTCAAAAGAATACGTAATTTGATAGAGTTACAAATACGTATTGAGGTCGTTGGCTATTTTCAAGCACTGCTAAAGTGGACTCTGGCAGTAATTTAATAACAATCTGAAATCACATTACACGAGTGGGAGCAATTTCGAATTGGAAATAACGAATATATTTCCTTATTGAATAGCTAATCGACTCCTTTAATTGATGATAATTACAAATATTTGATTTATAGAAAATTGAAAGAAATTGCGGACAGTACTCGAAACTAAAAATTGACGAGTAAGCAGTCGACGGTCTATATCGTGGGCAATGCGAATGCGTGTATTTTTTTTGCGCTTGCCATTTAGCGAGAAATGAATTCCACCCGTAACGGACAATTGCCTTCTTCGTATAACAGAACTTTTCTCGCTCGGACGATAATCCCTTGCCTCTTTCCTACCCCTCTTTCCAATATCAATATCGATACAATGCCACCTTGCGAGAGGTGATTTCACCGAACTACCTGGAGAGAATATTGTGGCGACGATAACCTTGTGCCGATTGATATTTCGAGGTTTGTGGGATTGCTCTAGATAATTACTATGCGCGCCCCTAATACTCGCGTTAAACGATCGTACGCTTCGTCTTTATTATTTGAACGATTCAAAAAACGCCAGCATCGTGGTAAAAATTTACTCACTGGATTAACGATCAAACGAACAAAGTAGCTGAACCAGTCGATTGCCCCAAGCCAAACTTTCAAAGCTAATCTCCGTCGGTAACTCTCGGGCCTAAAGTTTTTTTCGAGCTAAATATTTAGTCAGCTGATAAATTCTCGTAAATTTTTACGAAAGAACCGAATAAAAAGAAAAATTGCAGAATAAAAATCCGCGAAGCGTAATTGGCTGGCGTGTGCGCGAAAAAAAAAACAGAAAAATCCGACACTGCGGTGTGGATCGATTTTCGCCGACGGCCATCACACGGCAGATTGAATTAGCGTCCGTTCCGGACACTGTTAACGGCTTTACAGAGAGAGAGAAAGAGAACGAAAGAGAGCGAAAGAGAGTGGCCTCTTTTGATTTTGCGAGAATTAACCCTGAGGCACGTATATCCTCGCTGAATACTTTATTTGCCTTTTAATGATTTCGCATCGTTGCATTTGTATCACGTTTTATGATTATTATTTTTTTTAAGACGAACTCAAATATCACACTTTGAGTCGTAGAAAAGCTCGTCAATCCCAATACCTGACGTTCCCTCTAACAAACAGTTTTACTTGTACGATCAACTTTGCCCGTCGCACGAACGTTGGATATCAATCCCCAAAAATAATCAAGACGAGGGGAAAAAAGAGAAAAAAAACCAAGTGCGTAAATAAAGCAGAAGAGGAGATAAGTTTCGTACAAGAGAGGGATTAGCTCGGTTGAAATTATGTCGGGCATTTTCCGCTTTAGCTTTGCATAACTTTGAGCGTGCGCTCTCTTACTCTCTTTTAACCGGTCGACGCTTGCTCGCGCGCCTTATCTCTTATCGCGATTGTCTAATTGGCTTTTAAATTTCCTCGAGGCTCCGTAATCCCTTCCCACTGCTGCTGTCTTCCGAAAGGGTCAAAAGGTGGGATGTTGCTGTTACTTTTCGTGGAATACGAAACGATATCGATGATACGCCTTCTTTTAATTCCGATCGATTCTCGATGGCATTTATTGATTTGTGTACTTGTTTTCTTGCCAGCAAACAAGAATTATCGGTTGGTCGTAAGAATAATTATTTCAGCTATTATTCGCGCTTTTATCGGATGTCCCATCTTATCTTTTCTTTTTCTTGCCCTAATTGACAAGGTTGAATACCGAACATGACAATGATAATTACAGCCGATCGCGTGTCGAAGTATTTACCTACGACACACTAGCACTATAGCAAATTTTAACGTAGATGTCCATAGTTTGAACATTTAGCTATACAATTCCGTATCTCTGAGTACTTTTCCCGATCTCGCTCGGGAAATCAACCAATCAACGGTCACTCGTACTTTCGTAATTTGTAATCGGTTTGGCTTTACCATTGAATTAAAACCTCTGATTACCGACACGATAACTTTTGCGCTAAGCAGCTTGTAAATTATTATAACTGTAAGCATCTCTGTCGTGCACGCTTTCCGTTTTATCGTGATATAACGTCGGTCGCGCGTTAAATTGACTGTCCTCATTACTCCAGATTACATTTCAATCCACTGTTACCGAGCATTATTATTTATTCAATGATTGTGTACGTTGGCTGCCAGCATTATTATTCAACGCAGACAAATTATTCGTTGCAATCGCGCTAATTGAAACAAACGATTATCTAGAGAATCAAGAGCAATATTTTAATTGACTCGTCGAAACGATTGTCCTTTTTTCTACGGTTGTTTGTCGTGAACAACAAGAGTGAACATTATCTACGGAAGATATTCGATAACTGTTTTATCGTGTTTCTCTCTTTCGCGAAAATCAATTGGAATAATTTAGTTCTACACTCAGTGAATTACTTGTTTTAATTTTATTTCATTTGAAAATCATTGATTTATTGTATGATTTATTAAATTCGTTTGCATTAATCCGTCCTTATTCTGTTACTTAGAGTTCATTATTTTAATTTTACGAAGCTGTAACTCACGATTCAAATTGAATTTCCATCGACTTCTTCGATTCTGTAGAAAAGGTTTTTTCTTTTAATTTTATATATAATCTGCTTCAATTCTAGAACATTACTCTAGAAAAAAAATGCACGTTAAAAAAACTACATATTTCTGCCTTAACAGGATAACAAGGACACAGTCGAATTGGTCAGACGACGCGACAAGTACACCTCGACAAATCCGTCAGCCAATAACAGCAGCAGCAACAGCAACGACAACAACAACAACGACAGCAACGAGCGAGTTTGCGAGTAACGGCAACAAAGTAGGCTTAGGTATGGCCGTGTACGGCTGGCGACGGAGATGTTTGTACGTGCTGGTGCTAAGTCTCGCGCTCGTTGTCATCCTCAACCTCGCGCTCACGCTTTGGCTGCTCAAAGTCATGGAGTTCAGTTTGGTAAGTATTAAAGCTCGTCTTTGTCTTGTCGCTTTCTTGCGAATAAGCGCGCCATTCGATTAGTGAAAAGATGAAAAAAAAACAAATTGCAATATAAGTTCATATCCCTGCCAGACTTGAAGAAAAAAACAAATGAGTATAACTTTTCTGGGTGTTTAATCAAGCTCGATGCCCGGGACTCGCCGCTTCACTGTCAAAGAAATAATTTTCATAACGAAATATACAAGGGAGATGTCCCGAGGGCAGTTTACGCAACAAAAAAAAATGAAAAAAATCTCTCGCACAAGAAATTAAGAGCTTTAAAAGTCAACCTAGCCAGAGAGAGAGAGAGAGAGAGAGAGAGAGAGAGAAAGGGATAGAAGAGTTGGCCAGCGGCAAGCGCGCATTCATGCGCTCATGACAAAAGAATAATGCGCCTCTTGGCTATATACGAGAGAGAGATGGCCAGACAACAATTTTCAAAGCCGCGTCCACTCTCTGCTGAAAATGAGGCTATCAGAAAAACGATCCTCGCAAATTAACGTCGAAACTAAAAAAATTAAAGTGTAGACGATCGATGTAGCGTTACAGCGACATACAAAATTACAATTATCCTTGAAAATTAAAAGCGACATTCATGTTAAAAGAAAATAGATATTACGAGACGAGTTTTCTTCAAAGAGTCAACTTGTATTCGGTTAAAACGATCGAGTTTGAAGTTAGCTTTTCCTGTATAGCTTACACATTGAAAAGCTTTTTCGTCTGTGAAGCTTTACCCCGCCTTTCTGCACGTTTGTGCCTTTGAGAACCAATTTTTCAATTTTTTCTCTCTCAATGAAAAATTCTGGCTTTTCTGTGTAAAAATTGCTTCCTCCTTCGTCACGCAACTTGATGTTCTTTGACCATAAATTTTGTCGCTGGAATGCATGCGTATGGATTTCAAATGAAATACTTTGATACTTTTAATCATTTTATATTATGAAAATGTTCAATTTCATGCTCAGCGAGCTTATAGCTGACGTAAAAACTTACAAAAATCATAGCTATTTGACGTTGGAAGACGAAATATCACACGAACATGTAGGGTCGCGATATCATAAATAATTGAATGTAGATGTCTTCTCCGTGAAATTCGTGGAGCTTTTCTATTTTCGAAAGTAGAACAGGTCAACGCTTCGAGTGACAAACGCTTTACTTGGATACGGTTATATCCGAGTAGGTACAACCTACACGTCAATCCAACGACATTTTATACAGTTGGGCAAAGTATCTTTGTCGTTATGGTCGCAATGATTTTCTACAGAATCATTTACAAGGTTCTTAAATTGAATTTGACATATGTATAACTCTAAAATCGCCAATTACAGACGGAAAAATTGCTGAATAAAACAGTCTCATTCGCATACCCATCGATTAACGTATACGTATATCAAACAATTGTCACGCGTCGATACACTTTTCGAGAGAAAAAGGAAAGAAATTTGTACTGCTGTCGAATAGTTTCATGACATATAATTCTTCCATTATCCACTTGCCATTATCGAGTTGATAGAAAATCGAGCACCACTCAACGATAGAAATTGCGTATCAATCCGTGAGTAAAGAGTTCTCTGTACGATTTCCTCGTGGGAAATGCTCTCGTCGCCTCCTCGCTCTCGCTCTCTCTCTCTCTCTCTCTCTTTCTTATTCTCGCTCTAATAGACATCGGATCATCCACTTTACGCGCAAGCGCTGATCTTCTTATTTTCGTCTTATCTTTTGGAAAATCCTTGCGCGCACACCTGTCTCTTATGTGCCTTCGACGTTAGGTCGTTTTTACGCTAGTGTCACAGTCCCTTGTTCTTTTTCTCTCTTTTGAGTACGGATACAAAGAATTTATTATTGCAGTTATCGCGATTTCATATTGGAAACGTTGAATACGGTTGCACATTTTTTCATTTTTATACAAAATGTATCATATTCATTAAAGATTAACCAACCATGTGAATCAATCTCTTCGACCAACATCAAATAAGTATCGATATTACATTCTTTAAAAAAATAAAGTCGACGAGAAATGATGCAGAAGCATATACGCCGCATGCATAGAACCAAAAGCCACGAACAAGAAAATAAGAGTAAACGAGATCGAGTGATCGAGCGACGAAGAGAGGAAGAGAAAGAGAGAGAAAATAGAAGGATATAGGTGTACGAGCGCGAGTAGGATTTCGATGATATCCATCGCGGAGGAAGTTTTCCGTGTAGAGAGAAATATATATATATATATACATACATACATACACGTGCGCAAGACGCGCAGTGGTGTCTTCTTTATTCGTGCGATTCTCTCTTGGGCCATTCATATTTGATGAGGGACCTACTCCGTGACCTCCCCTATTTTCATCCTAGCTGCCTGCCTGCGAAAACTTGCTACTCCGTTGCTTCTCTCTCTCTCTCTCTCTCGCTCTCTCTCTCGCTCTTTCTCTTTCTCTTTCACATCTCTTTTCGCACCCTGTTTTTCCAAAGAGCTACTTACCGCTTTCTCACGTCTTCCAACTTCTACATGACTTTAAAAAAAAAAACAAAAGTTACGGGTTGGTGGAGAGAGAATAAGTCTGCTCGACGTCTGACAACTTTCGTTTTCTTCTGCTATTTTGACGTTGAGGCTTATATTTATAAGTGCGCGACGTTTGGTGTTATTGGAAAGACACTTTTTCTCCTTTAATGTGATTGGAGTCGCACGAGAATGTTTATTTTTCAATATTTAACAATGGAATTGTGAAATTGAACATCATCGTATCTTATAATAGGAAATTACAAACGTAAACACTGTACTTATCAGCACTGTAGCAGCTTATCTAAGAAAAATATACTTGCAATGAATCTTGGAAGAATAGCGCAATCGTGACAACTTTAGACTTAATCATTTTTAATAAATGAGATCGCGTGTGTGGCGATCAAAGACAGAAATGAATCGAGTCGTTATATAGATGAGCGGAAAGACAGAGAATTATAAAAATAAATTAGTGGCCGAGCACGAATAAATAGGAATCTTCCAGCTATTGTGCAGGGCTTCTAGAAAAATTATAGACTTTAATTCATCACCAGTCTCCTTCGTGTACGCTCACACTTTCTGCTACACCGGAGCTACGTAATTTACTTTAAAATTGAGACACATCGGCCCGAGGATATTACTTTGCGCTTTGTGGATTCGTTAAATGTGTTACTTTACTTTTCAACTTATTTCTATGTAACGTTCATTTAGATTTAGACTTAAAATATATTTAGAAAACCTAAAGAATAAAATCGTTTTGACAATAAACTATTTCAGATTTTAAAACATACCATTGGAAAAACAAAATCGATTTGACATTCTTTTATTCCCAAACATTTACTTTTTACACTTAAAAATTGTACTCGTGAATTTTAATGCACATTGTCCAAAAGTCTTATTCTTTAGACGAAAATATATTAATTCAATGAGAAACACAACTGCACCTGCACCGTACCCCGTTAAAACTATAGAAACTAGCTGTGAAAAAAGAACGTCTTCATTTTCTTTCTTTTCGTCTTTTAGCGAGTAATTTGTATGAGGTTGAAATTGTCGATTGACCAAGTAATCAAACACTCCAGACTCAAATAATCTGTTGAATAGGATGCGAAATTGATGGATGTAGGGTGATGACTTTTCAAATATATAAATCCAACGCTGAGACATAATAATAGGTTTGGCAATTTTCATCGTCGGCGAACCATTTGAATTGGTGTAACGTTTTACGTGTTTCATAGCATACAAATTTGACGTAATACACGTGACTCGTTTGGAAACTGTCATAACATCGGTGCATTTAGTGATGTCGTCGACCGTGGTGATATCTGATTTGAAATTCTTAATCACCGGATCGTCGCCATTTAGTGCGCTCATGAAAATTTTATTCATGTATGGTTTCAGTGGATAGTTGATAATTTCTTCGAGAGTATCGAAAGGTATGTCACGATGCATCATATTTTCCATGAGGTCCGAATAAAAGTCCAAGGAGAATTTGATCGACACAAATGTGATAGCGATAAAGATAAATCTACCAGCCGAAGTCTTCGGCTGAGTGCGCATTGGCAACGCTAAGAATCCTTCCAGTATCTCGAAAATGGCGAATTTCTCGATTTTCACTCTACACATGCGTGCAAACCTGGTAAAAAGTCCTGTCACTAATGGTATCATCAGAATATACACGTATATCTTTAAAGTTGTGCTTTCTACGCTGATGGGAATGATTGGCACTAGAATCACCACGTCCTCGTAAACATAACCAAGATCTAATTGGAGGTACGACTGGGCACTTTCCGTATCTTTTTCCGACTTCGGCAACGGTATTAACATCACACTCAAGTTGCTACCTTGTAAATTGTCGATATCTACAGTTGCCGAAAGAGTAAAATTGTGCCTATTCAACGTAAAATCCAAATGAAACTTCAGATGCTTCGCAACAATTGGAAGAATATCAGTGTATGGGCCTGTGATACCCATGACTTCGTCTTTGTCATTAACTTGCACATTCATACGCGGTCCTAGGTTGAAGACAGGTATTTTTAGAGCGTATCCTTTGCAGTCGGAAAGCTTGTTTGGAAATATCACAATTTTTGTACTGAAGTACCTGCTAGTGATAGTTTGATCGAATGGATTGAAGTAGTGAAGTAGAGGTATCGTATTTTTTGAGTCTTGATTAGTGATCACTTCCAATATTGAAAGATCGAGAAATTTCTTATTCCAAGCGTTTATGAGAATCTCTTGTAAGTAAATGCTGGATAGTCTGATATCACTCAGAATAATGCATAAACACTTTTGTCGTGGACGTTTGTCTGTTATTTCTGCGAAGTAATCCAACAGTTGATTATAGTTAACTGACGGCGTGTTGTTGTTAAATTCTCGATAGATGACGACGTACAGAGTGACTAATATAAAATTTTTCAACGGATAATAATCGCTGGTAAGAGATGATCTTGTCAAATCAATGATGATATTTGGAGATTCTTGCATTAATTTTTGAAGAATGGCTAGTTCCTGAGACGACACATTATTTTTGTTGTTACTGTGCAGAAATATTGCAATTTGATGTATGCGTGGATTTCTGCTGATTTTTCGCGAAAGAGAATCCAACCAGTCAGTCTGAATTCCACTAGCCAATTTTGAAATACTGACGGCGAATGCCAAAATAAAATAAGAATATGTGTCCATGTTACAAGGTAAGGATGACTACTCCAGAAGGTGGAAAACACAAGACTGACCAAAATGATAGTTTTGACGGGCTCGTGCTACAAATAAAATTATCCGATACCCGTTTCTGATATCTCGCTGCTTACTCACGAATGCCACGAGGCAACTTTCAACAGTTTTCGAAGCCTTCAAGTGAGATACCGATCTTCAACAAAATGTCAGGAACTTCCTATGTAACTCTGTATCAACGAGATAGTTGTGTTATCGTTAATACAGCCTTACAGGCATCGATACCTTTGTAATCGCACGTAACGTAATTTAATTTCTAACAAGAATAGCAGTTATGCCTGTACACAAAGAAATATTTGTACGAAACATTAACCGGCGTGGCAACGAATACATTCATTATGAAAATTAAATAAGATATACAACAATTATTTTCCGTTTGTATAGCTGTCGTATTATTAGTTATAGTGTACAAACGTCATTAATTATAGAATGAACTTCGTCATTTTTTTCACTTTATCAAAAGAAGGAAAAATAATTTAGAGGGCTTTAACGTACTGGTGACATTTATTGCAAAACGTATAATACATTCAAACGTCGCAAAGTAGATCGTTTACATTCCACGCATGAGAAGTCTCTTCCTGAATTTCTTTGCACAAGTCTTCTTCAATAAGTGAGCCAGTAATAATTCCATCAAAAAAACAACTACACATACGCCATAGCCTGTTACAAGTATAGAAACTAGTTGCGATAAAAGAACATCTTGACGCTTCTGGTACTCGTTTTTCTTCGAGTAATTCGAACGGCTATGGAATTGTCGATTGACCAAGTAATCAAAAATACCAGCCTCGAACAACTTGTTGAGATGGTAGTGAAACCTACGGACGTAGGGAGCGGATTTTTCGAAGTAATACATCCATCGTTGTTGCAAAATGATCGGCTTGGCAATCTTCATTATTGGTAAACCGGCTGAATCAGTGACAGCCTTTAGATATTTTTCAGCATTGACCTTAGGCGTGATGCAAGCGACTTGTCTGGAAATTGTCATAACATCGGTGCATTTCTTGATTGTGTCGACCATGATGATTTCTGATTTCAACATTTTGATAATCGAATCGTCGCCGTTTAGAGCGTTTACTAAAACTGTATTAACGTACGGCTTCAGGGGGTAATCGATAATTTCCTCGAGAGTATCGAAGGGTACGTCATCGTGCATCAGATTGTCCATGAGACTCGTGTAAAATTCCAAGGAGAACTTGATTGACACCAAAATCACGCTAATGAATATGAATCTACCAGCTGCCGTTTCTGGGCGAATTTGCATTGGCCAGGTCAATAATCCTACTAGTATGTCGGATGTGGTAAACTTCTCGATGTTTATTTTGCACAAGCGTGCGAACTTCATGAAGAGTCCTGTGGCTAATGGTATTATCAGAATGTACAAGTATATCTTGAAAGTCGTACCTTCTGTGCCGATGGGAATGATTGGCACTAGAATCACCAACTCTTCGTAAATATAACCAAGATCTAATTGGAGATAGGAATGGGCGTTTTCCGAATCCTTATCCGATCTTGGTAACGGTACTAACATCACGCTCAAATTACTATCTTGTAGATTTTCAATATCAAGGGCTGCCGCAAGAGTATTGTTATGCCATCTGAAGGAGTATTTCATAGAAAAATTTAAATGCTTTGTAACGATTGGAAGAAGATCTGCGTAGCGACCTTTAATATCCGTAATCTGACCTTCCTTGTTAAATGTAATTTGCATAAATGGTCCTGAATTGAAAACAGGTATCTTTAGAGTGTATCCTTTGCAGTCATAAAGCTTGTCTGGAAATATTGCAAAATTTCCATTAAAATACTCGCTCGTGAAAGTTTGATCAAATGGATTGAAGATATGCAGCACTGGTGTCGTATTTTTCATTCCTCGTTTAGTGTTTATTTCTAGTACCGAAACATCAAGGAACTTCTTGTTCCAAGCATCTAAGAGAATTTTTCGTATGTAAATACTGGATAGATTATCACTCAGAATAATGTATAAACACTTTGGTCGTGGATATTTGCTTGTTACTTGAGCGAAGTAATCTAACAAATGATTGTAGTCGACTGACCGCACACTGTTATTCAATTCTTGATAAATAACCACGTATAAAGTAACGAAAATAGCATTTTTCAATGGACGATAATCACTGGTAAGTGACGATTTTTCTAAATCGATAACAACGTTTGGAGACTCTTGCATTAATTTTTGAAGAATGGCTAGTTCTTGAGACGACACATTATTCTTGTCTTTGTCGTTCACAAATATTGCAATTTGATTTATTTGTGAGTTTCTGGTTATTTGTTGCGACAGAGAATCTAACCAGCCGATTTGAATAGCAGTGGAACATTTTGTAATACTAATGCTAAGTACTGCAATAAAATGCCAAAACTTGACCATGTTGTACGATAAGGCAAGAATGACTTCTCTGGCAAATGGAAAAAAGAAGACTGAAAAAATTTTTGTTTGGAACAGGCTTATTCTACAACAAATATTATTCGATATGTGTCACTGATATCCTACTGATTACCCACAAATGTCATGGGGCAATATTTTACCAAGTTTTAGAGCCTTCGTGTGAGATATTGATCTTCAACAATGCTAAATCTATCCAATGCCCAATGTCTTAAATTTAAAATTGCGCTTTTGGCATTGAGAACGTGGAAAGTGTTAATGACAACAAAAACTAGACTGTTTGACGTATAGATGACATTTATTGTCATAAAAATACACCGAAGCCTTAGAGTATCGAGAAAGTTTACACTTTTAACTTGAATATTTTATCCGTAAATTTAAATTCACGATTATTTTTCTTGTAAGTGCTATTATTAGTTCCCAATGAGTGCTGTAACAATTGAAAAACTATGTCTTATATTGAAATAGTTTACTTGGAAAAAGTAATCCTTTCTTATGAAAATATTTTAGTAAAAATCCGAGCGCCAATTCCAAAAGAAAAATCACCGCACACGAGCTATATCCAATAATGAGTATGAAGACAAGCTGCATTAATAGTGCATCCTTTGTTTCCTCATCTTCGTCTTGCTTCACTGAAACCGACTTGTAATAGTTGTATTGACGCACCACATAATGGAATACGCCAGTCTGAAAAAGTTGATTGAAAAGCTTTTGGAATTTGACGATATAAGGAGATGACTTTTCAAAGACGTACACCCAGCGTTGGGACAATAGTACCGGCTTGGCAATCTTCATGACCGGTGAGCCATCTGGATTTTGATACATTTTCGAACGCATTTCCGCGTTCAACTTGGGTGTAATACAAGCAAATTGCTTCGTAATTCTCATTTCGTTGATACAATTCATGATACTATCGACTCCGATGATTTTTGGTTTTAACAACTCTGTCACCGAATCGTTGCCACCGAGAGTTTGATTTATCAAGGCTTTGTTGACATACGGCGTCAACGGATAATAGATTATTTCCTCGAGGGTATCGAAAGGCACGTTATCGTTGGCAAGATTTTCCATCAGATCCGTGTAGAATTCTAATGAATACTTCATTGCCACGAGAATGGCACCCAGAAATATCAACCTGCCAGCTGTTGTTTTTGGTTGATGCTGTACTGCCCATCCCAACAGTACTTCGAGAATTTCAAATGTACCGAACTTCTCAATGTGTGCTTTGCACAAACGTGCCAGCCTGGTGCACAGTCCTGTAATAAGTGGTATAATAAGAATGTTTGTGAATATTTTTAGCGACACGGTACCAGCGTTGATGGGTATAATTGGCACTAAAATCACCAAATCTTCGTAGATAAATCCAAGATCTAATTCAATGTACGAGTCATCCGCCATATATTTGGACCCTGGTAACGGTATCAACATTACGCTAAAGCTTTGGTTGTTTAAAGTTTTCAGATCTACAGCTGTTTTCAGATTAACGTTGACTAACCCCGTAATGTACTTTATGTGGAAATTTAAGTGTTTCGCAACGATTGGCAATAATTCCGTATAGAAACCTTTGATACTGGTTACTTGACCATCATTACTTACATTTACTTGTATATACGGTTCCAATATGAACACAGGTATTCTCAAAGCACGTCCATTGCAATCGTACAATTTATCTGGAAATATTTCAATATTCGAATCGAAGTATTCTCTGGTGAAGTTTTCAAAAAATGGATTGAAACTATGAAACATTGGTATCGCGTACTCGGTCCGGAGGTTGCCTCTCACCTCCATTACTGAGATGTCGAGAAATCTATGCTTCCAAGCGTAGACGAGAAACAGTTGAATTTGTGAATACAAAAATTTATCGCTCAAGATGACGAATAAACACTTTGGCCGTGGCAATGCTCGTGTCACTTGCACAAATAAATCCAAAAAGTCGTTCAAATTGCGTGACGAAACGGGCTTGTGCAATGCTTCATAGATAACGACATATCGAATAACAGAACTTACATTTTTCAACAGCGAATAGTCTTTGGAAAATGATGGTTTTGCTATATCGATCATAAAGTTTGGAGATTCCATTAACTTTTGCAGAACTATCCTTTGCTGATACGACGATTCACTTTCGTTGCTATTCAGGAAAATAACGATTTGATGGATCCGAGGATTTCGGGTTATTTGGTACGAAAGCGTGTCCAACCAATGGATCTGTATACCAAATACTACATTGAACGTCGCGATAAGAATAACATTTAAAGAAGCCATGTTGCAAAATTACTAAAAACGACTAGCCTAGCAAAGCAAGTGGACGGGAGAGAGAGAAAACTGTGTATACTTCATAGTGCGGACACGTTGTTAGATCGAGCTATGTCATTAGGTAGGTTTCTTGCATATCTCGCTCATCGCCGTAGTATAACAGCGAGAAAGTAATGCGTGCATCCGTTCATTTATGTAAGATACGTATCTCAATTGGGTTCCGGAAAGTGCTGTTGTCACGCTATGTATTAAAGCCAATACAGAAACGAAGAATTTTCGAGTTTAATTCATAACGTCCAAATGGCGTTGTCGAGTGCGTTTTCTTTACCAAATGGATTATAATTGCGGAAAACCGGTGTTTCTACCTCAACATCGAAATACTTGCTCGTTCAAGTGGCTCCAAGACTATTTTAAAAACACGTTCATCAACTGAATCGCCAGTCAATGCCACCAGTCGCGTAACTCGATGTTCTTTCCATAGAATCAATCAACTCTCTGTCGAACGAATTAGAACGATATCCCCTCCAACTCAGATTCGCGTTTCGGAGAATAGTAGGGATATTGTAGTAACTAGATAATCGAAACTGATCGGCGCCAAGTTGGTTCAAGTGCCGGGTGGAGATTGCCAAGTCTTGCACATTGTTTTGCGGAGTGCACTTTCGTGCTTGCGAATTCTTGCCGATGCCGTCTCGAGTACCACATAAGTTACTTGATTGCACTATCTTCCAGCAAACTTGACAAAGCTTCTCTCAAGGATGCCCAGCGGAAGAAATACGTAAAACGATGACGTGCTTTCCGACGTTTTTTTTGTTCATTTTTGCTGGGTTTAACAAATAAAAGAACAAGTCCGATTTATCGTTGAAGAAACAATCGAGTGAAATTAACGCCATGAGTTATTAGTCGTACTTTCACACGGAATACGAAACTTCAATTCCAGTATAGCGGAGCAGCAGTAGTATAGTCTTATCGACGTCCCAAGTGCCATTATATAGCTATATCTTCCTCGCGGGAGCTGCATTAATTAGTCTACGACGTCTTCGCTCCATTAAATACCGACTGCTCTCTCCCCCTTTCGATACGCGGAAATCAATTTTTTATTATTCATTTGCTATCGAATTGTCGAAGCGCACAGTTAGCTTATTGAATATCGATTGAGTTATTTTATAATCGTGTCGACGGTATTCCTTGCTACGCTATGAAATGCTATTCAATACTTTTTACGTGTCATTCTTGTCTTGATACGATCTTTCGTTTTTTCGGTAATGGTTAACATCACGCTAGATCTTATCGGTAATGCACACGTGTCCGGCGATGTCATCGTCATTTAAAACGATCGAATCGCAAGCAAGGTAATAGAATGGAAATATATATGCTTTTTCTATCAATTAGAAAAAAGACAATAAAAAACAAGAAAGAAATATCCATCGAAGCGAAAGAGCACTTAAAAGTGATCCGTCGACACATATAGAAGGGTTGGTTCATTCTACGATGTATAAGGAAGAGGTAGATAGGTGTTCGGCCACAATGGCGTTAGCACGAGCAAATTAAATTCTGGTGCGCGAGCGCAGGGCACTTCGCGATCGATTAAGCCTCGTTGTAGATAATTAGAAGCCGTCGCTCTTCCTAAGACGCCCCAACCAAGTTTCTTCTCTCTCTCTCTCGCGCGCGTGCTCACTGCACTATATATCGATTGCCGCTCGTTTTCTCTTGTAAGCTTCTCTTCTGTATTGGCCCTCAAGGCTACCGCTGCTGCTACTGCTGTTGGCTGCTCCCACTGTATAATTGAAGGGGCCTCTGTATGACTACCGTATATATATATATATATATATATGAAAAGAGAGAGAGAGAGAGAGAAACCTTTTGAGGATTAGAGACTCTGCGCAATTGGCTGCTCTTTTCACCATTGCCCTTTTTCTTCGCGCTCTCTCGTAAAGGCACCATGGATACTGTTTTACTTTTTTTATTCTCTTGCGTGCAGTTGTAATTTGAACTTGAGATGATAGGTGCTTTGAGATACTTTCAAGTGTACGCGTTTGAGAAGAAAGATACACGACTAGGTTTTTGTCCAGAGTTCAAAGTAGTCTGAAAGATAGAAAGTGCGATGGATTTTTGATTGAATACTAAAACAAACGCTGTTCGTATTAATGTATTATTTGTATGCAAAAGATGGAAATACAGATCTCCACGCTTGGAATATTTCCCAATAATGATCCTCCAAAAACGTTTCTTTTTTTCCATCATCCATTCTTGTTATTACAAAGCTTCATTCCCTCGTTGAAAAAATAGCAACAGAAGTCGAGGAGTAGGAGCAGGGTAAGATTCAAAGTGAAAAGTGAAAATGTAGGTGCCTCGACGATGTTTTTTAATGCTCCCCGGAGGATATTCAGCCACATAACAAACGGTATGCTCCATGCGCTATCAAGTTTTATTGTCGCCCTGTGTTGGCATTGTTTCCGCTACAAGTCCCTCACGGCTTCATAAAGTATGTATATATACCGCGTACAGCAGCGGCAACACGTTCACTTGAATAATTTTAACGAGCTGTTCGCTCAAAACCGGATTTATTCAATCACGATTGCTTGTTCAAATATCATTTACACTTCGAGTCAAAGCGCGTACGTACTCGTACGAGAATATAAGTAAAGACAAAAAAGAGAAGAAACTTCGGGCGGAAGTATTATTCATTACCCCACGCGCGGAAGCTTTACGAGGTCATGAATTTCGGCCGCGACGAAGCGTGCAACGACGCGTTGTTGATGTCTCTACCGCGAGAGTTTTAGTGTCTTGCCTTTTATGCTTCGTGGGGATGGATTGAAAACCTCCTCTTTTTTTCTTGTTCTCTCGCTATTTCTCCTTTGGAAAAATCCGCTAGCCTCTGAATGAAAGATGCAACAGAGAGCTTTCGTATATATGGTGGAGATTCGATTCTTCATTTGAACGATGTGTATTGCTCACGCGCGAGATGCTGAAAAATGAATTGAACGATGCTTTAGTGCTGCTTCGTGGAGATTGTTTGTTTTCTTGCTGTTTTCTTTTTTATGATCGATACTGCAAGATTTTTTTCTTTCTTTCTTTTTTTTTTTTTTTTTTTTTTTTTTGACGAATGATAGCTCTACGTACGTGTACGGATTTTTCTACCCCTCAATTTTTTCTTTTACAAAAAGAATGCGGAATTTTCTTTTTTTGTCGAGACCATTAAAATGCACATGGCTTGTTGGTTCCAAACTAGAGAATCAGCAAAACTTCTGTGATTTGTGGTTTGTTTGCGAAATAGCTTTGATGAATTTTCAAAAAGGAACATACATATATTGAATCGTTCGAATACAAATCCTAATTTCCTGATTTCTAAGGGACACTGCAGTGTAGACAATGAAATAACTACGTCACCTCTAAATATGTACAGATAAAAAAGGATGAAGAGTTAAATGTTGAAGTACCAAAGCAAACGACTAATTTTTAACGACAGGAAGTTCTGCAAAAGTTAAAAGGGAAAGAGTTAGAGAGAGAGAGAGAGGAGGACGGCATAATTTCCGTTCTAAATCAGCGGCAACTCCCGAAGTTAACATTCGGACGTCAGAATTAATACTCCGGAGCACGTCATCGCTAAAATAGAGAAAGTTTCGCTCGCGCGTTCATACTCCCGGACGATTAATTGCGAATCGATAGACTTAACGTACTATATAAATTCTCAGCGTTTCTCTCACTGCTAGTTAATCGGATTATCAATACGAAAATCGACGTTTATTGAGATGTGCGTTAGCGAGCTCTTTATAATGACACGCCACACAGCTTTTTTTCGTTTCTCTCTGAATAAATGGCAGGATCATATGCGATGTATTTCCACGAGATTGGATTCATTAAACTCACCAAAAGTTTGCTTTATAAATACACGCAAACGCAAGCTTTGCACGCGGTATTTTTTATTTCTTTGATATCGAAATTCAACGAACAAATAAAATGATTTGTTATTTCGAATAATTTAAAAACATGTGTCGACGTTATTTTCTTGCTCATCGATTGCCCAACTAAACGAGTAATGTTTCTTTCTGAAACTGTTGTAAAAAAAAACAAATGAGCATATCACTCGTTATCCATGATGTACAATTTTTCACGTTTGGACGGCTTGAAATAATTGGCGAATAAAAACACAAGTGCAATGAAAGAATAATCAGATAGCAGGGATGGCCATTAATTGCAGAATCAACGTTGACTGGTAAAAAAAAATAATTAATCGAAGCAATTATAGCAGTTGAAAGAGCAAATGAAGAATAATTGGTATAATTCATCAAGGGATATCTCGTGAATTGTTAAAAAAATATAAATTTCCAGGCTTCAAACTTGAACTTCGTCTTTATATCTTCAAAGCCAACCGCGCTGAATGTATACAAAGATCATATAAATATATCCCTTTAAATAAAAAGTGTGCCAATGTTCCTTCTCTGCGTGCACATTTGAGAAAAGGAAGCTCTTACGAGAAATAATAATAAAAGACATCGTCGTAATGACGCCTTGAGGCACCAGACATCAAGTGTACGTATATATACATCGAAAAGAAAATTCGCAAAACCGGTAATTATTTTTTGCGCGACAATGGCAACTCTGCCCGGCGGCTAGTACTGTCGATTTTCTTTGTTGTTTTTTTTTCTTTCCTTCTTCCTTTAGCGGAAAATTGGGTTAATGGAGCTCGTCGTCTTTTATTTCAAGAGCCAAAAAATGTCAACTCGTTAATTAGTGTAATATTACCATTGTTATTAAGGCTTATTACCAACTGCGCGGATGTTTGCCTTTTTTCTTCGCGCGTACAAGTTAATTTTATCTACAGTCGTTATATTTTTTTTTCGAAAACTGCTTTTGTGTTTAACCAAACCCAACAGTGATAATTTTTTCGTTGAATAAAAACTTTAATATTGTTCATTTCTACTCTACATTGCAAATGGCATCATTCGCGTGAGATTCACAGAAAACTCGTGTCTTCTTTTTCTTTGATACTGTCAAAATCAACACCAAAGCAAACATTTTAGGAAAAACATTTCGTTAACTAGATACTCGTACGTTGAAGGTTCTAAAATATGTCCATTGTCGAATTTTCTCATCGGACGTTGTCTTTTTTTTCTCCTTTAGAACTGAATCCACCCAACGCCGACGTGCCGAAGTAAATTAAAACTAGGATGAAAAGTCGCTCGCTCGAGAATGAGAGAGAGAGAAAGAGAGAGAGAGAGAGTTTGGACTGACGGATCATTGGTCCGCAAAATAAGCTTCGGGCTAATCGCCCACGATATTTCGACTGGCAATTATACGCGAGGGTTAAAGCTCGTAAACATAATTCAGCCTACTCACTCGTCGTCGTTGTACGCGTACATAGGAATGATAGCCGCAATCAACGCCACGCAACGCCCAATTCGCAATGATCAAGCTAATGCATCGCTTCGACTAATTGCCAAAGGATCTACCTTCCCTTCAGTGTCCGTATATGTATATGTACCCGAAGAAGGGAATCTTGATTGACCTTTATTGTTAGTCTTCCTTACCCGATCACGCTCGATGTTGGTATATCTTTCAAAAGTATTATTGCTAACGAAGAAAATATCTCCTTGTAAGAGAATTAGCATAGAGGTGGACAACTATGAAAATCGAGTTCAAAATTATTTGAAAATCGAATCGACATTTTAATTGCAACCTTACGGGGTACATTCATTAACGGCGTCTTGAGAAACGATTTTCAGCAAAGAAAGTCTGAAGGCGAAAAAAAGAAAATGCCTGTTATAGAAGCTTAAAAGAAAAAGAGCAAACAAAGCTCTTTCTCTCTCTCTCTCTCTCTCTCTCTCTCTCTTTCTACGATGTCAACTAAGCGACTTTTCCTTGGCAAAAGAGATACCGGACGCTTCAGCGCGTCTGTCAGCGACAGCAGTGGTTTAATGTCGCGAGCTATATTGTGATTGGGAAGTATCAGCGCGTCAACGCTTATACTTTTCTTTTTTTGTTTACTATTATTATTTTTAAAACTACGTTTCTTCTGTCACTCGTAAAATATTCAACTGTACGAGCTGAAGAGGAAAAATGCCGGTATAGTGCATTGAAATGGGATATTCCACGTGAGTTTTTTTATTTTTTCAGGAACGGAAAGTTTTTTTTTAAACGAACTATCAAATGTCATAGGAGGATTCAGTTTTATAATCCTTTATTAATGATCCGCGTAAGAGTGATACTACATCAGAATCGGAATTTTTATTTCTAACCTATAAATCTTCAGGCTCAATTAAGTTGTGGAAATTGCGTAAACGATAACAAATGAAATCGTCCTCTGTTCTTTTGTCCCAATTCTAACAATAGCCGAATTACGCGTTAACGGGAAAAGTCGTCGTCATAGTCGATCGTTCAATCGATGAGTTCGCGCATTTGTTCATTATTCAATAGCAAGATAAAGCTTTCTAAAAAACTAGGATTACCGCAACCATACTTGACTCCGATAAAAATGGAAACTAATGGTTATTTCCGCATAGTTCGTATTTTCTTCCTTCCCGAAAAAAAAACTTATCCTACTGGCACTGTCATCGGGAAGGCGATAATCAATAATGCACGGTATTATACGTTTAGCGAATTTCACGTAGATCGATTAATTTTCATAATCATGAAATGGGATGCCATTAGAGAGGGAGAGTATATGTCAGTGAAGGTAATTTGGACGGATGGCGGAATTACAGTGAGCCACTACGATCAATCAAATGACTATTTTGTTTTTCACCCGTAGATGTGCGTGTGTACGTGTAATTTGATTGTTGTCGTTAAATGTTAATTGCGTTGCTATATCGAAAAAAAGAATCAAGCGATATGCAATTATTGGAGATTCAATTTTTCATTCGCCAAAGTAATTAATTGTTAAAGAGATTTGTTATTTTTTTTGTTTCTTTTTGTCCGGCAGTTTTATTACGTTGTGTATTGATAATACTCCGGATTGAAACGAATACGGATGGGTTCCATTAATATCCATATATCAAAATGTATATCGAATATAAATTTTGCCGGAGTTATTTGTTGTACAATAGGTATTGGAAATAATGGCAGGTATGGGTTTTTCCGTAGTCGAACGGAAAATAGTCACGATCGAAGCTCGTATAATACGTATTTAATTCGTCGATCTAACCAGGAAATTTAGTGAAAAATCAAACCAGTTTTGTCGACCTTCCCTGATCCTCTTGCTTTGTGAATCTATTAACGCTATAAACTGTTGATATGCTCTCTGTTGCAGGAGGGTATAGGTTCGTTAAAGGTGATTCCCGGAGGCGTCGAGCTACGTGGACAAGCTGCCGTCCTCGACTCTTTAGTCGCCTCGAGTCTCAAGTCCAGACGAGGCAATAGTCTCAGTCTCGAGTCATGGACCAACTTTACCGCCTCGGCTCGTGGCGATAACGGCCGGTTACTTGCCAGATTTACACTTAGTAAGTACTTGCTTTAACAGGTCTTTAACTGAATCTTTAACTGAATAGTCAATCCCATTGGATTTGATTATGTGTACACTTTACTCGATTGCTTCGAAAACCAAAGGTGAAGACAAAATGGAGTGTGTATCGAGGGCATTCAGGATAACCGATCCGCACGGCGAGCTATTGTTCTCGGCGACGAACGAGCGAGTCGTTGTCGGTGCCAAAACGCTCAAAATCACAGGAGTTGGTGGTGCCGTGTTCGATGGTAGCGTCCAAACGCCTCTCGTCAATTCCGAAGCTGGCCGTGACTTGAGGTAAGAAAAATACAAAGAAAATACAAATGCGTCTGCTCGCACGTAGGGTCGTACTACTGACAAAACTTGACGATTATTTGCACGATGACGTTTGCAGGCTAGAATCGGCAACGCGTTCACTGGAGGTACGCGCACCTAAGCTAATAAGCATAGAGTCATCGGCAGGTGGTATAGACGCGAATTGTCTATCTCAATTACGATTGACCAGCCGACAAGGAACAGTGACACTTGATGCGCAAGCTATTTTCCTCAAAGGTCTTCTTGCGCCACACGAGTCGTCGTCGTCGTCGTCGTCGGCGTCGTCGTCATCGAGAAGACGAATACCTAGTAGCAGATCTGAAGGTGTTGCCGTTTATCAGTTGTGTGCCTGTGGCGATGGCAAACTATTTCTTGCCGCTCCAGATGCTGTTTGTCAGGCTGACAAGAATGTCTGCTAATAATAAATGGTTTTATTTTTGTTTTTCTTCTCTGTTTCATTTTTGCCGAGATTTCGAAGGGGAGGTTGAGGTGTTTCGAGTGATTTAGAATGGCCGATTCTTATACAGTTCTGATGCAATCAATCTACGTGTAAACATCCTAGGAATTTTCATCACCATACTATTGCTAATAAAAGCATAACGATTTCAACAAAATCTCTTTTTAGTTATTTCAATCCGTAATAGTTGAGTCGGTAACGACGGAAACACGTTAAATCAGTATTTCATCAAAGCTCGAATCAAATATAACCAAATCAGAGTATGACTCAATAGAAAGTAAATTAAAGTCATTAGAGCGTGCGAGGCCAGTGGTCATACAGAAGGAAGAGCGAGAGCGAGAGAGAGAAAGAGAGCACCAAAAAGCTCCCCCAAGCAGCCTGAAGACTTAAATTTCGCGTCAATTATACATAGTTGTAATTGAGTTTTGCGCAACTCGTAAGAATCTCCAGCATGGATTTAATTCTCACAGCCCCAAGAGAATTCCGCGCGCGGAAGAAAGACTCGCTATCGAACTATTATCATTGTCGTTGTATAAAATAGGCGTGTTGTAGTTGGTGCTTCGATTAATAGTGAAAAAAGTAAACAAATACCAAACACAAGTTGGGAAGGGACGATGCGGCTCGTTTGGTTGATATTATTTAATAAGATCACTTCGCCCGCACCGTCTGTTTTTTTTATATAAGTGCTATCGCATCTCGTATAGCCTGTGGTGAAATTACTATTACAATCGCGTAAGAAACTACGTGAATTTTTTGGTGGCAACGGTAGATTGACGGGAATCGTTTGTTTGACAATCTTCCATCGGCTTATTATTTACAATATATACGTTCGTTTAAAATATAAATCACCGTGACTGATATTTCACTTATAATTATTTACGACATTAACCTTTTTGTATCGATGCAATAACTTGTCAAAAAGTCTGCTCTTGTACGTTAGGAATACTTATACGAGTGCGCAGTGTACATGTAATCCGATGCGAGAATATTTTTGTGGTTATCTTTTGAATGAATCTTCGCTTTGTCAAAGTCAAGAAGAAATTAGCGAATTCAATATTGAACAATTGGATAGGATAATAGAGATATTTTATTTGCTTTTTTACAGTGTTGTAGGGATAGCCAATTATATACGATTAATTTTTCTTTGTAAACATGTTGCATGAGATTTTGTAGGATCAAAATTATATCAACTATTTTATTTGATGTTGACTAATGTCTAAATTAGAGTTTATACGCGTATACTTATGAGAAGTTTATATATTTTTTGCTGAGCTTGTAAATATTAAATATGTACAACATTGTTTTGAAATAAGACAACCAACGCCATAATAAGAGTATCCTTCGTTTGTTTGTTTACTATTCTGTAAATAAAAGACAAATAATTTTACTGCAGTCGTGTCCAATTTGGCATCGATATCTCAATAAAAATAATAATAATAAAGCAACGGCACATTTTTTAAATATCTACGTAATCTTCCAACGCACATTCACGAAAATATACACGGATACTGGTGGTGGAATTGCCACGAACGAATTTCATTGAAAGCCCTGAAAAAAATCTAGTCGCATCGAATATCGTCGACCTAAAAACAAAACTGAAACCGATACCGAAATAGAAAAAATAAAACGTTCTCGTCGAAAAATGAACCCCCTCTTCGAAAAAAAGCCGCTACGTAATACTCTTAGTTCGAGCAAAATGTAGAGGTATTATTAACGAATAAAAAAAACAAAACAAATTCGCCTATGTGTTTAAATTATAGTATTGGGTTTATTTTTCGACGGCTACAGTACCGCGAAGAACGAAAGTCAGGATCGCATGACGATGCGTGCAGTTATGTATGTAGCAAATGTCGCCAGCGCTACGCGCGATGTATATCTTGTATATCAATAAAATTAGCAATTATCGTTGATTATATCTTCCCATTATTTTCCCTCACTGCCTGTTTTTTCATCTTATCCCTTACTTTATCTCGTTATATTTTTTTATAAAATACTGTTTGTCAAGTCAAATAATTATTCCGTGTTACAAAATTGAACTTTCTCTGCGAAGATGACAGAATTCGATATTTATCTTGTTTAACTGTATTAGACACCTTATTGACCTAAATATCCTGTGAAAAATACGCGTTTAAACACGACCCCGACATTTCCCTGATTTTTCCGTTGCAACCACATAAAAAATTCTTATATTCCAACGTAAAATTATAATTGAATTGGAAAATAAAACTGTAATTTCTCTTTCCATTGCGAAATATTCTTTTTATTCAAAAGGCCGTAGAAAATGGTCATAGTGATAATAACATTGCAAGCATAGTAAAAAGAAAAAGAGTTATCAAAGTAGACGAACTCTAAACGAAATTGATACGGGCTGAATAATGTGAAAGATTAGTACAAAGAAATATTGTAAAAACTTGAAATGCATACAAATTTGTTGAACCGTAAGTCCTGGTTAGCGGTTAATAAAAAAATCTTAATGGTCGTATCCGTTACGTGGAAGAAGTTTCCTCGACTTTAATTCGAGATTAAAGTCGATAACAAATAAAAAACGTTTTACGAAAATTGTTATTTTTCCATTATTATTTGAGCAGCTATAGCGTAAGTATGCGGACTACGACAGCTTATTACCCAATTACACAGCTGAGATTAAAAAAAAAACTGACGAGGTAAAATATTTTACTTGTAATTCGTACTCGATTTTGTAAAAATTATTAAAGCTCTAACTTGCCGAACAACGTTAGTTGATAGTACAAGTAATACACGGACAAAACTTATAAATTGTCTGAAAATGCTTTACCTTGGAAGCTGAACTTTAGCCGTAAGTTAGGAGTTGATTTTCAACTACCTTAGTTAATCTCCAAGGCAAGTATCACGCTAAACTTTCAAAGGAGCACTTAATTTTCCTCTTCGAAACGCAAACAATACCGGATGTTAATTCATCCCCGAAAAAGTGCACCATCAAAAAAAAGAAGGCACGCTTTCGTTACGAGGCAAGCGAATAATTGAAAATTCAAGCGAGCGTAACGAGGGCAAATTGTTATGACCTTGGGAAATGGCTGGCGGAAGAGGAAGAGATAAATAGAGGCCGATACGGCTGCAGGGAAAATTGAATAAAACGGCCTCTCGTTACTTGGAAAACAACGAAAAAAATCTTCTTCGGAAAAAAAATGCTCACTGACGGAGGGAGGCAATCTTACCGGACGCCTGGGGCTAATTTTCTTTTGAGGAATTCTGGATTAAAATTGCATCGCTAGGAACAAAGTGGCAAAACCAACCCGCACACGAATTAGCGACGGCTGAATAAAAAATATGCCTCTGAAATATACGCCCGCATTTTTTCCATTTGCGAGTTGTGCTGGTTTTTTCTTTTTCCGCTTTTTTGTTCGCGGTGCGCTTTCGCTTTTACAGAGTTCCCGCGAGACGAGTTAATAAGTCTGCGTTATTAGATGGAAAAATGTTGCGATGTTCATCCTTTGGTCATACCATTGACGTTGCCATCGTCGTCGTACACACGAGCATTAAACTATTGTAACGCGTACAGCGAAAACAAGGCTAGCGTACCGATTAAAAATGTCGGTTGGATCACGAAATAATTCAACGTATTGACGGTCAAATCACATACGCTCGGTATAAAACATACTCGAATTCGCGTTTTCCTTTTTTTTCGCATTATCCATTCCTTCAACTCTTTTTCACTTGTTCCAGCAGTGATAAAGGACTGCGGGAGTCGTGAAATAAATATCAAGATAACGTATATATACGCCCGAGAGCAATGCGGTTTTCTTCTGGTCTGTCGTTTTGCGTCATGCTTTCCGTGAAGTATGTGCATCGCATGCTTTTATTATTTTATAAAATAGTCGCATTTCAGTATTAAAAGATTGCAATAGAATTATTTACTTCGGAAAGCCGCCTGTAAATACAGATTTTTTTTATCGAAATTGAGCTTTTCACAAATTTCGACTAATTATCAACAACAAAATCTTACTTTTCAAACACTATTTGATACATCGAAGTTTGTCAAACTTTAATTAAGTGGATATTGGACTAAATTAACTCCTGCGTAGAATAAATTTTGACCTAGAGAGTACTCGAATAAACGTATTTAATTCCCCGTTCATTGATACGTTTTGTTTTTCATTTTCTATGTAGTGAATTATCCATTTGCTAGATTAGTCCATTACGAGCTGTATAAAAAATGCCTCCGTTTAATGTTATTATCGTTATTACGTAAGTAAGCTTGGTGTGTTACATCGAAATGTTTTAAAATGAAGAGAAGAACACTGGAATAATGACCAATGGTCGAGATCTTATTGCTACTACATCACCTGACACAGAGTTTGAAATTCACGTTTTTACATTCTCTGGCTTAAGGTTATGGACAGAGAATCTATTAAAATATCTTTAATTAACTGTACAAACCAGCCATCAAAATGAATAACGTACTTCACCTACATAAAATTCAGTCGAAAAAATACTCGAATAAAAGCATAAAAAGCTATTACGGTTTCAAATACTTCCAGCGAACCGACAAAAGAAAACCACAAGCGTATCGTGTCTGATTCGCCAAACTAAAGCTCATCACGAATACGACCATGCCAGTTTTAACATGACCGAAAAAAAAGGAAAAAATGCTCACAACGGGCGTTGGCGCGTGAAATTGTCGTGTATACGCGCGGCTGCTCGTGTCACGAGAGCGGAAAAACTGCAATTAATCGAGCTTGATTACCGCTCCGGCAAAAGTGTCGCTCGATTGAGAGGATGCGCAACATATACACACACACACACATACACTTACACCTTAGAGCTTTAGTTAATAGTACACGCCAAGCTTGATTAATGGCCCGGAGATTGCGAAGAAAATTGAAGTATACAATGTGCCTCCTCCTCGGTCTATTTTTTTTCGGCGTGGGTATCGTTTATTGATCGGTTTTGCTAATGGACTACTGATAAGAGAAGATATGGTTAGGTAAGGCATATACTTATAAGTTCAAGTTTTGTGGATAAAGCTTTTGTTCTACAGGCAATAATGTATTAAATGTATTTTCATTTGCTTTTTTAGAAAATAAGATAATTGACTTTGAAGTTCAATAAATTTTATCGATACATTTTACAAAACTGCCAATATAATAATTTCGTTGCTAAATAAATAAGGTTCTATTATTTACTATTACTTTTAGTGCAAAATTCATACATTTCTTATATTTGTACAATTGCCAAACATTTTTATCGTAATTATTACCTTACATACAAATTCTCAAAACTCAGAGAATAATAATTCAAAAGTATCACCATTTTAAAAATCCCCATGCTGGCTAATATCCAACATTCGAAAATGAAATATACCAACCTTTACTACTACATCAAGTCGAGAGAGAAAGAGAGAGAGAGAGAGAGAAAGAGATGGAGTAACACGATGGTTCGAAAAATTTTCCAGACAATTTGCCCTCTTCATCCTTACTACAACGCAATAGGTGCTTGCGAGAAGCCCCTAAATTTCTCTTGCGCGTACTTACATACGCGAAATATCTCGCAGCAATATTTATAACAGTCGCCTAGATAAATCCACTCTTACCTTGTATACTTTCATCTCTTTACTAAAAACAAAAAAAAAATAAAAGTTGAAAAAAACATCGAAAGTTGTGCATGAAGTTCTTATTGCAATGATTACGTCTCGCACCGCAATATTGAGAATATTCGTCGTGTGCAATATCAGCGGTGGTAGCGGTTGAAGTTACTTTTTTCTTTGCACGCAAGACAATTTTCAGTTATATAAAGTGAAAAGGAAGCTGCAGTCGTTACTTTGAACGGATTAAGTGCAATTTCGCAGCCGCCCGTTGCGCGTCTTTATTTTTCCTCGCGATATTACCTTTTTAGCAGGACTTCTTTACTCTCTCGCCCTTTTTTTCTCGCGTATTACGCACTTGGATATTCGCGACTCAAGAGTATTGCTGATTGCTTGGAAATTAAAACCCTGAATACTTTGAAGATATTTACGATTGCATTGATCAATGGTAGTTGTGAACGGGAAACTTAAAACGAATCACGACGTGTTCTATCAACGTTTGTTTCTACGGATTTTCTCGTATCCGCGTGCGTTTACATTTGCAAAACGTAATTTTTGTCGTCTTCGTTTATTAAAAAGCGTGGTTTTTTATCTTCATCAAACCAGACAAAAATCAATAGCGAACTCTTACTCGAGCAAAGTTCAAACTTGCAAGACCGACTAAATTAATTAGAGCCACAGTAGTAGCGCGCAGGCAAGTTCCTTCGTTATATCAATCATCCTTGCGCCGAAAAATGGTTAAAGCGTCTCACGTCGGTTTTAATAAGATTTTCGATGGATGCTAAAGCTGTCTTATAGATAATGGTGTTTGTTGCCGTTTTCTGTTATCCAAAGGTTCTATTCTGGCTTGTCAATCATATTTAAAATTTATTTTCATTGTCTATCAGTTCGTTGGCTTTTAACTTTATCAATAAGCACTGGCATTAGAATACGATACGAGATACTTATGAATATTTAACTTTTCCATTTCTTTTTATGCGTGAAACGTACTGTACTATTCCGTCGAAATATATATGGGTACAGCCGAGAGATTAAAATTCAATATTTGACGTTATATGCAACATTATTTTACCAGAAAATCATCTACTCGCATATCATTATACGTTAACGTTAATTGGTGTCGAATAACAATGAATAAATAATTGGCATCCAAAGATTACCTCGCTATGGTTTTCCAAGTACAAAAGATTCACATAGATACTAAAATGTCTCTCGAAAGTGAAACAATTAACTCGAAACACATCAAGCGAAAGCTATAAGCAATCACATCCAAATCGTTTTCATGGCACTCACACTTCTCGAGCAACTCGTTTGCCTTTCTCTGTCTCGCTCTCTCTCTCTCTCTCTCTCTCTCTCTCACTCTCTATTCTTGCTTAATTCGCATTCAGAGAGGCAGTAAGGCACACAAGCAGCCGGCAAATCGGCGAAAAGACAAGCTCGCGAAACTTTAGCGTTACGCACAATAAAACTCACTCGCTTGCGCGCCTCTCGCAATAAGTTTGGCCAAAGGCACTCGGGGTGAGAGAAGTTTGGAATGCTATGAGCTGTATTCGCGTTTAATTTTACGCGTACATAGCGGATTTACCAAGCCGATGATTGTTCACTGTACTCATCGTGAGATGTTTTGTTCTCTTTAACGGAAAGTATATTGCTAAACCATCATCTCCATTATTTCTAAAAGGAAGAGGGAGAGAGAGAAAGAGAGAAAAAAAACTTCGAACATACATATTTCAATTGTACCGACACACAAAAACAACAACTCTTGCCTCCTTCATCAGCCAAATCACCGTCGAGCACACAATAGTACACGTGTTTTTTATCCCTCTTTTCTATTATCATGTAGTATGAAAAGTCTCGGTCCATTTAGATACTGATACTCTCGTTCACTGCGGAAATATCAAAATGAATATTGGCATTGCGCTATATGTATGTGTATATATGGAGACATAAAGAGAGAGAGAGAGAGAGAGAGAGAATACATGCGAGCGCATAAATTCGTGACCACAGATCTTTTGGCAAACGACGCGCGTGTCGACGAGTTGAATATAAAGCTTATGAAGCTTTCTCGCAAGATGTGAATTAAAGATACAGACGTATTCATGGTCTCGCGCGAAAAACCAATTAGAGCTGCAACACTCCATGAAAATTCAACTATGCGTGGAGGCGTCTGTTTTCGCAGCTGAGATCGCAAGAGAGTCCATCGCTAGTTGTTTGCGAGAGGTTAGCACATTTCTTCTCTTTTTCATTTTCTTTTGACGATTCAAGATTAATGTATGAGGTTTTTGCAGCGAGTTCGCTAGAGCTTTTTCATTGTTGAAATATGCATTAGTTAACGTTGAGATATTCGAATAAAATAATATTGTAATATCGAAAGAGTTCCGACAGTGTTTGCCAGAATATAAATATACTTATATTCTTCAAATTGCTTCAAGTTTTGACGACTGATTTATTTGCGGTGTCGGTTATCCAGAACTTGAGGCGTTTTAAGGTATCGTTAAATACGTATTACCCACGTTAAATAGTTAATCCTAATTTTAATGTCATTCGAACGGCTGATCATCCATTATTTGACAATTTAATATTCAAAAGATTTGCCATAACAAGCTAAATTGCATGTGCGATCGATAGTAAAATTAAGTTTGGTGAAACCATGTACGTTCGCCAAATTCTTGATTGACTTGGACTTCAAACGTTACAATCAGAAGATTTTCTCTGTGCTTTTGTACGAGAGATATGTGGCGAATGGATTAACTATTCTGTGCATCGTTACGAGAATAAAATAACGCTAGGAGTGGCAGGCGCATCCAAGTGATCACAGAGACCAATTACTTTTTACGTTCTGACAGACTTACGATTGCCATTTAAAGCATTAATCTTTGTGATATTTCGTAAGGATACGTATGTTTACAATTATTTACTGTCGAAGAACAACGCGAGCAAAAATAACGTCACCCATATTTTTACGTATACTTGTCTTGCTAAATTTATGCGTACACGTATTATATACAAAAGCTTTGTAATTAAACATTTCGTTCGCAAAAAAAAGAAAAGCGTAGAATTCCAACCAGACACCCACAGACGTCGTTACGGTACTCAGTCGCGACGTTCATTTTGAAATCTACGTAGCTTTCAGTACATCACTGAAGCAGAATTTAAAAAAAGAAAGCTTGAAGCCCGCACAGTGTCAATTATTAATACACAGGGACACACGTAGTGAGAGAGAGAGGGGGGCACTCGATCGTTCTGGTCGCCTTTTAGCTGGAAGAGTCATTAAGGTAAGCGCCTTAGCAGCCCTTCTTTTTGTTTGTCATTAACCTATAGCATGTCGGACAGAGTGATTCTCTAGCCTTTCGTCCAGTTGAAATTTTTAAGAGAAAGAAAGGCTTGTCGTACGTCGCTTAGAGGTAATTGCAACTCTGAATTCTTCATATCAATTCCGTAAAAATTCTTTCTGAAAACCATAAAATTCTCCAAGTATTTGACGTATATATGTAATCCGTTTGGTAATTTTGTGCGAAATACATAAAATACGAAAAGCAGATATTCCATCGGTACGATTTGGAACGTCTAAGAATAAGAAGCAAGTATAAGCCAGGAGCGAGGGAGAGCGAAACTCCTTGGCGCGCGTCGTATTCGTTTATTTCCGTTCGTGTAGCTAGAAATGATGGAAGCTCATGCGCCCGGTCATTGTGAAAGTTTAATGATACCGCGCGAGAAAAAGCCGCTTAACCGTTTTTTTTTCATTCTTCTTTTTTATTCTTTCAATTTTAAGAAATATTGCCAGACAAAAAGAAAATATAATGCCCCAACGCGCTATGATGAATCGCAAAAGACTCTCATTTTTTTTTTGCATTGTGATTGCGGCCGCGGGGATGAGCTAAAGCTTTTTCTTATTTTTTTTTGTTTGCGCGAGTGATTTATGCGCGGTTAATGATAGCGGTTTTCTAGTGAGATAATGCCCGAAGGTACGAGGTATGATATCTACGAGCTTTAGCGCAGGTGGATATTGAAAAGATCAAACGGATAAGGGGTGCTTTTAAAATTACTTATAGACGAGAAGTAAACCGGAAAATTTTTCTTACGTATCCAAGTGCTGTTGATCGACATTTTCATAAGCGTTAATTCCGAGACGAATTTCAGCGGGAAAATCGTTGCCCTTAATCAATGAATATGTACCGATCGGATTATTAATAATATAATAAATGAACAAGCGAGTTTTAACAATTATATTTAACGTGATTATTATTTGACATTATTGTATTCACAGGCCATTATCTCTACAGTCGAAATAAAATTAGCGCAGAAATGTACATTTGGTCCGCCGTTAATTATCGTAATTAATGAAGATACATTGACGAGAACCTAATACGATACAATGTTATTTTATTATTCATTCGAAAAAATTGCTGAAATTTAATAAATTTCCGACTGATTACTCGCTGAACATCGGAGTAAAATCGAAATAGTGGAAAGTCGATGAATAATTGATAACCCCTGGAAAAATGAGCAGGCATTTGTAGTATACATTTTTCAACGTCATTATTATCGAGCGTTATACGTATATATGCACACGTACGTCGACGTGTATACATACCGCGGAAATTCGTAAAAATTCTTAGGCTCGCGCGTATAAATTTGCGAGCAGACGGAAAAGGCCTTATGAAATTCCCGAACCAGGGTAATTTGTCGAGTAACCGCGGAGGCCCGACAGCCAAACCAATAAAACTCGCGCTCTTCTCTCGTGCGACATTGATTACGCCTCGTAATTCTTCTTTCGGCTATAGATGATGAGTCCTATACCGTCCTCCTTCTCTCACTTTCAAGATGGGTAAAAACGTTTAATAACCATTGTTACGTGGTTGGTATAAGGTAACTGCGTTCACGAGCGAAATTGTTCTGGCGTTATCCGACTAATTCGTCGATTGAGTGATCGCGTTATTCGACCAACCACTGCTATCGCTTCTATATCGTTTACTTTGCAAACATAACGCTTATTTCGTGATGTCTTCCACGCATCATCAATGTTTCACGGGCTAATTTACGAACGAAGACATTCGGCAAATGCCATTTTACCCTCGTAAACCTTACTTAGCTGCAATTTGTGTCGTGTAATGAAAATGGGAAAATTCAGCTCGAATGAAATAATTAAAAAATACTCGTAGTAAATTTAATTAGCTCAAGTAGATATCTGCTCATATCCTGATTTTGTCCGATAATTTTATCAATAATTAGAAAATTACAAAAAAAATTGAGAATCAATCTTATTCAGCGTAACGTAAATTGCTCCAATTAGTTCAAATTTTGTACGTCATTGTTAACAACGAACGTTAATTCGTTATTAAAAATTGGAATCAAAGTGATGAATCTGCATTTTTTTGTAAAACGATACGCTGAGGAAAGAGACTTATTACAACATCTCATAATTTCACATTTTATCGGCGTTTACGTATAGGAAAGGGAGGCCAAATTTATGGGCAATTTCTCTTCTTAATTTTCATATAAGTTCGACGCGCACAAAGAGCCAGCTTCAATATTGAAAGATTCCTCACAGCTGATTTTACCCGCGGTCCATCTTTTTCTTTTTATTATGAGAATACTTGTGGTATTATTCGTTAGTCGCGCATAGTTCCTTACTATGGTGCTCAAGTTTGTCACTTAGACGAGATTGGAATTTTCTTCAAAAATACTTGCAAGCTTCTTGTCGCAAATTGATAATCTCTTATTATAATCGTTTAGTAATACTCGTTAAGCGTATATATTGCACAAAAATTAGTTGCTCCAAGGGTATTGAAATTTTAATAATAGGCCCAAAGTTTTTTTGTCGTCACATCAGTTGCGCTATTTTAATTTTCTTGTAACGCCATCTCGCAAACATCGAACAACAACTTGTTACGAAAAGAAGCTTTAAAAGGATACTTCGTCAACGAGCAAGTTGTATACATATATATGTATAAGATGCATCGAGAAAACCTATAATTCACTTTGGTCTTGTATACGTTCCAGAGTCAAGACAGATCGGATATAATTAATATCGCGTGAGGCTCCCTTCCCCACACGTCGCAGCTAAAACTTGCTAAATTAAAAACTTGTCCCATCAACAAAAAAAAAAAAAAAAAAAAATTGGCAGAAGAACGTTTCACGTGCGCGATAAAGTCGTTCAATTTATAATTCGCCGATAGTTGCTGAACTTTCGATAAACTCGTTTTGAGCGACGGCTTATCCATTGTAAACTCCGCGAGTCTTGTCGCGCGAGAAGCGTATAGGTATACGTATATACGTCTATTTTAGATTCTGCATTTTCGTCGCGCGTCAGGAAAATCTGCGACCACGCGCTCATCGATCATTCGACGTTACTCTTTGCCGAGACTATATTATACGCGTGTTTCTAAGTTACAGCGTTTTGCACTTGCGTCTTTGAAAAAGGATTCGATCAATTTTTAACTTGGCGAGGTAATTTCGTTTTTAATTTTTCACTTCTTTCTCGCCCGAATCCTCGATCGATTGAGCGACACCTCCGGATAATTAATTCATTCTTATTTTGCAATTGATCGGTGATCCAATCAACTGCATTAGCGTTTAATCAAACTATCGAAAAAGTTCGCTAATCTTTCCAATAACACATCGACGTCAATAATCATCCGATCGTCGCTCCTCGTTCGTTTCGTGAATAATTATTTGTTTGAATCAAAGAAGAACCCTGCGATGCTTTTCTTGCGTATTTTTGTTTCGAAACAAGTTGTACGCTTTCCATCAGACACGTTGAGCGATAACAATCAAATGAAATACACCGAAAAGTCTGATTCACGGCGGGGAAAGTCAGCGCACTCGTTTAAAAAGGTGCGCAGAGAGTGGAGCGAAACGAAGCGGTAAGGTAGTAAGAGATAAAACAACGGTGCCTTTGGCAAACTCGACAAACACGAAGCGAAAGGGAGAGAACGAGAGGGAGCAAGTAATGAAAAAGCGAGCTTACAACTTTCAGCCTCTCTTTAATTGCGCTTTAATTCAAACAGCTGTTTGCATTATGCAAAAATATGAGAATGATCCACTTTCTCTCGCTCTAAACTTGCGAAAAGCCACCAACGAGAGATACGAACAGTCGGAGAAGAAAAATTCCTTGATGGACGAAGAAACTGATGGAGACTTGGGCGAAAGAGAGCGAGAGAGGATCATTTAACGAATTAACAATTATAATCCGCCATTTGAACTCGGTACCCCGAGAGATTAGCATAAGCGATATCTCGAGAAAGAGAGAGAGAGAGAGAGAGAGAGAGAGGAAACTTGGGAAAAGGGAAGTATAATTTAGTGTCATTTCGTGAGGTGCTGGGGAAGAGGAAAGATGGATCACTTATAATGAGATTGAAAAAAAAATAAGACAGAAAATATGCTTATTTCGAGGACGGCGCTTTATAAACGAGAGGAAAATTACAATACGACGCCGTTGAAGTCGTTACGCGTACGATGTATTCATGATATTGCGCGGAAAAGTTTTCAATGAAATTTGTATTCGATATCACTCGAAAGATGAGTACTTTATTTAAGAATATTTCATATTTGACGCGCTGATTATCAATTTCGGAATATGTTGATTAATAAATGGATTTTTGATTTGTACCAACTATTTGAAATTATCTCAAATAATTAGTGTGAGTACTGACATAACGTGACGTTAATTGAAAATTGAACATGTCCGTAATTGCAGCAACAGCTAGTAATTACTTGGAATATTTTCATGTTGCGTAGGTTATCAATTAATTAGTTATTTTCATTAATTTACGCGAGTGCTCTTGCTGGGATATTACTTCGCGGCTAAGCCTAATTATCATGGTAGTCGTTAATGTACCTACGTATAGACACGCGAACAAATAAGTTGAACGATTTTTTCAAATTCACTCCATCTTATTAAAAGACTGCCAAGTTATGGATTATTCACGGTAGGCAAGTAGAAATCCTCTCTACTTTATCCCAAGCAGATAAGGCATTTCGTATTTTCCAATTTTCAATTTATTTTTTCAAAAGGCTACAATTTTTTATCTGTAACTTCGGAATAAAGAACACGCTAAACAGTCAAGGACCGTTAATACTGTTGAGACTAGTAGGTAAAAGAATAGAAATGGACGACGCCAAATAAACACAAGAAATCTTACGTGAAACGGTTTGTATTAGCCTTGTAATAATTCGATTACAAACATTTATAAAAATTATGTACATATCAAAATATTCGTTCGAAAATTAAATATTCATTTCGCAGTAGAGTCATTGACCGTTTCAATGAACAAACCTTACAAACGTACTGTCTGAATGTTTCATAAAGTCAATCCAATTTTGGATTTTATCACAATTGAAAATAAAGCTAGTTTTGTACAATACAACGGAACGGTACTTCGAACGTCATATTAAATAAATAGTTTCGTTATAACACATAATTGTTCGTTTTCGCAACGTACATTTTAATAGACGAGAAAAGGTAATATCAACCATTGATACGCATTCGCAAAAAAACTACGCATAATTGACTAGTGGCTAAATGAATGTTAGCAATAATCAATAAATATGTCAATAAATCGAGCAGTCAAACGAACATTTACAGGCGATGGGAAAATATGAAAAAAAAATAAATAAATTCAAATGCATCGCAACATTCACTCGACTTTTCAATTCTTTCGCATTGTTATTCTTAATTCAACCTACCGCTACTTCTAAACTTGCCTAATTTGACCCATAATCCATCGTCTGGCAAATTAACGTAGCTTCTCTTACTCAGTCTTAAAGGTATCTTAGTCTTGGCAGAGATGCTAAGCCGATAGTTCAATAAAATCGTCGTGAGCATCATTTTGGTGAGCGTCGTACATAATTTGACGGCGACCTTGGGTCCTTCGTACAAATTTTTCTTTCGATGATTGTGTCTCTCGGGATCAAAGTTTGTTGGATCATGCCAGAGTTTCTCGTCTAAATTAATACCTCGAGTGGAGACGAACACAAGATCGCCCGATTTAAGGGTACATTTCTGCTTATCGGAACCTTCGAACTCCACCGGTTCGTGACATTCCTTTGATACGAATCCCACCAGTGGATTGAGTCTTAACGTCTCGGTGATTACTTGATCGAGGTACTCCATCTTTTCGTAATTAATACTACCGTCGTTTACGGCAGACTTCATCTCCCTGACCACCCTTTTCTGCACGTCGGGATACCTGGATAAGTGAAAAGCTGCAAAACTCGTCGTATGAGTTACGAAATAGTACGACTCTAATAGAAAAGCAAACACCTGAGGCGCGACCTCGGAACAGTTATCTTTCATTAACCAGTGTAAAAGATCGTTGGCGGCAGGTCCATTTTTCTTCCGATGCTCGACCAGCTTTCTAAACAGCTTTTCCGTGCTCCGAGGAACGAGTCTTAGCATCATGTATTTCGCCCAGTTTGGTGCGAGCAAACAAATCGCTTGCTTCAAACCATTCAATCTACCTGGTGCAAAGATTCTCTTCAAGGCTGGACCAACGTTTTCAGTCTTGGTACCCAGACCCACGGTAGTAACAACTTGTCCAATGAAATTTGACAGGATATTAGTCAGTTCAATCTCGATAAGCCCATTTTTGCGCCCGTCAATTTGACTTTTGAGGAAATTATTTAGATCGATGCACGATCTGCGAAGAGTATTGAACACCAATTCGAATCGTTTGTCGGTGAGTAAATCAGCCATCCATGTAGCGTCACCGGTAAACATGGGACACCTTTTAATCAAAGCGTCATTAGGATAGCCAAAAGCTTTGAAACTCGAAGCTTTCGTTTGCAATACCATCCTCGCTAAATTCGACTCTCGTACCAGTAACGCCGGTGTTCTCATGAAGTAAAATCCATACATACTTTTGCCAGCTGACATTTCGTACATCCTCTCGCATAAGCTAGCCATCGTGTCCTCTTGCTTGAACACGCATATCGTATTCCCGAAAATCAGGGTCACAACTGGCGTGTGAACGATCTTCTTGTGATGCCAGTAGTCATAGTTCCAAGTGAGGTAGACGAACAATGGAACGATAATGCTCAGCGCGATAGCCGCGTACATGTCGTACTCTGTCCAAGGCATCAGTGCGCTGTTTCTTAGACTAGACTTGAATAATACTTAAGCTCTTGTTGCAGAGCGACGTTTGTGCGTTGACGGTTAAATTTGTCGTGAACTTTGTTTCTTCGGATCCTTTTACTTTTCGTTCGCGTATTTTAATTTACATTTGAGATTTCACGACATTTGTTACAATATTCGATAATAAGTCAAAAAGAATACAAAACTTTGTTGCTAATACTTTTCTTAACCCTTACAGTTGATTCTCTACCTGCATTGAGTTTGCCTACTTTCGATTAAAGGTTTTTCAGACTACTAACAGCATTCAGGTTTGTTGATGACTTAAACGTTTAGTAACAAATACATTATTCGAATTATTGGCAGTTTTGGAGCAGGCGTACATTCATTCTGCTCATTGTTTCACATAGCAATACAATTGTTAACAATATTACGTAGATATAAAATTAAGTATAATCCTTTTTCAAACAAATTCACAATTTGTTCCACTGCTGACATGTCTTCGATCAAACAAGTCAGAACTCTCAATATAGCAGAATAAAACCGAATCTACTTTATGCACTTGTGCATAATAAATAGTAATTAATAAAATACTCGGGCGAGTAACGATCGAAAAACGCGTGCGTAAGCGCTATTCTTTTCAAATTCATCAACAATAACCAACAATTATTTGGTTTGGCTACGTAGTGAGGCAGAAACTCTTGCCACATGCACAATCTCGCCGACAAGAGTCGGAGATTCCACTACAGCTAGCATCTCATTGACATAAGTGAATACCTCTTATCACTTTTCTCCCAATCCTGACTCAAGTTGCGCTCTCTGCTCCGGGAATGCCGATAACCTCTCCGATATACGGTGACGGTACTATTTTAGGCGACTAGCTAGAAGTGTTTCGTTATTACAATTAACGTCTGTTATCGATAACGTTTCGTTACTTTGGTCAAAGAAATACCGTTTATGTAAAATTGATCATTACAATACCTCTCGTTGTTTACAGACAGATTCGAGGGCGTCCGGCGTCTTTTTTATTTTTCAATTTTTACAGAAAATACATACAGCAGCAGTAGCGGTTCTAGAGTAACTTTCGCCGAGTGGAGTAGACCATAACTATGGTGGCGACGTCTACGCGAACTGACCTTATCCGGAAATACGAATAATTTTCCGGAGCTCTTATAATAATTTCGAAAAAATATGTATAAAAAAAAGATGTCTAGTTATTTTGGTCGGTGAAAAAAGGCTAGTATAAAAGCGACAGTTTATTAAAGAAAAAACTTTTGATTATTTATTTTATATTTTATTAGATTTGTGAAATGTGGATTAACCAATCAGAAAGCTCCATTCGTCGTTTTGAATCTCGAATGGTTAAAATCAATACGGTTATTGACTGCCATTTTGGGCGTAAAAAACGATCGAATATTATTTGACAAAGAGTTGAAGAATGCGGAAAGCAACAAAAAATAGTCTGTTTTAGCAAAGTTCAGCTCGCACTTTTTACACCGTGTAAGTACTCGTCAAGAAAAAGAGTGAAAATTTGAACACATTGCGATAGCAGCAGTCTTGCTAAAGCGGAAAAACGACGGTCACAAACATCACGATGTTGAATTATCAATAAAAAACAGTATCAAGCGAAGAGGCCCTAGGCTGGCCGACGCTTGCAGTGGCGGGCACTGCTCAGTATTCTTATTTTCTCGCGGCGACGAGTCGATTCTGCGCGAGAGGATTTGTTATTTGTTATGCTATGGAGTCAAATAAGCTAGTACAAACGCAACGACTGAAAATCTGTTAACAATAAAGATTTTTCATTGAACGCGAGCTCGTTAAGGTGTATTCGTTGCGCTGGAGAAGTCCGTCTGTGTACATTGCATTGGTGAAGCACGAATAATTTGAGACAATTTGCCCCCCCAGTGTAATGTAACCTCAAAAGCTTGGCTGCATTCACTCACTTTATTGGAATTTCAAAATTATCGCTAAAATTTCGGTCAATCGAACATATTTCTAAAGTTTCATGGAGAAATTACATTGAGATCTCGTTGGAGTTTCTGTGTTATTTGATTGATGCTGCTGGTACATTACTTGGTAATTTTCATCAGCAAGTATTATGAGAATATGAGGACAAGGGTGTGAATTTTAGTGAGAAAATATACAATGGAAGCTGATAGCAAGAGTGCAGTTACTAATGAAACTGGCCAAGAGACTGACTCATTGGATGTAAACAAATCCAGTGAGGCAGAACTTTTGAGCGATGGCCAGAATGAATTGCAAGGAGCTGTGGTAAGAAAGTGTTAGATTTTGTTCTTTACTTAAATTTTTTGCTTCCATTAATGTGTACAAATTCTGATTTGTTAAGTTCTTAATATACAAGTGGTTTGCAAGTTATATTGTAACTAGTTTCAATTAATATATCTTATTAAATATTCTACATAATTTTGCAGATAATTTATGACAACGAGTCTCAAGAAGGACAAGTAGTCAAATTAATCACAAATGTGAAGCCTGAGGATAATGTTTCCGACCAAAGTCCTGATCCAGATAACGTAATTACACTTCATGCATCTTCAAATGATGATTCCAAAGATGAAACAGTTGAAGAAAATGTTGCTTCTGTACCAAGTCAGGTAGATTTAACGACTGTATTTGAACTTGTGATCTTTAGCCTAAGAGTATCAAGCTCTGTTACAACATAGGTTAGGATTAGTTATTTCACGTATTCAACTAAATTTTAGGAAACGGTCAAGTCGGAAGTTTCATCCACACCTGATGAACCAGAAGCTAATGCAGATGCAGATACGGATGACGATGAAACCATTGCTACCTTTATTACATCTACAGGCCAACAATTGGTATTATACGCGGTAGAAGATTCCGATGAAATATTTGCAGTAGCTTTGTATGATGAATCAGGAGAACCACCAACCAACTTCCATTTTCTCATGAAGTAAGTTAAATCCTTTTTAAAATACCTGATTACACAAGCAAATGCTCATGCAATTGTAAATTTGTACAGAGCTGACGTGGAAAAGCTGATCGGAGAAGGTGCTGTGAAAACGGTAAAAAAGCCTTCAGCTCAAGCAAATAGGCAGGCACAACCAATTGAGAAAAAAGAAGAAGAAATTAAATTTGAAAGAGTAACTCAGCTACCTACACCTCAGATTACAAAGAAGGAAGACATATTAGAAAAAAGTATGGAGGTCATCAAGACCGAAATTATGGAGATGTCAAATATTGAAGAAAAAGCAGAAGAAGCAAAGGTGCAAAATGAGTCTTCTACAAAGACTATTATGAAAAATCATAATGTTAACAATAAAACTAGTAGTCCAACAAAAATAATTGTTAATCAAACGAGACCAGTTGTCGGTCAAACAAGGCAAATTGTTACTCAAGTAAGACCTGTTGTAACTCAAATGAGAACTATTGCTGGGCAAACAAAACCAACTGTTACCCAATCAAAGCCAATTGTCACCCAAGCTAGGCATATTGCTGCCCAGCCAAGGCAAATTCTCGTACAACCAAGGCAAGTTATCACTCAACCAAGGCATGTTGTCGCTCAACCAAGGCATGTTGTTGCTCAACCAAGGCATGTTGTCACTCAACCAAGGCAAATTGTCACTCAACAAAGAAGGATTGTCACTCAACCAAGACAACTAATTGCTCAACCAAGGCAAATGGTTACTCAGACAAAGCATGTGATTATTCCTGCAAGGCAATACGTTAATCAAACAAAGCAGTACATCAGTCAGGCAAAGCCAGTCGTGTATCAGATGAAGCCACAGGCACAACCAGTTAGATCGATTACATCGCTGAAAAAACCTGTTGTTAGCCAGAAGGAAAAGATTACTTATGTTGTGCAGAATCAAGACGAATCATTTGTACTAGGTGAGTATCCAACAAAATATTAATATTCAATTAAATTAATTTACGAATGATTTACAGACTTAGACAGCGATGCAGAGATACTAGAACAGTCAACAGTGCAATATATGCTCTGCGATGATAAAACATCAGATTCTGAACTAACTTTCGACGAGTTACAGGAGTCTATACGGAAATTTAAAACTGGCAAACCGTCACCACGGAAACCAATCGAACCGCAAAAGCCAAAAAAAGAAACGATAACAAAATTTGCACCAACCATTCGTAGCACACCTAAACCGGCAACAATATTAACCTCTAAGAAACCGCCTGCGACGCAGATCTATCGGACGTACAAAAGTCCGAAGAAAGCTCGAATGACGAACAATCTCTTGCAAGCACATCGCAAGATCAAACAAGAAGTTGTCGATTCATCGTATGGTGATTTTGATGATGGACACATGTCCGATGACGTGTCTCAGAATAGACAAAACTCAACTCTTAACAGCTCGACTAGCGTGAAAGTAAAGCGTTCAAGAAAGCAACAGTTGACCGTTGTCAATCGTGGCGACTCGGAGATCATTATTCAGCCAGCATCGGCGTATTCCGAGGAAGAAGAGGAACCTGTAGTTCAGAAACGTCGTGGCCGTAGAAAAAAGAAAGTAGCTCCCGATCCTGATTACAATCCGCGTCAACCAACCAGGAAAGGCAGACGATCAGCGCGCTTCGTAGAAGTGATAGACATCGATATCGACGAATCCGAACGGTCAAACGTCATGGAAATAACTCTCGACGGTAAGAAAGGCTCGAGTGACAAAGAGAACGACGTGATCAGCGTTGGCGACACGGACGAGGAAGAGGGCGGTGCTCAACGTAAAAAGAAAATACGTAAACCAATGATGCAGTGTACCCACTGCATGCGCAACTTCCGCAAACGTCGCGCACTCGAGAGGCACGTACAAATATGTCCCAATTCACCGGCTTACATAGAAAAGCTCGAGGAAAGAAAGAAGCTCGGTGTTGACAAGAAGTTCAAATGCAAGTCGTGCGACGAGTACTTTGATATTGCTGTCGCTCTTGCGAGACACGTCAGAGTTGTTCACTCGCCAAGGAAACGTGGAAGACCACCTAAAGGTTGGTCCAAAGAGGATAAGTCCGAGACGGAGGAGACGGATGACAGCATGGATGAAAGTTCACCCGAGAGGGACGTCGGGCCCAAAAAGCGAGGCAGACCACCACGCAAGAGGAGCAGCTCCAAAGAAAAAGAAAAAAGGCGAGTATTTATTAATTTTACTAATACATCGTAATTGTCGAATTATGACTGAGATACCGTTTATCTATTGATCGTTGCAAGCATTTTTTTAAGTTAACGATAAATTCAATATTGAATGTCGGTATACTCACAATTTTTTACATTTCTAGCCCTCCCGAAGGCGAATCGAAATCAGAAATTTCGCAGTCACAACGAACGTCGTCAGAGCCACGTAGACGAGGCCGACCGCCAGGCAAAAAAAGCTTTTACGTGGAGAGGTCCGTTACTCCAGATTTGGAAGACAAAGCCACAAGCTCCGACGAAAAGAAAGCCGATTTGTCGCCACCAGAACTGCGAAAACGAGGAAGACCATCTAAACGAAATATATCGCTGGGCGAGGAGTCCGAAGAGATAGAAGATAAATCAGAAGATAAAAAAGAAAATAAAACAGAAGATAAAAAAGAGGATAAAAGAGAGGATAAAAAGGAGGACAAAAAAGATGATAAAAAAGATGATAAAAAGGAGGATAAAACAGAAGAAAAAATAGAAGATAAAGTAGAGGATAAAACAGACGAAATATCCGAGTCTTCAATACTGCCCAAGAAACGTGGCAGACCGAAGAAGAAAAGTATATGTAAGGATGAAGAGGCAGACACTGCCGATGGCGATGAGAAAACCGAAAGCTCTGCTGAAACTGCCACGGTCGAGCCAAAAAGACGTGGTAGACCTGCAAAGAGAATTTCGACCAAAGATGAGGAGCTGGTGGACGACGCAAAATCGACCGAGTCCGAAGAGAAACTCGAGGAGCAATCCTCGAAGAAACAGAAATTCAGCGAAGATGAGTCAGAGAAGAAAAGTGACGAGCCACGAAGGCGTGGACGACCACCAAAAGACAAGCCTGTCTTGATCAAAGAAGAGAAAATAGTGGAAAGCTCGGAGGCTGAAACTGAGATTGAAGAGCCACGAAAACGTGGTAAATTGGGGAAATCTTCGGAACCTGATCCCTCGAAGAAAATAAAAATAGAAATAGACGAAGTGGAGGAAGTCGTGCTCAGCTCAAGCCAAACTGGCAAATTAAAGAAGCTCAACTGTTCTGAATGCGGCAAATGGTTCTCTAGCGTTAATGCACTTAATAGCCATCAGCTTCAGCACAGGACCAAGAAATCCGGTATGTTGATTGTGTAGTGGTTTAGAATTGTACATTTCGAATAAAGGTAGTACTTTGTTGGTTGAGGATGATTGATAACGATTGGTTTTGATTGATTATTGGAGTGATTAAATGGAAATTTGTTTTTCAACGTAGTGATTTAATGTCCATGTATCCTTTGATCCCTTTGATATCCTTGAATTCTGGTGAACATACCGTATGAATGTACGTTAAAATCTACAGATCACGATGTATGCCTGAGACACGCGAACGTTCCCGTTATTAAAAAATCCAGAGTAACTATGTGGAATCCTGCTAAATCTACTTATACTTGATGTCTTACAATCAATTAAAATCTAGATAGTCACAAGTGTTTGCATAATAAAACCTTTGTCTAACATGGAAAGTAGTATCGAATTGTTGTTCACACCTGGTGAGTAATTATACTCTCCATAAATTGAACGTAGGCAACTTCAATAGAAGAAGCGACAATTGAAAAGCTTGGTAGTTTAATTTTTGTAAGTAGAAATAAGATATCAAACATTGACTTGTTGGAAAATCGTATGTTTCTCACCAAAAATATCCCAATTCAACTGATCAGAAAACAAGCTGTCGCATTATTTAAAGTGTATGTATTCCAAAGTGTAGATCGCGACTATTACTAGCATTTTAAAACTAATCCAACTAATCACTTCATAATTCAGTCTACCAATGTAACAACTATTGTTTTGTCTACCATTGTTTTTCGAAATAATTATAAATTTCGACAACGAATAACATTCAACTACCATCTTCAAATTACAGCCATTATGGTGAATCGATGCCAGGACTGCAATACTCTGGTGCCGATTAATGCTTTCGCTAAGCATATGGCAGCTCATCACGGCAAGCCATTAGCATCGACCTCGGCAACGAAAACTGATGGACCAAAATCGTCGATAACGACTCAAGTTCAATCGGCCGAGAAAACTGTGAAAGTACAGCGAAGTTTACGATCGTCAAACTAAACAGTGTTGGCGGTGGCTTATCGATGCGTCGGCGTTTATTTTCTGAATAGAGCAGTTGAAACTTTCTTCTTTTTTTTTATTTTGTTTTACTAGGAATATATTTTATCACCAATCATCGGTTCATCGTCATCGGAATATTTACTTTTTTATGGTTGTACTTTCGATTGACCAAATGTTACGTTTTATTTCGATTTTGATTAGGGCTTGGCAACTGCTTAATTCATTTCTTGCCGTCGCTGTTGCCAATTGGCTGAACTTATTTGTTATTATTAGGAAGTGTTGTAATATTTCGATATTGTTAGTTACATTGACTGCATAAATCATTATGGGAAAACTATTGATTTAATCATAATATATTTCTACAAAGAACTTTATTGACTAAGGATATTCATTACGAGGTACGGTTTTTGAATCAGTTATTACGACGTATTCCAGGCGAGTTACTAGACTAATAAGTTTCAAACTTTTATTTGTGTAAAATTAAAGCACAAGAGAATGCTTATTTTTATATTTGTAAAGCCGAAACTATTGGTACAATAATTTAATTAATTATAAGTTGCTTAATGTAACTATTATCCGTACAGCTTTGACGAGATATCAATTGAAGTGTCAATTATTCTATAACACGTACTAAACCTGTTTTTAAAAATTTCAAAAATAAATAAAATAAGTTTATTAACTTGACAACTTGATAACATTGTCGATAATTTTACAAATATAAATTAAGTCGCAGTAGATTACTAACAATCAGCTAGAAACTAAAATTTATTGTACAGTCAATGAAACTAAATATTTAGGAGGACTGTTATACTTTGAGTGTTCTCGGATTAACAAACAGCCTTTATCAAGGCTTTGGGAGCTATAAAGCATTAAACTGCACAAAATTTCTGTGAGTCGATAAGCCATGAAATAAAGGGAGAAAAAAAAACTCCGACCAGAGTAAAACTGTAAATACATAAAGCAACATATTTCAACTGATGTTTTAGTATCAGTAAACTAGGCTATTCAAGGTAATCATTTCAATATAAGAAAAAAAAATCATTAAGAAGTGTGGGTGATAGTACGTACGCATATTATATGTAATAGCTCGCGTAATCTTACAAAAAAACCAACATAGTCGTCAAAACAATAAAAATAATTAATAAAAAAAAATAAATAAAAGAAAAAGTTTAAGAGACTCGCGTTTACAATGTGAATGGTGCTCTTATTTTGATACAGCCTTATGTATATATAAATTCACTCGACAACCAATAAAAAAAATTGTAAAATCACCTTAGACCACGAATAAAGTGTATAATGAACATATAGCAACTGGAGTATCTACTGATTTCACAACGTCACTCAAGGAAATACCTTGAACGAGAAATTTTCTTTTCGCCAAACAAAAGAGAATGACTGCTACGTCTCTTTTGTTTGCCGAAAATTTCCTTGTCTCGCACGCATTGTTGCTTGTTTGCACTACAAGGCGTATCGCCTGCAACCATATAAGGACAATGCACCGAACATTTAACTGTCTTTCTTATTTAACAGTGTGAACGATTTGTGTGATTGGATTGCATTTACATTAAGAATCTGAATATTTTGTTTCGTTCCTCGTCAATACTTAAAACTGAATTTACATTTTCGTCCAGTTTTATAAGCGTCCTTCGTGACAAAAAACTTGCTTCAATAAAAGTTTCAACGATCAACGATATCGTTAACAAACTTGTATTTCGCAACGTCGCAAAGAGAGTCTTTGGAATACTTTAGCACTTTAGCTTTCGTCGTAACTTTAATGTTTAACAATTTCACCAGAAAACGATGTTTTACAATTAAATCATTCACCCCGGTATACCGTGGCCTCAAAGTCACTTTCATTTGCATAACGTTTAATAAATATTACAAAAAAAATCTCTACCAAGTGAATAAAAAAAATGCATCATAAGTATAACGTACTCGTGAATCATCCACGTAAGAATGTCAATTTAGCCAGAAGCGCACACACATTTCCTTCGATTTATATGCTTTACAACTCTGAAGGTCCACACGCGCACACAAACACATGTTGAAATATAATTTAAACGTCTGCCGCGCAGGTAATAATTGGTCATAAAGTTTCTGCAGCGCCTTATCCGAAATCCGCTGATCCTCTCCTTTTGTCTTGGCGAGAGTGAGAGACCGACTGACCCGCATACCTTAGCTAATTGACCTGTGAAACACAAGTTGAAGGTCAGTTGCTCGCACACGTGTTGTTACTTAATTGATTGCTATAACGACTTTATTTACTTTAGCATGCAGTTACGCCAATGATTATAATAATACTCATCGAGGGAGTAAGCGAAAGATGTGTTCGTTTAGGTATCGTTGCAAATAAATAATTCGATCGGCCTCGGCCTGGATTGCACCTCGAACATCGTTGCGCAAGTTTTTGATGTTTATTTACTATTTCTCGACAATCGACTTAAGTTTGTTGTCGAAAGAGGTACATTGTTGTTTTGACTTGCGCAAAAAAACAACTGCACTTGTGCGTAGTCGCTATGCGTAACGCTTGACACCAGGTCTCTTTCAACGGCACTCGACAAATACATGCTCGTTTAGAGATCGATCATCGTGAATTATCGGAATCAAGCTGTAAATTGAGTCGTATAGTTGAGTGCACTCAACGTCTCACCACTCGCGGTAGAACCTAGGCGTATTGATCGGACAAGCACGATCGACACTTGGACGTCAAAGACAGTGTTTCAATTTCCCGATCGTCCCGCAACGTTTCCAAGCCGATCGATCGCATCGTCTAGTAGTCGCTAGTAGCCGATTAAGCGTGTACTAAATTACCGTACATTAATAGAGAGTGTACGTATCCTTAAAAGTACAGCGCTAATTAGCCCAATGATTCGTTGCGATAATACACGTGCGTATGACCATCGAAAGTACAGTCGAAGGCGATTGAAATAAATAATGCGTAGCGCGGAACAGTTACGCGGACTAAATCACTATTGAAATATCGAGCGCTCATTACGTATGTACTGGGTAGGCAACGGAACTATCTTTTTACAAAACTGTATCGATCTTCGTTTGCGAAGCTAGTTTTCTTTTAATTTCAAAGTAAATTTATCAGCGGCCCGACACTTTGCGACGACTCAGTCGCACGCTAATAACGTTGCCTTGTTATTTCGAGTTATTTTTTTAAATCGCGTCACTCGTATCTCCGTAGATCCTTTTGTCGGTTTGCGAACCAAATGAAAGTATCTCAACAAAGCCCGTTTTCGCGTATACGAAAAAAGAAATGCAGTAGCATCTAAAAACGAGAGAGAAAGATCACTCCCACCAGCGTACTCGCAGCCTCCCTCTCGCGTCGCGCGAGAGTTTAATCCGCTCGCACGTGCCGCCGAATTGCGAGGTGCTGCCATCTTCGATAGCTCGCGAATCGTTAGTCGTGTCGTGCCGGTGTCTGCACAACTTGCAAACTCAAGTCAGTCGCTCGCGGACGCTCGAGCCAAGAAAATCACGGGATTTCTTTCGCGTGCTTTCTGTATATTTGCAAGTTTTACATACATACGTTGTACACGGACGCTTCGAGAGCTGCAGGAAACGATAAAAAGATCACGTTTCGTGGGCTTTCGTTCGAGAAAAAAATAAACAAATATAAATAAAAAAGTAAAGAAAGTTCCCTCGCTGTTAGTGAATACAACAAAAACAATTGTGAACAATGGTCGACGACACTTAACACCTAACGACAATGACGAACGTCAACAGGATCAGGGTGGTCGTCCTCGGCGGACCAAGAGTCGGCAAATCAGGTTCGTGTCATCTCTCACGTCTTTTCTCTCTTTGGCATTGTTGCGCGAGACGAGAGCTCCTCCTCCTCCTCGTCCTCCCCTAGTTGCAGACGCTATGTGTATGCGTGATAATGCTCGATTTTTCGTATCTAATTAGTCGAAAAAAAGAGAATCTACGTCGGTTAACCGCTTTTTTAATTAGACGTTGCAGTACATCGAGGGGGTTTCGTCGAATTTCCGTTGTCAAGGGGAAACGTTCAATTTGTACGTGACTTTTACAAATATTGATCAACGAGTATTTTTAATGCGATCTCGATGTATAAATAAACGAATTATTTGCACGCGAACGAGCTTTGCGAACATAACAATATTAATGTTTGCTTCGGTAGAAATAACGTTGAATCTTGGAAGGTTATCAAACAAGTATTATTATTCGCAAAAAAAGAAAGCACGCACACACGCGCACGCATTTTACGATATTACACAGCGACAAACGCCAAATGGAAATTCCTTCTCTCGAAAGTGACACTTAATCAAAATCAAAATAAAAGACAACGAAAAGACACACTTGTATACAATACACAATAAAATGTGCATGCACGAATTCCAGTGAAATCATGACTTATCTCCCGTTCTCACCCGCGCGTCAATCGACTCGTCGTCACCCACTGTCGCGTATGCTCCAATCTTTTGTGTTGTATAGCACAACCTTTGTCCGTGTATCCTTTTATCGCATTCGCGTGATAGCGAACGTTGTCGCTCTAATTCCAAATCCAATTAAGGAAAATGAACAAACAAAAAAAAAGCAGCGATTATAGGAAAAGCGGACTTTATCTTTTGAAAGCTCGGGAGACGAGAAGTTGACCTGGCGTTTCCTGCATCTGTACGTAAATATATTACCTCGAGTTTTCACTTTTCACCTTGCTCTCCGCTGGGCGAATTATTAATATTTTTCCTACGACTCGACGTTGACACTGGGAATTATCGAGATAAGCGCGATACGCTCTTTTCGAGAATAACGTTTTTCCTTATTACAATGTTTACTTTTGAGATTATATCTTTGCAAGTTTTGCCTATTTCGCGATCGTGCGTTGCATAATAAAATATATATGCACGGTTGAAATGGATTTCGTAAGGTGCATTTTTTCGTGCTTAATATTAATTTATTGGGTATATTTTATAAAAGCCGATTTTTAGTTGGCGTAACATTGATCGGACCTTTACATTTGGATTTCCATTGCGGATATCGATCAATGCTGGTTTGCTTTGCTAAGAGGAACGAGCGAAAATGTTTTCGCAACGAACGATCTACGCGTGATGTAACGCCACCAATGATATTTCATTTTCTTTCTTAAATTTGTCAAACCTGCCAAAGTTCTACTGTAAAGTGCAACGATGTTAATCGATCCAAAAACTCGCCAAATAAGCACCTACGCGACTCTTGCCCGAGACAAATTAATACCTTTGCAATAATTAAAAGTCGTTTAATACACTTTAATCGATAAATCAAGTTCCACTCATGTAATATTCAGTAGGTCTCAAGACGTATCAATTAAAACCGACGAAAAAGACAAGAAAACAAGTGAAAAGAAAGGCAACTGTAAAGTTCGGTTATGAATATTCACGATGACATTTGAATAAGTACGCAAGGCGAAATTTAACGTGGACACTGTCGAGAGATCGTTCGTAGAGACAATAATACATAAAAAAGTGAAAATATTCGCGTGCGCGTGCGACCCTTTTGCACGTGACTTTCTAAAATTAAGCGTGAGAGAGAAAGAGAGCATATAGCTTGACCGTTGCAACGTACATAACCGATGAACCATGTATAGGCACTTTAGACGGCTTCATCGTGACGCTACCGTGAAACTCACAGGGAAAAAGACGCAAAGACTAAGAGGAAGACAAGGTTAAATCCACGCACTTTAACCGCATTATCTTTGTGTGGTGTGCGCGAGATAAAAACAGCCATGCATCCCGTGCTATCCTCGCGCAAACGACAAGAGAAAACGAAGAAAAAAAAAGTAAGACCGTATCGTCTTTCGTTTAGCCCGAAAAATCTCTGACAACGCACGCACACGCGCAAAATTGCCTGGAGAACGCGAGAACCGTACGTGGTGTTTTTCGAGCGATTATTATCGGTTTCGCGCTTACGCTTCTTGTTTTTTGGCAATTCGTAAATATGCAGCATAGATCTTCGATTTATATTGCTTCGTGGAAAGATAACAAATATTTAACGAATTTTATTGTGCATATGTCGTCGAAACCTTCACAACCCATCTTAATCTTGTTTATAATCAATCAGAGATCAAGAGAGAGAGAGAGAGAGAGCAGCCTAACGAGCAGAGTGCACATTCTTTAAGCGGCAAGAAAGCGAAAGGGCTCGGTGTAGGTATAGTTTATAGAAAAAAGAAAGACACTTACTAGAGTTGACTTCGCGATAGCACCTTAAACGGTAGCCGTGCACCTTCGAGTTCAGTTTCATTCAAAAATGCTCTCGCGCCGAGCAAAAGACGACGCGAGCGTGAGAAAGGGAATCCCATTTTTTGTTTGCACACGGAAACGATTGCGTACAGGTGAGACAAAACAGTTATAATTGGAACTTTGAAGTTGTAACGATGAAATAATTCTTGGCACGAGACGAATCTTCGCCAAATACACGTTTCTCGACGAACAAAATAGAATAGTACAAAATAGTAAACACACGCGACGTAAAAAACTGCAATAAACTTGTCCGACAGATACAAAAATAGATCAGAGGACGCACGTCGATGGGTTTATTTCCTCCGAATTTTTTTGAATGGTAAATAATTAATAATATTTTTCGCGGATATCACTCGTCTGAATTTCAACGAAACTACGATCGTCTCGTTACAATCGAGGGTGATTGATTCTTAACCAGTGCTGCAATCTGCTACGTATATACCACACTTCAAGTAGCTCCCCGGATAAACGAACGATAAAAACTCGGGCGTTCAACGATAAGATTGCGAACATCCACTTAGCTTGATTATTATTTTGATCTTGATTTCGTATTGTCGGGAGTAAAGAGGAAGAAAAAATGACGAGTCCACGAGTGATTTACGACGATAAATTATGCGGGAGGCGCCATGCTTGCAAAGATTAGCGCCGCTATTACATATCGAATTATAAGATACTTTATCGCTCGTAAATATCGACGTCTAGACTCTATTAAAGCCTCGACAAGAGAGAGAAAGAGAGAGAACAATTTACATGCAATTTCGGCACGACATTAATCTGTATCGGGGCCTAATGCACGTCAAAAAGTCACAAGGCGCCGTCGTTCAATCTTCGCCTCGTAAATTTATTTCGTTGAATTGACCGCGATTTACGGGGGAATCGCGCTGCTGACTCGGCGCGTTGCTCTTTAAGTGATGTAACGTATAGCGCTGATGTTTTGGGCTTCTACCTTTTTAACGTGCTATTTTTTTATTTTACAAGAAAGGACCGACGACCAAATTAAATTAAGAGTTTTTTTGAAAAACGGATTATTCGAGTGTGTGTACCGCGAAAAGTAGTTGTGAAATTAGTCGAAACGCGTTAACGCGTACAACTCTGGCTAATGACCTTTCAACGTAAAAACTACTTTGAAATAACGTGTTCCACAAACTTTGTTCTCACGTTTAAAAATATATAACTAATCAAATTTTCTTTCATACTCGTAGTAATGTATTTGACGCAATATTCTTATAAATAACAGTTGTCGTGGTAAAATCCACTTTGCACTGATTATTTTGTTCGGTCGGCATCAACCGCGTTAATTACGGAAAAAAGGTTAGACGCAAACGTAACAACGCATCAATGATTTGAAAAGTAAACGCAATTCGCAAAGAACGATACAAAAAATCATCAAGTGAAACGTACAAAAATGCGTAAAACAATCCGAGACTGTACGGACACGCGACGATATTTATAACAGCTGCGAGACGGGGCGACGCAAAACATAAGGTTCTCCTTTGAAAATAGATTCTTTTTATACACGTTTCTGTCCGTCTCTCTCGTTTTTGTCATAAAGTACACGAGTGTATTTAATTTAATTACGTGACTCTGTGTACTGCTTCCTTTTTTTTTTATAATAGACCATTTAATTACGAAATACTTTTATGGCATTAACATACCAATGTGCGGGAAATGTATTTTAACTTGAACGTATATCAATCATACGTATCTCAGAGCCAATCTTGAAATTTTATTTATTTTTCTTTTATTTTGTAACAAACGTCACGGTGGTCGAATACGTATATATATATATGTACATACACACACACACTCACCTGTCCACCATTAAGGATCCCACAATGGTGCGCTATAGCGATTTGTAGCTCGACAAGCTCCTCTCCGCGACAAATTTGTTCTTGTGTGGCGAGTTTTTCTCTCTCTCTCTCTCTCTCTCTCTCTCTGTGTCTCTCTCGAGGTCTTTGACGATAAAAATGCGCGCGGAGCATCATTTTTTATAAAGCGCATATGCGATGGTGGTCTTGTACGAAGTATATATATGGTTGCAGCTGCTACTGGTATACTCTTGGTATTGTGAGCTCGGACAGAAGTTATTTAGTATTTTTGTAAAAGCTAAATTGCATGGTACTTTTCAAAGACTCATCTTTACACATTTTTCGTTTGACATATGTTTTCCCGTTAATCCTTCTTTACCCAACTTTGTTCTTAATCGAGTTATTTTCAACGGAGCAACACCATACAAAACAACTGGTAGCTGCACACGATAGTTCAATTAAAGGATCGATAAAACCAAAGAGTTATTATTCCTATTAAATTAACACTGAATTCAATAAAAGTCCATTTTTAATCCGAAATTTTTTCATCTCGGCCACGTTCCTTGACATCGCGAGCTGTTAAGAAAAAATGTTTCCTCGCGAAAACTCAGTCAAATATATATATATACAATAGCAATATCAGACAGGCAGGCAATATCAAAATCCACGAGTAACAATCATAGGCTCGGTAATAATTCAGCGGCGCACAGGAGAGCGCATAACTTACGTAAGCGAAAATTTTGCAAATTTCTCGCTCTCTCTCTTTCTCTCTTTCAGTTTGCGAGTACGTCCTTGCATTGAACTCGTATCCACAGTAATAATAATAGCACATTGACGTCTATACGAGCTTTCGCGTGTCGAGAGACACATGCAAATACAAAAGCCGTTGTCACCGTCGAATACGTTGGAAAAATTATCCCTCTTGCATAAGAAACTTGTCACGATATACACGCATCGAGTATTCCCGATGTAGTTTTCGAATTTTCAAAAGACGTCCGTCGTGGATAAAACCCTTACTACCTCAAATGTGCATTCCAGAACGACGAGTTCATCGCGCGCGAGAATCAAACAGCTGCAAGGTAAAAGAAAAAAAACGGCGATCGATCGCGCGAAAACACGGATTTCTCGCATACTTTTCCGCCGGCGGGAGGCGTGGATCTAGAGAGAGAGAGAGAGAGAGAGAGAGAGAGAGAACCGGCTCGAACAATCGGCTCGACGCATCGAAAGCGAACGCTGCTGTTGCTGCTGCCTTGCATGAGCGATTGAACTCCAATGTTGCACAGCTTTGTAAAGAGCTGTAAAGAGCTTTTTTCCAACAGCTGTAATAACTATTTTTCACTAAGAACGTCTCGGAGATAAAATGTTCTTTGTTACTGTCGGATGACGGAACTTTTGTTTATTAGTCGATAATTGTTTTCGTATTATCGAGAAAGTTGTAGTACAAACAAAAATGACTTATGAAATTAAGTACAAGCTTTAGTCTCGTGAAACTTTCATTGATCTCAAATCAAACATTTCGAAAGCCTCCTCGAAAAGCCATAGAAAAACACGGCGAATGAAAGTTTGCGATCGCTGTACATTATCCAGGCGCGCTAAAACAAAAACTGTACGTTAAACGTTAACTCACGACGGATCGTCAAACCGTTAAACACCTCCTTATCTCGAGACATTTGTCAATCTTGACCTTGAACGGGAGAAAAAAAGATGAATTTAAGCACGGTTTTAATTAAGACGATATTGATTCTCCTTGTAATTACGTGCCTTGTACGAACGAGCTTTAACACCTCGTCTACCAGCCTTCGTTTACACGCCTTTTATTGAATTATAGTGGTGCAAAGAGTTCGACGCGCTGTATAGTTGCGCCCAAGGTTACATCTCCTTTTTTTCTTGCTCGTGTGTTTGGTACCCTCGCTACGGGTATTTTATTGTGCCGCACCTTATGCGGAGAAAGGAGATGAAAAGTGCAAGTTATGGAAAATTTATGAAAGTACCTCGTGGTGCATTTTTTTTCGCACGCACGATCAATCATATCCTCTCGTCTGAAATATCCTTTGGCTGCACTCTACCGAGAACTCGCTTATCGAAGAATGCCAATTGTTAATTGAAACATTCTTCTTCTTTAAAAAAAATTTTTTTTATTATCAACGTCAGTTTGTTCACCAGCTATACCACGCGTCATAGTCGCAAAGCAATCGACGTTTTCGGCATTTTCCACTCACCCTCGTTGTTGCTTTTCCATGTCTTACTCCATATTGCACAAGCGTCTATCCAATTACAGTTGGTGTACGTGGAAAAGACAGAGAATACAAAAAGCACAGGCGCGAGTATGTATAACGAATGCCACGAGGCTTATAGAGTAAACGCTATGAATTTATGATCATTCGTTAGCTACCCTCTGGGGCGGTGTGAACTCTATAATTCAAAGCGGACCGTATTGATATTCCCTCGAGTAGAAAGAGATACGAAAAGTTGATGATTTATCGTTGCGGTATTGGTAAGCTCGATAATTCCACTGGCTGATTCCCAAAGTCCAGATAAATTCAAAGATTTCTGAAAATAATCCCTCCAAGGATAAGGCTTTATCGACGCGCAAAATATTATTTAAACAAATGTACACTCAAAGTATGGATTTTTACTTCTCGAAATAATCAAGTGGAAAACGTCAACGATTTGGCGAGGGTTCGGAAAGCCCATGTGGTAGAGGCAATTTCCATTTTGCCGCGTCGGAATCATCGTCTTTCAATTCCACGCGTTTCAATTCCACGCGTACACTCACGTGCAAGCAACTCCATCAACACCCCCTTGAAAAAAATAAAGGAGATTTTAACCGTCAACACATCCACGGATTTACCGTAATAATTAGGAAAAGCACGAAGATGCATGCATATACGTTCCTCAACCTAATTAACATCTCAATCACTCATCTACGAAGCGGTAATAATTAAATTCTCAAAGCCAAAAGGCGGAAATTGATTTCTCCCTCTTGTGTGCGCGTGTATGCGTGTGACCGCGTTGCGCGCAACGTCGTGACGCGCTTCGCTCTTTCTTTGGGGCTTTTTTTCCTCTTCTATTCGGACGTTGACGATTCGATGGGTAATTCGCTCGCGTGAAAGTGGCATATGCCATCGCCGAGCGTCATTCGTTCGAAACACGTATAAAGTTGATAGTTGGCCAAATTTTTGTGGTCTTTTTCGAGGGAGCGGATTGGGTTTCTCAGAGCTCCTAATTAAGGTCAGCTTTTTTACGAGTTGATTTCGCTAGCGACAAAGTAGCGCTTTTCAATTTCTAGCATAAAACGTACAATTTACTATCGACTGCTAAAGAGAAGACATTAATAGCCAAGAACGTGTTTTTCTTTGTTTGTAAATAAAATTGCGTGCTCCCAACGTTTGCGACAAAAAAAAGGAGAGTATCAATTACGCACATTTCTGTAGATTTGTCATTACGTAGCAATGGAATTATAAGCTACGCGCGGTATTTTCAACGATCGCGTATAAATTGTATCTGCGTTAGTTTTCGAAAACGTTTCGTAATCACGGGAAATCTATGTGAGAGATTTGACTCGACCACTTATGCGCATAAATTTAAACACTTTTACTCGCGCACGTCGTACATTTAATTAAAGCGCATTGAAAAGCGTTAAATTTTCAACAATTCATACGCATTCGTACGCTATTTTCAAACTAGTATATTTTTGTTCGATGCTGTACTTTGCCAAATTCAAGCCCCGAAAGTAGCGAGATCGCCGAACATGATCTTCCTTTAACGGAAGACACGTAATTTTTGGAAAATTGTTTACGGAAAAGTCTACAAATTGTAACTGCGTGAAATCTTCTCTTGGTGTATTTAGTACTCCGCGAAAGTTGAAAATACCAAAAGAATGAATTCCACACTTGTAAAAATTAACGAACACCCACTGAACGAGATCCCCGTGAAAGTCAAGCAACGTTCCGGTGTACATGGCGAAAAAAAATTCGATGCCGTAATTAGTTTATCGACGCAAATGAGAGAGAAAGAGAGAGAGAGAGAGAGAGACAGACAGACAGACAGGCATGTCAACAGTCTCTCTCTTGAAAAGTGTTCACGGCTTTATAACCTCAATTTGTTGGAATTCACATGCAAATTTTATGTACGGCGCCACACGCATTCCATTTACGCAAATCGAGATCATCCGTACGTGTAGGTCGTAAAAATTTGTTTTTCTTTGCATTCTCGCGTAAAATTATCGAATAGATCGAATAAAATATTGAAAAGAACCTATAAATATTTCGTATGAAAACGCGATATTTTTACGCGAGCTCGTTAATTCACGTAGATAACCAAGTTATATCTTGACAGCTTACAAGAATGTTACAACGCACAGCTGATTTATATAAAAATGTCCTTTAACATCAATTTACCTTTAAAATTTCACTCTTACCGCATCAAATTTTCGTATACTTTCGTTTCGCGTCGAGCATGTCATCGGAAGCTTGTAATCGCGAGTCGAAAACAAAAATAAATAAAAAAACAAGGCAATAGTCGATCTCACGCGTGCGAATGGATGTGTCGCACAGGAAGTGCACTGCGAAGAGTCGTTGTTTACCGTTAACGAACCTGATTCGCGCGTAATACAATCATACGCGCAACAAATGATTCTTCGTTTGAAAGCGAGTTTGAATACTTTGTAGTGTCTTTGTTTTAATTTTGAGCGAACAATCGAACGGGAAACGATATCTTACGAGCGTGCCTTCCTTTTTCCTCCAATGATCAGCCGATGATACCAAACTAAATATCGAATTTCAGCCAACGATATCGTGCGATTTGACTTTTCGATCATCTCACCGACTACTTTAGTTTAGTGCAATACGCTAGCTCAGACACGAAACGAAGAAAACTTGGCTGTACCGAAGGAATTCGTTATTAACGGAGCAAACATTCGTCGAACCTAACGACAAATGCATGGTAACCGATGATTGCAAATTGAATGCTCGCTTATGAAGATATCGCCGGTCTAAATTAGTCGATTGAGAAAGCGAATTGTAGGATACGTGATGCTTGCAGTTACGTTGATTTGAATATACGTACACACATACGAACTCGTGAAAGTGTACACAGTCGAATAGTGAGTGATTTGTTTCGCGGCGGCGCATACGCGCTACTTGATTTGCAATTGCGCTTTACCAAATGATCATCTAATTAGTTACTTGCTTCTCTTAATAGAGATGGCTAATCGTTGCGACGCTGTGTCGTTGTAATATTTCATCGTCTTCATTGTTTGCCTCTGGGAATTGCGAATAATATTAATAGACGTTTTTCCCTCTCGGCTTGCCGAATAATAATTTCAGTGATATTAATGGCTTCTTATTGAGATTTGCGAATGTTCGTCGTACTGTTTCTTTTTTAAAAGTTTTCTTGAATCTAGGATGATTTAATACCCCATTATTCATGGGCTTAAACGTTTCGTACGGAAAGTTTATTTATACGCGCTAACGTTTAAAACTTCTGTTGTTATACATGTTTTTATCGATCCCGATAAAAATGTCTATTCCTGAAACTCATCAGCTCGGCAAACTCGTTGATATTTCTGAAAAAATCTCGAATTACGCACATACGTGTGGACTTTTATTAGGTCGCACGTGTGCGAACGACGACGACTATGTGTACCAAACTTTCTCCGATAAAGCGTCTACAGCGGAAAATTCGAAGCAACAGGTGGTTCTAAAGACTATTCGCGCCGGACACGTGTTTGAATATATAATAAAATTGGGGTCAGCGACTCCTTTACACACGCGTACGGCCTTGCTAACGCACGATGCCATTACAAGACCGTCGAGCTGCCCTTATCCGAGAGAAAGAGTTTTTTAGCCTAGTTTTATTCCATACCGACTTGTTTAATGAGTATGGGAAAATGAACTTTCGTTTGGAGACTTTTTTCTTGCATTTTCGTGTTTTTTCGGTATTTGTTGATTGGACGATAAGAGAGCATTGAATACATCGCGCTTTGTATTCTAATCGCAAAAAATATCGATTAAATAAGGGTTTTATTGCGCGTATTCAACCTGAAAATTTTAGAGGAATCACCAACTTTTTGTATTTTTCCTTCGTTATCTCCAATCCAATGACTTATCGAAAATTAACGTGTAACTCTGTCGTAATGCCGATGCATCGTTTTTCCGCCACTGGATTTACGACGAGTGTTCGTCAATGGTACTACGGCAAGCTTAATTCGACAAAAACCCTCGTCAAATGAGAAAGAGAGAGAGAGAAAGAGAGAGAAGTCTAAATTAACCAGCGTAACAATAATGCTTTACTACCTTGTATTTTTTTGTTACAGCTGTGGTAGTGCGATACCTGACGCGGCGTTATATTGGCGAGTATAGCTCCACCAGTGGTAAGTACATCTTAAAATAAGAGGCGCGCTTATTGCTTTTACGTTCACCCGTTCTTTTGACGATTCCACTCCGAGAATATTACGAGCTTTCTCGTTGATGAACGATATTACTCTTCGATCGCTTGTCTGATTTTTTTGTTTCGTCTCGAACTAACCCTTCGGAAGCTCCCTGCCCCCTACAAAGACAGAAGGACGAAGAAGCCAACAAATCATAGGAACAATCGTCGCACGTTCTTCTTTTCTCCACACGCTCGACGGGGACGCGTACAGTAATATTAATCCACGTATAGGCGCGCATTATGCGTTAATACATCCATTAGTCCGCGTTTTCCGCTCATTACACGCGGGACGCGCTCGCGCGTACAGTGCGCATTCCATTGGGACTCTCTCTCTCTCTCTCTCTCTCTCTCTCTTTCGAGATAAAGTCTGACCTTCGCGCTTGCATGCTGCTGCTGCTGTTGCTGCTGCTGCTGCAAAAAGTGACGGGGCGGTAATTGACTCTATATACCCGGCGTTGCCGCCGCTTGCAACGCGTGTAGTCCTTTTATGCAAGCTCGCTTGATGGATGCTATAGAATGCCGCGGGATTATCGCAAAGCGCTTCTTTTTGTTTTTTTACGCGTATGCACGAGTCTCGAGGCAAGAGAGCTATTAGGTTCTCTATAGGGCAGGCTTTTTACATTTTTCTGGGATTCAATTTGGTATTTATAGACGAAAGAGAGAGAGAGAGAGAGAGAAAGAGAGAGCGCGCGCGAGCGAGCTTTTTTTGTTCTTTGGGAGTACTTTACTGGCCTAGTTTAGTTATGCGATGTACACGCGCGGCTATGTTATTTGCTGATACGCATGAGAGGACGATAAAGCGTTTTGTTTTTTTTTATTTTTATTTTACAACGTAATATATAGCAAATTATCGTATCGTTTCACGCAACAAAAATGACGAAAACCTTTCGTTAATTTTGCTCGATGCGAATCTTCTTGCAAATGCAACACTAATGAAGGCATTTAAATCTTGCGTTCGCAATAGCTTTCTCGAAAAAATTATTTTTAATTCCGCCTCCGGTATAATTGCGTAATTACCACGATGCCGTAGGGAAAAGGCAATTTCCCAGCGTAGAATTGGGGGAGAGACTAGAGTGCAGAGAGCGAGCGTCCGTTACACAATTATTTCGCGAAATATTAAGTGTCTCGCTCACTCGTGGTAAGGTGAGACCATCGCATATATACGTACAGTCCAAGTGGGAAATTTTGAGATTTTTTTTTGGCCGTTGTTCAATAATATCTTTACGCGCGTAAACGTTCGTTAGGGAATCATCACTGAAAGATTGAATGTTCTCGCGGTGAAATTGAATATTCGCCTACGTTTATTTTTAACGATATCGTTGGATTTGGAGGAAAATCATCAACTTGTTTAAGCAGTGATTCTAATATTCGTTTGGTTTGCGTGGTACTGAACCTGTCTCAAGCGATATCTACATCTAGATATAGACAACCTTATTTTTCCGATACTTATGTAGATACATCAGACGTTCCAAAAAGATTCATCCGTGTTTAAAAGCCTAAGTACTCGAACTTTCAAACCGCGTATAACACGTATACATGTATATCGCTCCGCGAGAACAACAACCGCGTGACTAAGATGTAAAACGCCTGGGGGCAAAGTTCAGTGGGGGCGGCATATAACGTTCAGTTGCATTATATAGCTAACCTTTTATCCCTTCTCTTCTCTCGGGAAATACATTATTCAAACGAGAATCCTACTGCTTGTTTGATTTATCGAAGCGACTTTTTCCACCGAAACATCCGTGTACGCGTGTGTGTATTTTGTCCCACCTATATAATATCGCGTTCTCGTGCTCGTCTGAAATTAGAAGCTCTTCGTTGCTCGTAGAGAGAGAGAGAGAGAGAGAGAGAAACTTGGTCGCATTCCTTTGGCTCGCAATAAAACAGCGTGGAAAAGCGTACGTCATCGTGGCGCGTTCTATCCCTCTCTCTCTCTCTCTCTCTCTTTCTCTCTGCCATAATATTTCGCCGCTCTTGATGCTCCTTAATGATTTATCGTTTCTTCCTTCCTTGATTTATTTTGTTGTCGGTGACATTTTTTTGATAACCTTATCCGATACGTTATCTTTAACTATATTTTCATATCGCGATGAATTGTTCGTTCTCCGTTTCAAGAATATCAAGGAGATCGAAAATTGAAAATAATCTTAAATATTTATTGGTGTCTCGTGGATGACGTATTCGAGATCACACTTTTAATGGCGTCGCGAAGAGAAAAAAAACGAATCATAGCATTCCTTACCAGCGAGAATTCCTATAACTGAAAACGAAATGTTGAGCATCAATCTGTTAATTACCCGCAGCTATGAAACACCTGCCTGTAAAACCAAATAAAAAAAAACCTTCAAAGATTTATTCTCGAGGAAAGACCGGTAGTCACCGCTGCGCGCATGTATGCAAAATAATCAAGTTTAAGATCCAGTTTACGCCTCGAGCGCAAAACTTTCGTAAACAAACGTCTTTGGCGCGCGCACGCGCGAAAGAGATGGAAATCTCTCTGTCTCTCTGTCTGTGAAAATTTTCGTGCCTAGCCAGCAAGTAATCACTTTGAATTACGAGCATGCTGCATGTGTCGCGTGAACCTTGAAAGTCGACAAATTTTTTTTTGTTTTGCTCCGTGGAATTTGCGGTGATTTTTTTAAGGGAAAAAATACGTTGGTACGCGATGGGGAAACATTCTGGCAATGTCATGGATTTCAAAATATACTTTACAAGGGATATTCTGTTTTAGAGAGATTCTGGAAAAAAGTTGTTTGATAAATGACTTCACAATTATATCGAAGCGATCGATTCACGCGCACATTTTTATTAGAGCATCAATTCTGAAATTAGAATTTTTTCCTTTCTGTAAATCCTCATAAATCGTCAAAACACCGACTATGTGTGTATATAAATCACTTGATACTTTCGCGAAGTGCGCGTTTGAAATCAATTTTTGCCATGTCGCTTTCACTGTCAACTTTTGCATTCGCAAATTACATTTAGACCAAACACTTGATACTTGGGTGCAAAACTCTATTCGATAGTTCAATCAATCAATCAATCAATCAATCAATCCTCTTCTCGGCGACTGCTATTTCACTCTCTCTCCCCGTCCCCCTCTTCTTCTCACATTGAACTTGAAACCCACTTGTTGAATTTCCGATTATACACACTCTGCCATGGTAAAAATGAATGGTTTGTAGAAAGTTATTTTATTTATTTATTTTTTCGCGTGCATAATTACTGATTCTAATCGAATTGAAGAATAAAGTTATTGATAATAAATTAAGGTATATCTCTGGCGCCGTGTTGAGGGAAATGACTTTCTAAATGGCTATAATATTAGTTAGAACGAGCTTAAAATATAGACTGGAAAAGTCGCGAACTTTCCTATCTGCAAGCCTATTTAATTTTCACTTACTCAATTCATTTACGATAAGTACTCTTAATTATCCATAAACTATGTATACGTAGTTAACAAAAAAATACAGTTTATTTATGTTTTTTTTTTGCTCACGAGGAAATTCTCGCGTGCACAAATACGACGAGAAAAATCACGAGCATCGCGCAGAGCGAAGATCAACTCGCGTGTCGCCGCAGCATTACCGAGCCAATAATTCGTGAGTGTTTTTTTTTTGTTGTGTTTACTTTAAATAGACCGAAGAAGTATATGATGGGATTAATTTATGATTTTCGTGCATGCAGTGTGCGAAGCGATGTTTGCAGGTTGATTTATCTATGGGAAGGGGGGGGGGTGCGCCATAATATTCCCTTGCGTACACATATATATATATATATATATGTATATATGTACGTATGGTTGGTCTGATGAATTATCCAGAGATGTATTCTTTCTTTTATGTTGAACGTGAACAATTTACATTTTTCCCAACTTTCCGGATATATTTTTGTCATTTTTGCATCACACATCACGTGATTTATCCCAAAAACGGAATTGCATCACGTTACTTTCGTGACTCATTTACACTGGTTGTCAATTCTTTTCACCATTTTCACGCGAAAAGAAAGAAAAAGCTACTAATCAATCGAGTCGATTAAAAAAAAAACAAAAAAAAAAGAAAACAAATAAACTATCAAACCGAATGTCCACGATACATCAAACGCAGATAAAAATCAGTTCCTCGATAATCATTAATCGCCAGTCGAGAAATCAACGTGCAATTCTTTTATTATGTTGGTTGAAATTGATAAATTATACAGGCAACCAAGCTCGGCGCATTTCCTCTTCTCGAATATCCCGTTAGAGCGTGGTTTATCGAAATCCAAGCCAAGGTCGGAAACCTGTTGCATTTCTGCTGCCCAAATCGGTGGCGCCCCGAAAAAAATTTGTAATCGCCGCGCTATATGGCTCTCTGATTGCTGAATTAATTTTATAACAAAGAATTAACCTTCTTTTCGAAAGTGTACATCGATATACGTGTACGTTCACTCATTGATTCCGAGAAAATTTGTATCACTTATCGCTCGACGATCGCTCATTACGACTCGTTTAATATTTAATAATACGATGTGTCGAATATGACTCGTTCGAACAAAATCATACGGGTCGAGGATACGTTTCTGGTGTAACTGTACGTCGATAAGGAGTATTTATCGAAAAAATAAATCGTTAAATTCTCTTTTATATCTTCATTTGTGAACAAAAACAATAGAAAGCATCGTTCGCGTTGCGTAAGATGTGTCTCCTTTTTGTCGTTGCGCGGCGCGGAAATCACGCTGTACTGTATGGTCTTATATTTCGCGGTCACGATCACGGCGTTGGGTAATAAAATTCGTGATCCTGTGCTGCTACCCGATAACAATAATTATTCTATGATGATCGATGTCTCGGAAAAAAAGAAAAATAAAGGAAGTGAAACTCGATTGCACGTATACGTACATGACAAATGCGCTTCTTTTTATCGGCTCACTGATTGACCGTATGTATATACATTTATATATAGGTTTTTTTTACAACGAGACGTATGTTCGACGAACGAAAGGAGAAAAAACAACAACAAAATGGAGTTCCTTACTTTCTTTCAGAGCGTTAAAATAAATGAACGAGAGCGTTATGTACGTGCGGTGAAAGATTATACGAAGAAATTCGTTTCGAAAGCGAGAGATTCTTATTGTCAAACATCCGTGATAAATGCGTGTCGTTTCAATTTGTAAATAATAATTTCATATTTTACGGAAGTCGATGTACGTGCACGTACGTTTGGATCGTTAAATTGTCAATCAATGACATTCCCATTTCGGAACGTTACATCGACGTCAACGGAACTCTCTTTTCCATTTCCACATAATCAAACGTCCAGATGTAATCGTTGAATAATCTAATGGGAGCACGATAAACTTATGTCACTCGCGCTCATGCTAAACGTCAAATAACAAAAAGGAAGGTTCACGCTCGACAGTCAAGAAATTGAGTCACGAGAGTTGTGTGTGTACGTGTGCATACACCATACCGCCCAAGCCCATAAAAGTCCAACGTAGCGTATAAAAGTCAAGCGTACACACGTGCAAATCGTGCGACATTCCTCAAGGAAACTGTTGTTCTTTTTCTCCTTTTACCTTGCCTCTTCCGTACTACAAAAAATGAAAAAAAAAAAAAAAGAAAGAGCACAGTGACGCAATATGCACACCCACGCCTTACAAAAAAGAGATCTCAGCTGATTTTCTAACAGACTGGTTTTATATTTCCGTTGCAGATTTTCTGTACCGGCACAGCGTCACCATCGACAACGTCACTACCGAGGTCGAAATCCTCGACACGTCCAGGTGCGAGGTAAGTTGATTTTTTTTAAACGTATAACGCGTGTTCTCGTACCTTTTTTACATACACGTATACGCGGAAGCACGTTGCGTTATTTTTATTCAAGCGATCGACTGTTATCTATAAATATAGGATTCGCACGTTCCGACGCTGTCTCGTACGCGTTCTTATAAGCACGCGTTCGTTTATACTTGCTGACTATCGCGAGTATTATCGTGCATCTGGGTTTTTCTCGCGTCGATCTTTTTTTATTTTTCTTCGGAAATGTTTCTTTGTCGCGCGTGGTTTACCCCGCGTCACCATCTTGTAAATATACAAATTGTTCGACCAACAGTTTTTCCGTTTCTTTTTCATAAACTAATAGTTCCTCGCGTGAAAGCAACAAGTTTCAACTGCATACAAGCTCACGGCACTCCGTTTACCAACACGCATCCCGCAGTAAACAAAAAAAAAAACGATACAAAAATAACCCAACAAATCTCAGCGTACACGCTACGACAATAAAAACAGTCTCTACGAAGCTCGATCTCGAGTGTCAATCAAGGGAGTCGAAAGTTTTTACCGCCACGGAATAAATGGGGTCGCTTTGCGGTATGGCCGAACGGGAATATATTATATATATGATGCAATAACCACCACTACCGCACATCGTTCTTCTATTCTCCCCGTATCTCGCGAGAGCGGGAGAGCTTTTATATTGCGGTTGCGCAATATTCTGGGTTATTGGAGAACCAACACGAGCGTGCACCCGATAATCGATGCAGTTCAAACTCCACATTGGACAACTACCTGAACGACGTAACGGTTATATGCTTAGCGTTGTTTGTTCGCACGGTTTATCATTTACATTGCGTGGCTTTGACGCATTTTTTTCTTGCAAAACTCAAAGATACAAATAATTGCCATGACCATTCGGTACGACTACCGTCATCGGCATTTCTAATCTCATCGTGTACGCGCAATATACATAACACAGGTACGACTTTTTAAACCACCTGCGCGCGCGCGTAAAGCTGTCGCTCGTCGTTGTCGCGCTCGCGCTGCAGGGATGAATGAAAACGACGAACGCGAAGCAACAGCGGTCGTCGACCTTTTGTGCCAGCCGACTTGCATTATAACACCTACAACCTTGCGTATATATACACTTACACAGATGCACACACACACACACACACACACACACCCATCACGGACAGATTCCGGTTCCTCAACTGCAAAGTGTGTGGGCACGTGCCATCGCAACTAATTGCTCTCGCAGCCGCCGTTTTTGCGCGGGTGAAATCCTTTCTCTTCTTATTCTTCTTCTTATTGTTCCTCCTGTTTTTCAAGATGGCTAGCGTGGGCCATTTTTTTAAACGTGAAATTGCCTGTTTTTTTATCGTAGACGGCGAGGTGTAACGGCAGAATCTCTTTTCAATCTTGGGTCGGGAAGATAAGAATCCTTTTTTTGGAAATAAACAGAGAGGTTGGCGCGAATCTTTGAATTTTTAGTACGTAATTGCACCTAATCAACTTTATAGTATAATGGTTTTATACTTACGTATACACGTAATTGTATAAAACCACTATTTAACCTTTAAATTATGGAAGCTGGAACGACAAATTTAAGAAGTCAGACCTCTTCAAAATTTGTAATTCAATGACACGAAAATTCGCTAACTCACTTGTGTCTACTCACTTCAAGAAAAAAAAATTTTGCGCGTTTAGGAAGTTTGAGCAATTTTGAAATTCGAGCCTTGGTTTTTTTAACATATATGGGTGTCTGGGAATCATTGAAAAAACTTTCTCACTGCGAAAAATGGTCGAGTAACGCGATACATTAATTCGACCGCAATAAGAGCGAGATAGAAAAAGAAAAATCAGTTATTTTATTTTCAAATGTGACAAACTTGTTACAGAAGCTCGTTGTAAATTAATATCGTGCCGAATCTAGAAGCGCACGAAACGTCGTTTTTATTTTCTCTCAAATGAACTCGAGGTGTCACACAATGTAATTCGAGAAATCGAAATATATTACTTAACTTCGTACTCTTCATTAAAGTCCATTTCGATAAGTATATGTATTTCGTGATACGTATAATGGCAAAACTCGCGAGATATATATATATATATATATATATATTTTCTGCGAAGCGCCAATTATGATAATTGATCGAAACTTGTATACGTAACAAGACATTACGAATAATAATAATTGTCTTTCGCTGAGACCTTGACCGTGACGTCTCTTTCTCTTTCTTTCTTGTCTACTACTTTACATTTCATCGAATTTCACGAGACGACGATAAAGTATAATGTATAGCTGTAGAGCCGAAGGGCAAATGGCATTTTTTTTAATTGAAAACCGCAAAGATATGCGAGAGAGTGGAGGGGGGGGGGGAGCGACAAGGAGGGACAGAAGGATAAGTGTGTGTACACCAACATTCGTCAGCAGTAATTTTGATGCTTCGACTTGACTCGCTTAAAGTTTTGTACTGTTTTTATTCCGTTTGGAATTTCATGGCAAAGATATCGCTGGAATGAACAATAAAAAACCAACCTAACAATCGATGTTTCAAATTCGTGGATAATTCTTTTTAACTAAACATAACATATCCAACTTCCAAAACCATTCGTTTGTATATACTGACCAAACAAAGTACAATCTATACTTTTTTCACGATTCGTTTTACGGATCGCGAAACCGATTTTCATTATTTATAACCCAGCAAACGCTGTAGTAATTGGCAACCAAGAATACACAGCAACACAGAATAAAGAAAAAAGTACAAGCCATTGCTATTCTTCCATAAAACAAGAGTTTGAAGTATATTTCTCGAAGAATAATCGTGTGTGTGTATGTCTCTCTCTCTCTCTCTCTCTTTCTCCCTCTCTTCCCTTCTATTTCATATGACGGTCGGTCGGTCGCGCGCACTTACACGCGTTTTCTCGGTGTGGAGCCGGCCGGCGAAAAACCAGTTGTAAGCCGAGATAGCTAGTCAGGTTGTTTTATTCTCGCGCGTGCACGCCATTGTTTTTTTTTTACTCTAAGTCTGTCTTTCTGGAGTCTGTCTTCAGCCTTGCCGCGCGTGCGATTTTCGGCTGCGAATGCTCTGCCATTATGGGAATTGCCTCTCTTCTCGTTTTTTTTTCTTTTCGACAGCTGCGCGAGATGTGGATTTTTTTGACCCTGAAATCGAACCCAAAGCATATTTCTCTCGCTAACGATGAGAGTTTTTCGCTCCGTTTAACTTTGCCCTCCGTGTGAGTGTCGCTCAAGTATACGGTATTTCCGTGGTTTTTTATTTTTTCCTTGATATTGCAATATTTTTAATGTAAAATAAGAATGCTAGTTACCTTTTGTTATAAGATAAGGGGTTTTATGACAATTGACAATTGACTCACGAAAAACGTACAAATTATGATATTTCATAAACGCACACAAGGAAAATTCTTGGAATCGATTCGAAATTCTCTATCTCGCGAGTTATTTTTTATATATCAATTGCGTTTAATCGACGACAAAACGAACGACCATAAACCTCGAACGTGCGCAATTAAATTGAAATCCCTCTGCAAAATTCAAAATAAACCCCGAAGGATATGACGTAAAGCTCTATCCCGCCCACCCTCCGAAAAATGAATCTCATTTTTTGCCTTGTCAAGCAACTCATTTCCGTCTCTTATATATAACGTAGTCGCAAGCGAACAAGAGAGTTCGGTAGCATTTAAATATGCTTCAAAAGAACGAGAGAACGAGGCCCCCTGTGCCAAAACTGGTTTTTGGATTTCAACCGTGGGGCGTAATGCAATTGTTGTATACCTTTGCGTGGGCTTTCGCACCTGTCTCGACCCCCTTTATTAAATTTTTTTTGCCACGATAACCCGTGTATAATACGATGCACGAGTTTTTTTTTCTCCTGCGTAAGGTTCGACTAACTCGGGAATAATTGAGTTTTCTAATTCGAACGGGCGATAACGAAGTTACTCGAAAATGTGGAAAAGCGTTGTTAGGCGTTTTACGAGAAATGAAAGAGGGACGCTAGTGATATCTAGTACAACGTCAACGATGTTTTGAAGTTAAGATACATTACAGATGCATGCATGCTCGTTGATTTAAGCAGATCGAAACATTGAAAAGCCGTAACATCCGCTTCGTATAAATCCTAAATGAAACGGAATTGAAAAAGGTGTGAATTTATCACGCATCGCAAACAAGTTCGGAAATTCAACTCGGCTGCCAGTCGTTGCAAATTTTTACGATTGCCGATAAAATCGGACAGACGCAACTCAAACGGGGCGAGCTATCAACAGCTTCTTTTCAAAAAGAAAAAACAAGAGAAACGAATAAAAGAAAACTTGATCCTCCCGTAAAGTATCACCTAATTAGTCACGCTCGTCGCGTCGTTCGTTCGTTTAATCTGCCAGCTTGTCCGCTGATTGGATTTCTCCCTCTTTCTCTCTCTCTCTCTCTCGCTGTCTGTCTGTCTGTCTCTCTCTCTCTCTCTCTCTCTCTCTTTCGTATACGTAGGTTTGACGTTGTTTATCGGGCCGAATTCCCAACTGAAGAATATTTAAATTGGCCTATCAAGGACGCCATACCGAGGAAAATCGTCGCTGCTGTTATTGTTGGGGAGGGACTTTTCACGGATGGGAAGGCGATGACAACCGTGCACGTAAATTACAAGAGGGTTTTATACATATATGTAACGCGCACGCGAGATTAATCGATTTTAAAACGAAGGCTCGCGTGTGTCACGCCGTCGTAAATGTTTTTATTTTGTTTCTCTCCGTGGCCTATTTGATTTATTGCCGATGTCGCTGACAAATTATCATAGTAAGAGATTAACTGGCTGACGTATACTGAATTATTTCCGTCTCTATATCCATGTCGATTGAATATTCATCGCAAGAGAGAAGAGAGTCGAGTGCGAGATATTGAAATAGCTTTGGACGACGATCTAAGATGTAATCGAAATCGAGTGATTTTATTTTTAAGTAGATAACGCCTTGGCTTTGCATTCCTTCGAGGTTTTCCTCCGAAAACCCTGTTCCTTCCCGCGCGCGACGAGAAAATTTATCCTCGTCTCCTTCTCTCTGGCTCTCTCTCTCTCTCTCTCTCTCTCTCTCTCTCTTTCGCCTGTAATATCCCTCTCGCATCACCTGTTAACGGCACAAAACGACCGCAAGCGCGCATAAACTTTGCAAGCAAGCTCTCGAAAATCGTTAATTTTTCGATTGTAAATCAGCACACTATGCATACACGTGCATACAAACGCAGGTCTCATTACATGCAGCCACGTTAGAGATAGAAGGCGGGGGAAGGGGGAGGTAGCTTTTCGAACTCGCAGGTACGTACGGATGCGCGCCATAAACAATACCGCGACGTACAATACCGTTATCCGCGCGTGGCTTTCAAACTACGTAGCTTTTTAGCCGTTGGCTTTAAACACGTTCGTTTGTTCGGACTAACTGGGACAAACGATCGAGTTATCTTTTTAAAACGCTACCGAGGTTCGCGATTTTTTCATAGCTTTCGTTTAACGACGCGATCACAATGAAGACATTCGAACGATACAAGACTTTTACCAATGACTATAATAACGTTTACCTATCGAAACGTCCACGTACGCGTACACGCGTGTGTAGTTGCCCGTAATATCTTCGTTAAAATTCTCTAAAAAGGCATCCTTATAACTTTTGAAAGTTCCAATCGTAACGCACTCCCAAATATCATAATTGAAACCAATCACGTAGCCTATGCTGCGATGGTGAAAATCTCGCTGACTTTATGCGTATATACGTAAATAATAAAGCATTTAAGTCGATGAGAAAAACGTTGGTCAACTCGTTAGAATAGCGCTAGTCGACTGGAATAAAGGGAACTTAATTACCGTGCGTTGCGCAAAAAAAACAACAAATAGTCCCGTTAGCACCTGCATGTTGCAGCACATAAACCTTAATGAGACAGCCGATAATTGCGTCAGGTTTGTGTGTGTGTGTGTGTGTGCGCGCGCGCGATTGTCCGTCAAGATCGATTTCGCGTGCTCGCGCGCTTTGAATATACCGTTTGCCGCTGTTGCGAGTAATGCGACACTCGCAATGTCAGCGTGAAATTATAATGCTTACATACTTTGGCCAATATAGCCGCGATGATGATTTTTGACAGGTCGGAAATAACTGCGCTATTGGATATGTATTTTATGTACGTTGTACACACCGGTGCGAAGCAACGTGATTTTTTGTTCAACATCTCGACTTTCTTTCGAGTGTCGTGGTATCTGTCGCTAGCTTAATTGTGCTAAAAAAAGCCGTGTTCCTATAATGATTTTCTCCTCCTAAGAAAAAGTCGATCTCATTAAAGAGGATATATTATTCGTTAATGAAAAAAAATAGCTGCTTTATTCCAAATACAATTACGATTTCCTCAAATAGTCAACGAACCGCTCCATCCTTCGTCAGCTGCAGAGGCAAGTACGCTATATACACCGACAATACCCCTTACAAATCGGTATAAACGAGGCGGCTCGTTATATGCCACACAGAGGAATGCAACTTGCGCGCGTGCTATCATGAATATTATGACGATGAGCATGGGTGCCCGTTTGTCGGCAAAAGCGATAATGAGGCGTCGATTTTTCAGAAACAAACAAAAAGTTCGCTTTTTCCCGTGAAAGATTGCGTTTCGCGACCTTCAAGTAGTACAATGGAAGTACGCGTGTGGCCTTGGCTGAGTTTTTTTTACGACGCCTGGGTGTGCAAATGTCGATAGGCCAAACGTTTCTTTGCGTTCGCATTCGCAACACGTGTTATTCGTAAACCGCGACCAGAGAAACGAACTTTCGTTTTTCGGCAATTGGTAAAATATTGCGCCCTTTTTCTATTTTTCTTATTGTTGCAAATTAAAGAGGGGAGCAAACTCGATAAATCTATAGATGGCGTATCGGACTCGAGCTTTCATATAAATTATGCTTCACTCGCGCGTACGCTTCGGGCGATTTCGCGTGGCGAGGCGTCGCTCTCCTTCTCTTTTCTCCCAGCGAAAAACATGTATCTCGTCTGCAAGATCGCGATGTGCTCTCACAGCCGATATCTCTTCTTCTTCTTGTTCTTTGATTTTTCTGCTCGTCGAGAAGAAATAAAAAAACTCACGACACCTCGACAATTCGTTGTTGCTTCGTTTGCTTACGTCAACGAGACTTTTTCGGTACGCGTTTCCTCTTAATTTACGCTGCAATTAAACAAGCGATTGAAAAAAAAATGTACGTAAAAAACGTTTACTACAGCTCCAATATTAACACTTACATTACTTATCCGAATTCCAGACAATCCAACATTAAACGAAAAGGCAAGTCACAAACCCCGTAAATAACGAATCCCGTTACAAAGCAGTAAAAACAAATCATCAAGTGTAAATAAAAAAAAATTTAACAGTGACTTGACGTGTCTCGCCAAAATTAACTTCGCATCCCACGTACGATAAATCGCGCATGCGTGCGGGCAGACGTTGAAAAAATTAATTAACCACGGCACACTTTTCCATCGAAAATGCGGGCGTTGCTTCAAGGTCGTATATACAATTAACGAGAGAGAGAGAGAGAGAGAGAAAAAAAAGGAAAAAAACAAGCGCGATAAATGAACTGCTTCGTCGAGACTGTATAAGGCGGTGCACTTTGCACGTTTATCGCGATGAATGATTATTATAGTGCGTGATATATTTCGGGGCTAATCTTTGCTTTATGGTTCACTTAAGGGATGCGCAAGTGCACTTACACGGCATGTGCACCTCGGTGTCATATTTTCGTGGACTGCATAGCGTACGCGCAGAGGTCAATACGTAAATGGACTTGTTGCATTTGTATATCGAACAAACGCTTTTTTTTTTTTATTAGATAAAAAGGACCCACACACGCATGCTCTCTCTCTTATTCAGTTTATTCAAAAGGGTACTGGCTGGTTCGTTTGCAACTGGCAAAGAGTATATTATGTGGCGCAGATAATCGACCGTTCTTTTCTTTCGTAGTGTGTATATTATCGTTGAAGGCCAAGAAACTTGCTCGTCGCGAATAAAAGCCCGGTAACCTCGTGACTGGCCAACACAATTAAAGTCTATGTAAGAAAAAAAATTGCTGTCGTGAGCAACACAATAGCCGTCTCGTTACATCCATCTATAAATATATACTTGCTCGTCGTTACATCCCCGCGCACGAGAGTCGTTCATCAAACTCTCGCGAGATAAATCAGAGAAGGCTAACTTTCGCTTGGTATCAAGAAAAAAATGCTCTCGTAATCCGAAGGCGAAAGTGACGGTGGGGGAATACGTAATGTGTATATATGTATATAAATTTATTCTCTTTCAAGAGCGCGAGTTACTCGATCGGTAAGTGTGAAACTTTTGAAAGACTTTTTTTTTAAGCGTATCTGTGTGCGAAACTCAAGTTGGCCTCGACTGCACGGCCGATGAACTATCGGTTTCTTGGTCAATGTTACGCGCGCTGTACACTCTTCAAGTTCGTTCACTTTTTTCAGTGGAGATGAATGAACGCTCTCTTATATATCTGTGACGGAGGAGGTAAGATGATATTTTTTCACGAGAATTTGACATTTTTTTTCCTTTGTTTTACGAGCGTAATTGGATATTTGAGCAAATTCGAGGTCTGACGAACGTATATTTCTAAACGCGTAAGGAAGAAATGTACGTACCCGTAGTCATTTTGTAAAAATATCGAAAAACTCAAGTTAACGTCATAGTCATTTTATTCCTTAACAAACGTTGTACGAATATTCTTCGATCGAGAACCTCTTTATATCACGCGTATTCAACTAAAATAAACTGAATTTCAAATGGGCCATTTAAAAAGGGGGCACATCGACGACGTACACAGGCTGGATTTAATTTATTTAAGGCATATTTTAATTTTTGAAAACAGCTTTACTAAGCGTTAATAAAATCTTTCAACCCTGACACTTTTATATTTGCCGATACACGAAACGTCGATTTCAAATGCAAATGCGCGCTCAAACCAATTATTAGATTACACCGACACGTTTCTTATCGTCGATTTTCTTTATTATGCTCCATAGATTTTTTCGTTTACGTGCAATATTATTTGCATTTTTTTTCTCTACTCCGATTACGATCGTACGAGATTAGAATCGTAGGGCTTAGTCATCCCTTTTACCTTGTTCTTTTGCTAATCGGCCAATATGATTTCAGAGCTACGCGTGGTTTATCTTGAAAACGATCGATTTGGAAATTCTCATCTTTTTTCTTTGAACCCTGACAATGGTATTTTTAAACGTTTAAAATATTTTAAAATGACATATACGACTGACGATAAAAAAATCGTTAATTTTTGTTGTTGTTTTTTTTTAATTCGAGGTTACTGTGCTAGTGATGCGTATGTTTGAGAAACTTTTACAAATATCTTAAAATTTTACAAATTTTACGTTCGCACAATTTGTCGAAAATGTGACAAGATACTTATGAACTGGATGTAAAAAGAAAAAGCTACTTTGATATTGTCGAGTGTAAAAAAGTTTATAAATTAAACGACACGTACGAACACAAACTCTGTACTTTAATACTCAACTATTCACGCAAAAAACAAAAAACAAATAAAAACACACGCAATTAACAGTTAACAAAAATATTACACTAAAATTAAAAAATTACACGGCCAATTTCTCGCGTACTTGGTGCTCTTCAAAAACTCACATTCTTTGAAAGAGAGCGAGAGAAAGAGAGAAAAAAGACGATCACCACTCATGCAATATCCTCTTGGCACGAAACACGCACACAAGTTGACCCTCTGTTTCTGTGATCGCGCGAAAAATAGAACCGCTTCGCTGCGTGTACATGTCCTTTATATGGGAACAACCGTCTCATCGTATGCGTGTGTGTGCGCGCGTGTGTGTACGCGTATATCCTGGAGTAGTATACGCTAGGGTGACTGTCTTGAGCTTTTTTTTCTTCTTTTCCTTTGAAAAGGGTTGAGTTGAGCGTGTACAAGTTTGTTGGGAATCGTCGAAGAAGAGAATCAAAGGACAGAAAAAGCAATTGTACTCTCTGAAACAGTTACGTTGCTCGATTCGCACTAAAACATCGTGCAATTATTAATTATTAAAATGCACGTGTATACGTCTCGGACAATTCACAAAATTAGCTTGACACCCCGGCAATGATCAACAAAAGCTTGCAGAGCTCTAGTCCAGTTCTCCGTGGGCAATTATAAATGAAAATAGCACATGCGACGACGACGACGACGACGACGACGCTCATTCACGACTGTGTGCGTGCGTGCGTATACCTACAACGTAAACACGTCCTATAATCGCGTGCAAAAACAAGGAAAATCCTCCGCATCCGTCCTTCTCCACTCGATTGGGCGCGTACGTTCTTATAAATGCAATTGTTTTTTAGGCTTTTACGTAAGTAAGAGTCTAATCGTATAAGTAGTTTATAACAGCCAAGGAAGAGGTTATATAGCTCTGCATGAGCGTCGTAGAGAAAGAGAGAGAGGAAAACGTGTTTTCGTATTTATAGAACTTTAGACTTTTTAGCTCTCGCTTCGTATAGGTTAATTTGATAAATACCACCGAGTTCCTTCGCCTCTTTCTCTCTCTCTCTCTCTCTCTCTCTCTCGCGCGAGCTCACTCGTTGTACAAATTATGCAATCCCTTGTGTTGCTTCCGTCTCTTCTTCTTCTTCGTCTCTTGGGCCGGAAATCGTATTAATAGTACGCAAAAGGGAGGATTAGGTTTGCGAATAAATGTTAAGCTTGAATAATACGCGTACGTTTTTTTTCGTTTATTCATACGCGAGGTAGGAGTAGTAAAAGTGATTTTTCGCTATTCTTTACGGACGGTAATGATAAAGACACGCGTATTTTTTGCTACTGCAAAATTCACGTGTACAATTTATAAAATACTTACTTCTAATCTATACTTTCGATACCAAACGTTTTCAGGACTTTTAGTTTTAATGTAAGTACTTAATTACGTTTGCTTATCTATTATTTCAGTTTATTATGTACACAAAAAAAGAAGGAAGTAAACGTACGTTGAAATTTCTCCCACTGAAGAGTCGAAAATTCAAACGAGTTTGTAAATAATCGCTTTGAACGTACAACATTGATCGGTTATTAAAATACAAAGTGATTTCCGAGAAGTCGTTCGAATTCTTACCAACGTCACAAGCGTACTCTTTATCGTTTCAATATATTACAATTAACGCATGCGTATATATACATATGTATACTCGCAAGAAAGAAAGTTATACGTCGCAATAATTCCTTCCGAATTGATTTTTGATCATAACCAAAGGAAAGAAGAGAAAATGAAAGAAGACATACTCCTCTCGTTCGATCATTAAAAGAGAGAGAGAGAGAGCGAGAGAATCGTTCTACTTATATCCATCGGCAGAAAAGTTCACACAAGCGTATGAATTATAATGTTACACCGCGTATTTCAAAACGCCCCATAAACAAGCTCATTACGTGCCTTCAGAGAGAAAGAGGCGGCGTCGTTAAGTCGAGCTTTATATACACGCGAGAAATTCGGCACTGCTCGTAAAAATTAATCTCCAATTATTATATACAAGTATATATATATGTACGTATGTCTATTTTTTTTTCCTTCGTCTTTTACTTTCACGCGCGCTAACGGTATAACAATGTGTTTCGTCGTGACCATTCAAAACGTTCGCGCGCTTATTATTGCGCAATTGACGTGCTCGCGTCAACCTTTTATCAAGCTGTCGGTTAGGTACATATTATACGTGAAAGGTGAAGAGATGAACGACGTTTCATTGCATATATACATTTGAAATATGCTTTTGTCTTCTATTTTCGTCGCATCAATCGTTATTATCGAATTGTACGCTTTAAAAGTATATTTGCGTTGTTGCAAGTTGTTAGTCCTTCGAAATACTCGACTTGTTTCAAAACGACAGATGCAGTATCGAGATTAAAAAGTAGACGAAACGTCGTAAGAAGGAAAAACTGCCCGACCTACATACGCATTGATAAGCAACGTTAAAATCTATTTTTCAGGAGAACGGCTGTCTGTACTCGCACATAAGATGGGGAGAGGCGTTCGTAATCGTGTACAGCGTGACGTGCAAGCGCAGCTTCCAAGAGGCTCGCGGTTTACTCAAGCAGTTGGCCGACCTAAGACTGCCGTCCTACTTCACGGCATTGCTACTCGGGAACAAACGAGATCTCGATCACGCTCGGTAAGTATATACACATATACGTATATATAGATACATGACAATCGGAAAAATAATAAGCTCATCGTGCATCTTGATGTGCACCTTTTACATTTCGCGAGGTGACAGTGTATTATTGTTGCCTTTGTTCAAAACTTTGTTCAATCAAGCACTGTGAATCGCATTTATCAGCGTAGCTATTACAATCGGATAGCTGTGTTTCAACGCGACCCAACACTGTGTCTTTCGTTTAATTTTTTGCCATTTTTGTCCACAACATTCGTCGCTCGAGAAGACAAAGAGGCGTAATCGATTCTTCCTCGTGCGCTTTGGTTCATCGCGTATCGTCGCGTACACGATGTCCCGGGGATTTTTCATCGTTATTCGGAGTCAAATTAAACGTTTAACAGCCCCTTGGCTGGCAATTGTCTGCACTGTTCGAGCGATGGTGTAATGGGGTCGATTGTGACAGCGTTCTCATTTTTATCGTTCGTCGTGAGAAATTATTCGCTGTTCGATAGGTGCTGATTTGATTGGATGGCTTGGCTGAGTTTCGATTGTGTATGTATCCAAGTGACAATTGTAGTAACGCCTCTCGTTTAAGCGTTGTACTTTCACGACTGTACGTATTCGATGGAAGCTTGATTTCAACGACAACCTTGTTATAATGATTCTAAGAATGTATTTTTGCTCGAGGAACAAGGTGCCATTTTTCTAGATAGTTGAAATCATTGCTTTCTATCGTTCAAAAGCATCGACGGTATTTTGTTTTTCAATCCAAAGCATACATTAGACGGACGAAACGTTGGGTTGGGCAAAAACTGATTGATCAACAACAACGAAAACTACGTTGCGAAATATAACGTTCAAGGCAACTCCATCGTTATTATAGTTTGCAATAATTAAAAAAGAGAAATACAAAAGAGGAGAAGAGCGGTAACAAAGTATGCACGCGTACGTATGTCGCCTACTTGCGCAAAACGAAAGTGCTTTAGTCCGCGTGGCAATGCATCACGCTGCGGCGTCCCATTTTTCTTTCGAGAGAACAAAAGTCGCGAGCACGTGGATTTTGGTATCCTTGGAGTAGAGAGGGAAGGGGACGCCATTAATCAAAAGCGATAAAACGCTTTGTTAATTTTCTATATACGAAAAAGCTTTCACTGCACTACTTGACGATTTTGCTTTCGCCTGATGATCATGACGATGATTTGATTGATAAGACTCGTGTATGTGCAACGTACGCTATTCTTTGAAGGTTTTATATCTTAATTGGTTTGTTGTTAGAGAGAGAGAGAGAGAGAGAGTACGAAGGTTGATCGGTATAGATATTAATTTAAACTTGAAATTGCCTTGAATTTCTATTTGTTAACTTATGTGTTCGTATTACTGTTGGAAAAAAGAGTCGAGGAGCAAAGTAAAAGGGGAGTAAAAAGCTTGGAAATTCTGGATGATTATTGATAGCCGGTCTAACCTTAATCCCTGAGACGAGAAAGGAAAAGTTAACTTTACGCGTTTCTTCTTCTTATTATTCCACGATCGTAGCTGCGCGATAATGGAAATCGAGATCGCATTAATCACGCTATAATCTCGATATGTAAAAATAAGTTCTGCATAAAAAAAAAAACGAGCAAGGTAAAAATATTATGAAGTGTTATGGACTTATCGCGGATGATCGTTGAATTTATACGCGACACGAGTAAAAAAAGTCATCCTTTCCGGAATTTTCATCGAACTGGATTCCATTGCCCAATTCAATTGCACTCCTTATCGCAAATCGGGCATTAAGATTATACGCGCGCTTTCACTCGCAGATACAGGCACACACACACACACACACACACACACACATACATCCACGCGTGCGTGTACGTATATATCGTCGCATTATCTTCTTTTATTATGAGATCTCGAATTAGAGGCACATTCATACGGAGGGTAATAATTCGCGACGGGGCTTTTTCGAAATTGCATCGCGGCTAGAAAGTATATATACGTATATATGTACGCGTCAATGTAGTTTTCAGGCTTGCACTACACACACTTGTTATATTTATGCGATATGTGCCTCGATAATTTTCGAATATTTCACGCGCGCGGCCGTTATATAACACTGCAGTCGCGTTATCGCGAAGAATGTCCATTGCCAACCGAGTTTCACGTCGAATATTCTTCTTGATAAGTTTCATTCGTGACTGTTTGATGAAAGAACATCCAGATATGACGTTCAACTATATCTGTTTCAAACTATCGAAGAAACAGAAGAAACGGAAGAAAAAAGAAGACGTTTCTTCGCTGCATCCTGTGACAGCAAGAGGCGAAAGAGAGTACATCGGCTAGGCGTCACGCGACACTAATTACACGAGAGCGTACCCATATGATTGATCTCTTTGGACTCAACTTGCGGGATAATGCTAACTCAATCGCTTTCTCAAAGCTAGCGACATTATCATTGGCTGGCATCGACGGTCTTTTTCGCTAATTACCTGAACCCCATCCGTATGCCGAGTACACGAGCACGGATAAAACGACTCAATCGTCTCTTCGCTCTCTTTGCGAAGCAAGAACAATATATCCAAGAACAAGATGTTAACGCGCGCGCAAGAGAGAAACAGGTTGGCTATGTGCTACGTACACCAGTTATATATATATATATATATATATATATATATATATATAAAAATTTTTTTTTGTCAAGATTGCCGACACGAGATTAAATCGTTTTATTAATACTCGTGTATACGTGGGGTGTGTAACCCCGTTGTCGGATATAGAGATCGATTTGATGGCATTAGCCCGAGCGATTACAAGGTGATGAAAAGACACGACTACCTTTTCTCGGCTTTGTCGGCAGGAAAATGCCGGAATTTCCAATAACGTTCAATCTCGTTCTATAAGATATCCATTGTAACACGCGTGTTTTTCGAATTTTTTCACGATACATTGCCAAAAAAAACAATACAAAACAAAACAAAACAAAATCTCGATATTCTCGCATCTCGTTCTCTCTCAACCAGCAATAAAACAATCATATCGCGCGCGTGTCTCTGCACGCTGTCGTTATCGTTCCTTTGAAGCAAAGCCGGCACGTATATATGGGTCCTTCGCGATGATAAATATAAGTCGAAATTCCAACTGATAGCTTACACACATACGCACACTCACAATAATCACATTTAATAAACACATTCTCTCTCCCTCGGTAGCCTTTAAAACACACGAACGTTGCACCTGATCGATAGTAACGTTGAATGTGCCAATGTAACGACTCGACGATAAGCTTGACGAGGATTAAACGACATCGCGCCATCGTAATAGGCTGTATACTAGCTTTTTCTTACGCTAACGCTTCGTTAATTTGCACGCTTTAAAATAATTTGCTGGCGAGAGAGAATGCGCGTTTAATTATATGGATTTAACGTAGAAATTGTAGACCTCTAACAATCCAATTCGTAAAACAGGAAAGTTTTCAATATCGAACGAGCAAACAGGAAAATCCATCCCTACGACAAGTTTAACGAAAGAATAAGAAAACAAAAAATTCTTTATTAATAGCTAATAAATCGCTGAGCTACGTGTCAACGAGTATAACTTGCGAATAATATTACACGGTAGCTCTCTGGCGTATTACGCACTTCCGGCGCGATTGAATTACTCGCGCGCGTGTCTCTCTTTCTCTCTCTGGAATGCAGCGAACGCGTGAGCAAAAAAAAAAGAAAAAAAACGAAATTAAGCGGTTGTTTACGTTGGGCGTGTGCTCCGTTGTCATTTTTGGATTTGCGAGGCGCCCACGCGAGCATCGTAAAAATGACGAGTACGAGAGGAAATTGTCGTTTAATGGAGTTTCTCAAAGAGGCGTACACCTGATGTTCGCTAGAAGAGGTATGCGGAAGATGCGTAGAAGATTCGCATACTTGGATCATTCGGACGATAGTTATTATACACACGCGTCGTTTATCCATCTGTCAAAGGTACTTAATTCTTTTTTCCCCGTTTTGAACGTTAATTTCATGTGATTAGAAGTGGATTAACGTGGAGGGGAAAAAAGTTGAAAATTCCGATTCATTAAATAACCCGTCAACGTTGCTAAATCACATGCTATTAGAGAAAACATCCATACGTGCTAATGGTACGGAATGATACGCCTTTTAAACACGGCTGCAACTCGCGAGTCTCCGTACACACGTATACACGTACGCGCGCGCACGCGCCCATATATTCGCCGAAGATAAATCATACGACACATGACTCGGACGATCGTATTGGTTTTGTTGATGATAACCAAACTAAAGGTCAAATTGCATTGATGTGTTTCAGAGAGGTGTGCGTTGACGAAGGTCAACAATTATCACTGGCCCACGGCTGCCAATTCTACGAAGTAAGTGCAGCCGAGAGTCCCGCAGGTGCAGCACTCGCCTTTCAAGGTCTACTTCGAGAAGCACGTTCCGTTCAACTGTTACGTGCATTGCCTATCCGACGAAAATTGGGCGTCCACTCGGTATCGCGTGTACTCGGCACGATATTCGGCAAAAATAACAATAACAGCAACAATAATAACGGCAACGCAAAGGATCGTAAGAAGAGGCCGTCGTTAAGCATATGACGTCTCCTTTGCGCCCTCCTACTTGGTTCGCGTGGCGACGAGCCCGGCTGCCGTCAGGACGTCGTTGTCCTTAGTAGCCGTGCCGTTGTTGCGACTCGCTGACCCGTCGCCAAAGCGCACACGCGCGACTGTCGCAAAACAAATGACGCTTTTCTTCACAGAGGATTCTTCCTCTTCTTGATCTTTGGCTAGAATCAATGATTTTCTAGGTGATAGGTCGAAACTGCTTTAACGGCAAACGTCGTATCGTGAAATCTTTGGTAAGAACATTTTTCATTGACGTATTTTAATGAATTCATCGATCTATCGAAAGCAATACCAATTGGCCTTCCGTCAAAACGATATTTTTTAATCGCGAGTAAAATACGTTAACGAATAACGGAAAGACTAAAAAAAACAAATTCGCAAATTCACCGAAAGAAATGACGAATAAATCACGAGAAGAAAGTAAGAGCGTACTTTCTTTACGAACAATGAGGATAATTTGTGATAAAACGAAGAAGCACAAGGCTGGCCTTAGTCCTTCCAACTTCGAAAGAGAGAATTAAAAGAAAGAAAAAAAAAAGTAATCAACGAAGTAAAAGCGAAAGTCGAAACGAAACACCACACGTGGGTGGCACGTATGTGTGTGTGTGTGTGAGTGTGTGTGCGCGCACGCGCGCAACCGCGCAACCGAGCAACAGGTGAGAGTGGCGCTAATGTAAACGACCAAGACGAGACTCTGCTAGATATAACGAGACAAAAATTGAGCCGAGCCAGTCAATGACGTTTGAACATTTTGTACATATTATTGCACGATAATCGCACGTGGATTTATATTTTATTCGACACATAGCGTATCGCTTCCGGAGATTCCTTTATTTTTCTTTTTTTTTCTCTGATCATGAAAATAGACTCTCGTTCGATGAGTTACGAGCCAAGGCAAAAATGAAAAAGTAAACAACGTTCGATTCCTCGATACTTGTCACCAACAAGGAAACTCGCAAGTTGAGTACCGAAGCGTTAATATTTCTCAAACAAATGACACTTTCACGGCGATAACGAGCTCTTGGCACTCTTTCGACAAATCAAAAACGAAAGTTCAAAGAGAGAGAGAGAGAGAGAGAGAGAGAGAGAGAGATAAATATGTAGCGTTATACCCGTGCATCTTTTGAAAAAATAAATAAATAAAAAATCAAGTTTTACACGAGAAAACACTCATCAACGAGCAATCAATTGTGTGCCTTATCGGTGAAATGCGCTGTATCATCTGCCGGATTGCGCTTTTTTTTAAGTGCACTTTCAATAATCGAACAATAAGAGAGAGAAATTGAAATGTGATATCATCAAAGAAAATAACGAAAATTCAATAATTTTAAATTTGTATTTCCGCGCGCAAATTTTTGTAAATCTTTATGTTCCTAAAGTTATAGACGTTAGACGTAAGAGCATAAATGTCGGTGAGAGAATGCTGTAATACTAAGCGTCTAGAATTGTAAGATTTTGTATATGATTACTAGAGTTTAAGCGAAAAAGTTTGTATGAATCGTAGTTTTAAGGTCCAGATAATATTTTTTACTACAAAAAGAAAACACAGCGACGTACGAATTTTCATAATTGCCCATCGATGCCATTACACGATTTTACAACAACAAAAATGTATGTTATCTCGCAACAATTACACATTGAATAAGGCAATGGATGATTCATTGAGTCTTCTCTTGTCGAGCAATAAAAAACAAAGGGTATACGTCGAGACTTGCAGCGTGTATACATTTTAACATCCCTTTGAACCCACAACAGACACACGCAGAGAAAAAAAAACAATTTTTTTGTACTTGTAATACACTACACACAGACAGATGGTTCGCTCGCACACTTTTATAAATATACACACGTATAAACATGTTATGCACATTTATACATACCGACGTATGTAACGCTAGATTTTGTATCATAGCCGTCAGTGCCTTTTCTTTTTTTTTTTTTGCAGCATACGTAGACCTTTTTTACCCTCCAGGCCTTTCTACATTCCAATTGTATATCTCTTGTATATGACTTTCAGATATGCAATCTTTTTCCGGTTTTGCGAGGAAATTGTTCGACGATATAATAGAGAAATTGTATTTTAAGTGCTAGTCACTTGTTATAGTGAATTGAAGAATAAAATTCTTTGGTTAGTAAGATCGTCGTCTCTGCATTGCTTATTTCCTTGATTCCTTTCCGTCAATAGTCTTCGTTCATCAATATCACGACATTCGCGACGTTTTCATATACAAACGTTGAAACCATTGATCGATTCCCTCAACGTTGAATAACGTAAAAATCATACGCCATTGAAAATGACGTTATTTTGATTGACATAACTGTTAAAAAATACCAGGGTAACTTTATCAATGATTTCATCGTCTGATTGAGTTGCTGAATATGTAGCGCATGACACGGAAAACAATTCGCAACCATATATCATTCGCGTTAAAAAATGACGGAGAGTAAGGTACTTGCGTCGTTAATCACGAAACAACGTTTACACATGCGCGGGATTTATAATTTGAAGAGTACTTCGGTAAAATTTATCACAGATGAAAATAACGCTGGAAATTCGACAAGCGATCCGTTCGGAAATGACGGAAAAATGAAGAATTCCTCGAGTCCTTAAAAAAACGGAATCGTTCAAAGTCGAGTCGTTACACCCGTGTGACGCGTGTTTCTATCTAACTTCGTTATCGAAAAAAAAGTGTACGAGTGAAAGTAAAAAATAACATCTCACTTTCATTAATAACCCTTCCATGTGAGTATAATCGTTACGTAACGGTCTCCACAGCGCATCGGAATTAACGTTAATATCCGCCAATTTTTTTTTGTTAATACAGCGATATCACGCGTGTGCAACTCTCACGTCCTCTAGTTGACATTAATTGTAAGTGCTCTGCGTGCGCACGCGGGAAAATAACGACTTTATTAAATTACCGTGTTAATCTCGATGTTTTCACTTGTAGAACTCGCACGCGGCCTACCGCACCATCAATCAATCAGCTCGTATAATCTCGAGTGTGTAAACCTTGTTTTTCGATCAATCATTTGGCAATTTTTTTTATTAATATTATTGGGTTGATTTATGGTTGCATATCATTTACGAAGATGTAACACAACGTACTTTTTTAAGCATTCATTTTCATCGTTTTAAACAAATTTTTAATAAAATTATATGCCGTATAAGATAATCTCAGATATCGGCATATACCGAAAAATCTCGTTTCACGGATATAAATAAATTGACGATCATCGAATATTATAATCATCGGTGACCTTCCCTACGGAGCTAACAAAAGAAACGAAAAAAAAATTCGTCGTGCATATAATGCGGCATTAAAGTTAAACGCTATCGCGATAAATCAGTCTTTCATTCAGCATCAACTCTTAAATCTCTCACTCTTCCTCCCTCGTTCAATCTGAATTATTCAAAAGTACGTTTTAAACGTCGACTGTGAGGCGCCAGGTAAATTCCCGCATTCGCTAATATACTTTGTACGCGCGTAATTTTCGCACTCTCTTGCTAGAAGTCGAATAGTCATCATCGCAAACCTGCGAAACATCGAAAGAAAGAGAGAGAGAGAGAGAGAGAGAGAGGCTGTTAACCTCTCGCTGACAAATATGCAAAAAAAAGGAAAAGAAAAGACGAGACTATTTTTGATGCCGAAGAGACGCCCGGAGATTCATCATTGACGGATTATTTTTAGCGAAAGGATCGCTTGTTATTCCGACGCTTGTCGGTCGACTCCGATATATATGAGAGGAATCCGAGAACAGACAATATTTTTTTTATCACGAACTCCACTGATTTGTAGATCACTCCGTAGTTTAAATTCTTTCGTTGACATGAATACATTGTAAAAGATCTCGAACATCAAAATTAATTAATCAATTATATTCGTGTACGACATAGTTTGTTTGTTCGATTCTAAGACATAAAAGACTAATGTCTATTTGAGTGTAAACACACCGAAGCTTTAAAAGAATTTGTAGATTTTATTGAGTCAAATCAAGAACAATCTGGCGCCAGCGTTTAAAAGTATCATGATTTGGATGTTTTTATACCTCACGACGCCACATTTTTCTTTTTCCTTCTCGCGTCTTGTACGCAAACTTAATAAAATTTAAATTTCGACAGCAAAAAAAAGAAAAAGATAGAGAGAGAGAGAGAGAGAGAGAGAGAGAGAGAGTGGAATGAAATCATTTTGCGTGTGTGGACATTTTGACATTACGCGAGAGAACAACAAAAATGTTTAAAGATAGCACGGGATTTCGAAATGGTAACAATGATAAAACTTTTTTCTCGTCAGTTGTTACTTTTGTATATAATAATACACATGCGTAAGAGAAAAAGAGAAAGAGAGAGAGAGAGAGAGAGAGCGCGCGCGTGTGCGCGACAGAAAAAACGTAAGAAGGAAATACAATTTTCGTACGTCGCGATGTAACGGAAGAAAGCTTTTTGATAAGACGCGCGTCGAATGAAACTGAAAACGTGCTGAGTGTCTCGCGTTGCGCGCGTTTTGCTCTGTTGGCAGGTTCAGCGACTGGCTTTTGCACGTATTGACTTACTCGTATAGAAATGTGTTAACTGGTAGGGGAGATCTTTTCTAATCAGTCGAGAAATATTGTTGTGTACGGTCGCAAATGACTCTCCTGTATAATTTTTTTTTAATGTTGTCACTATTGATTATTGATGCTAATAATCTTGCTGTATTTAATACCAAACCCACAAATATAATATCATTTCCTTCAAACAAAAACTTCCATCTAAATCAAACTGTACCATCTCTCTCATGAGTCTATTTTATCATAAGGCAATACGACGGTCGTTATAAAAATAGCCGGAACAACTTCTCGAAGATTCACTTTTTTGTTGTTGCAAGCTCTCTCTCTCTCTCCCTCTCTTCCTCTCTACACACGAAGAAAAACGTCGATAGCCATAGGTACATATACTTTTTGCTCTTGCTTTGTGGGCAGAAGAAGAGAGAGAGAGAGAGAGAGAGCAGATAAGGCGAGAGAACGAGCGAGTGCGCATGCCGATTGCCAATCGGATTTATTAAATTTCTTTTCGATCGTACAAGCAACGCTTCAGGAACTTGCCAGAGATATACATTGCCCAAAGGAATATAACACTTTATGCATGGTTATGCGTACGACGTTCAAACGTTGCGTTACATTCGACGTTTTCCAAATGGATTTTTACGTATATACGTTTTTGTCAATGATTTTTTTTTTTTGACAAATGGCAAATCGTAAAATTCATTTAAAATTCATTTAAAAAAATAAAAAATCGGTCGAATTTTCCTTCCGTAACGAACAATTGCGCTGTAGTAAAGTATACGTGTACTTCGAGAAATCGTTCTTGGAGAGAGGTGGTTTTGTAAAAAAAATCCACGGTGCTCGACAACATTGTTCCCCCCTGTCGCGTGCAACGTCGCTCTTATGGGTAATAAATATCGATGCGCTCGGTCGGTCGGTTGCGCGCACCAGAGACAGAGAGGCGCATCTCTCTCGGTATAAAGAGAGCGTCGAGAGATGTCTTTTCCGCTTAAGATCCGAATCGAATCGTTTCAAAGGGTATATCTCTAGGTGCAACAATTTGCCGTCTCTCTTTGGAATTCGACGTCTTTTATTTATCATACGTGTATTCTTTGTTTATCTTTTTTTTTGTGGATCGATGCAAGAGTGCAACGAGATACTTTAGCCAAGTTTTCACGAGAGCAATTCGAGGATTGAAATATTAAAAATGGAAAAACCAAGTACGACATTCTCCATCCGTGACTCCAAATCCAATCCCAATCTATTCGTGTGGCGCAAAAATACCTCCCTCTGAGTAGGACAAAAAATGCTTTTTAGCAACTCACGAAATCTCCCCGAAACAAAAGAGAGAAATCGTCTGCCCGAAGAAAAAAAAGAAAAAGAAAAAAAAAGAGTTGCCTGTATATGACGCAACATGATCGCTCCGGCTAATCGTGAGCTCGTACCATATATACGTTTTATACGCGGTAGCAATATATTCGTGAGTCGCCACGGGTTGTCTCAGATTTCGCTTTCATCTTGCGCGTAATGAGTGAGATACACGTTATAGGCGCGGAAGTTTTTCCGTTATAGTACAGCGATACACACACACACCATCTCATTTGCCTATAATGTCGTACCGTTACTTACCTTTGTAAGTTATAGAGAGAAAAAAATTATTGCGAGGAAACAACGACGAACACTGGATATTAAAACGCCATTGTATGGTAAATATATATCGCAGGGAACCTTTGACCTGTTTTATAGCAGATTTTTCATCGCACTTGATATATATCTCGTGTACTTGTGATCTAAAACGCAAGGTGCTCTCCCCTCTTCATCTCCTCACTATAATATATGACCTTGGTTTGGCGATTGTGTATTGTATATACGCGTATTCCGTTGGACAAATAACAAAACGGGTGCAAGGTATCTAATTACGTGACGGATGCATCTGTCGACGGATGGAAAGTTGTACCAACGTGCTTGTTGTATGTCGTTGTGAGACGAGTACATATATAAGTATGCTTGAAGCATAGTGTATTTTGTGGGTTGGTTGCTGTGCGAGACAAGTGTGCGATATCTAAAATATTGCCGTGTTTCAAGAAATTGAAAAAGAGAAATTCTTGCGTTATTTATTCGATTTAAAAACGCATCTATACTTTGAAAAATAGTCACTCGAAACAATCTTTATCTTCAAGCACTAGGAAAAAAAAAGAAAAATTAAATTCCTCGCGGTCAGCGCTAGAAACTCTACTTGCAAACATCGATTCCACCACGGAAACTCAATACCTTCCTCGATTCGCCATTTTCGGTTGGTATTACTCGAGTTTGCACTTAACATTAGAACAAGCGAGTCTACGTAGCGAAAGGACTCGTAAAGTAAAAAAAAAGCAATTTATTTTTTCTTTTCCTAGGCAGTATATATAATTGACGGCCTCTCTCTCTCTCTCGTCGGCGAAGAGTGTAATAGAACTCGCGGCTATGAAGACGTTAGACGAGGTGTCAGTCCGGCAATGATATACGGCCCACGGCAACTATTCCTTCTCGCGGACGTTTTCCTTCGCTTTGATTCGATAATCGTCGGCTTGTGTCTGAGAGTAAGAGAGAGTAAGAGAGAGAGAGAGAGAGAGACAGAGAGAGAAGCTTAGAAGCGTAAAAAGCTACAAAGGATAATTTACACTTCTCTGTCAACTCTGCTATCATTTTCTTCCTTTGAATACTATGCAGTTTTTATCTTTGTTGCGTTTGTTCTGTGTAGATATGTCTTTGTTGCGAAAAGAGCAAAAAAAAAAAGAAAAATGTTAAATTGCAATCAAAAACTACAGCTTTTCAAAAGCTGCCCACTGACACCCTTTCCCTCGTAGCGTAGCGATAAATCAAGAAGCGCTTAGAGAGGTTTTGTAACCTCGTAAAAGAAAGTCTCTCTGTAATTGGGCCTTAGACTACTTGTCGTATATCCTTTCTTTCGCACACATACACATATTGCACTGTTCGACAATTATCATGTTTGCAGCGCGATAAATCATAAAAGGATGCGCGCGAGAAATGCTTTCGATTTAAGAAAGGAAATATAATCACGACATGAATGATGTTGACGGAAGTTCTACAAACTCGCTCTCTCTCTCTCTCTCTCTCTCTCTTTCTCTTTCTCTCTTGATATATCCGTAACGGGACGATCAAAGGGACACGAGGATTTATCGGTTCTCCCTTTCTCTGTTTGACCCTTGAAAGCGTGGAATATACACACCTTTTTTTCACTGATTTATCGAGCAAAGTGTTTCAACGTTTCTGATTGAGGATAGTGCAGGTATTTTTATTGCGATCAAACGATCTATTAAACGTGATTGTCTTTACGAATATCATATACTACAGATACTCAAAATAATCTTCCATTCAAGATACAAAGTGTACAAGCCGCAACCCTTTTTCGAACCACGTACTCCGCGAGATACAAGAGAAAAAAATCATATATACGTATGTGTACACCTACATTCCTAAGCCATATGCGAAAAAAAGGCGAAGAAGAAAAGAAGGATCACTCGGCATTATAAACACGGCGTAAACATCGGCACCTGCCGCGCGTAAATCCGTGTTTTAGCGGTTCCTTAAAAGGCGTAACTCTGCTCTTCCCCGATACATATACATATATATATGTATATTTCATGCTTTCGCGCACACCTGCGTGTACGTAAAGTAAGACGATATCTATGCTCTTTTACGATTGTGAAATTGCTCGGTAGCTAAAAGTAAGATGCTGAATCGTATGCACGTTTTATCGTGGGTGTGATAAATGTTTGCATTAAAAAGTGATTTCTACTATCGACGTATGTGGTTTTCAGCGGCTGATACCGCGACAAAAGTATAACGGTGAGGTTGGTTTCTTTGTTTCATCTACGAAATACGATCGTTTATTTATGTATTCTGAAAAGTACTTTTAATCAACAACGTGAAATAATCGTCGATAGAACGAAGCTCGTGTTAAAAAAATCAATCAATTCGTTAGTAGCATCTTTATTGACGAAGCTTTTCTATTTTAGCGCAACGACGAGCAATTGCAACGGAGCAGCACACGTGCCGTAAGAGCTTAGCATACGAGAAATAAGTGGCATTATTATTACGGTTTTTCCCGTCGGTGATTTTTAGATCGCCCGTAAATAATCTTGGCAGCAACCACACAGAGCACCAACAACAATAATAATTACCAGACGAATTAGCCCTCGCGTATACACATAGCACGAGGAAGTGACTTTGCGAGACCTCGTCGTAAAACCGCTCAAAACTACCTTAAATCACGGAGTGATAAATGACTTTTGATAACCGTTTCAGAGTCTACACGAGTGTGCGAGAGAGAGAGAGAGAGAGGGGGGATGCGAAATCGAACCACGATGTGGAATTTTAATGTCGTCTTTAAAATAGCGTTCCAGGGAAAAAGGCTGTAATTAGCTCGCGCATTCCGCTGGTACTCGCTCTTTAAATATTTATGAAATACATGGGTGACGACGATGCTGCTGGCGATTTCGTGATTACCTGGAAAAGCTCATCTTTTGCAAATGTTTTGAACAAATATATGAATAAAAAACCATCTTGAAATTGCAACTTCTCAATAAACTATCAAATCGAAAATTGCGTTCCGAAATTAAATTTTTGATCAGTTGCAGTTGAGAATGGAATAAATCACACGAATGAGTTCTCAAGATCGACGCGCATTCAATTTCACGGCATAAATAAGCGTCCGTTCGCGACAGCGATAAAAATAATGATATATCACACTTTATTATGTTGGAGTACCACTCCGCTCATATATTTATTTCAATAACTCGTGGAATGAATTAAACGAGCTCTCTCCTCCAACGGTAACTCGTTTCCCAATCATCGAATGATTTTTCCGAATAAAAAAAGCAAAAAAAAAGACCCACGTGCGTATAACTCACGAGTGTACAATAGACGCCGCGTGCTTTTAACAGAAAGACGGTATACTTTATTGCGTTTCGAGACTTTCCAAGGCTAAAACGCATGCCCCGTTTAATTTGTCGCTTGCAAGCGCTTTGTTGGCTTCCTTCGCGCGTATGCTTTTACGAGCTACTCGACTGATTCATTTTTGTTTATTATTAAAATATACACGCGCTCTTCTCAACGGTTGATTTTACTATTTTTTTTCTTTCTTTCTTTAATTTTCGCGTCTGTAATTGCTGTCACTGTCACGTTTTGCGACGGTGATTTTTGGCTGCACGACGATGCACGTGCTTATGATTAATTGATGCTTGCTTTTGAAAATACGCTTGTCGCACACGAGAGAGTTATTATTAATTTCAGGGATATACGAGTATGACGAATTGTACTTTGTCGATAACACACCGCAAATAAGCGCGTGATTTCGTGGGGATCGCCTGAAAGAAATTACGCGGGTATTATTTTTTTAAAACTGACGTTGCCAAAAATAATAGTGCACAGCTCAAAAAGAAAAAAGAAAAGCTTTGTAAACGAGTGTTTACACGTATCTTATCCCTTACTTCCGAATGCGATGCAAAAACCAGCCACGAAATAACGAGTGTACGACTTCCCTCCGAACTCCGGGTCCCAAACTCTTTATATCTTCCGCGCAAGAAAGTACGTATACATGGCGCGCCGATAAAAATAAGTCGTAAAGGAAAAACCACATTGGACTTCCTCTCGTCTTTTTCCGTAGCATCTTTTATTGCTTCCCTTTTCTCTCTCTCTCTCTCTCTCTCTCTCTCTCTCTCTCTCTCTTCGTCTTTTGCCGTTGCTTTCTTTATTTAATATTTGTCTTACGGAACGATGTATTAATGGACTTAATGAAGGATTAATTGCTCGATCGTATAATATGAATAATACATTTTGCTCTGGCTTTTGTCTTGTATTTGGGTAAACGTACTTTTGTCTCGGGTGAACTTATTGTCTCGAGACGTACTTGAAATATACATTTCGTCAAGTACTATTCCGATTTGAAACGTTAAATTTTTAGAATCGAAAGTCAGTCAATAGTTTTAGCTCGTGTACGTAGAAAAATCCGTACACAAGTCTTTTAAAATTGTATAACGTTCCATTGAAAGCAAATTCGTGAAAGTTTTGTTTGTCTCTCGGAATGACAAAATAAAAAGCAGAAAATACAAAATTGACACAGATTTTTAATTTTACACAATCGCGAACAAGTGAACGGGTGCAACGTTTGAAAAACACGATATCGGAGAGCGCGTCTAGAAAAGATAGCCCAACATCGATCTAAATAAACGTCGAGAACGATCGTCGCTGGACCAAGAAACACAAAAAATCAGTCGGCCATTGACACCAACGTCAAAGTTCGCGTTTATCTTCGGCCGAGGGAATTCGTAACGTAACGAGCGCGGCCAGTACTAACGTCGATAAATTTAATAAGCGCTTCCTCTTCTTTTTTTCCGTTTTTTTCTCGTGAGCTTTCGAGGTGCTTAATCGTACGATGCACTCGCGGGAGAAACGGAAGCTCCGCGATCTTGGATGTTTACTTTTTCCTGTTTGATCTTGATCTTTCGGAAGTTTTGTTTATTCTCGAGACCGTTTCCGGAATGCCCGTGACGATAACGATCGTCGACTGGTTTTTGTTTGCTCGTTGCATCAGATGATGACCGCTGATGACGTGTGTAAGTTCGTGCTTTTGCATAGAGATGAACGCGTAGTGAATGGAAAGATAAGAACCATCGAGTTGTTTATCTTTTTTTTTGCGAAAGAAACGATGAGTAGGAAGCGAAAATCTATTGTTGAAAAAACGTACGAAATTTACCATACGTGAAATCGATTGTTTCGTCAGAAATTTGCAACGAAACATTGACTATTTCGTTTGGTATATAAAGCTCAGCGTCAAGTACCGAAAACATCACAAGTTCAAAGCTTTTTCCATTCCACGGTCAGACGAGTAAGTGACTACAAGTTTGTTCTGTACAAATATAAACGAATAGCCAAAACAATTGTTTAACCGATTAACACGCCAAACTCTCCTCTTTCTAGAAGCAAGAGATTTTGCAACGATGAAAACTATCTTCTTGGTTTTGGCTTTTTCGACTCTTTTGGCTGTCACCTTGGCAACCGATACCAATGTCAAACCCGTAAGTTTTCTCAAATTCCGTCGTTTTTCTTGAAACCTTTCCCGCGAATAATCCCCCAGCGTGAATTATTGCAAGCTACCGTTAAATTTAAACAAAAAATGTTATTTTACAGAGCGGTGATTCGGGTTACGACGGCAGCTTGAAATTTGAGTTATTTGGCGACGGTAAATTTAAGGGTCAATTAGACGCTTTGGTAAAACCATTCGCGGATATTCTCAAATCAATGGGTTTGAACGGCGAGATGAAGAGCGAAGGTGACGCAAAAGGTGGTGGTCACATCTCTGGTGATTTCAAATTCGGTGGCAGGCGTCACGGTAACACCAGATCCAACGTTCCGAACTTTGGTAATTACGCTCCTCAGCCTGCGATACAGCCGGTTGCTGCAGTTCCAATGCCCATGTAGATGTCTACGGCAGTGTAGGAAACAGCGTTGGCTGGAAAAGGAGGAAGAAGTATTTGTTCCAAGACGTATCAAATATTATAAAGGATGCAATATTCAACGATGTAGCTCTCTATAAGCAATAACAATTAATAGACTTTGCGCTCGAACTCTCCGACTTTATTTTTTGTATTGAAATCCAATTAACGACGCGATATTCCTTCCAAACCTAATCAAAAAGCTCTATCGCCGCAAAGTAAAAGCGTCGCACGGTGTACAACTTTCGCCAAAGGGCTCTCGGGTTTCGTTGTAAAATCAACTGACGTTTTTTTTTATAGTCACGCACGCGCACTAAGAGCAAAAAAAAAAACAAATAAGCAAACAAACGAACGAACGAACGAACAAACTCGATTTACCAAATGGAGGAGAAATGTTATTTCTCGCGAAATAGAATACACCTCGCGTGATTAAAGACTTTCGCGAGCAAACCGCACGCTAAGCTACTGACACGGTGTGTCGACATACTTCTTTGTTTCAATACTATACGTATTACAAGCGCGAGTGTTTGTACTTTTTTCAGTCCTTCCGAAATAATTATTTATCGAACGACATTGAACGTGAAAGGTGTGTCGTGATGTATAAATTCACCGAGCATACTCAATTTATAATTGCTCTCGAGCCCCCCACGCCCCTCCCGATTTATTGTTTTGCTCGTATTATGGGTGCGTGTCACTCACCGAGGCATTCTGACAAATTTATCGAGAGACAATGATTATCGATCGTGGGGTTTTGTTGAAAATCTATTTCATCGGTGATGCTGTATCGAAAGTAAAGCTTATATACTTTGGGGCGATTTATTAGTAAAAGTAGGTCGTCGAAAATATACGTGAAAAGCGTGTGTTTTAACACTGAATGATATCACGCTCGTGTATCGATAGTACCATCTGGATATAGGTAAACGATAGCCTCAAGATCACCCATATACAAAGTTTTGCCAACTTTTGGCACGTTTAATGTAGTATATGTACGATCGTACCTTTTCAATCCGAATGATATTTCTCGCGAGGTAGAGGGGAAAGTTTCGTTATCAATTCTCCATAACTTACGATATAAAATACATGAACATTGAATATTATCATCAACTAAATATATATATTTTAAAAGCTTTCTAAAGCCAGCCAATTTACGTAACGGTAATTGTCATTCCCGTGGCAATATATATTTTTCTATCGCTCGAATCCATCAAGTTGCTGAATTTATTTTCAAGGGCGTCGTCGTCTTCGTCGTCGCGTGGGCGGTGGCTCGTAAAGAAGAAGAGCCACGCAGAGAGAGAGAGAGAGAGAGAGAGAGAATGAGAAGCGCAAAACGGTATATTCCACAAGAGCGGTACGTCGGACTATATAACAGTATCCCACCATGCGTTCTCACACACACACACACACATGACTCTTTCTTATCGCTCCGATATATACATACTATTTTGCCAAATGCCACGCACTCGTGCTGTAAACACCAGGGTTAACGGCGACGTTTATTAAGGGGGGAACGAAGAAATTCTTTGTTGGACGTGGTGTGGCTGGCTTCGCCTGATCTTCTTTTTCAAAAAGATCGTTTTTTGTACACCACGATTCCTAGTTTTACCTGATTTATCGCGTAATTAAGCCAACATTGAGCTTAATTAAATAGACGTTATTGATTACCAAATAACAGTGATAATCATTTTTGTTTCCTTTTTAAATCGGCTTTGCCGTGTTCAACTGAATTTACGACGGAAATTCAAATCCAAAAGATGTCACCCATCTTTGTAATTGCTCCATTACGCCGTCCATTAATCTCTCGGTAAATAACCAACGAAACGAAAAAGGCATCGCGTTAAATTTTCAGCCAGCCACGAGTATCGTAACTCCACTCCACTCCAAAAGTTATTATTTACGCTCTACGATTTGTATTTTTTATTTGCTTGTGAGCGCCCGCAAACTCGTAAACACGCCAAAATTACGAGAGGACCGCTCGTACACTTGGTTCTCGCGGTCTTACTTCCAATCGCTGCGAGTATAATAAGCCGAGAGTGTAAAGAGAAAAAAGTCGATGTGACGAGTGATCGCTCGAGTCGTTACGTTTATTTGTCGCGCGACAAATGACTCATACAAGATATATATTAGGATATTCAACTATAAAATTGGAAATAAACGATAGCGAAGGAAACGCGCGCCCTCGCGACCTTGATATTAAAATTTGACGATGCGACGTACAATGTATTTTCGATTCGAGTATTGAGAACGAGTCACGCTTTAGCTTCCGCGTATATACGAGTACAATCAGGAAATAAGAATTTATCGCTGCAGCTACCGAGAAATCGACTAAACGCCGATAGTTTATTTTTGATAGAAGAATAAAGAAAATATTTTCGATATAACGGAGCGAAATCTTTTCCGGAGGGCGACAACGCGAGAGAGGGGGACGCCCATTAAATTGGCGAATGTATTTTCACCTAACGGTGATAATTAAAATCATGCCGTTCCTCCTCCCTCTCCCTTCCGTTATGGCGCGTGGCTATGTACGACGCGGTCACGAATTGTGTGTAGTACAACGATATTGCTGCGAGAGACGCGCGCTTTTATCGATTCCATGCCGCTGATGTTACGGGATTTCTTTTCTATTTTTTAAGTATAATTTTTTCACCTCGAATATACAGGTTTACGCAACTTTATTTTTTTCTCTTATTTTCGCGTAATACCAACGACTTGTCGTGTTGACGCGAATGACGTTTATAATTTAGAGAACGTACGTGCCAGCGGATTACACTTGTCATTCGAATGGAAAAGTAAGAATGTATATAGAAGCTTATGTCGAAGCAACCTTCGTCGTCGGCTACTCTTCGGGTGCAAACTTTTTTATTCTTTTGGAAATGCGCTTTATCAATTTATAGTCTTGTTTTCACTCGTAAATTTTAGGAGAGGAAAATTTATTACGTTTCGATCAAAATATACATCGTTATGATTCAACAAATAAAACAAACTTGGTCCAATTCAATCGTTAGGTAAGTTGAAAGTCGACAATTACGCCTTCAGCATTCGCCTTCGTGTCTCACGGAGATATCTAAAACAAATAAAAGAGAAAAAGCAACGATCAAGATTTCGTTAGATTGACAAAAGATCGTTCGTTACGGGACTCACTTTTTCTTTTGCATTTCTTTTCACAATCGAGGGCCGATTCGTTCACGTAGGATTCACCATCGGTTCCACAAACGTATCTTATATCATCGGTAGTGGCACAAAAGCATGGATTTCCTTTGTCGTCCGTAAAACTTTGAGCGTTGACATTAAATGCCATAAGGCAAGCAAGCGTCACTGTAAATTAGAATAATTGTATAACGTCTGACGCAAGTTGCCGACGAAAACACGCTACACAAGAGATAATCCGATTGGAAAAAAAACCTCATTGTTGCCGTTTCGAGTCTATGAACAACGCGTAATTTCAGTGTTAACCAATAAATTGAATACGTTCCGAGGAAAAATGAGACTTTCTTTTACGTAATTATGTACGACGCCCAATAAGCTTATCGTGTACGACGACTTCATTGTTAAAATTTTCTAAACATGCGTATTAGTAATTACAGATGATTGCAAATTATTGCGATAATCTCGATGACGCTCTCGATGGCAAGCGATAAGCAAAGTCAGTGAAAAAAAAAATAATAATAAACGCGATATTTTTAGAAGTTTATCCATAGGTTTCTTCATCTGCTCGTACAATGCAAAGATAACATTGATTACTTTTCAATGAATCGGTCTGCTTATTATTGATACAACTGCCTTATCGATGCATCGACTCGGCCTGACTACCATTCACGTACGTATACGATTAATATACAAAAGCAATTGATTCTGTACTCGTCGATCCATTCGTTTACTCTCGATATAATAAGTAGGTGACATTTGTAACTTACGAAACACAAAGAAAACAGCTGATTTTGCCATAATGAACGAATTACGCGTGTAGTTTGCGCGATGACGATACAATGGAACACTTGATACTTCGAGAGTTGCTTGTTCAAGACTGATGCGAGCGTCGCGCTTTTTATTTCATTTATTACGGACTTAGGATATTCCCACTTCGCCAAATGTTGAAATAATTACTCATTTCCATATATCAGTATAAATTTGACTCGAAAACACAAACTTTTGAACCATACGGAATAACATCGTGACCGATTAAACGTGATTAGTAAAAAAAAAAAAAAGAAAACTCCAATCAAATATATGTGACTAAGACAATTATTTTCGGTTATATTCATGGAAATATTTTCCGGAGAAAATTGTAGGACGAATAAAAATTTGAAACGTTTAAAAAGCATTTGAATAATACTTTGAATCTATCGTACGTGACAAGTTAAGAGCGCTACTCTATGCACATCGAGGAAATCAGGGTTACTCGTGTCTAGCCGTTGACAGGTATACGCATGATTTACGGCGCGGAAAGGAATGAACGACGAGTGCAAGGACTTTGTTTTATTTATTGCTATAGTACAACAAGAAAGTCACATTGTCAGAAAAATATTGTTCGTCAGAAGTGAATCAACGATAACAAAAATTATTTACTTATCATTGACATTGGCCATAGTGTAGGACGTCCAAATCTACGACAACACGGATTTTACAAAAATATGAGTCATCTGTACGACGATAAAAATTTACTCGATCAATCGCACTAATTGTCGCATCGCAGTGAACCGAAACTGGGATAAGTATATCCGTCTGAGCCGGAGACTGGAACATGGCGATACCTTAACGTCGTGAAATAGTCGTAATTGCCCTCCCAAGAAATCGTCGAATCAGCATACCGATACTTTGATATCTTCCGATAATATTCCAGTCTTTCAAATAATTGTACTCGTAATAGTTGAGTGCAACCATTTGAAAACGCATTTCCTTGATTCCGAATGCAGAGAGTTAAAGTTGCAGATGCGTCTGGAACATTTTCTCTCGCTTTGCGACTCTCGTTCTCGCTAGTATTTACAACTTATTAACGATAAAGACTTGTATATTTCATCACGCGTACAAAACTAGCTCACGGAAACGAACGTTTCAGCAAACTGATGATTAATTTAGTACAATTTTTGGGATTAGTAGAGGAAATACAAAAAGACAGGCATTCTATTCACGAATAAACGTAGTTTTATTGTGGTAATACAATTGGACCAATGAGTCACGTCAAAAAGTTCCAAAAGCTCGTGACAAAAGTTGCATTCAAACGCTGCATTTGCCTCGGTGTTTCACCACGATGTCTGTAAACGCAAAGTATCGAATAATTAACAAGTAGAATATATACAATTTGTTCGGACGTTCAAAATTGAAACTCACTTGACTTTTTACATTTACTATCGCATTCCAAGACAGACTTGTTTGGATAGGTTTTTCCATTAGTTCCGCATACGTAGTTTAGATCGGCCGTGGAAGCACATGGACATCTATTTCCATTCTCGTCCCTCAACAAGTCGTCGTTAGATTGATTAGCAGTTACGTTAACGATCGCAAGACAAGCAAGGAAAGCTGCAAAATATTTTGACATTCGCATTGGATGTTCTTTGAACGTTCGACGACGACTGACCAATAAGATGAATTAATTTTTACGGTTCTTAAGAATATCAGTAGCGTTTGCGAATATTGCCTTGAGAAAATTTTATCTCGAATATATATGAAACGGTTATCGAGAAAAAACAACAGAGCTTACACTAGCGTTCGAAAATAATAATAAAATCGGTAGCGTTAATAATGAAAAGAGATTCGTCTTACGTAACAAATATACTTTGAAATTAAAGTTTCAAGACAGAAAACGATTTTCTTTGAATTCATGAAAAATAAACAAACAATCCAATAAGCGTTAGTCGTCTTACCAATCACAGCGAATATTCTTAAATTGGCCATTTTGTGTACTTTTACGAACAACTTTTACGACAGCAGTAACGACAACAACGGCAATATTACTCAAAGTATGTTGCGCAGCGACAAAGGACCGATTCAACGGTACCACTTGGCTTACCGTCGTTATATAGTAGCCATCCCCACTCGCTATATGTTGTTCTCCATATCTCAAGACAAAAAATGTTCAGCTGGCACACCAAACGTTGAATCCGGAAACTATTCTACGATTAACTCCGAGCGACTCCATCCAAATTCGTGCTATCAAAAACCATGTACAATTTTCGATTAAACTTTCACATTGTATTTTCTACAATGGAAATCTGCTCTAATTCGAAAATGCATTATCCGACGTACAATAATATTATTGCAAACGACTAATTAACGGCTTTGTACGATAAAAAACACGATCAATCAAATCATTGTTATTTTCAAACCAAGTTTATGCAAATTGGACCGTTCTCGTTGCCGTATTGCCGATACGGTAATAATCGATCAACAATTACGAATAACGAGGTGAACAAAAAAATACTTCGAGTTAGTAAAAAAATATAATTTTATTCGAAGAGTATTGTTGAGTGTACATTATTACGGACACACGCATCCATTATTTTTATTTTCTTCAACGTGTACGTCGAAGCTATCTTCGCGGCATTTTCCTAAATGCTGCAACTTGATTTCTGCAAATATCAATAGATTTCATAAATAATCATTGCGTAAAAATAAAAGTATCGTTCTGACGATTGATTAGAAATTACCTCTGTGTAAGCACTTTGCGTCACAGCGCATTGTTTCTATATTAACGTAACTTCTACCATCGGATCCACATACGGGAGCATAAATTAATTCTACGTCGCACGGTAGGCAGGAGTAATCGGAAACATCCGTTACCAATTTAGTGGCGTCGCTGACAACAACAACGAGACAAACCAGAAGGGCTAGAAATGATTTCGTCGTATACTTATTCCGTATTCTCCTCGCTTTCACAGTAAACACAACAACGAATAGCTTTCGACGTTACACGCGTGCTCTCGAGAAGCACTCACGGGCTAGGATAATCTTGTATCTCATGAAAACTTACCAGTCACGGGAATAACACTGAACTTGGCCATTTTTCGAAGGTTTATCGAGTCCTCGTACCAAAGTTACTGATTTGGTCGCGTAAAATTTACTTCGCTTTATATAGGAGACTGTTATCTCATCTTGGTTAATGGTCGTGTATCAAACGAAAATCAAAAAATTATATTTGAACATCTGGTCTTTAAAAACCAGATGTTCAAAGATTTTAATAAATCTGTTAAAAGCCTTTATTGCTAAGAAACTCCGCGTGTGGCTGTCTTAATAAAGGCCGAGATATTTCGACTTTATGGCAAACAATAATCATTTTTTCATCGAAACTTTGCACAAGTCAAACGGCTCGTAGAAACTCCATAATTGAAAGTGCATTAAAGCAGAACACGTATCTTTATTATCAATCTATTTTACAACAGCTTATTGCTATTGCAAGACATTTCATACGTATTAGTCGATAATCCTACGTATTCCCGAAGGTTCGACATTCACCAGCGTACAGCATCTACAGATCTGAAAAAGATACATTACTTGAATCGCGATAGATTCCAAAAGTAAAGATCAGACTTACCCAGTCCATAACACTTGTAATCGCAATACAACGATTGGTAATTAGAATAAGTTTGTCCGTTTGATGCGCAAACGTGTTGGTATATATAACTACTATCACAACCACACGATCTGTCTTCCCATAACGCGAAGGGTTTTAGATAAAGATATCCAGTCGGGCTGGCGTTAATCGACACAAAATATACAAAGAGATCTAAAAGGATTCACGTGGATGTAACGAACAAATAAAAATACTCGTTTAAAGATTTGGATCCAGTAATAAAAGGAAACACAGCGTGCTGAATTTCTGATACTTACTCAAAAGAACAATAATCAAAGAGCTCGTTTGATTCATTTTCAGCCAATTGTCGGTCCTTCGTTATTTTCGATTGTTAGACCAGCTCTAGGCAGCGGGACAGTCTCCTCTCTATTGTACTCTTGACCACGTCTAGGTCTTATATACGTATACAACCGGCTAAGGGTCCTCATTCGTTTGAAAATAACGATAAAAAATTGCTTAATTCTAGGATTTTAACTGGTAAAAAAGCGATATTGATAATTAAAAAATACGCGCTTAACTAAGAGCACGTCATATTTATCCGAGGAACGAACATTTTAAATGTATTTTTTATGCTAAAATGGAGATAAAACGAAAGTCTTTCGTGAAAATAACACCGTTACGAGTTCATTGGCTTTTATTTCAAAAATGTGACACGATAATTAAAATCTGCCTTTGCCTTTGAACTCGAACGTCCTTGAATTTAAAAATTGAATGACATATTTTTGCAATTTTATGTTAGACGCCGTTAACTTTTATACTATTCGCATCTGGATCATTTCCAGGTCTCGCAAAGTCATTTTGCCAATCTTACTTGTCTCACTCGTAAATAAATGGTATTTTATTGAATTTAAACAAAATTTACGTCGCGACCATTCTCGCTGAAAATTCAAGAGATTTAAACAGATAAACATAATTATATAAGTTTTTTGTTTGCCAGCGTATGCAACATTGATAGAGCGTATTTTTATGTTGAAATAGAATAAAACGAGAATTTTTCGCAAAAGTCAAGCTTTTAAAAGCTCATTTTTTTTATTTTAACATCACGCGATACAGCTTTCCAAGCGAATTTCTTTCTCACACCAGACTACAAATTGGGTCCAAACGATGACTTAATTTCTAGCACTGTCCACCGCGTAAAATGTGAATATCTAAAAATAAACAGACCGTTAGATTGAGCGTACGTTAAGCATTGATAATATATAGACATTGGCCATATTTACTTAATCCTTCGCATCTATTCGCGCAGCGCACGGCACCCGTGTTGGCATAAGTTTTTCCATTCGACGCACAGACTGGTACGTACTCAAAAGTATTCAAGCAAGAGCACTCTCTGAATGGTTTTGGTTTAGCACTACCAAAACTTATGCATACTAGAAGAACTGAAAAATCACATCGATGCAATTATATTGATCTTGATCGTATGTTTTCCGTTTACTTGTATATAATATAAACGACGATACGAAGCGATCGGTGTACTACTAATCGTACTACGAACGACATACTTACCACACAGAACAACAAAGAACTTTGCGGTTTTCATGTTGCAAGGAAACTGATGATGCTTGTTGACTGTGAATGCAATTGAACAATGCTTCCTTGGCTGAAATACCTTGATTTATATAGTAATCGTCCAAGTTCCCCTTCTCGCGAAAAAGAAAATAACAATGTTGTTTGTACTCGAACGAGATAATTTCAAGTACTTCGACAAGTGTATAAACTGTTTTTCTAACCTTTCGTCGTCCACTTTTAAACAAGAGAGGCCGTGATAAAATCTCGATGCTCGAATATCGGTAAAAGTCGCGGCTAAATTCATTGACGTTTTCATCGTATACACGATGATCGTTCGGTTGTCTTTATGGACAACGACGATCGTTTGCGCGCGTGAGAGGGTTCGAGTGGAAAAATATCGAAAACCCTCCGACAAACGAACGTGTGAAATTGACTCTCTTGAATACACAGCGTAAATTATACGTACGAAGTAGAGACAATGTTCTAAGGACAAACGACCGTAAACAATTTTAACGTCTCTTATTAACGATTCAAAGTATTCGTTTAAATGGTACACGCAACGACATTGATTTGTTTGATCTTTTTGTGTTTTCTCGTACACAGATATCTCGTGGCTTTCAAGAGTTTTTTCTATAAATATTGTTTAACTGTACAATGCTGACTTATCGATAAGGAAGGTTAGAACGAGGAAAGTTCCTTGAGATTCAACCTGCCGAAATAAACTTTCCCAGCGCTAGACAGGCTAGTACAACGTGCAATTCAAATATAAGAATTTACGTATTACAGAATTTAAGTGTGCGCTATCACGAAAGATACGCAATGTAGGATGTACGTAAGCAAATACGAGAAATGGAAAATATTATACTAATTTGAAAAAAAAATGTTTACACAGACAGGCAGGATCGAACGGCGCCTCTGTAAAAATTATCTCTACAATTAAAACGATCAGCTAACTTTCAACAACGTTTAAAGTCAAAAAATTATTATGTCAGCTGTGAAAATCGATCAAAGAAGTGTTGCTTGTGCCAAGTATCTCGCGTGGCGTGCGCCAACGCGGTTGTTGTTTGTTCAAAAAGAGGCGATCACGATCGGCCATAATCTGTTGTTTTGATTTCTCGGGCAAAAGTTCTATTCCCGGACTTTCACACGACGAGAATAGCAATACTGACGTTATATAGATATATGAATATGCAACATATGCTGCAGCGCGCGACCTATCTGTTGCGATTATAATGTTGTTTGTGCTTATATACGCTCGCTTTTGGAAATAATATTCTTTGACAATTTCCAGATGCCCAGTGGAAATTTCTATTTAGGAGACGCGCCGCGATATTGTGACGTTGGGAAAATTTTCCGAAATTGATTCATATTTTGGTCGTGCTTTTTTACGCCAATTTCTTTTTATCGACGCGAGATTCTTTCTACAGTGAATCGTCAAATGGCACGTTTACAACGAGGGAGTTTCTCGAATCACGTTGTTTTAGCAACTTGCGTCAAATCTATTTTTACAGTTTTTCCCTCGGTTCGCGATTTCTACGAGAGTCAAAGTGCGTTATCGGTGCAGAGTGCATCGAGGACAGCCGTGGATATCCTTTCTTCCAAATCCACGTACACCTTTCGCAAACGTAAACGCGAAAGAAGAAAGCGAACGCGTGACGCGCGAAAAGTGTTACCGTTCACTTTTTGTTTGATCACACGTGTATTTACTTATAACTCGTTGCAATTTTGATGGAATTGATTTGTTGTACGAATCGATAACTTTTTATCGTATACCTAACTTCGAACGCGTGCTGTATTAATAAACGAACTCGTTTTATTCGTCGTCAATGTGCATACAACGGACGTACTGAAAAAAGGACGATTATTTTGCCGTAAACGCGTAACAATAACGGAACGTCCAACAGCGATAAAATACGTTAAAGCGTAAAGACGAGCCAAGCACGTTGCGTGTTATCGATTCGATCTATTTACATAAACATGAAAGAGAAAGCGCGTTAATTACGAGCGCGTGGTCTATATATTAAATATAAATCACGTATATGAAATTATGCATAAAGGAAGTGTGACGGGTCCGCATCGTCGTCGTGCGACTCGTGACAAGAGAAAAGTATCCCTCCCCCTCCTCGTCGTCGACAAAACGACGCTAATTGGAAATTTGCACGATGACAAAATTTCACCGCTCCTTTACAGGCATGGTATTTCCGTGTTTTCGCGCTTGGGAAAAAACACGATCCGTGGGAGGACTATACGTATATAGATCAACGATTGTTCGACTTTGCTGTTGCATGCACGCCACGCTAGATCGTGTGATGCAATGCTCTATGATCTTTGCGAACGATGCCGGTGATAAAGGCAAATGCGGGAACGGATGATTATTTTATCTTATTTTTTCACTGGCTTACCGTACTGTGCTCGAATATGGATTTAATGGTATACAGTTTAGAATTGATTGCAGGAATGAGATTTAATGATTTTTAGATGCTTTCTAATCTATTTATATAGACTCTCGTGGAGATTTGGAAGCGGCGATTTTGTTCGTACATCCATTTTTTACTTTCTCGCGGAAGAAGCTGCTTTTTTTCTAAATATGCATAATCGTGCATATTTCAACATTTGCGATAAAAACTTAGTACTTGTCCGTCTGATTGTAATTACTGTGAATCACAATGGAAAAAAATAAGCGTCTTTCTTCGGAATGTTTTTTTCTCGGCTATGAAACAAGCGAGAAAGTTGGCGAAAGAGACGCGTCATTAGCAATTAAAAAATAAACAATGCGACTCCTTGGCATTTTAAAATTTTGCCTGGAAGATGCTTTCTTACGGACAAATTACTTTTCCGACAATTATTGTCGAGTAGATGGGTTGCATAGTTGTAGGGGTCGTGTGAAAGCAAATAAAAAAAACATTTGGCAATAGCTGCGTTGAGATACATCGGGATGTATCTTGCTATCGAATAATCGCACGCTATTAGTAATATTCGTTGCGTTGGAAAAAAAGCACCACAATATTGTAATATATCGCGCAAAATCGTCGCTCTATAGCAAACGATAAATCATGCATAATTTATAGGTTTTGTACATACGCAACATCGTGCTAAATATGCAAACCATCCAAATAATTACACCCGAAACCGCAAGTATACATATATATAGAGTCCCTCGAGTACGATAATAATCGTGAATCGTAGGGTGCAGTAGTCACGACAAAATACGACAGATCAATGGACTAATTGAAGTTTGCGCGCGAGTGCGAATCTTTTCTCTCTCTCTCTCTCTCTCTCTCTCATCCGAGCGATATCAGCGATACAGTTGGCCTACATTGCATCGTCCGCATTGTCGGTCTCCGCGCGCGATACTCGCGTTCGCAACTCTCAGAGCTAACCAGTTTTTCCCTTGATGACATTCCTATACAAGCGTGTCTCGCTTCCCCTTTTTCCCCCTTGATTGACGCTACGAAAGTGAATTCTTCGCGTGTACGTATTCCGCGAGAGGGAAATTGATTTGTTGTTTTACGAATGAAATAGTTGTTGTTGTAAAAATTAGACTCTCTATCAAACTGAAAACCAATACATCATTAAAAAAAAAATAATAAAAAGTTGGTGCTCTCAATTCTCAGAGCAAACGAGCGAGAGAGTGAAACGCTAATGCAAGCCGATGCTCTCGCGGATGAATAATTAATGAGATAATCAATGCCGATCGACGCGCAGGTGAATAAGGCAACGGCGGCACTCTCAAAAGCCGCTATACGCTTGTTTCTCTTTTATTTTTCATCCCCCTTTTGTCGCGAGTTATCGGCTCAGCTATTAATATCGTTGACGAGGGACTCTAGTACACACTTGACGTTTGGCTTAATTATACTGATTAAAGTGAAATCGACTCTTTAATTCGCAAGAGACGTGTATTATTCGTGCTTTTATCGGTGACTTTGCGGTATGTATTTGATTAGAGGCTTTTCTCTTTCTTTTTAACGTCGTTCGCATCGACTGAAAAATACACGCTTGCATCAAAAAATCTTTGTCTTTGAAAAACATGTATTCCATTATCGATACGCATGTTGCAAAACGCAAAACACCCCCTCTTTCTTCTATCAATGAATCATCGTAGGATAATAATCGGTTGGCAAAAATATTGCGTGAGCCTTAAGGGTCGCACGCTTGATTCGTCGCTCGGTTTTGCATGCGCGCGTGCGCGGCTTCATTATTTCGGACAGATTTATCGGCAAGGAATAATTTCTAATTAAAGTAGGCTCGTAACTTTTCTCTTGGCTAATTAGAGTCAAAAGCTTATGTATCCTCTACCTTCTTCGTCTTCTTCTTGCTCTTCTTTCAAAGCGCGTGTGTTTGCTTATACGAGCAATTTGCACGATTTATGCGCTCGTTTTGCTTCCTATTCTATCCAAAATTTATTCTCTAAATCCACGCGTATACGCTGTGTATTATTTACGTCTATTGCTTTTCTCCGAGAGATGGGGTTCAACGTTATAACGAGTTTTATTGTATGCACTTTGTAGCGATTATTATTGCTATACGAAAGCTACGATGATAAAACTTGAGAGGACTTTTTTCGCGCGAGAACGATATGTAAATGTGAGTGATTCTCAATTGATATTACCGATAGGGTTTTGCTTTGGAATTCCACGCATACGAGTCGATCGAACGAATAAAAAAATGTCGGAGAGTCTCCAAGCTAATCGTTCTTCTCTCGAAGCACTTAATCGGCAACCGTCGAAAGCAAAGGTTTCCGTAACGTTCTCACGAATTTAACCAACCGCTATAAACTTATCGTCTTCGGCGCGCGACGTTCCGTTCGTTTCCGTTCTTCCCGTTGAGCCGGGCGTTTGCGGGAGCTGCATCCCGCGTTATTTCTGTTGGGGTTAACGATATGCGTTAGCCCAAAGTCGTTTATTGCGAATTTTTTCGTTCAAAGGTCGATTTGAATCGATAATTATGTAGATTGGAAATTGGTTTGGTAAACCGCATTGTTTTCGCGTACAATTAACGAGGGTAGAATAAAAAAAGAACAATTAAAGCAAGTCCATAGACGTTTCGAGTGAAAGAGAACGAGTGGTCCGCAACAAGAGCAAAGATGCCAAAACAAAACTGAACTCACGGCACACGGCGGACAAATAACAAGAGGTAGCAAAACCCACTCGTCCCCGATACCCAATTAACTTCATCTCCGTTATTCTTTGCTCTTTAGCCCTTCGGCCCTTTCTGTTTCTTCCTACCATATATAGGCGTTAACACTGCAACAGAAAAGAGAGTCCCTATACAAAAGACTTTTAAACATCCTCTCTCTCCTTCAAGTCTGTTATTTTCGACGTGGCCCCGATTTTTGTTTTGTTGTTTTTTGCTTCTTTTTCTTCTTCTTCTTCTTCTTCTTTTTTCTTTTGAAAGACCCGTTTGTTTCTAATAAAAGCGAAAATCGGATATAACGAGTAGTAGTAGCCTCGTTAAAACGCTTCCGCGATCGGCCTTCCTATTAGTCGTATATATACTATGTATACACGCATCTATGCGGTCTAAGCGTATAATCTGATGATGGATCGAACGATATCGAATCGACCATCGTTTACGTGCTGACAACGATACGCACGGTTTATAGTTAGTTGGATAAGATAGACAAAAAACAAGAATTGCATAGAAATTTTCAGAAAATGCCTTTCTCGCGAGGAATCCGTAAAACTCGATGGGATAGGAGGTAAAGTAAGAAATAATAATTAAGTACGTATAGACAAGTCAATTTTCACTGCGATCGATTACTCTGTGCAAGGAGTTTATTTTCGCGCAAAATCATCATTGAATTCATCAACGTCCGTTCGTATTTCCACAGCAACGATAAATACGCTGTTGTAATGTTTCATTACAAAAATAAAGAAAAACATACATATATATAGCGTATAGTCTTTGTGAAATACATACGGCTCGCATACAAATGTTCGTTCCATCAGTCATATTTCCCGCTGACCGAAATTTTTCATTTGCATAGCTCGACTCGCGCGCGCGTATATTCTCTGGTCGATGTGTAATATGAGGTTCTCGTTGAGAGAGAGCAAAGCTACCATTTGTTCCAGGAGTAATACAAGACTTTACTTTGCTCCTTTCTGATTATAAACACGGAACATTGTATATACCCTCATCGTTGGTTTTCTCGTTAAGCTTCGAGCTTCAATGTTCACTGTTATACACATGTTTCATTTGCAATTGTTACGTAAAGAGCCATGCGAACTTCTTAGATAGATACGATTAAAAGAGACAAAGGAGAACACATTGTAATATGTATTAGGCACAACGGAATATTATGTTTCGTCATCAATGAAGATCGACAAACATTTTTTATAATAAATATTCTCAAATTTGTACAAAATGATCGAGTAACAATTAGTCGACGATATATTCCTTTGAATAATCGTCGACACGTTAATGTACTTGACTACAACAAAAGAATAAAAGAAGAAACGGCAAAAGTGGCACGAACGCATCGTACTATTACTCGATTATCATACCAGCAGCTCAAAATTAACAGGCGTAATGAATGAAACCGCAGCAACAATGATGTTCGAGCAGAGATTTTTGATAATAGATTATAACCTCGACAGTTTTTCCACTTGTGTAACTATAATGACTGGTAATGAAGCTCGGCAATTTGCAATTTGAGACAGAGAAAGAGAGAGAGAGAGAGAGAGAGAGAGGCGGTACGCGTTCACGATTAAGATCTTAACAACAACGTAAAAACGAAGAATAAAGAAGAAAGGTAAAAAGAAATATGCATCGTATATATCGACGCAGTTCAACAAACTTCGCGAGGCGCCGAGAGGGAATTTTACTATCTGACGCCGATCGACGTGCGACTCTTTTTCACCTGCTGCTGGTCTTTTTTCTCCTTTTTCAGATTTTCTTGCAGCGCTTCTTTTTTTGTCTGGTCTGTTTTTACGGTCGAGCAGTCGCCAGAGGGCGTAAAGATTTAAGTTTTTTATGTTCCGTGACGCTTGAATTTTTTCTTTTCGCTGCTGAATACGATTTTGGTGGAATTTGACAAAATTTTTTTTTATTAAACTTTCAACACCAATGATCTAGTATGAAAAAAGCGAATTGTAGTAAACATTGACAATGTACGAAGGCCATCTAATGGTATAAATGACTAATTATCGAAAGCAATCACATAATGATTCGACAGAAGGGATGCCATTCGATAACCGAGACGCGACGTATAAATCCAGTCTTTGTCGGGTGCACTTCTTGGGAAAACACTACACGATATTGTGTCTACACGGATCAGAAAAACAATCGATCGCAAGTTAAACATAGACGGTCTTGCAGGAAAAAATAATGTAATTATAAATAAAATTTTGTCAGAAGCCAATCAAATGATATTTTAAACGTGCAGCCATCTGTTGATTATTTATTCTATTAATTTTACCGAACAAAGAACCGTTACAGTGCGAAATAAAATTCAGAAATTCAGAAACGCAATGTTCCAAGGTAAAAGCGAAAGCGATGTACATCTATCTTCGGTACGAAGAAATAAATAAATAATTAAAAACTTAACGGTTGACCATTGAGCTAACCTGCATTTTAATAAAGGTTAAACGAGAAAACTCGTATAATCTTCGTACGTTCCATTAATTATTGTTTGGTTCGTCATAGTGTGTAATAGATTGCACAAATGTCTTGGGAGTTTCGACAATGCGCGTTTCATCAGTAAAACGAATGGAACTATACATTAGGTATAGTGCATCGAGTAGTTGCTTTCACTCAATTGACACTTGCACGGATTTTTAAATTATACGCATATCCTGGCTTTTGGTGGGGATATTTGGTATTTAAGTGTCAAATGATTAGTGAGAAATAACCACTTGAAACGGCTGCGCCCTCATGGAACATGTTCGCTCTGAAGTTAGCGTTGCTTTTAGCTGCCGTTCCATTAATCAGTGGTAAGGATACTTTTACAAATCGATTCGTCAACGTCGAACGTTGTTTTTCTCGCTCCCTAATGAACGTTTCATTCATAGCTCGTTCCGGAAAGATACTCGATGGCGTGGACAGCGATCCCAGTAATTATCCATACCACGTAGCGATTCTTAAAATTAATCACGACGATGGTAACACTCAACATGTGTGCGGTGGTGCAATCATTCATCGTCGTTACGTTCTCACAGCAGCGCACTGCGTCTACGATCTCGAGAGTAAAGATGCGATGGTAAGAAGTGGCGGTAATCAAGCTCCACCTGCCGATAAACCGTTCCTTGAGAAAAGGATTTTCAAACACGTTGCTAGGATTATGTATCCCAAGGACTACGTCAAGTACAATAGTTACCACAAGTACGATATTGCCCTGTTGAAGGTAAACAAACGGCAGAAAACAACGGAACCTACTGGTTTTTCATTGAAACATTTTTATTCGTTGTCGATAGATCCAAGGTGCCTTCGACCTCGCGGACGAAAATAACTTACGGAAAGTCCAGTTACCCATTAGGGACAACGACTACGAAAACAGATGGGCAATAGTGTCTGGCTATGGTGTACACGAATTAAACGCCGATGGGCTCAAAGCCGAAGGCAATGGTTTCAAGTCCCTTAGAACAATGGTCATCCCCGTCGACGTATGCCAAGCTACCAGGACGTTTATTCTTACTAGAGGCAGTTTATGCACTCTGTCTATTCAAATGAAGGGACACACGTGCTACGTAAGTTTGGCCAAGTAAAACGAACGTTATTTTTTTGTCGCTGGAACGAAACTTGCGTTTTCAGGGAGATGGTGGAAATCCACTTGTTTTCGAAGACCAAATCATCGGTATCCTCAACAATCCCAGCACCTGCGACGACACTCGCCCTGAACTTTACACGCGAGTTTCTACCTACATCGATTTCATCAAAAAAATGTTGAACGGGCATTACACCTCGGATGTTTTGTACAAATAGTCGGATGAAAACGATCGTCTAAACTTAATTTTTATGACGTCGAGAATAAAAACCGTCTCTTTTCTTTGTTTCCCGTAGTAACCTTTTGGTAATTTATTCAGCGCTAAATTAGTACCCAACGAAAAGATATAACGCCTTGCGATATTAAATAAAAAAAATCGATTCTATAACCAACGCGATAAATTGAGTATACTATCTCGCCGGATGCATCGTCGATGGCTATTAATTGGCCATAGTAATTGCGCTGTGTGAGTTACGGCTAAGATAATCATACGTGTGCAAACGTTATCTTAATGAAGACGAATTGCACTTGGACAATGGATAAATTTGTCGTATTATTGCGTAAGCTACCACGTGATTATTAACAATTTTAATTGAATTTCAATGAATGCGCGAGAGATCGAATCAATTGTAATGACTACCTTGGAGCGACGATAGATATTCGACTCTTCGATAAGGTTAATTTACGTATTTCTTACAATATTAACACATTTTCACCCACCAATATCGTTGCGCGCTTTCCGTATTAATCAATCTATCGCGACTAAAGACCCGTGCAACTTTCATAGCATAAATATTTAGAAGACCTAGAAAAGTCGATTGCAAGAAACACGCGTGTTTCCAAAAACAGTTCGATCTCGTTAAAGATCAATTTCACCGTTGTCTGCGCCGCGAGTTACTTTCACCGCCTCGTGTTCGCGAACACAAACGAAGATCGATTAATTAGCGGCGAAAGTTCATCAAAAATTGTTTGTTGCGCGAGTCAAGAGGGATGAATCGACTTACTTTTCAAACGTGCACGATTGAGAGAATGAAACAAAGCTCTTGAACAAATATTTCCATTGCGGTTTTATTCCGTTTCAACATCCGTTAAAAGTTTCGCCTCCGTTGGTGACTTGCTTTATCATCGCGGTCCTTGAAATGTTAGCGACCTGTAAGAGAGCAGATGTAGATAAAAAAAACTAAAAGAGCTTTCACAGATGGCGGATACATCTTATTTTTTGACAATACGTACGCGTATAGAATTTTTCTTTTTCATTGGTATCGATAGTTCCATTCCACTACTCAAAATCCAAGTATTTTACATACGATAGCTATGAAAAACGACGCTTTTGTTCACTTGTTACATGCTCCCATTCTCTCTCGCGCGAGGAAAAAAAGCGCGCACAACACGAATTGCTACGGCTGTACGCGAACAGCTTAGCCATAGTTCGTGCGCGACGGTGTTGTCTATTAATAGTTTTGCATGGAGTGCCTTTATGTGCAAAACACTCGTCTGAAGCGTATATACCGAAATAAACATCGAAATGACTAGTAGCTACGACTGAAAACTTTGCAAAGAGCTCAAAGTGCGCTTTACATCGATGGTGCTATCGATTTTTCGCTGTGTTCGATCGATCAAACTCGACGGCGTCAACCTTGACTTTGACATTTGTCGATGTTGTTCTCTTTGTTACGGTACGATTGTGATTTTGAAAATCTCGTCAAAATTTTGATCAAAGTTTTTATTATGAAATGATAACGGATCGGTAATGTTCGATAGTATTTGCGAAGAACACTGTAGAACGATTCCGTGAAGAGTCACGGCAATAGTCGAGTATATAACTCGAATTTCAAATAGTAAAGCAATAGAGATATTTGTTAGTTTTGAAGAAAGTCTTAATCTAAAATCTTCTTGTATTAAGAACGATATACAATGTCAGCTGCGGGTACATTGTTGAGCACCTTAATAATAAATTCAAGATAGACGGTAATTCTGGTGAACGTCTTCAGAGTAGCAACTTGTTCAACGCACTTGAAGTCGCTTCCATCGGACGCGATATCGGAGCACTTGCTGTTTGCGTTCATGAAACCAACCAGTGTATTTTCAAAGACCATTGGCGTGGAACTCATATCCTACAGAACAACGAAAAAGCAAACAAAATTACGACTGTACGGCGTGATTTGTAGAGGAAAAAACGCGAATCCAGTATTGATTTACATGTAAATCGTCGGCAACCACGGCACAGAGATTGCCTTTGGTGATGATAGAAGTGGCATTCCTTGCGCACTCTACGTTTGAAATAACCTTAGCGTCGAAGGTCTCGAGTTTATTATCGTGGTACCCCGAGACACTTGTCGTGTAACCTTCGTAATCGTTGCCTAGTTCCGGTAGATAGACCTGTTTGAAAAGGTTGTCGTAGGCCAAATCAAATGCTCTGTTCACCTGTGAGTAACGAGAAACGATTTGTTTTTAAACGAACCTTCTTGTATCCAAACGTTTAATCTCGCATATAGATCGTATGAAACCTTAAGGATAGCGATATCGTGCTGGTGAGCACGGCAAGGCAAGTGTATGTAATCAGCTGGTGACATGATTTTGACGACGCGATGGAACAGTCGTTGCTCGTGATGCGGTAAGTTGGTTGGTGGTGCAACATCGGAACCACTTCTCACGTGCAGCTGATATACTTGGAACTCGTGCACGCAGTGAGCTGCGGTGATGACGTAATGGGAGTGCAAAATGGCACCGTTGCAGAGATGTTCTAAGCTGTTGTCAGTGTTCAGCTTCAAGATGTCCACGTGGTATCGTGGACGTATATATACTGCTACGTTCTGGTCTGAAAATGTCAAGATTCAACGATCGTTACCGACGACTCTTCTAGTTATGTCCAATTGGTTTTGTTCAATACTGTTGCTTTCTTCCAAATGTATAATCAGCTATGCAGTAGAGTTGTCTTACCATCGGCGCTATCGGCGCCACCGGCGCCATCGGTGACATCGGCGTTAACGGACAGGATGACGGATAACCCGACGAAAGAGAGGAGGTACTGGCGACTGAACATCGCGAAACAATCGTAATCGAATATTGCGATCAAATATGAATTACTTGGAATCGTTTCATCCTTTAAATACTCCGCAGCTGTGCAATTGTGTTATTGCAAGTGAAGAATTACAGGACGTTTGTTAAAATAGCAAAAATATCGGATTGAAAAAACTTTAAAATATAGATTAATTGATATCTTACAATTAAAAAATCTCTTAATTATCATACACGTATAACGTACTCCCACGGATTCAGCATACATATATTATTTTTGATTCGGATGAGAAGTTGAAACAACGTTATACGTGACCCTTGTGGTTATTGACTCAATGAGATTCAATCAAGTGTAAAATGATCGATTGTTAAATTTGCTATCGTAAGATTTCAGGTTCCTCGGAGTTTTTCAATTTCGCGGTATTCATAAATAAAAATTTTCTTATTATGCAGAAACCCGTTCGTAAATTTAATAACACCAAAAGAAGATTCGTTAATTGCTTAACGTCCAATTTGTTCAATTGTTTGAACGTAAAAAGTGACAGTTGCATTTTAGAGATAAATTAAAATAAATTTCGACAAAATGGGAGGCTAATATATTGATAAGCTCGTGTTTATTCTGAAAATTATTTCACCTTTGCTTTTTTTGTTGCAATTTCACGAAAATCATCGTACAATGTTTGCAAATAATACCAAAAGTTTCCGCAATTTTACAATCTAATTGAAAAACGCTTGATTGCTCGTTGAAAGTAATCCATTTTCCAAAATAGTCGAGCAAACTGATTTATTCGATAGATGCAAGTGGTGATGTCGTAGAGTATAATAAAGCATCGCATGCTCATTGGGCAAACTCGCATTTATTAACAACATCTGACTTAACAAGTCGAGAATGTATAATCATCGATTGTAGCGATTCTCAAATATAGTGTACATCAGCCGAGGCTTCACGGTTGAGAATGTTGTTGATAAAACTCAGGTACGAGGAGACTCGAGTGAACGTTTCAGGCTGTTCTTGGAGGCATTGACTATTGTGGCTGTTACGGATGCCGATGACAACGCCATCGTGTACAAGAGGACCACCGCTGTCTCCCTGTTTGTGTAATAAAAAAATAGATGACTTTCATAAATACGTGCGTCAACTTAAAAATCCTGTAAAAAGTAAAAAGTCTCTTACAACACAAGAGAACCCATGACTATTTTGCTGGCTAGTACAAAGATTGCCGTTAGTTAGAATCACAGACGCAATCCTCTTACACTTTTCAAGCGAAATGACTTTAGTTTCAAGATACTTTAATTCTTGGGGATATTTGAATAATTTCTCCCTGGTTGCGGTGGTCTTATTTACCCTTATGGTGACTTTCTCTATACCATAACCGGTTAGTATCACAGGGTACTCTTCGTAGTCGTTGTTGTATTCTGGCAGGTTGACCTTCTGAAAGTTCACGTCATCCGCCAAGTCAAAGCTTCTTTGTACCTATCGGTAAGATGAAAATAAAACTTTGAACGTTCAATTCTTCGTTATTGATTGCATATTTCTATGAAAAAATAGAGTATACACCTTCACAATGGCAATATCGTGTTCGTGGTTACGACAGTCCGTGTGGAAGTAATCCTTGAGATACATGATTCTGGCAACTCTGTGATAAACTCTCTTCTCTAGCTCGGGTCTGTCGGGAGCCTTGTTCCATCCACTTCTTATTATTAAGCTTTTCTTCTCCTGGCCATAAACGCAATGGGCAGCAGTCAAAAGGTAATGGGTATCGATGATGGCACCACCACACATGTGTTCTGTGGTGTCGTTGGGAGTTAACCGAAGAATAGCCACGTGATATCTGTACTCGTTTTCCAAATCATAGTCGCCTTTGAAAATCCTGCCGTGTAAACTTCCCGTATTGCCAGCTGAAAGCCAATTCGTAAACGTTACGAGTTTTCTTTTGCCCGTAAAAAAAAACCAATAATTTTTATGAACTTACAAGCGACAGACAAGCTGTCGATCGATGGGAGGCTGACTGTGAGCGCAAAAATCAATAATAACAAATTTGAATTAAACATTATTCCTTATCGCTGTAAAATCAATAGAATGGGAGCCACTATCGAACGTGATCGTGATCCTTGAAAATGTGCTTATGAGATAATTAAAAGTGTTCCTTAAATACCGAGCAGCTTGACTTTCATACCAATTGATATTCGATAAGGTCAAATCTTTCGATATCTACAAACGAAAAATTCAAATCTTGCGACAACAATCTGTGCGCCTCGGCCGTTGACTTGAATAAACAATCGACTCGTGCGGTGTGTGCCAGCTGTCGAATCGATGAGCTGATTATAACGAGCAAATACAAAGAGAAAGTTTATTGCAATTGAAGCTTACGATACAATGTAGCTACGTTGATAAAATGCCTCTTAGCATAATTGCTTCGATTAAATTTCGATCGTTCTTTCTTTCAAATAGTACATCATTTGGAACTTGATTTTTTAAAGCATTTATAAATGCCACCCACTCAAATATTTGTTATTCGTGGATTTTTAAAGCGCTCAAAATGACATAATCAAGCGTCTTAATAAAGCTATTAAGAACTTTATGAAAAATTTTATTAAAGTAAATTAAGAATTCTTAAACGATAGTAAAATTTGCATTTTTACACGCTTCTTCAATTATTACACACGAGAATACACTTGATTGAATACATTGTTTGACGAAATTCAAGTTCATCGAGACTCTCGTGAAGATTTCACTCGAGATACAATGGGACTTCCTCGACGATTCGCCCATCGTCTACTTGATGTATTTACGTATTTCAAGAATATAATAGCCATTATCGGTAAAAAAAATAACAATTTTTAGACACTTATCCGTAAATGGTAATCGTTAACATTACCAAATCCGATAAAAACCGAAAAGGATAATACGACTTGATTATTTATATAATATACTTATGAATATCAGATAAAGTCATTACCTTCTTTTTCTAAAATGACGTTTCCACAAATACGACTATCACTGACATTCGAATTATCCATAGGTGAAAATTAGCCGTTCGAGCGTATAAACTATGCTTTGGCATCATATCATTATCAACGAAATACTATTTTTGACTCGCTTTAATATAAACCTAGCGAGTGAGTAGGCATTTTAACCAACTTTTATTAATGTTAGTAATTAGCTAAGATTACGTGATGTTATTATAACGATCACTCCACTCGTTACTTCTATTAAAATCGTTAGTAATCAACGTAATTTTGGTAGATCGATATCAAGCTGAAATGTAATTGTAATTTTTCCTTGTAAATTAACTTGAAAATCAAGTCGCGTATTCAACTTTAAGAAAAGTTTCCAATCAAATCAATACTGTTTATTATCCTCTAGACAACTTCTACGGAACACACTTTATGGACTACGGTTCACGCTTGTCTTTCGCGATAAAAAACAAAACGTCTTTTTTCATTCGTTTTATTCTTACTTGTACGTCAATCAAAATGTTTCCTTGTACGAGCAAAGATTCACGTTTATAGAACCTATATAATCACGAAAAAAAATTGAAATATATCAGTTGCACGAGCGCGTCATTTCTCAAGTAGCAATTTGTGTTTAGTAGCAAACCGACTGTCCAGCTGGAGGCTGACAAATCGATAAGACAAGAATTTATGAAACGTTTCGTTATTTTTTAAGATTGCGCCATGTTCATCGAAATTATTTTATTTATTGGTGCATTACTTTGTGCATTTGAATATTTCGTGAGGTACGATAGAATTGGAAAATTAGTGAAGAATATTCCAGGATCTCGAATTTGGCCGATACTAGGCAATCTCCCGTATCTTTTTGGAACTCCAGGTATGTATATATATGTATACTTATGTTGTTAATTACGCCATGGTATGAATGACATCGTATATTATTAACGATTATCTTGACAAATGTAAAAATTTATTTAATTGTATTTCACTTTCTCGAGAACTATGAAATAGTGGCTTCGATAAATTGATCTTCGTTATCTATTAAAGCATTGATAAATAGATGCTTCGCTAAATAACTATGAAATAGCTCGAGAACTCGAGAAAATAAAAACGAAACGGATAAATGCGTAATTTTGTAAAATTAAACAGCAGGCTTAGTGACAAAATTAAGCTGAATAACGATGACGTTACAATGCTATCGAGTTCTACACCATGAACGTTTGCAACTGTAATTGTAAGATATGCTTATTTTATAACGAGTATTAAACATTCGTCCGAACGATTATCTCAATATTACGAGATTACAAATTGCCACGCTACAAAATTGTAGCATAAAATGTCAAACAAAAAAATTAAGAAGCGGAAGAAGTAAAATCAACAAAATCGTCATATTGCTCAATCATAGGTTATAAGTCTATGAATCGATGCATACTAAGTGGTATCATTTAACATCACATTAGAATGACGCTATACTGGCAATCAAATTTAGACAAAATAACAAAATAAATAATTAAGGTGACTGTAGAATTGCGTAGTTTTTGAAATGATTACAACTGAATTATGAATTAATGATGTATGCACCGTTTATATCGTTCAAGGCAACGATAAAATCCATTCAAAATAAATCGAACGATTTTATACTTAGCAATGAACCGAACATAAAAGTCTGCCTAATTACAGGCGCTAAATGAAAAAAATTGTTCCACGTTATTTTGTCAAACTAAACAATTGCAATGTCGCTTATTCCGTCAAAAAACATCCGCTGCATGCAAAATGAAAAACAGGTTTCTGATTATTATGCATATTGAATTTTTAATTGTTGTCAGATCAAATATGGAAAATTATAAAACAGTGGGATGTAAAGTACTACCCAATATATAAAATCTGGACCACGCATAAAGCTGTCATTGTTATTCTCCATCCCGATGATATCGAAGTATGAATTCAATCAATTTTTTTTAGACGAACGATAAATCTAGCTAATATTTATCTTTGGTACAGAAACTCTTTGCGAGTACGAAACACATTCAAAAGAGTTTTTTCTACTATCCACTTCTTGCTTGGTTAGGTACTGGTTTGTTAACTAGCCACGGTAAGAATGGAATGGCTTTTTTACACAAAATGCTACTTGGGGATGATTGTGAACAAACTATAATTTTAACAGGAGAAAAATGGAAACAGCGACGAAAAATGTTGACGCCGGCTTTTCACTTCAACATTTTACAACAATACTTCGAAAGCATGGCTGAGCACGCTAAGGAAACAATGAACTCCTTGAAGTCCAATGGTGAAGCTGTGTTAAATATAACAAAATTAATATCCAACTTCACTTTAGACGTTATCTGTGGTAATTAAAAATGCAATTTATAACACGCGAATAAACATTTTTCGAAAACTATAACCATTCGTTTTTTGACGACGAATTATTTCATAAGATGCAATGGTAAATACGTAATTACTTTTAAATTAAGTGTTTCCTACTTTTCTTCGTAGAAACTGCTATGGGTGTCAAGTTTACCGATAAGGAATTTTCGGAAAAGTATCGCGCAGGGATACACTACGTGGGAAACTGTACCGTTTACCGGTAATCGATTGATTTAATAAGAACACGTGTCACTGTAAAATTAAATAGCTAAATATGATTCTTTCGATAGAATTATTAATCCTTGGTTCGGCCCAGAGTCGATATTTCGTTTAACGCACCGAGGTCGAAAGTACAGAAAGTCCCTCAACGCTCTACATGATTTCACAAAAAAAGTTGAGATGAATACTTGGATGTTTTTTCACGATAGTAGTGTTAACGACACGCCTGATTTCATTGTTAAATTATTCGTTTTAGATTCTGAAGGAAAGAAAAGAGTATCACAAGAAAACGAATTTTCAATTTTTAAACGAACTGAAGGGAAATGAATCTTTTAACGTATCAAACAACGACGTTTACTATGGATGTAAGAACATTTGTTTGAATCATAAAATGATTATTCTTGTTTTGATTGATATTATGAATCCACTCTTTGGCCTCAGCCCGCAAAAAACGTTTAGCGATGCTTGACCTCTTGATAGCAGAGCAAAAAGACAACCGAATAGATGACCAAGGAATACAAGAAGAAGTCGATACATTTAGTTTTGAGGTACGCGGATTATGATTACATTTATTTTGACAGTTATATCCAAACGTATAAATGCTGACAAAAGTTGACTTTCAAGGGCCACGATACCTCGTCCATGGCGTTATGTTACGCAGTATTGCTGATTGCTGAACACAAAGATGTACAAGTGAGTAAACGATACCATAAGTCGATTAAATTACGCTCTAATGAATACATTGCGTTTCAAACTCAATAACCCAATAACCAATAAATTTTGACATTTTGCAGACTCGAATACGCAACGAAGTCTGTGAAGTTTTAGACCGTACTGGTGGGAAATTAGATATGGCTGACGTTCAAGGTTTTACTTACCTGGAAATGTGTCTGAAGGAAAGTCTTCGACTCTATCCAATTGTTCCATACATATCACGCAATATTACGGAAGATTTGCAATTAAGTAAATTATTTATATAATGATTTTTTAAACGTCTGTCGAGAACAAAATTAATATCGTTGATTTATCTTTGCCAGCAAACTACTTAATACCTAAAGGTACTGTGGTACAAGTACATCCATATTCGGTACATCGTGCTCCTGAATTTTGGCCGAATCCAGAAAAATTCGATCCCGACAGATTTTTACCGGAAAACACTAAAGGGAGGCACTTCTATTCGTACATTCCATTTAGCGCTGGACCTCGCAATTGCATTGGTAATCCAGCCAATTGGCTATAATTACATAAAATAACGTTGACAATTATTAATTGAATTAATTACAGGTCAGAAATTTGCAATGCTCGAGTTAAAAGTTTTCATGAGTCTGTTGATCTACAATTTTAACTTGGTACCTGTTAGCAAAACACGTGAACTGACATTCATTTCGGATTTAGTTTTGCGAACTAAAGAGCCTATTCGTATCAAACTAGTACCAATTAAAAAATGATGGTATTTTTTATCCAAACTATTGGTTACTCTGTACTCGTTTAGTCAATAATTCCAAGTAAAGCACCAAATACTTTGGTTGATTTAATTAAATTCTCTTGTGTATTGATTTTTATTGTCTACATTGATGTTCGATCTTCCTGTTACGGTATCAATTTATCTTCAAACTTTAATCGCTGAATATTCTTGTTTATAACAAATGTAACTTGTGAATAAAGAGACGAGGATACTTTACATGTTTAATTTGATTGTATGCAAGCCAAGCAGCTATTAACAGATTCGTCGTTCAAATAATCATAACACGTTAATGTGCGGCTATCAGTTGAATCATTGTTAGATACGTGACGTATCTATCTCGTTCAAACTCAGTTTGGCAATAAGTAATCTCGTTCATTTCCACTGTTTGCCACGACAGTTCAGAGGCCACCTTGAAATTCATTCCATATATACCCGATACGTTAAATTTCACGATTTGCAACAGTAGATTAACAACACTCGGGAGCGATACTTTAATCGCTGCTCGAAACGTCTGATAATCGCACGATGTTCCTCGAAATATTACTGTTATTCATTGGTGTTATTGGTGCTTTTGAGTATTTTACAAAATACCGTAGGGTTGGTGAACAGGTCAATAAAATTCATGGACCCCCAACATGGCCAATATTAGGCAATCTTCCACAAATGTTTACGACAGCAGGTAATACGTCTTCGTTATAATTCGCGACCTAATTTCTTATCGATTACATAATGAAATGTGTAAACTCGGCATTAAATGTACCGTATTCGAGCTACAATTCATAGATGTATATTTACGTTTACGTTTCGATTGATTGATCAAAAAAACTTTTTCTAATACATTGTAGCATCTATATGAAGCTTCTACGGGAATATTTTCATACGACATTAACCTTTGGTACTTTATTAGAATGTCGTAAATATCGATAAATTGTATAGTTCGTGGCTATTTATTGTAAAGGATGTGATTATACGTTGCCTTGCAAAAAATTTTATCGCGTCTTTCAGGAAAAAATTGTATTCTATGTAAATGTTGTATTTTTATTAGAAAAATTATCGGAACTTTTAAGGCGATGGGATGTGACGTACTATCCGATGTATCGAATTTGGACTGCACATAAACCAGTAGTAGTTCTCCTTCATCCGGACGATATCGAAGTATGCGTTATTTCGACTAATTTTAAATACTTTTCTTTATGAACTTCTATAATACTTATTTATCGCATAGAAACTTTTTACAAGCATGAAACATATTCAGAAAAGCTTTATGTATTATCCACTTCATGGGTGGTTAGGTAATAGTTTGCTGGTTAGTCATGGTAAGAATGTTGTTATACTGTATTATGTTTAACGTTATTTAAATATAATGATAAGCAAATTCTAATTTTCAAAGGAGAAAAATGGAAACAGCGACGAAAAATGTTGACACCGGCTTTTCACTTCAACATTTTACGACAATACTTCGAGAGCATGGCTAACCACGCTAAAGAAACAATGAATTCCCTGAAGTCCAATGGTGAAACTGCGTTAAATATGACAAGAATAATATCCGACTATGCTTTGGAGGTCATTTGTGGTAATTGAAAATGTGACTTTTCCCAATCGGGAGAACATCCATCTTTCTAAGGCTATACACCCAGCCATTCTTTTATGACAAATTATAATTATTAACATATACAACGATAGACAAATGAATAACGTAATATTTCTAAATTACTCTGTTTCTAATTTTAATTTTACATTTTTTAACCCTTTTTATAGAATCTGCCATGGGTGTCAAGTTTACCGACAAAGATTTTTTCGATAAGTATCGCGAGGGAATACATTACGTGGGCAATTGTACCGTTTTCAGGTAATATATCGAGCTCATATAACACACTATTGTACAATTAAATAGTTATATGTGATATTTCCACAGAGTTATTAATCCTTGGTTCGCCCCAGAATCGGTGTTTCGTTTAACGCACCGAGGTCAAAAATATAAAAGATCTCTGGATACTGTACATGCCTTTACGGAAAAAGTTGAACAAAATATTTTAATCTATTTTCATTAAAATACATTCGACGAAACACGTAACTTGACTGTTTGTTTTAGATTATGAAGGAGAGAAAAGAGTATCACGAGAAAACAAATAATCAATTTTTAAACGAATTCGAAGAGCACGAATCTCTTAACGTATCAACCGGCGACGAGTTTTACGGATGTAAGAACATTTTTTTTAAATATAACGTCTTGATTCTATATTCGATTGAATCATCTCCTTGGTTTTAGCTTGCAAAAAGCGTCTAGCTATGCTTGATCTGTTGATAGCAGAAAAAAAAAGAAATCGAATAGACGATGAAGGAATACGAAATGAAGTTGATAATTTTACTTTCGCAGTGAGTGAACATAGAGAAATCGTGTCTATTATAATGTATGTATAGATTTTGGCTAATATTTGTCTTTTAAGGGATACGATACCACGACGTTGGCGTTAAGCTATGCATTATTGCTCATTGCTGAACACGAAGACGTGCAGGTAAGTTCATTATAACGTATGACTATTAATTTACGTTCTTCTGAATAAATTTCCTAATTACCAATAAATCTTGTTATTTTGCAGACTCGAATACGCAACGAAGTCTGTGAATTTTTGGATCGTACTGACGGGAAATTAGAAATGGCTGACGTTCAAAGTTTCACTTATCTTGATATGTGTTTGAAAGAGAGTCTTCGTCTCTATCCAAGCGTTCCGTACATTTCGCGCCATATCACGGAAGATTTGCAATTGAGTAAATTATTTAAATAATGATTTTTTAAACGTTAACAAATGATGTCGAGAACGTCATCGAAACTAATGAAATTCATGTAATTTTATCAGATAACTATTTGATACCCAAAGATACTATAATACAAGTACATCCTTATTCGGTACATCGTGCACCTGAATTTTGGCCGAATCCAGAAAAATTTGATCCCGACAGATTTTTACCGGAAAACTCGAAAGGAAGACATTCCTACTCGTACATTCCATTCAGTGCTGGACCCCGAAATTGCATTGGTGGGTATTACAGTCTATAGAAACACGTTTACCCAACTTGGACATAACAATAATTACATATAATTATAATTTATAGGTCAAAGGTTTGCTATGCTCGAGATGAAGACTTTTGTCAGTTTGTTGATCTATAATTTTTATCTAGAGCCGATTAGCAATTCGAAACAACTGTCGTTTATAATGGATTTAGTTCTTCGTACCAGCGAACCTATTCGTCTTAAGTTGATACCGATTGAAAGGCGATAATATTAGTGTTAAATGCTTTTGATGTCAGGAAGTAAAATCAACCATGCAGAATCGTAATATAAGTCGTCTTATTACAATCTATCTATAATTTAAAAAGATACTCGTGTCACGATTTTGTATTATTATCTAATACTGTAAAATACTGTAATCCAAAGTACATATTTACGAAATTATGAAAAATGAAAAATTGTCAAATAATATTTTTTCACGTTAATCCTCTTTATTCTTATGTAGTATACCTTGGAATATTTTCATTAAAGTTTTCATGTAAAATTAAATTAAAATAACCGATTTTATTTTCTGGTTATCTTACGTTTAAATTTTACGTGAATGATAAAATAACGGGATTTGAAGACTAAATAGTAAAAATCTTTGACTAAATATAATGTGCTGTATGAAATAAACAAATAAAAGTGATATTGTCAAGTTGTTTTATACATCTATGTATTCATATGTTATATATTTTTGTTATATAATATACAGTTTTTGAATCCATTTCCATAATATTGCATGTATTTTAGGTCAAATCATACAATGTACGTAAACTGAAATTGAACAATACTAGATTTGTTTTTTTGTTCGTTAGATTTAGATGACTATTATGCAGTAGTAAAGCTTTGATATCTTTTCACAAATAACTTGATACTTATAAGCTCTGTAATGACGTCAATTCTATCGGAAGAGGAAAAAAAAATATTTAGTTAATAAACCAGGAAGATGAATATTTGTAAAATTTATTTTCACGTATTACAGTCAAATATTACATGCTCGTAACAAATTATACAGTGAACAAACGGACTTTATTTAAATGGTTTGTTATTTTCAGAAAATATATCGACTCACAAGTTCGAATAAATATCAGATTCATTTATAAAATTCGTTTAGTAAAATTATTTATAACGTTGAAAAATTGTAAACAGTTTATTTAAAACAAGTTGATTTTCTGCAAATTGATAAGAAATGCATTCGTAGTGCGGTCAACGACGTCTTGGACTAAAGCGAAAAGGAAAGTGGGGAAATATAAAAAATTCAATGTTTGTTATACCTTGAAGTGTGTATAAAGGAATGTTTTCGACTCTACTCCGACATTCAATATGTACCGTGTAATGTCGCTAGAGACTTGCAATTAAGTATTCTCGTCTCACAATAATAGACATTTTTCTAATGCCACTTTTAACGAGAGTCCTAATTTTTTCCAATTACGTTATACTTCGAGACAGTATAATAGAGATACACAAGTATTTAGTGCGTCATGCTCGAGAATTCTGGCCAGATCCAGAAAAGTTTAATCCTGACAGATTTCCCCCAGAAAACTGCAAAAGTCCACATCCTTTTTTCTACATCCCATTCAATCATCGTAATTGCGTGGAGAATGTTTGATTTTTTTAAGTATATCGTGTCGATAAAATAACGTAAGATTTTTCAAGTCAAACATAGACGATGCTGGAATTGAAAGTATTCATGGTACATTTGGTTCAGACGCTCCGTGCAGAACTTATTGATATCGCTACTCGCCAAGCTAAACTCGTTCACGTCAAATTATTTCCAATTGAAAAGTGAACAATCAATTTTATACGTGATATTATTTTAATATCAGCTTGTGTTTTTATCGAATCGTTAATAATAATGAAACATCCAATTTTAAACTACTCGTATGCAAGATGTTTGAAAATATTGTACGTGTTTTCCAGTGCACACATATGTAATTGATCAGAAATCGCAATCGCGAAAAAAACTGGTCTTTTGATAAAACAGCAATGATTACTGATGCACGTTTGACTTATGCATAATACATACATTTGTCTAATATAGCGTTCAATTACATACTTGCTATACAACTATATCTTTCAACGAGAAAATCAACTACTTGATATTATTAGCATTTATCTCTTCCATTCCTTCATTTTTACAATCGGTCTGACAGTGCTCTTGATAGTTTACCTCCCAACACGTTCAACATTATATTGGAGTCAGTGCTTTTGCTTTTGGAAACCGTGCATTCGTTGATCGAGATGTTACTTGAAATTTTATTTTTCATCGTAACAATAGTTTTTGCACTTTCTTCTTACATACGTTACAGTAGAAATGGCAGATATATCAATAAGATTCCAGGACCAACTCCATTGCCGGTAATAGGCAATCTTGTTACCGCATTCACGGCAGCAGGTAATTATTCTTCACTTTATTATTCCACGCATAATGGTTTTATCTAGCATTATTTTACTTCTGTTTTATTTGTTCCTTTAAGGAAATTTATGGGCTCAAGTAAGGCAATGGGATGTGGAATATTATCCGATTTACAAACTTTGGACAACTCACTGGGGCGCTGTATTCATCGTTCATCCCGACGATATTGAGGTAAAGCGTTTTTGTAATATTATAAATAATTCGACAAACATCCTCTTTGGAAATAACTCAACGACCTATTGTTTTATTATATATTCTAGAAAGCATTTACAAGCATGCAACATATTAAAAAAAGCATAATTTACTCTCTCCTCCATAAGTGGTTGGGAACTGGTTTATTAACTAGCGACGGTATGAATATTGAATTCAACATACACTCGAATACTTAATAATTAAGTGATTACTGGTAGACTTTTCTGTTTTTTATTGTTGCACGATCTCTTTTCTATTCAAGGAGACAAATGGCAAAAAAGACGGAAAATGTTGACGCCTGCCTTTCATTTTAACGTTCTGCAACAGTATTCAAAGAGCATTTTCGAAAATGGAGAAAAAACGATGAAAACGTTAAAAATGAAAGGCGAAGCCGTGCACAATGTTGTGGATATCGTATCAGTGTATACTTTGAACGTTATCTGTGGTAAAAATAAAGTACATGCAAGAGTAGCGCAATTTATTTTCAACGAGCTATTTAATATTTATTTTTAATTTGTAGAAACTGCAATGGGTGTTAAATTCCCTGATGAACGAGCCCGTAAAGACTACAGAGATGCGATACATTTCATAGGCGACTGTGTAATTTACAGGTGAATTTTGATGCTGATTTGTAGAAACGTCAACAAATATACAATTGAGTGCACATTTTCAGAGTTCAGAGTCCTTGGTTTGCGCCAGACTTTTCGTTTTATAACTTGTCAAAAAAAGGTCGCAAGTGCAGAAAAGCATTGAAGACCCTTCATGAATTCACCAGGAAAGTATGATATTTTCACAATGGTACGTTTACGTATATGATTGTAACGTCAATCATGTGTCACATTTTCCTTTCCTTCGTAGATCATTCAAGAGAGACAAGAGTTTCACGAAAAAACAAATGGTCATTTCTTAAAACAATCTACGTCCACGGATAGTTCAGTTAACGACGAATATGGCGGATGTAAGATACAATAAAAATGTAAATGAAATGTTAAGTCAATAACAAATAAAAAAAATTTCGTTGCAGACCGTAAAAAACGTATGGCTATGCTCGACTTGTTAATTGCAGCACAACGAAACGGCGGATTAATCGACGACGAAGGAATACAAGAAGAAGTGGACACATTTACATTTGAAGTATGTATCGATGTTGCGTTAATCGACACTTGATAATACTTGGAATATTTTGCATTTCAGGGTCACGACACTTCGGCCATGGCATTAAGTTTTGCAATACTTTTGATAGCAGAACACACGGACGTACAAGTAAATAAAATGCAACTTTTTCTTTAAACAGACCCACAAAGTTCTAATAATTGTGAAAATTTCAGGAACGAATTCGCGATGAAGTTAGCAAAATCCGAGACGAGAACGAAGGCAAATTAGGAATGTCAGAGATTCAGCGTTGCAACTATCTTGAGATGTGCCTTAAAGAGAGTTTACGTCTATATCCAAGTGTTCAGTATATATCGCGCGCTATTGAAGAAGATTTGCAACTCAGTAAGTATATTTATTTGAATTTATTTGGAATAAAAGGCTATTTTTATAACATTTATTATATTTATTTCAGCGAATTATCTAATCCCTAAAGGCACTATTCTACAAGTCAATGTTTTCTCGGTACATCGAGATCCAAATTTTTGGCCGGAACCAGATAAATTCGACCCTGAAAGATTCTCACCAGATAATTGTACTGGTCGTCATCCATTCGCGTTTATCCCATTTAGTGCTGGTCCACGAAATTGTATCGGTAAATATTATTATATTTTACGTATATATATTGAATGTTTCGTATCGACAACCAATTTCGCCAAATTTACAGGTCAGAAATTTGCAATGTTAGAGTTGAAAGCATTTATGGCCGAGCTGGTGTGTAATTTTTATTTGGAGCCAATTGATATCGCGTCAAAAGTGCCTCTGACGTTGGATATGGTCATGCGACCAAGACATCCTATACACGTTAAGCTTATTCCAATCAAAAAAGGATAAAATGTTATAAACTAGAATAATACCGTGAGCTGAATAACGTATACCGACGTTCGAAAAGTAAAAAAAATATGTGCAACGTAATATCATGTACTATAGAGTTAACGAGCCTAATTCTTGAATACATACTTATATCTAATTACGGTTAATTTCATCGTACAGTTTGATCGTCTCATTCGCGGGACTCAAGTATTCATTTAGTATAGCTACGCGAACATTGGATGGTACTTTGTTATTCAAAATGTTACGAACGAACGACAAGTAAGACGAGATCCTTGTGTATACTGCGGGTGATTCGGCCTCTGTACAACCTAATGGACTGCTGCTTACAATTCCAATGACCGTTACTCCATTGAGAACTAATGGGCTGCCGCTATCACCCTACAATCATTCATTGTTATTGTACGGTAATATTTGATATAAAAATTTACATAAACTACACTCGATTACCGAACAAACTCCTTCTGCAAAATGAGGATCTCGTTGTACCACAGCCGCGCATAGATGAGTTCGGTGTAATGGTGCATCGAAATGTTTTCTGCACTGGTCGTTAGCAACCACACGAGCTTCGGCATACCTAAGTGTGTCGTTAGAACCACCACCAAATTCAACTTTAGTTCCGGTAACCTTGTCCTCGGTAGTGTAAATCCAATTGTCACCGAAACCAGCTACGATCGTTGTCTCGTTGACGTAAGACTGGTTCTCTGATTCTGGTAAGTCCAGTACGCCGAGTAGAGGGTTCGTTTCGATTCCTAAGCCATATTTAAGCTGTAAGTATGCAATACCATAAGCGAGGTACTTATATACATCGTTAATTTTTAGGAATGAATGTTATTTCCCGCAAAAATCACGTCTTACCTTCAACACAGCTAAATCAGCAGTAGTTCTGTAAAAGCCATCTGGTTGAGGATTGATTGGATTGAATTCGTCCAACACATAAATCTTCTCAACCTCGATTCTAATGGCTTTGGGATCGTTATTCGTTCTAGCTTTTAACGTCGCTGCTAATACCGTTAGCGATGGAACTTTGAATTGATTCCACGAGTCTATAACGCAGTGAGCTGCCGTCAAGACATATCGATCAGAAATTATACCACCACCGCAGATATTATCCATTTCGGTCTCTAGTGATATTTGATACTTGACTTCACCAAGTGTCGCGTCGGTACCTCCTACTATCCCTTCGGCTTTGAGTCTTGCTTGGACTGTCGATGTACAACGCGATATTAATTTGTTGGAGTACTATTATTTGTACGAAACTATATGTAAGAATTACTCAGGCACGAGGTTAAATAGAAGATACAAAGGTTTTTGAAACAATGTTTTGCAATAATCGAGGTTCCTTATGCTCATAGATATAGAGTCGACAGATTTTCTAATAATGGTAAACAATAAGAAAAAACTTACCAATGAAAAATAATCTGTTTGAGAAACTCACGTAGAGTGAGAGTAATAAAATATAGTAATTCATCTGTTCACTTCGAAGAAAAGTCCTCACGACACGCTACTTGATAGTAAAATGAACTTATCAGCGATTAATACCATTCGCGAGTGCATGTTTAATCAGATGTCATTTTCGTAAAATTTTACGAGCCGTTGACACGTATAACAAGTGTACCAATCGCATGATACGATACGCGTTTCACATTCACAAGGCTTGATAAGGGAATTGATCAATTAATTGATCTTTGCTTAAATTTGGGTATTTAAATTCTAAAAGAGTGTCATTAGTTTGAGGAATCGGATAGATCCTTCAATCGTATGTAAAATCTATTTTTTCGTGGTATACTTTATAACATTAATATCGGAACAAATAGTTGTATATTTTGGAGTCGTTAATTCAAGTAGATGAAAAATAAAATGCAATTAAACCGAAAAGTATTTCACGACGCCAAATATGAAATCATAAGTAGCATCACATTTTATGTTTCATATGTGTATTATTTTACGTTATGATTTGCTTTCATCTCAATTGAGTTTTGTAAATAACATTAAATATCTGCAGTTTCATTGAGTAAAAATAACAGTTTTTCTAATATATACATTGAAATCTTTATTTTCAAGCTCTGTGCGTTTTCAAGAAAACTTTAAATCCAAGCATAAAGCATTCGAAAATTTGTCGAGTAATATAATTTCAGTATAAAATATTATTATTTAAATTATAACATGCAGTTCGTGATGTCTCTTAATGCACTTAACCCCATTTATTGTACAAGGAACTCCAAAGGAAGGGTCTGTAATGCGGACGACGAGTAGTTGTAGTAGTAGTAGTAGTAGTAGTAGTAGTAGTAGTAGTAACAGGCTTTTTGTACGATGGAATCAGTTCAAGTGTGCGTATGTCGCTACTTTCTACGTCATTCTTAGCATTTTCAATGAAGTCGATGAAGGATGAGACACGAGTATACACTGCAGCGGCTACTTTCTCTGTGCAACCAATTGGACTTGTACTCACAACTCCAACGATGGTTTTGTCACTGTGGACAAGAGGGCCACCACTGTCACCCTATCGAAAAAAATTCAACGTTATTGCTTTTATTTTTCAAATGTTTTGTTCCGCAAGGAAAATAGATTACTTACAGAACAAACACCAGATCCTTTGGAAACGAAACGTTGCTTGACTCTAGCACAAATTTGATGGTCAGAGATATAACCACTGTATTGTCTTTGACATTTTTTATTAGAAATAACATCAGCCTCGGCGAATCGAAGTTTAGTATCGGTGTTTCCACCTTCTTCTTCACCATCGTCTAGTACCTTAACCCAATCCCAACCAAAACCAGAGATCTTTACCGTTTCATCAGCGTAAGTCTCATTTGGATCATTTGGCAGTTCAAGTCGTTCCAAGTTGTCGTGGCTTGACAATCCCAATGGATATCTCAACTGTTGACAATAATGTGTTATTTAGAATAGACATTCGTCGATAATTCCCAAGTATGACAAAAGGTAGTGTCATTTAAAAAAAAAAGTAAAATTTGACAAGTTTGTTACTTGGATTAAAGTAAAAAATTACGTGACGTAAGAAGTGACGTCAAACTTGAATAAAAAAGATTTGCACTTTTTTATCACTACTTTTCACTGATAAAAAGAAGAATTCATAAGTTTGTTAATCAAACTGAATCGATATTTGGTTTGAAAATTGACAAAAACACCTTTTCAATCGATTAGCAACAACTTGTGGAAACAATCTTCTGTGTTACGCTTACGAAATAATAAAGTTACGCTACATTACCTGTAACTAATTAGCATTAGTTTTATCGATTTGACAACTGCATATTATTATTAAAAATAGAATCTATACATACATTTTTCTATTCTATTGAATCTAACAATTGTAAATGTAAGAACAAAATTATCAAATTTTCCCGGTAATTTCTCTACATCTAAAATCAGAAAAAGTCTACTAACCCTGAGAACAGCAATGTCTTCGTAGTTATTACCATCCTGAGGTCTGTAATTCATTGGCACAAAGATCTTTTCGACCGGAACGCTAACAGCTCTACTAACTTTATCTAGATCGTTCGTTCCGGCGAGGACGCTCATGCGCATGGTAAAGAATCGACCTTTCTCATTAACAACGCAATGGGCAGCGGTAAGGACAAATTGATCATCAATAATACCACCACCACAGATACTTTGGCCGTAAACTTGTAGAGAGACTTGGTATGGAAATTGATCGACTTCGGCTACATCGCCACCGATTATTCCTTCACCCTGTAGACGGGCAACTGAAAAACAGCAAATAAGTTTATGAGTTCATAGTGTGGGAATTATTTTATTTAAAATAAATCTTTGAAATATAAATGCATTCACGTATGTAAAAATGTTACAAAAGAAATTGTAATTGAACGAAATTTTATTTGAAAAATTGTCATTGTCTATTATTCGAAAAACAAAAACAAATCTAATCCAATAAAACAACTGAACTCACCAGTGTCGGCTACAAAGCAAGCCAAAATGCCAAAAAGGCACAACAATAACTTACTACGAGTCATGTCGTAGTCTGAAAAGAAACTATACAAGTGATGACAATGGAAAACAAACGATGCCTTTTTATATCTCGCACATTGGCCATTTCGCGGTAGCGACTTGACGTCTTGTGATAAGGCTCAAATAAAAAACCTCATAAGATAATGTTGATTCTAGAATATTAATCAAGTATGGTAGGCAGATTAGCCAAAGAACTGCGTACAAGACGTGACACTTGTGATGTGCTCAATGAATAAAATAAATATTTCGTTGCTATCATTATTCAATTCAACCACATTCGAAAACGTGCGTCAACTCGTTTGTTATTCATATAAATATTTGAGAGTACTTGCGGATTCGGTAGCTTTCATTTGTGAATACCTCTTCGTAGTCACTTTTTGAGAATTTTTGTAGAATATTCGTTGATTGCTTCATATTTTTGAACGATTATTTAAGTAATTATCCATAGAAAAACAAAACTGAACGCTACTCGGTGAACATTTCATGGTCACGTGATTTCATTGACAATTACAGCGTACACTTTTTGTACGCAAAATTTGAGATTTTTGTGTTGTATAGTTCAAAATGTGCTATTGGATATATATACTTGTAATTGAAACCTTATTTTTGTCAATATATTAGATAGCATACACATCTGTGCAATGAAAATTTAACTAATATTGGCGACGAGTGATAAGAATTCGACGTAGCGTACATCATTACACGAGTAACTCTATTAAGGTTGGCATTGTGATCGATATCTTTTTGCTATTAAAATATAAGAACGGTCATCGGATGTACAGAATATTTGACTTTAATCTAATACATTAAACAAATACAAGGAAGAATTCTTAATCAATTTTCCAAGACAGAGCCTTCGACAGAGGAACATAAACAGTCACGCTATAATACAATCATATTCGATGAGAACGAAAATCCTTGCAACGATTATCATAACATAATTAGCGGAAGAGGTCAAACAATAGACACCAGGTATATTCTCATTGATTACGACAGTTTGAACTACAATTTTGTAAACGAATCAGATATTGTCATTGAATTGTATTACGCTTTTTTTTGTGGCGTGACATTTTGATTCAATGCCATTATCAATCCATAAACGTGTTGTAGAGCATATTGACATTGTTTCTTTTAATATATACAACTCAGAATTGGTCTATAAGACGTGTTGCGTAAGCTACTACTAACATTACCGTTTGAATTTCTTATCGATAAAACGATAACTAAGGTACAATCAACCAAATAATGCGCAATATAGGTAAAATCATGTTGTTTTCTTAATGTTAAAGGTCATTAAATTTATGGAATTACAATGAATGTAGATTGTATGAACAACTGCTTCGATTATTTCCTTGTTCAACATTACTTTAGTAACCCAAAAGTCGAAACTATAACTATTACAGAAATCTAGTTTTTCAAACTAATTTATTGATTCTTAGAATATTAGAAGAAATCTGGTTTTATTTGTGCGAATTTAAATCTTCTTATTAATGATTCCAACTGTTTCGGACGGCTAAGCATGACGAGCCATCACGCGCGCTAGGCAAACAAACAAAAATGAGTTTTTTTATTTAATTCCGTTGACGTTTTGTAAAATAGATAAGCTTACATGTTTTAGAGAAATAGGAAAATTTTGAAAATGGTCGCTCTCGCGGATAGCCATAAACGCTAGCGCGTGATCGGAAAGAAGAGCCATAAATAATGGCCCGAAGCCCCTATTTATACTCGAATAATAAAACCTAGAAAAGAGATTGTGTTCATAACCCCATCACGTGCTACGGATCAGCATACCTCGTAGTTTCGATTTTATTTCTACATTATTTACCTCTAAATTTTAGCGTGTCTCCTTGAGTAGTTAGACGAAAGGGCATTCAAAGTGAAAGTTCCTTTGTAAATGTCAGCGAAAATGATATTATTAGAAGCAAACTCATAAAGAAATACGTGTAGCTCGCAGAAATTAGAAATTACGATGATGTATTAGATCGTAAGTTGAAGAAAACCTGTTAATCATGTTGGACGTCTTTCGGAGTATATATTTTATTTATTACTTAATTGGACGGTTCACCAATTCGTCGTATCGGTTAGTTGGAAATACGCCGATCTCTTATCCTCATTTTGGCATAGAGTCTGACGAGTCGCTATTGGAGCAAGGCTCCTTGACGTTAATTACCTTCGGAGTCGTAGCCAAACGGAGAGAGAAAGAGACGTTTGGGCCCAACTCGGGTCCTTGCCTTAGACCTGAAACCGAGCGGAAATAAAGAAAAGTGAAAAAGTGACATTCAAACTACCGACAAGGAAGCCGCCTTCTCTCTTTAGTTATAACTTTGTGAGATTTTTCGTATCGTTTCGCAATTTAATCTTGTACCGTTCATCGGAATTTCAGTCTTTCACTGCATCTTATCTTTGCTGACAGCGTTGTCGTAGAAAACGATTTTCCTATTGTCCTCGCAATATGGCTGTTCGAGTACTTTCGATATGTTTTAATACGTCAAATCAGTGGTGAGCTTATGCTCACCAGACCAATTACAGTGTTGTTGATTACAACAGAGTCACATCCGTCGTTCTGTAATTATTTGTATTTAACGTTAACATTTTAAAAGATTAATATAATAATAACAATAAATAATTGATCATATTAAACGATGCTCATAATGCAAATATCTACGTTTCTTTATACCGCATGACTATCTACTCGTATATCAAAGATTTTCAACTTTATGTCGTATTAATCTTGATACCGTGCATTACAAATGATATTTCACGTCTCCCATTGAGGCTTCGATTGATTATTTTTACCGTATGAACGTGAAACAATTTTTATCCTACTCAAACTATATAGGGCTACTATTCAAGCTTACACAGTCTATTGCTCAGGCCTACGTTCTCTTCTTAATTGCAAAAAATACCAATAATTCATTGAATTTTTAAAAAACAATGCTTTGGACTCGAAAAAAGGATGGTTGGAACATAAACCAGTTACCTTTAGTACAGCGATATCGTCAAGGCTCGCAATCAGAGTTTCATTACGTTCAAATAGATGATAAGATTTTGGTGGATAATTCTTTTCGAAGTACATTTTTGAAGATTTTCAGTATTGCGCCATTCCTTGGCGCCAATGCTCATTGATCAACAAAAAAGCAACAATTCTTCCTTTTCGACGATGAAGCAGTGCGTAATTCCATCGCCATATCTTCGATAATCTACAAGGATAGCGATTTGGTGTGGTAATTCCTTTCCAACGATTATTCCCTCAGCCTCTAATAGTGCGTTAGCTACGTAATTTTTATTAAATTGATCAATATATTATACGTCTATACAATTTTTTGAGTTGGACGATATTTCTTACAGAATAACAGTTTTAAATCTCAATGTAGAATGTTATTTTTCAGCTTAGAAAATTCAATTAAACTATTTAATTTCTACGCTCAAATTTGAATAGATGTTCAAAAAGTTATAAAAAGAATAGTAACTCACCAAGAGATACGAATCTAAATAGACGAGGTATTGAGAAAAGTAGCCCATTCGTTGCTTAGATTCTATCTCGATCTTCAATCCACAATTACAATGTTACCGCGAGTGTACCAGACTAAATTATAGGCATCATTTATTACGCGTACCAAATGGTTTACTTTCGTCTATTTACGCAATTTAGAGTATAATCTTTTCAGTTATTTAAATGACGAACAATATGCGTGCCTGATTCTAATAATCTTTATCGAAAATAAGATTTCTTTTTATCGACAAAGTTATAAGACATACGACGCATTTGCTACGCCAATTTTTAAAAACAAACGTAAAATGAAATCATCCATATGCCATTTTCTAAGAAATCTATTAAGTCTAGGCTGAAATGTATAATTTTGTCTCATTAGTTGCATCGTATAGCCATTTTCAAAATTTTATTCATTTTTTGTCGAGTTTACACGTCGATTAGCATTTTACACACTCGATCATTACTCCATTCAAAAGACTTTTCTAGGAAATCAAACTTGTATTCGTCAAAGCCCGTTTAAGGAGTTCTCAGACAAAATATCCGTGTACGTCAATTAGACGCGGCCGAACGATCAGTGAATAAAACAACTAGCGACTAACGTCGCTTATTAAATACAATAATCTATTTGTTACACCTATTCCAAGATCGTGTTCCATCACCGGAACAAAAAATTGTGATTGTGTGTTTTTTTATCTTTTTTTTTTATAAAATTGCATATTTTATAAAAAGCCATTGCAATAATTTGTTTAATAGACATGTTTAATCATCGGCATGAAAAGAACGAATACACAAGTAGGCAAAATTACGTGGCAACTGCGTACGCTACTACGGTAATACTAAACATCATCGACAATACGAGGTATTAGCGTATTACGGCTACGCGATTTATACTTGTTTTCACAAAGCAATTGTTACCGCAAACAGGAACAACAATAAAACAAAAAAATTCATTAAATGCGAAAAAGGCTCAATGAAAACGATTAATTCAATGCAACTAATATATTTTTGTCATTAACAAATGGTATCATTAGTGTCTTTCTTTTCCGAATCAATTAAGTTAATAGACATCATTGAATCCCTTATTACACCTTTAACAGCTCTGTTAATAAAGTCTAAGTACTCGCTGACTCGAGTGTAAACGGCTGGTTCATAATCCTCGCGGCATCCGAATGGACTGGAACTCACGACACCGATGAGCACGTCTTTGTAAACGAGTGGACCGCCACTGTCACCCTGCAAAAATACATCCAATTTTAGCGATCAACCAAACTGTTCTCTGGATTAAATGGACTTACGGAGCAGATGCCTTCGGGGATCTTAGGATCACGCTGAACTAATGCAGCACAAATATGCTGAGGCTTGATACGGTCCAAAAAGTGTGTCTGACATTCCGTGCGTGAAATGACATTGGCTTCAGCGTAACGCATTTTTAGGTATGCCACGCCGTTCTTCTCGATAAGTTCACCAGTTTTAGGATCACGACCAACTTCGATCTTGTTGTAGCCAAAACCACTGATCACTGCTGTAACTCCTGCAAACGTTTTGCTTCTCTTCGGTAAATTGATTTTACCAATAGATGAATTTGACGACAAATCCAGATCTTCGTTAAGCTGGTAAATAACATAGATTAGGCTTATTTTGAGATTCGCAAGTAACGAGATAAACGCTTGGATCGAACTATAAAATTGTAACGAAAAAGATGACAACTATGAAAGAGAAAGTGCTAAAGTTACATACTTTGAGTACAGCGATATCACCGGTAGTACGAGAGAACGGGCCATACTTCGTGAACTCCTTAGGTATGATCACTTGGGCAACATCGACAGAAATCTTCTTTGAAATGTCTGCTTTAAGATCGATGACGCCAGCCACCACCTTCAAAGGAGTTGTCGAGAGTGATCCATCCTGAACGACACAATGGGCTGCAGTGACGACGTGACGTTCGTCGATAATGCTACCACCACAAATGCTAAAACCATACATCTGCAGAGAGATCTGGTATGGGAATTGGCCTTCGGTTGCATTGTCACCACCAATGATTCCTTCGCCCTTCAAGCGCGCTTCAGCTACGGGAGACGGACAACGTTGACTGTATATACACGCGAATAAAATAATATAAAACGAAAGTACTTACCGTTGAAGATGGAAGTAGCAGCGAAGCCAAAGAGGCAAAAGAACAGTTGTATTCCGTTCATTGCAGAGAAATATGATTTTTTAAACGGTCGGAGGTACTTTTATATGATATATTCGATGTCGTGGATTACTTACGTCAGAATTATGAAATATTCATTATAATGATTTTGGTGTTGTTTTTATCATGTGGGAACTAAGTGATATCAAATTACGGTATTCTGGGAACATGTGTCTTGATAAATTTAGAAATTATTTGATAGACAGCCAATCGTGCGTAAAAGATAATTTAACAATGATGTAATCGGGTACTAATTTGAAAATACTATTATGGATTGGAATAATATTTATTTGGCGAGTTTATTAAGTTCATACTATATCTTCTACTCCATGCGTACAAATTACAATCAAATAATCAGTATGAAATCTATTCGCTGTACCCATCAAGTTTATTTAAACACAATTCAGTTTGAAAATTTATACACAAATAATATACTTAACTTATGTAAGTACGCGAGTAAAATTCGAAGAATCAAACAAGAGATCCTGGTAAATAACTATAATTTATGCGAAATATCTTATTTACATATTTAATTCATAATAGAACATTGAATAAACAAGCTGGTGACTGATATTATCAAATAAAACTAAACAGATCGTCGATTTATAAAGAAATTCTGAAATACGTGGAACTTGTTTCCCTTTCCTGATACTTAAACTGTTTGTCTTCGACCTGACCTTCGACAGCAATTCTATCGCCCTACAACCGTGCGCAGACTATGCGATTTCGAATAAATTGATCAAAATTATTATTCGGATGAAAGATCGTTTTAGTCGAACAATTATTTTTTCTCTACAGCAATTTTAAAATTTAACGTAATACAAGAATCTCTCAATTCATAACATAACATTAAAATAAATCATAACTGTATTCAAAATCGAAGATACGTTTAAGGAGTTGTAATAACGTGTAATTCACCAAGTGATACCGCGTCTAAGAATCGAAAAGGGCGGTTCATTGTCGAATATTGTGTTTCATTACAATCTCATTTTAACTAATTTAATATTGAACAAAAGTAAATTGTAAAAGTCAGATCTTATACGCCAAGTAGAAAATTACCATTCGATTACATAATTTCAAGTTGGAAGTGTTCAATGATTCAAATAATATTATTAATGAACTACACTGAACCAGTAGATGAAATTCATTCATACGACGCACATTAGGTTAGCGATATGTAATGTGCGTTTCAATGTGCGGATTAATTACGTGACAATAATATACGCCCACGAAATGAAGTAGCGATTGATATTCGCTAAAAATCATAAACATAACATGACGTAACGCTAATTACACATACTGAATGATTAACATATGAATTTGCGATCCAATTGTTACCCTAATCAGAAGTAACAATGAGTGGAAAAAGTTCACTGATTTCAAAAGTACGTACAATAATTACTGTCATGCGTGGCAATAGGTAACAAGGTAAAATGAAAACGATATGTTTTACGAAAAACAAATATTTTCCCATCGTTACAAAATAAATTTACAATTGTTTAAACTTAAACGATTAAAAGCTTTCTTTTAAAGTAGAGGACATCATTGAACTGTCTATTACACCTTTCACAGCTTTGTTAATAAAGTCCACGTACTTGCTGACTCGAGTATAAACAGCTGGTTCGTGATCCTCGCGGCATCCAAGTGGGCTGGTACTCACGACACCGATGAGAACGTCTTTGTAAACGAGTGGACCACCACTGTCACCCTGCAAAAATACATCCAATTTTAGCGATCAACCAAACTGTTTCCTCGAACAAAAGACTTACAGTACACACGCCTTCGGGACTGCTCGAATCACGTTGCACGAGCGAGGCGCAGATGTGCATATCCTCGATGGGGTCATCATAGTATTTCTGACAATCCTCGCGTGAAATAACATTAGCTTCGGCGTAACGCAATTGTTCGTATTCCACCTGGCTTGTTTCGATAGTTTTTCCGGTAAAAGGATCAGTTCTCAATTCGAGTTGGTTAACGCCAAAACCACTAATTACTGCCTTAACTCCTGCGTAGGTGGAGTTGTCGTTCTTCGGTAAACGGATTTTACCGAGATTTGAGTTGGATGCGATATCTAGTTTTGTGGTGAGCTAGAGATGTACGATAAAATAAACATACAATATTTTACTTATATTGAAAATCAATAAGTAACAAGGGAAACCCATCGATCCAGTCACAAAATTATAACGAAGTAGATAACAATGTCGAGAAAAAATATTTGGAAAATGACATACCTTGAGTACAGCGATATCAGCGGTGGTTTGCACATCGGAAGGACCATAGGTACTAAATTCCTTAGGTACGATCACTTGGGTAACACGGTGGGCCACCCTCGTCGGATGTTTTTTTGTAAGATCGACGACACCAGCCACAATATATAGGGGTTCGTTGTCGAATATTCCTCCTTCCATAACACAATGGGCTGCAGTGATAATGTGGCGTTCGTCAATGATGCTACCACCGCAAATGCTATTACCGTAATACTGCAGAGAAATCTGGTAGGGAAACTGGCCTTCTTTGGCATTGTCACCACCAACGATAGCTTCGCCCTTCAGCCGTGCTTCAGCTGTGATAATCGTCGGACACTGATATTAACATGCGTGTATGAAAAATATTATGAGATATTATTTACCATTGCAGATAAAAGTGGCTGCGAAGCCGAAAAGCCAAAAGAACAGTTGACTTTGATTCATTGTGACTGAATGTGATTTTTGCACAAAGTCAAAGGTTCTTTTATAGAATGTATTCGATGTCGTTAATTTGACTCCAGATTTATGAAATATTCATTGCAATTATTTTCATAACATTTATTCCATGTCAGAGCTAATCGATAATAATTTATCGTATTTTATGGGCATATGTCTTTATAAATGCAGTTGTGATTTGATATGTAATTTATTAATTATGTAACGAGGGCACAGATTTTCAAGTAATATTTATTCGGTACGTTTTCAAGGATAGCCGTATGTTTACCGAATTTTTTATTCAAATTGAGAAATTCGATCACAGTAATTTGTTAATAATAGTTGAATATTTCTTAGAATATACAATAAGTAACGAGCCAGTATTTAATCTCTAATCACTTGAAAACTACTAAATACACAAAACATTTATCAGCATACAGTTTATCATTAGCATCTAACATGAATCATTGGATGATTTTAATAATTTATGATTTGCTATGATAGGGTGTTTTGAGACGCGGCAGTATTTTTCGATTAAACATTTACTTAATAGGTTGCCTTTTAACTAGAATTATGATTCTTGAATAAAAAAGATAACAACATTAGTATTACGCAAGCTTTTAAAATTTTCCTATTACTTGAATATTTTCACGACTCAACCAAATGAAGTAACTAGTGAAGACAGTAACAATTTTTATTCATATTTACAGTAACTAAGATTTTAGCGCGAATCTGGAGAAAATGCAACTTTCTTATCGGTTGCTTCTTGTCTTTGGAAGCATTAATGTCTTCCACAACGATGGTAAGTATTCATAATTTTAGATTACTAATATTAGAACAAATCTTACCAAGTACATCAAAGTGACAGTTTCAAATAATCATTGACTAAAATTCCTTAAAAAAAGTTTTCAACTTGTATAACTATGAAATAAATACAATTCTATAGAGAACAGAGCATTCATCAACTATAACTCTTCGTAGGTGCTACTGCAATAAAAGGAGGCAAATTCGACTACGACAATAAATTCAGTTACCAAATATCTATACAGAAGAAAAAAATTAACGGCCAATACGAACACGGATGTGGCGGTAGTATTATAGGAAAAAAGCATATACTGACAGCTGCTCATTGTTTTGTATCGAAAAAAGGTCAAGTTTTGAATTTGACGAATAGTAGTACGAGGATTTTGGCCGGAACGAGCAATTTACATAAAGAAGGAATAGTTAGATACGTTCATAAAGTTTTCCTTCCTAAGAGCTATCGACACGAAAAACATTTGGCTGTTGACGATATAGCTGTTATACAGGTAAATTCAATTTTTTAATCGTTAGTACATAAACTATATATTACTCTTCCTAGAATTTGAATTGTTATTTTTCTCTATTAATTCGCTAGTATTCGTATAATAGTATCTTCAGTGTGACATAATATTTAAAATAGCCTGGAGACTCATTTTTTGTATCATTCGCATCTAATCGTAAATCAAAAAAGAGATAATGAATTCATAATTTTTATATTGCGTAGTAAGCACCGATAGTTGATGTTTATACAGCCGGAAACATGATTAATATAGTACACGATGTTTCAGTAATTTCTTCCTATGAATATTCAAAAAAGAAAGGACCCATTTTGAATACGTTAAGCTTTCTACACTGCTGTCTTAATTACTATAAGTGTTGGCTTAATACTCAATAACATCGTATTATTCATATTACAGTTGCAAAATTCATTGTTCGCTGGTTTGAACGAGCTTCAACGTCGAAACCTTCAAATAATACCACTTTTTGAAAAATTCAATTACGCTAAGCTGCAAAATCGGACAGCTGTTGTTTCAGGGTTTGGTATTACCGAACGAAATAGTACGACACCGAGTATCACAAGAAAATATTTGGAAGTAGTGATTACCAAAGAAAGAAATTGTACGAAGATTAACGGTATCGTTTGTGTGTTCAGTCAACGCTTAGATATACTTGGTGCTCAAGGCTATTGCTACGTAAGAAAATCAATCTTGTTCATTGTCAACAAAGAAATCAACGAGTAATTATGCGTTTTCCATTCAGGGTGACAGCGGCGGCCCAGTAGTCCTCGATGGTAAACTTCTCGGAGTGGTCAGCAGAGGTGCGAGAGCCGATTGTGATATGACGACGAAACTTGGAAAGCTCACACTTGTTCCTCGTTATTTGGATTTTATTAGAAAAGCACGCGATAGTACAAGTGACAAGCGTGATATTATTACCTTGCCTGATATGACAAAGGAGGCCGAATCTATTTATAAACCATTAACTTCTTTATCCGAAGTTCAATGATGTTTTCATTGATAACTTTTACGCTGTGAATTGCGTTATTATAAATGTAGTTTTAACATAAATTATTGAATTACCTTTTTCGAGAAGGAACTTGCGAGAAAGTTGGGAGCAATTATTACTTTAAATATAGTATTTTTATCAAAGTCATGCAGTTTGAAAGGAATTGCCAAAAACGTGTGGAAAACAATTAAGGTATATCCGTTAAAAAAACATGATGCATAATACAAATATAAAAAAAGTTTAGAGATCATCGGGCCAAACTTGAGCCCGTATATCAGCAGTAATATGATCGTTCTTGATTTTATTAATAAAACTAATATAAGCAGATATCCTAGTGTAAACAGCAGGTCGTTTTTCGTCATTGCACCCAATATAATTAAAACTCACTAGCCCTATGAGAGTGCCGTTCAACGCGAGTGGACTTCCACTGTCTCCCTAAAAAAATTATTTCAGTCAAATATCTAAGTATCAGAGTTATAACGCAATTAACTTACCGAGCACACACCCTGATGTACGTTTTCAGGATGTTGAATGAGCTTAGCGCAAATTTGACTGTCATGGATTACAAAGCTTTTGTAAGCAAATTGACATTCTGAGTTAGAGACTACTCGAGCCTTTGCTTTGAGTAATTTGCCTTTTGACGAACCATCCTCTTCGTATTTCGTTTTATTATTAGCGGTTTTGACGGGAATTAGGGTGACTTCATCCCAACCAAAGCCAGATACTAAGGGTTCAGAACCAACGTAAGAATTTTTGGAAGTGAGCTTTTTCTCGGTAGATGGTGGTAGTTTTAGTTTTGCTAAGTAAGAGTTAGGCCCCAGATCGAGTTTTTCCTTTAACTAAAATAATGGATTTTTCAATAGTGAATTTTCAACTCATGAAAAGTTCTTTACTACTGCATTCGATGAAAGCTAGATAAACGAACGAGTTGACATTTGTATTCAATCTTGAAGTACTAATTTTTTCAGAAATGCTAACGACAAGAATCTTACTTTTAACACAGCAATATCCCCATCAGAGGTTTTCTGTGTTCTGTTATAAATAGATGGAATGTAAACTTTCTCGACTTCAACTTCAACTTTATCCACGTCATCTACGGAATTCACGTCATTTATTCCAGCAACAACTTTGAATGGAAAGTTAATCAAGAATTCAGTGTTGTCGTCGACAACACAGTGAGCAGCTGTCAATACAAACTCTTCGTCGATTATGCTACCACCACACCAATCAATCTCCATGAATTGCAAGGAAATATGATACTTAAGCTCATGACGTTCCGTTGCTACTCCACCTACGATACCTTCGCCGTTCAAAAGATGACTTTCAACTGTACGAACAAATAAAAATAGAATTCGCGTATATTATTACTGTTATTAGGTCGAGCGATAATCATAAGGATGATAGTTATGAAGTGGCATTTCTTCTCCCTTGTTTGATTGGAAATAACATGTTTGTACGTTTGTATTTTGCAATAAAATGACTTTAATTGCAAAGTTAAACGAAGATTTTGCATAATAACATGGCAAAATTAATCACAAGCGAATATTAAAAGAAGCTTACCGTTACACGCAATTGAACTAATTATTACGCTTAATACGAGTAGCATGTTGAGATTCTTCGATTGGCATTGGTTTACTGATTAATTTTTCAAAGTTTTGGTAATGAGGAAAATTAAAACTGTACGTATTAATCTTATCTGTTACATTTGGATAAAGTATTATTACGAGACTTTAAATTAAAACACTCAGTTAACAATCAAGAGAACATTGACTTTAATTATCAAAAATTCATGTGAATTACTGATCACTTCAAGGCTAAACTGTTCTTAATTTCGTCATAGCTTAAACAAATACAGAAATATTACTTTATTAATAATGGTTCAAACATTCTAGTATAATCAATCACTAACATTATTTTCACAGCACAAGTATACAATTTGTGAGTTAGTTGGTGATTTTTATCGGAGCATATTTTAATAGTTGAAAAAGATACATAGACGTTAGCGCGATGTATAAAACAATGCGTGTACGTTCTAAGACGTGTCAAAACCATCCGAATACGCCAACTTTGACGCGTTTGTACAGCTGTCTGCCACTCGTGATATCCCGAATGAAACTTAGATAAGTTGCAACTCTGGTGTATACACTAGGATACTCGTTTTCATTGCACGCAGGCGCACTCCCACTAACCACGCCGATGACTACGTCACCATTCCATACCAATGGTCCACCACTATCACCCTAAACGAACATTATCGGTTGTATATTGATTGAAAACAGACGGGAAAAATCAACAAGAACGAAAAGGGATTACCTCGCACACGCCTTGAGGAGTGTCATCTTCGTAGTTAACAACTTTGCCGCACAAGTTGCTGTCGTACATAGTTTCGTAATGGTTGCTACATTCAACGTGATCGAAGACAACACTGTTAGCTTTGTACATTCTTAAACTGGATGATGCGTTGCTTATGATTATTCGTCCATCTTCGTTAGCAGTTTCAACTTTGTCAAGGCCGTAACCGCTAACAACGGATATTTGGTAGATATACGGCTCGCTTTCTTCCGCGAACCCTGGTAATTTCAACGTTTTCAGGTTGCCGTTGTGAAATAACGGCAGACGATCTGTCAACTATGTAAAATCAAATAATTGCAATAAGTAACTAAGCGTGCCAAGTGAATTTCTTACCTCGACAACTGCAATATCGCCTTCTGGGAATCGAGTTTGCCAGATAGTGCCATTATAAATCATAGGCGCATACATTGCTTTGACGTTGATTACGATTCTCGATGGTTGGTCTGCTATTAAGTCTGTACAACCAGCGATTATTTGAAAATAACCATGTCGAAAGTTATTCGTTTCATCGATGAGACAGTGAGCGGCAGTCAATATAAAACGTTCGTCGATGATACTTCCTCCGCAAATGAATCGTCCATTTTGAGTTATGGCGACCATGTATTGCAATTCGTTTGGCTTTACCTTGATCCCGCCGAGAATTTTTGCTTTCAAACCGGAAACTTCAAACGATCGATTAGCCAAGGAATACCTATAATGCGGCTTACTGCAAATGCAAACTTACCATGATGATCAATGAAGATGCTCGCTATGCACAGCAAAATAAATAACATTTTCGAACGTTCTGAAATTCAGTCGATCTTGATTGTTATCCATTCGACAGTTTAACGTCCAAATCATCGGAAAAATAATATAAATTCCTTTTGTTGCAGATATACTACAAGGTCGTCAATCGATAAAAAATGTAATTGGGAATCAATCAGGTGTGAACCACAGCTGTTGATTTCGATATTTTGAAAGTGATAGTTTGTTACGACGCATTGTCGGGTATATTGAAAGAATAGCCTTTTAATAGGACCAATTTTTATTTCTCATTGAAGAACCGCTCGTTTTACAGAGCACAAACAAACGACACTTGTTACAACACTTTGACAAAAGCGTTCTGGCCTTTACCGCTTCTCGCGGCTTTGATAAAAGGTAAAAACGAAGATACACGAGTGTAAATTGATGGCTCGCCGTTAAGGATACATCGATCACTCGGCACTATAGCTATTCCAATAACTACTTTGTTGTTGAATACCAGTGGACTTCCAAGATCATTCTGTTTGTGTAATTAATTAACAAAATTTTACATTTTCCGATCGATGGTTCGAATAATAACGAAAAATAACATTTCACTTACCTGGCACATTTTAGTCGGAGCCGAACTGGCGTCCTCTATTTTCCCGCACAACTCATTTTTCCGGAGAGTACGATTCCATCTTGCGACGCACTCCGATTCGTCGACAACCTTTGCACTGAGCAAATACGGTAAATCGATTTGATATTCTTCCTCAAAAGTCGCAATCTTGACTGATTCGCTCGAGAAGCTTTTGAAACCGTTACTTCGGAGTCGTGGTAACATTAGCTGCTGAAGGGTTTTTCTATTGCCTCTGATATCGAGCTTTTTTTTTAGCTGAAATTTTGCAAATGTTATCTTTGGCATGGCTCGCATTTGTACAGCACTGTCAGCGCAAAAAAAATTAACTCGAAAATGTGGGTATCACACCGAGTTGACGGCGTAATTTTTAAACCAACTTGTCGCACGTGCATTCGTATTGAAACAGTTACCTTCAAAACTGCGATGTCACTGATCGCCTGACTCCGATCGGCAAAATTGTCCTTAGGTAGGTAAATTTTGTCAACATCAACGACAACAGTGTTATTGGCATTTCCAGCAACGATACTAAGCAAACCTGGAATAAGATCGTTGGTAGTTTTGTCGAGAACGCAGCTGGCAGCTGTGAGGATGAATCGATTGCCAATAATTCCACCACGACACGTAGGTTTGCCATCGTGTTTGATGGTCACGAAATACTTGACAGGTTTGGCTGCACTCATACGACCGATAATCGCTTCGGCGTCAAGTGTACGAGCTGACAAAATCAAATAACGATAGATTGTTAATTCGCCACTTTGTACTTTTCATTGCAGAAATATTAACGTCTTACCATTACTACCAGACAATACCGCAAGCAAACAGAATATCAAGAGTGAATAACCCATTTTAATGTTCGACGAACGTCTACGAAATATTCTCACAATTCACTCTCTGATCGTTTTTATAAAAGCCTTAATCTTATCGACCATTTTTTGGTCGATCGCGTATAATACGCAGAGACAGCGAGACGGATTGATAATCAAACATTAGGAACGAATACTCATACTCGACGTGATATCTGTCTCGCGTTTGAGAATGAAATTTCTCCGTTTCGTTACGCTACGGTTTTATTTTGCGTTTCCAAGAAACTTAGCCGAGCGTTCGTAATATATTTGACAGTCATAAATTACGATTGTAAATTGCAGCAGAACTAGATCTTTAAAACAGGTATTGGGGTGCGTACGCGAAAGGGATTTCAGCGATAACTTTGGCACGTGTAAATCATAAATTACAAGGATAAACATAGATAATATTTATCCAATGACTGGATTCAAAGATTTATTAAAATTATCAAAGATTACAACGAAATAACTAATAACACAACGCATTAATTATGAATATTCTTTGACGCGCATACGATCCGTATCACCTTTCAAAGCATTCCTAATGAAGCCAACGTAAGACGATATTCTAGAATAAATTCCCGGCTGGTCGTTCTCGTTACATCCGACCGCAATTCCGCTCACCACTCCGATAATAGTATTCGTCTTGTGCACAAGTGGACTTCCGCTATCACCCTACGTACCAAAATACAGGTCGATTATACAGTTCAGAAGCAAACAAAACGGTTTATACAACTCACCCTGCAAACACCTTGCGGCGTGTCGTCCTCGTGTTCTATAACCCTGGCACACAATTCGCTGTCGCGTATCTTATCGATATAAGATTTTTGACACTCGGAATTAGCTATGACTTTGGCTTTAGCGCTACGCAGTCTCGCGCTTGTCGAACCAACTTCGTATTCCGTATCATTTTTGTAATGTTTGACTTTGACTTTGTCCCAACCAAAACCAACTATCGATACTTCTTCACCTTCGTAAGTTCTATATTTACGTGGCCGTCGAGTCGTACGCGGTAGACGGAGCTTCTTCAGTTTGCCGCCGTTGTGTTTCAGATCTAAACTTTCGTTGAGCTACAAAAACAAATATTTTATTTCTTTTACAATAGCAACCTTGTCGTATTGTAATTCAAAAAATAATTAACAATTCCTACAAATGGTCAGCGAATGGTTATGTTTTTTACCTATGCACAACTCGATGATGAAGGCGAGAAAAGATCAAAAACACCCACTCGAGTAAATTGCTAATAATATCGATATCATCACGTTGCTTTTGATTTCACTGTCGAGTACATCGATGTGTAATTGTTGCGTAATGCCACCCCATATCAACCGACTACTTTTCGCGATTCCCGACTCTACGACTCTTCGCAAAACCTCGTTGAATTTGTCAACGTAAACCGCCGACTTTTCGAATCCAAAAGCTATGAAATCATTTTCGAAGGCAGCTACCGCTATTTTCACGACTGACGACCCGTGGGAACTCTTATATTTGTCAACCAGATAATTCGCGGTCATTTGAGGATAGATGAACGCGTAATTTTTCGTTGTCGTCATATCCTTGATGATTCTCGTGAGGTTATCCGAAATTTCAGTTTTGAATAGGAGATTACTTACACTTTTGTCTGGATTACTTTTCAGTAGAGGTACGTAGAACGTTGGTAAGTACGCGATTAAATTCGATCGAAGAAATTGTTTTGAAAATGTCAATGGAGTACTTCATCGACAATGAAGCTACGACGAAATAAACGATTCTTTGAGCAAAAGCTTTCGGTTGCGTGGCCCATTAAATGTTGTACTATATCGGGAATTCGAAAAGAAGGGAACGACAAGAGATTCGCGGCAAATCTAATAATCGCGGCTGTGGCAACGAAGACTAATAAGTTTTCCAAAATCTTCAGAGTGAATTGAACTATGAATACTTTTTCAAGCGACACGATCACAGCTAGATTTCTCAATTGAAAAACTTTCGTTATAGCGATCGATCTTTCGCGAAACAGCGTGTTCACTCCAGAACCAATAGCGCATGCATTCACCGTGTTGTTCTCCAAATAATCCAAAATGTTCGTCATACTCGTGAATTCTTGATTTGTATCAACGATGCGCGTTATATATTGAAGACTGCAATTGACGTGTTTGGAAAACACTCTAAAGAATGCGTAATCGCAACCAGACACGAATGGATGTTCATTGTCGTTTGATTTATAGGCATTTACTTGAGGAGGAAAATGATAAAAAGTTAATTTGAAAGGATACTTGTACATGTTGAGCAATTTGTCGAGAGAGATTATGGCACCTTTTTCAAATTGCTCTTTGGAATATTGGTTCGTAAAGGGATTATAAAAGCGCATCGAAGGGCTATCGTTTGTATTCAAGATAGAGAAATCGCAGATTCCAAGCATTGATCAGAATTTTTATTAATTTACCATCGGACAGGCTGTTTTTATTAGATAACAGAAGTAAACATTTTGGTTTTATCGCGACTGGTTTTATTCGAATGATGAACTTAAAAATATTCAGTATTTTTTTAACAAGCACATCACCATTTTCTTCATCACTCATAATAATGTAAACACTCGTTGCTCTTGAATATTCGAAAGCATGCCAAGTACGATTACTCTGTACACTTGGTAAATCAATGATGATTCTCGGCACTTGCATACTTTTTGAGAGCAAACAATAATTCAGATGAAACTCATGGTCGATAATTGCTATTAATTTTACGGTCGCTCGTCGTGCTGTATCTTTTCGATGGCTAAATTTATCCAATAACTTAGGCCTTTCAATTCGATAAACTTTGTTAGAAAAAGAAGAACAACGAATAGTCTCATCGCGAGTACTTAAGTCCCCCCTCGTAGTTACGCGGGTTTCGCGCGAAAGCACGTACTGCGGATAATGAAAGCTAGCGGTTTCGTCGAAATTCTAATTGAATTTGAAGAGCGAAGGGGACAAATGTTTGAATAAATAAGCAGGTCAAGGCCGATGGATGATACATCGTTTTGAGCGCTCGTCGCTAGATTAAAATCAATACACACAACCAAACGCAAGTTATTAATTACAGCCCACACTTTTATTACGTATCATCTCGTGGTTTTCCATATCTTGATCGAAAGTGATCCCTTATTTTACACAGGAGACACTACAACGCAACTTGAAAAAACTACTCGTTTATCACGTTGAAATACTCGTATTCTTATAGAACAAAAATAATTTTGGAATTGTTCTATTCCAACAAATAAACTATTATTATTAAACCAACCTTAAGCACGGCAATATCACCCCTCGGTAAGGAAACAACCCACTCGGAGTCGTTGTACTTGTTTGGAACGTAAATCCTTTGTACGACAACCACCACTTGATCCGTCTCGTCGTCGTTCAAGTCGTTCGTACCGGCAACGACTTTGATCGGCTTTTCAAGAAACTCATTATTCTCGTTGAACACACAGTGCGCGGCTGACACGATATGCCAATCGTTGAGGATACTACCACCGCAAAAGTGCTCGTCCTCGGTTTGCAACGACACGAGGTACTTGGCTTTCTTAGCGTCAGCTACTTTGCCACCTATTAGCGATGCCGATTCGAGTTTTTGCGCTTGAATAATCGATGGTTAAACGACAAAAATTAAACGTTTGCTTGACTTGTTATTTGAAAATAAAATCTATAAATACGAACCATCGTTTGTACAAAAATGATCCACCAAAAGAAAAAGCAAGCACAGATATGTCATCGTGTTTCCGTTTGAAAAATAAATAAAGAGACTTCCTGGATAAGCAAACACACACGGCAAATCTATAACAATGAAGAGGCACTCAACTGCGAGTATCGGTTGCAATGCCACAACTGACTTTGAGATGGAATCCATTTATTTATAGCAATTTTAACTTTACATAATAGCGTAGGAACGGTTGAATATTGATTTACAAACTATACGCTTGATTTTTTTTTCTACTTCACTCGAAACGAGGACGTATCGCCAGTGTTTCATTGACCAATCAACGATGGATTTCATCGTCTCGCACTTGGATGGATTTATATGAATTCACAAGCATTTATTTTCTTTTAGTAGTAATTACCGCGCTAACTGGTGTTTATCGATATGACGCTCGTTGAATGTAAGTATTATGTAAACGTTGATCGAGGTTTATTTTACCCACACTTGTAATATTTAACGTAGTTAAAAATACGTTAATTTCAAACGAAACCTATCATTCGAAATGACTTTTTAATATGCCACAAAATACATTCTTCAAAAGGGATTGATCTTTGTACAGGTATCGATAACGTCGACGTATATCTTCTTCCACATTACTGTTATTTGAAATAATCAAACGGTAGATGTATCGATATATTCGCGCTAGTAATAATTATTATCGCGAAAACAGAAGAAGTAATGTGCAGTGCGATGACAATTATGACGCAGCCATCGTGAAGGTGTGTCGGATCATTGCGGAAGGTCAGCGATGTATTCGTAGGTCGTTAATAGAAATAATATCAATAATATTTTAAAAGCAGTTTTCGTTTTATTAACAAAGTCTCTCGAATTAGCATTAACTTGCATTAGCGTTCGTGTGAAGTAACGAATTAATAAATGACTCTTCGTCGAGAAAAAATCATTGGTAATGAGGATCTTTTACTCGATATATAACAACGTTATCACATCTAGCGATCGCTTTCACACATAGGGAGAGTAAAACATTCCTAGTTTTTTTATTCTTCTACACGGCGCCTCTCCCATTGAAACGCAAGAACGCGCGCGCGCTAATCGGATCGAATAATCGCGGACGCGTTTTTCTCCCCCTTCCCCTTGTATTCCTCGAAATCGGTAGGCTCGTAGTGTGTAAAAGGCGGCAAGAGTGCGCACCTGTGGGAAGAATGTAAAGAAATCTATTAGGCGGATCGCAGCCAAAAAAGGCCTTCCTCCCCTTGTGCGTGAATTGTTCAGTACACTCGTCTGAAGAACGGTATATCTGTAGATACGAGTACTGGTACTTTTCAGAAAAGATCGGTTTGATTTGACCATGAGATCAACGATGTACTCTTGAATTTATGGAAGCAGTTAAATCTGTCTAAATTTGCCTACTTCGTTTAACGGCTTGCATTTTTTATCGCGTGGCTCTTGAAATGCTTAGTCGCTAGCCAAAGAGAAGCTGTCAATGAAAATGTATTACCAAAAAGAAAAAAAATTACGATAGCTTTACTATTTGTGTAATTGTTCGATTTAAAGGCAGCAAAAATAACGTACAGTTTTGCTTTTGTTCAATTATTACTAGACACATTCAAGCTTATTTCTTTGTATTGTCTAATTGTAAAAAGCTTTGCCAAATCATACAAAATTGGATTTTCTTCCATTTTGTTTTTGACTCTTCCATACATGTATATATTTCCAGGAAATTTTTAGTGTACTTAGCAATTAGTCTATGGTCAAACATTTACAAAGGAGACTAATGACGGCCTTGTTCTCGCTAAAGTGAAATATCGTGTCTTACTGAACACTCTACGAGTCATTGCTCCGGAAATGTTCACCTTGGTCCTCGTATACTCTAATCTTTCTGGTGTATGCAAAACTCAACGAAAAAGAACAGTCGTTGACAAAATAGCGCATTGCGAGTTTATTTATGAATCCCTTTCAAACGATTGAATCGAAACTCGACAGCAGCGGCAGGAGCAGCAGCAGCTTCACAGTAGGATGCCATGCGACTTACTTCCGTAAAGCGAGGCGCCTGCAGCTTATGCGTATATGCCGAGACAAGGCGTATATATGCACGACCTGTTATATGCTCGAGCTAAGCAAATTGCCAAGCTAACGCTTGAAAAGGAATTAGTTTTACGGTTTTAACGGGTTTGACGCTATTTAAAAAAAATTTTTTCTCAATGTTAGCCGATGTGCAAATTCGAATTGGATGGACTGTGATGATTGTTGTTTTGTTTTTCAATCCAAAACGCGTCGTTACATTTTAATTTCAGTATATTTATAACGACAATATGGATATTGGTACACCGTAAAAAACATCGTATTTCATAACAATAGTACTTAATTTATTTTTAAAAATACTATACATTTATTTAAAAACGAAGTGACGTCTGAAAACAAAGTCAATTCTCTAAATTCAGGTAATTCGATGGCAACTGCCATTGGGACATCGCGATTCATCGTTTATAATATTTCCAGTCGGAGTATCTGGTTTAGTAATAACCAAAGTCACTGTCAGTATTGCCATTAATAAAATTATCCATGCAAACTTCATCGTACTTATAGTTATATTGTCAACAAATGATCAATTTAACAAACATTTCTTTATTTCACGTGAAATATTTTTACCCAAAGTTGTCTCATTCAACTATTTATAATAATTTATCGTTCGACTACAGAACTAATTAGGACAATTATTCGTGGAAAACAAGTCATTCAATACTATTAGTCGGTACAACGTTTTCAAATAGTCAAACGATCGAAATTTCAGGATATTCGAGTATTCCTCGTTATCCGTTAAACGCCACTGCGTCATTCACACGCTAATTTTGCTTTTGTATTTTTAATAAATGAACAACAAGCAAAGGGATTTAACATTGACGTTAACGTTAGTATCTATTCAATATTGAATTCTCGTAATCCTAACTTATCGAAGGAAAAAAGAAAATTTCGAATGTTTCCTCGTGTTCCGGCTACCGAAAGAAAAGGCTTCTTTAGAAGAGAATATATATGCATACGTATATACACACATTTAGCAGATAATTTCCCGTGAAAATCCTCTAGGGACTTTGGTATATATGGCATATAAGCTTATCTTTTGCGCGTCACATAGAATAGGGAGAAAGAGAGAGAGAGAGAGAGAGAGAGGAGGTTTCTTTACGATTGTATCCCTTTCGAAGCGATAAATCGCTTTGGCATTCCGGTTTTCCCTTTGCGTATACGCGGAAGCAAATCTGCAACCATCAGATTATTACACCACGAGTATACGCATATGTGTGTATACATATATACATATACACCGGAAGCCTATTTGTTTTTTCTTTTGACATTTTCCATACGTGGAATGTGCGTAGGCAACCAACAAAACAAAAAAAGAAAATTAATCTGTCAAACGGTATGCGTGATTTAGTTGATGAGAATGATTTTGGCATAAGATTGATCGAGTTGGTGGATAGAGGTCATCGAACTCATACGCAAATATTACACCTTGACGAGTGTAAAGAACTCTGCATGTTTCTTTTGACAAGTCGTTTCACGAGAGAGTGGCACGTACAAAAATACAGACCTTTCGAAATACCATAAATAACAATCCAAACTTTTATTTTTTTTCTCCCTCTTTCTCGATCGTCAAAACCCAACCATCCGTCATTACGTGATTACAATTCGACCCACGAAAAAGCATCTTCGATCTTGTTCTCTCTCTCTCTCTCTCTCTCTCTTACTGGCCGCAACCTAATTTACTTTGGATCTTTTTATTCTCTTCCATCGTGCCCTCAACACACACTAAGAAAAACACATCAATTCCTGTGGGAGTTATGTCGGGCGGCATCGTCAAAAGCGTCATTTTCATTACGTTGTATAAAAAAAGTAACGGATACGGACAGATTATGCAGCATGTTTCTTGCACACGCATGCACAAAACTATTTTAGAAATCGAGGTTAGAATCACCGAAAACATGTATACTTATACGTTTGTTATTTGTCTGTTCTCATTATGTACACCTTCGTCATATTTACACTTTCTTTATATTTACACAAAATCGCAATATCGAACATTTTCAAAATGACATCGTTAGCAAGATTTTTGTTCAATGTCTTCTACGTCATTTCGCCGTAGTATTTTTCGCGCGAAAAATTAAGTAAATTTACGTTCTTAATACCCGAATTACTTTTGCAACGTACGATTCTCAAAGCCTTGAACGACTATATCCACACACACACACACGCACGCGCGCGCGCGCGTACAAGAAAGCATCACATGTAGTGTTTACCCTGTATCTTGGAAGACCCAGTGGCCTCTAACGTATAAGTCGTTAAAAAAAGAACCGAAGGCCGTCGATTATGATCTTCTTCGTCCATTGTTTGCTAAAAAGGGTAGAGAGAATTTGCTTTGTCGCCGAAGGATAAGGGCTACTGGGTTTCGCTCTCGATGCTTCTATATATACATGATTTTTATATTTTTTTGTCGGTTGTTAACCGCGCGTGTCGCCAGATCTGTTAAGCGATACGATACTTTTATTTTTCTTAGCTTGAGGCGCTTCGGATGATTTATCGATATATTGTGCAGTGATATAACCATATTCATAGAACGTGTTAAACATTGTACGTTGGCGATTTCTATGGCTAGAGTGTAGCGGTCGTGTACGCGATTGATATGCCGATTGAATGTTTTCAAATGTTATATCTAATCGGTTCGCGCTATCGTTGTCTATCGTATTATTAGAAGATACGTGCAACGTTCGCGCGAGTGATAAGACTCGGGTAATAAGGTGGAATGCAAATTGAGAAAAACTATATTCCTGTACTTTACCGTGACTTGTTTACGCAAACGACAGAATATTATCATTTGCAACATGCATGTTTCCAGTTACAAATGAATTCATAAAACAAAAGTCATCTCGTACAAGATTCCTAAACACCTCTCTACGAGAGACAACGATAACAACGGACAAAAAAGACCATCTATTCACCTGAGCGTTCGGTCGTAACTCTATATATAAGAGAAAGCGTCACCACCGAAAAATGCGACATTCTCACACATGCCACGAATATATATATATATAGACGGACATATACGATTTCTCAGAGAACCATGTATTTTTTGAAAATTCTTAACGAACCAAAAAAAAAATACAAAATCTCGTCATTTCCGGATTATACGTGAATAGTCGAAAAAATTCCTTATCTTATCTCTTATAACGATCGATTCCGCTTCATCACCTTTGCACGATGTATCAAATACATACACACGTATAAAACTTAATTACTGCGCGATCGATAAAAATAAATAAAAAACGTCCAAATCGAATTACAAATCGACACTTTAGTGAAAGTGACACTCACGCGGAAACCGAAAGTGATGATTAACGTTCTCCTCGCTTTTGTGGATTTTACACGCGGAAGGAAAATTGAATTATAGTTTCATCGCGGAAGCGAGAACGACACAATACACACACACGCGCGCGCACACAGGGAGAAAGGTGTTGCACTATTGTTTAATTACGCTTCTGGATACATTTATGATTGAGTTATTATATGCCAGTTAAAAGAGTTTTTATCTTGTGTATATGTATTTTTTTTTCTCTAGGACAATCGCTGTAGCGTCTATTTATCAATGCGATACAAGGCGGGAAATGAAAGTTCCAATTGTCCGTTTTCGCGCACGAAAAACTATCGGGTGAAATTTCATAGCTCGAAATTATTGACAATAAATTGAAAGGCGGATTGTAAAGTAATGGTTTGTTTTCGATCTCTTTAGTATTCTATCTCTTCAATTATCTTAATAACAAGTGTAAGGAACTTGCGAATGGTTACAACTTTTTTACGATTGTTTTTTATCGTAACGTAGAAAATCCAATAGTACAAGAAAATATATCGTTATATTTAACCAACTCTTGTATTGCAATGCTAATTTTAGCTATGGGAACGTTAGTGCATAAAATTGACTCATCTTCCTTGTGTCCAATGGAGAGGTTCTTCGAACGGTATCGTTCTTCGCGAAAACATTCACGAAGTCATCATCGATTATAACGACACTTCCAAGAGCTCCGAGTCTCGAATCGACAATGATATGAGCTCGTGCACTGAAATAAATACCATTGAACAAAAAAGAAGCGTGAAACGCGCTTTTAAAGAAGACGAATTGTACGTTCGTCGGAGAAAGAGCGAAAAACCATCGACCACTTCAATTTGCCGCTGATGTGCTCGTGACCCAAAACTCGTTTTCACAAGTTGCATACGTGTATAAGCACGCGTTAATTGAACGTGTGGTGTCGCATTGTTATTTTAATAAAGAGCTTTGGTTGTGAAAAAATGCGCTACGTATGATAGAGCGATATAAATACTTTTTTATCGTTGAATGGTTGAGTGTAAAGATATTCAAACAAAACTTTGAGATTCACAGTGGCAAGTTAATCTTCTGATTCGAGAGTCAAGCGATTGTTATATAACAAATTAGTAGAAATTTCAAAATATGTCGTTCAATTTTCAAATAGTTATCAGTTGTACCAGTGGATTTAACAAATAAAAATTACGTTCGCACGAATATAAAAAAGAAAATGCTAGAAGGTTTATCGTTGATCGTATTCAATCATATTATACGACTGTTTTTATTTAATTGACGTTACACCGATCTGCGACACTTGCCGTTGATCCATTTATAGCCTCTGGGACATCGTCCGTTTGCCTCTATATCGTACCAATTTTTCGGCGACTCCGCGGCAACAAATAATACTATTAAATACATAACCACCGAAAACAGCGTGTATCGGAATATCGTATCGGGCTGCTGTTACAAACTTTAACAAAACATTAATGAAAATGTATGGTGTATTACAACCAATGTATCACTCACTTACCGATTAATCCACGAGTTAATGTCAATTTCGAAATTTTGTTCAAAATACGCAGAAGTGAACTAAATTGTACCGTGAGATGAGGATATTCGTACAAATATCATATGAAATTCTTAACATCGTTGAACCAAAAAGTTGATAATTACCAACTTATATTCGTATTAATATAAATCGTAAGCAATTAATTCGGGAAACATGTCAACATTTTAAAAGCAATACACTAATTGCCTGTTGTTATAATAATCGATGGTCAATTTTACACATTCAAGAAAGGAAATATACATTGGCAAACTGCATTACGTCACATTTACTAGTTACACAAGGTATCGTATAACTTGTTACAAAAAAACATTCGCGACGTTTGATTTTATTATTTCATTGTAATACTCGCTCTCTACATAAATATTTATTCGCTGACTTTCAATGCAAAACCTCGTTAGTTTTTGTTTCAACTGTGTATCAAATAATTGTTGTTTGCAGTAACTTTGATCTCTCGTAGCTAATAAAAATACATATATATATATACCGTTTCAAATAAATTAACGTACATATACCAATTTGAGTTATAGATTGTCTTTCAGAACGAACGAAATGTATCATCGTGACATAAATAACTCGGAAACAAGCGTATCAATCACGTTAACGCTCGTCTCAAAATTTCAACGTAAATCTTGCGATACAACGCGCGACGACGTCAATTAGAGCGAGTTAAACAATAATTACGCAATTTAAGCGTACGCGTGTTTTTTTATTTATCATCGATGAAAAAAAAATGGAATCGGGTTACCGCGATATTCGTACAGAAAATTGAAAATAAAAAAGGTGTCAAAAGTGATCGTCTGAGTGCAACAGGTGGAATTGAATTTTACGAGCTCGCGGAAACGAGATCGCCTCGAATTGGATATGGGTTATGATGGCAAAGCCAAAAGAGAAAAAAACGCTCGTTTAATAGTCAATCGTTGAACGATTACGCGCAATGTATGGATTTAAATCAAGTTTTCTTTTATACATTGAGTTGGATAACATTCGCGATCCTAGCGACCTTACATTTGTTGATTTGGTCTTAAAATATAATCTCGGCTAAAATGTTGGACTATAAAATACCTGTTTTAGTATTGTTTTAGTATAAATACGTGTGCACAACCGCTTTAATGTTTTTAAAAATGTATGTAATGTTGATGACCACGTTTGAAAAATAACGTAAACGTTAACGATCTACGTCGAATCGAAGTCTTTAATAAACTCTACCGAACAAAACCACGTCGACTACGTCAAACTCGCGAAACAAGCAAGCGGTAATGGAAGTATCGGCAAAAAAAAAAGATGTCGACCGCCCTTGAAATTGCTCGTCGTATTCGGCGTATAACAATTTTTCTTGCGCCTCTCAATTCGTTCTCTCGTGAAAGTCGATCCATTTTAGTAAAAAGTGATTCAACGGTAAGATTGGTTTTTAATGAACAAGAAACGTTCTTATGCAAAATACGTTTCGTACCGAATAAAAAAAAAAATATTTTCGGTAAGTCTTCATTTCGAATCAACAATTATCCGTTATTTTCAATACTGAAAAATAAAAAAAATATTCTTATACGCTCGATAAGGCTCCGGGGGGATTCGAACCCCCGATCTCCTGTTTACTAGACAGGCGCTTTAACCAACTAAGCCACGGCGCCTTTTTATTTTGTTGAGAATATAAATGCTCAAATAGTGGATTCATATACGCTATGAACATTTTGATCAGTCCCTCTCTCTGTTGACGAACAATTCGCACTATATAACATTGCGTGCACGAGCTTACGGTTGTAGAGAATCCGTGGAAAAAACCAAATGTAAACATGATTTTTACAACTATCACTGTTCTCTGGTTTTGATAGTTTTGAATATCGAACTACTGGTACAATAGTAACGAGAAATATTCAAAATAATAACAAAAGAGAGATAATTGTAACGTTATATTGTTTTATCGAATTCACCTACGCCGCGGTTACAGCAAGAAACCAACAAAGTATTGTCGAATCAATTACGTCATAGACTCTCTTTGGCGCATCGTCAAAATCATTTCAGCGATATGTATATATATATATATATATATATATATGTACACTGCCGAGCTATACATATCGAACATCGGATAATCGCAAAATTTAAATTCCTTTGACTCATCCATCCCTTTTCGCCATTCTTTCTCCCGTACCTCTCCCGCGGTGTGACGCGATATTACTTCCGCGTACTATGAGATTAGCTCTTAGCTCGTTGGACGCCACGCTGGGATTTTATATAATCGATATACATACAAATATCTCTGTTGTTTTTTTTCTCCCGTTCGTACTTTGTTGGCAAAATTGTTGCCTGCTGACAGGTGCAAACAGTTACAAATGAGCAATCTTTGTTTTTTTTGTTTTTTTTTTGACATGTGGCTAACATGCATTAAAAACTTTTCAATAAGATGTATTTGTTTAATGACGTCTATGCTTGAGTAGCAAGAACGAACAATTTTAATTGACAACAAACGAAAAAAATATATCTATCGAATACGTCCAAACAGTTACAAATGAGCAATCTTTGTTTTTTTTGTTTTTTTTTTGACATGTGGCTAACATGCATTAAAAACTTTTCAATAAGATGTATTTGTTTAATGACGTCTATGCTTGAGTAGCAAGAACGAACAATTTTAATTGACAACAAACGAAAAAAATATATCTATCGAATACGCAACGAAACCGTCGATAATTTTACTCTGGATACAAACACAAAATACAGCCGTGAAAATGAGTACGTCTAACGCGTTTCCATAAAACTTGTGTTTATCAAGTGCAAAAACACACCAGTAGAAAAATAAACGACTTTCTACATTGAGTTTCTTCGGTCTTTTGAATTGTGCATATAGGCGCGACAATGAGGATGAGTAATCGACTCTGTGACAGAGAGAGAAAGAAAAAGAGAGAGAGTGTGTTATAACCTTACGTAAACCTGTCCCGTTAGTATGTATATATATCTGAAAAGCCAAGTTGGTGCGCCATATCCGGAATTTTGAAAAAAAAATTATAATTTTTCAATTGAACTCTCTTTCGGTTGAAATCTATGTGTTATATTAGTTATCCACTGTTTGAAAGTCGGTGTGCGAACTTTTGAGTTGATAAGACATACACTTGCGGCTTTTCTCGGATAATACGTTTGTTTTGGTGAAAGTACTAAGTGAGTAATCTTGTATGGTAATTCGTATCCAATCTAACGTATACGAAATTAATGAACGAAAAAGGATTATTGAAACGTATGCCATTATGCCATTCATTAATTTTTTGTTGAATAGTAAGTGACTTGTATAAATTAGAAAAAAAAAAGAATTCTATGAAATTTTCCCTAAAAATATCCATTGAACAACTAAGAAATCACACTCTGAAAAAAATCTCCTACAAGCCCCAAACGGTAGAATTATGCAATGCTACGAACGTTTCGATCGATTACGCGAAATGTCTTCATTCGTTGTCGTCAGTGTACACGCAATGAATTAAGTCGCGCTTGCACGCGTGCGAAAGTTCGGTAACGGAAAATGGGGATCGTATGTGTATTCGATTGTACGTATATATAGTTATCTACAACGGCGATCAAAAAAAAAACATACTCACATACAGCGGCATTATAAATTTCACACTATACGCGTTGCTGATTCAATTAGCGCGGTATTTGCTTTTACAATGTTGGCAAAGAGTTATACTCTCGTAACGATTACCGAATAGTTTTGCTCGATTGCCATCTCTATTCTCTTCGTCTATTTGGTTAAATTACGAATTGTAACGGATTCCGTATACGTATATAGACACATTTTTGTTATCGATAACGCAACAGTATAGTGATTTCTGCAGTTTTTGTTTGCGTTTTGTTTGAAAGCTTCAATCAAAAAATAAAACATTTGCATAGATAAAACTAAGAAAACCAGAATTAAAATTGAAAAAAAAAATATATATAATAACAAATATTTGATAACCGTGGTATCGTCTTCTCGCTGCGTTGTACCAGTTTTAGCGTATTACAACCGTATAACAGCATTGAAAGATATCAGTCACTAAATTCAAAACTTGATTATTGCTTTTATCAAATAAATTTAATCTCTCTCGAGTCTGGTGAAAAGCGCTCACGTTTCCATTCGAACACTCGATATAATTGACCGATAAAACGTTTGAACCAAGAAAGTTCGTCTGTATCGCCAAGGCAAACATTAAATAAATAACCGTCAAAGACATCGCTGTATATGTGTATATGCGTTAATAAATTACAAGCCACTTAAAGGAGGAGGGCTTTATAACACCCGCAGACTTTACTTGATTTTTTATTTTTTTTTTAAATCTTGGAGCGAGGTGAAAAAGGTTAATTGACGCGTGTGTGTATGTATATACACGCAACAAAACTTTCATCGAGCTATCAGCACGTAGAAATTCGTGAAAGTCGCCTAATTTTCTTGGGAAATTGGAAAATATCATGTGGGTCGCCAAAGGCTTCGCTTGATGAGGCTTCACTTGCCTTATAGATTTTATCCTGGTCTACTCGTGATTGGACTCGTGTGTACTTTTACGTGTTTTGTTAATTGAATAACGTCGAATGATTTATGTGCATAGCTTTCGGCATTTTTTTTCGATTCTTTGGTTCGGTGCGTATGACCTGCCAAATATGGTAGAGTGAAATTGCAAAGTCTCTCTTCCAAATCAATGTTCTTTCGATAAAAATTAATTTATTCTACCGTCTATCTTTGCAATGTAAAATACAAAAACAGAACTACGTAAAAAATTTTGTTTATAATCAGCAACTTACACCCGCGTGTGTAACAATAAAACTCACTTAGCCGTATCGGAATTAGGTACGACGCTTAAAAAAGAAGAAAATAAGAAATCGTTTAACAGTATTCGCCTCAACTTTTCCGTGAGATTAAAGCAAACTCAAGTACAGTGAAAAGATCTATATCAGCGTTGAGAGAAAAGCATTTCGATGCCCTCCATTGTTTCGTTTGATGGAATACTGCATTAGCGAGCACTCACGGTCTCTAATACTTGATGCTGACGGTTACCGGTACATTTAACTTTTGGAATTAGATCACCAATGCGGAGCCATACAATTGTCGATTAACTATTTGTTTTGACTTTTTCGTTTACTGGATAAGTGAACAGGATTTCTGGTTTCAACGGTTACTTTCACGCCGACTCATCCGCTGGCTTATTTTTTTTTCTAAATCTACGAGTTTCGAGTTTTTTTTCAAAAATCTCCGATACTACGCTGAAAATTCCATTCCAACGAGCCTTGGATAGTTTTTTAAAGCCATCGAAGAACTTTGACGCGAAAACACTTTCTACCCTCTGCTTAACCACACAACCTGCACTGTTACTTTTCTAACGTCGTCATTTGCAATAAAAATATCTCGAACAATGTGGTCGTCCTCGTTGCGCGATTGATCCACGTCGTAAATACTTTCTCGGAGTATCAGTGACGATGCATAATATATACATAGAGACAGAGAGAGAGAGAGAGAGAGAGAAAGGACGCTTGATTGAGAGCATAACGAACATCCAGCAGATATACCTATGTATATATAATACAGTGAAAGGTCCCCCATAAGGCGTCGGGAGGCGTTCCATAAATTAGCGCGATGCGTGGATGAAGTTTTATACTTGCAAAACTCTACTGGACGCATCAATGCGATTAAAGAAAAGAAGGTATTTTGTTCCGAGTCACAAGTGAGCCCGAGATGCAAAATTATAATATTAGGGAGTTTGTACACATGATGTTTGCAAACTTAAGAAAATAAAAATAAATGAAAGAGTTAAGAGTAAAAAGTTAGGTCCCACCGAGATTTGAACTCGGATCGCTGGATTCAGAGTCCAGAGTGCTAACCATTACACCATGGGACCTTCGGGATTTCAACCCCTATTTTCTGATCCTCAGAATCGCAATGGTCTTATTTTCAATGATATTTTGCGAGCCATTAAAAAATATTTGGAAAATGATCAAAGGAATTCCAATGTAATTAATCGATAAAACACGATTGATTTTTCATTCGTTTGGAGCTCCAGTTCACGACAATTCGCAAATAATTTAATACAGGCATATTCTCAAAAAATACCCATTGAACAGATTAACTTGCGACAAATCCGACAAATTGAAATGACGGTAAGCTTAAATTAGAACGAAACGACGACTAGCCAGACGCGTGAAACATACAGTTTTAGTTATTGAGTTAGAGACTGACTCTGTATGCAATTTTGCATAGAAATGAAATATTATTACAATATACATATTAACAATCGATTAACTTATTCAGCAACATTAATTATAATTCGTAAGATATTTTGTCATAGTAAAAAATCGTATCTGATATCGTAATTTTGTCGTTTGAATACCCACGTATTCGATAGAAATATTGACTATTCAACTACTGTTTATTTGCTAAGTACCAATTTCGCACAATCTACGAGGAATCTGAGAAAGAACTCCGTCTTATCGGTCCAATCGACTGTTTTATACCTATAAGTAGGCATTCCAGCGAGGCTTAAAATTCTTTGAAGTATTCGTTAGAAAATATTTACTACGAATTGATTGCGCAAATTAAGTGAACGACGATGTTTTTATCCAATTTATTATCAATCAGCCAAACGTAATTTGATTTATAAAAAGCTCTAGTCAGAGTATATGAAAAAACCAGCTAGCTCGTATACGATCGTTTTATATCCGTTACTTTTTCCTTTCGTAGACGTTAAAACCAGTCTTGCTACCGGTGTTCACTCGAATCTCTTGTGTAATTTGTCTATCTGATTTAAACTGCAAGCTGGCTCTGACGTTTACGACGAGTAAGTCGCTTGTTCTAAGACGACAATTAATAGATGATTTGTCGTATTAGTGAAATGTGGCTTTTCTAATTTTTTTCATGCTACGTTTCTTATAGCATTAACTTCGCTGCTCGTTTTACACGTAGACTATAAAGTATTTATTATTACTATTTACTAGTAGTCGAGTCAATGTCTACGATAAAATTTATATCAATAACAAAAGTTGATTTATTCAATTGTAGTTAGGTGTTTTGTTACGTGGGATTTAATTGCTTATTCAAAGAAATCATTTATCTTCTCGCTGTGCTTGCCGTATTTTCGCTTGTATCTAATTTTATTAGAATATCATGCCAAACCGAGTTCAAGTTTTTTACCGAATACGAATCGTCTTCCGCCTTGATCGTATTGTGTCGTTTCTATATAAATGTCAGTTTGTGTCGGCAATGAATTTATGGATTGCACGAAACATCATTAACGTCAAATTGGTATTTTTCTAAAATTAAATTGGTAGTTTGCACATGTTCATTGATCGATTTCAATAATAGTGATTAAAAGAGATCATTGATTTATTGGCTACCGTAAAAATGGTAGAACTCTACAATGCCGACACAATAAAACTTATCTCTACAGGTATCATCCTATAAAGATGTAACGCGTGAAATGCTTAACCGATTTTTAAGTATATTTTATCATAGCGAATGTAACGGTGTGATTATTTAGATAACGTAAGATTTATATATAAATTAAAATAAAAAAAAAAAAGATTTTAAACAACTCGATAAAAAGATAGGTCCCACCGAGATTTGAACTCGGATCGCTGGATTCAAAGTCCAGAGTGCTAACCATTACACCATGGGACCGTGTGGTTCATATTTACTCAATACTCACAGCAGAGCATACGCCATTTCGAATCTTCGCTATTTTTATACTTGGATCACGTATCTTAATCGAATGTTATCGCGTGTCCCTACTCTACTATAGAAAAAAATCAAAAACAAACGTAATAAATAATTTTGTTTCAGTGCAGTGTAACAACCGAAATTTTGTAAATTTATCATTAATTGCAAAATGAACTCAAGTCTTTATCCACTTGAATTTTCATAAATATAAATAAATAATAAAAAAGTAAATTATTAAAAAACTTGTAAATTAAACAACATTCTCTGTATTAGAACAGAGCTACAAAACAACAACGAAAGCAAAATATTTAAATAAATCTTAACTATATGACACGACATTCGTGTTGTCTCACTTTCATGACACATCGATGACCGTTATATCAATGACCCTACTTTTCCTTCTCAAACATAGTGCATCAGAGAGCAACTAGTAACACGAGTGACGCATGCAAATGAGCGATGTTTTGTTTAGAGCGAGATAAAACACTGTATAGTCGAGTTGTCGATGGTCATGTATGCGAGAGAGTTTGACAATTTCTTTTTCGTGATTCTTCTCTTCGCTCGTCGCTATACTATTAGCAAACTTTACATTGTTTTCCACGACGTAATCATTGCATTTATTACGCGATCGCCATAGATTCTGACTTTTTAAAGAAATATTCGCAAACTGACTCGAAACAAAACATGACAAAAATGAAAGAAAAGGTAATTATTAAAAAAATATCGATCCGTAACGATTTCGAGTAAATGAATAATCATAGAAACGGCATAGCGAGCAATAGGAATTCCGATCGCATAATAATATACAGTACGCTGACATCATTCAATGACCCTAATGGAGAAAGCATATATAACCGTCGTTTTGGATATCGCTAATAAATATGGATTCAATTATCAAGTTATGTGGCGTATATTATATCGCTTATACATATATAGAAAAGCCACACGATGATTTATTTAATTTCATCAAGCGCTAATTACGCGATAAACCGCGCACGCGCTCACGTTATTCAATTAAATAGGAAGTCGATTAGGACACACGTCGCTCGAGATTTCACCAAATGACGTTTAAACGTATATACATACATATATATATATTCTACGCTAAACCATTTATATATATATACTCGTATATAAGCAATAAAATTATTGATTCATTCGATGCCTTAATTACGATCAAATTAAAAGTATATTATCAAGCAAACGCATTGCCCCGGAAGTCGAGATTTCGATAAAAAATGCATACATATCATCGTAGGCCAATCGGTAATAAAAGAAAAAGGATTTCGCTGTATTACTCAACAGATCGGCAAAAGAAATATAAGTTGGCAAATTATTATGCTACCCTCTGATGGGAACAAAAATGGCCACGTAATCGTTCGAAGTGCAAGGAGAGAGAGAGAGAGAGAGAGAGAGAGAGAGGGAAAGAATGTCAAAGTGACGATCCAGTTATCAAGTAATATTCAACGCGCGTACACAAGTTCCGTGCGTATATACGCGTTGGATAGAAGGATATATTCTCTCTAGTATAGACGTTCACTGTTAAGACGAATAAAGGAAAGCTGTTCGTATAGCACGTTATAAAGTACCGAAAGTATACCGGCTTTCTTTGTTGTATTTTTTTTTGTTTTCCCCGACTGCACGCGCTTTTCACCAATTTGTTGCGTGGAACTTTTTCCTTTCGGTGAGTGAGATGCACGTGCGACGGTTGACTGTGTCCGTGTGCGCGTATTGAAATGCCATTCTCATTCCGTATACTGTATGTTTTTAAAACGCGAGTATATTTTAGTTTGACGATAGATAAATCGGCAAGTATAGTAAGACGGTTATCTTGTTTTATTGATTTTGCTGAAAGTGATTCATTTGTAGTAAACGTGAGTCAAGTAACTTCGATTTTAAAATGTTCACAGATTTACCATGAAGAATATTCGATGCGTCAGAAAAAAAAATTTGTTGTAAATTCCAATACAATCCCTAACCCAGTTTATTCTCTCTCGCAAAAAATGTTTATTAGGTGAGTATTTTTTTTCGAGATCCATCAATCACGAAACCTCCCGTCGAGGAACGAGTCTTATATATACCTTTTATATCGACTTTCTCTCTCTTTCTCTCTGGGCATCGTTTTTATTTATCGCGAATTCTCTTGCGTGCGTATGGATGACCGATTGCCTTGACGATATGTATGCCGTGGTTATCCATTGCGTTTACCAAAAAAGTGTCACATACGCACAAGATAAGGACATGGCAGTTGGTTTGATCCTTGAATTTTAGTTTATTCGGTAGCCTTCAGTTACTTAGGAACACAATGCATTTCGAATTTTAAAGAGATACTTTGTTTGCCAAATTGTTGTATCCAATTTGCATCTCTTGTACATATTAATACTTTCAGAACACTCTTTCTTTTTAGATACTTGCTTATTGAGAATTTTAATGAAAAATACTTGGAATAAAATAAATCATAACGAAACATTCTATTGGAATGTGTCAGAAACACCATAAAGTAAATGATTGCTTACCAGTTGTCGGAATATTCTAACGAGGGGAGGAATATCTTGTTTTAGCAATTTTTGTAGATTTTATATATACTACATTCGTGCGAAAACGAATATAGTATTTTATATATCTTATAAACAAATCGTCATCACTCGTACTACTTTCAAAAGTAGGTTGAATTCATTTTTTTTTCTTTCAGTAACGTTGATAGAATACCAATTGATTCGTATTTATAATATAATGCATTATGTCGGCATTGCTTACTGTTGATACTCGTAACGAAACTAGTCTGTCGTTAATTTTGTACGAGACAAGAGTCGTCCAGTCGTGAGTGTTCCGATCGATTACTTCTTTCGTTAAATTTAAAAACCCACTTATTGATAAATACATTATTACGCAGCAACTTTAACAAAACAAAGAAACAACTATCAAACGAAAGCATCATAAAATCAATCGTTTTGTTTTACATCAGGTCTGTGTGGCAACCTTGACAGAGAGAGAGAGAGAGAGAGAGAGAGAGAGAGAGAACGGTAAAAAGGTATAAAATCTCCTGGAACAATAAAATAATTGGTTTCGCGCCGTAAATAAAGCCATCGAGACGTATATATCGGCGGCGAATAAATCACCGCGGGGTTGTGCGATAAAACTTGATGCGAGTGCGAGTGTTATATAGGAAGGAGGAAAAGGTTGCTTGGCTCACTGGACCACAAATCAATTTGTATCTATATATACGTACACTGTTTGGTATTTCGATTTTTCAAGGTCGGCTTCTAGTATTTTACAATTCGTTATATGGCTATTGACATATTTTTGTTATTTTTTAAATTGATTATGTGATTATTGTTTAATGCATTTCAAGTAACTATTGATTAACCGATCTAAATGTCTTATAAACGTGCTTCAGAAATAATTATCAATCATCATTACAATTACAACTCTAGTGTCGTGAAACATCCAGTCCTTATTGCGATAACCGTTAGCCGACGCAAATATACATGCACGAAGAAACGATAATAGACAGTTTGTCAATTTGAATCATCATTAATCAAAACGTCTTGTTCGAATATATACAGGAAACGTCTTCGATAAAGAGAGAGAGAAAGAGAGAGAGAGTGGCAACAAAAGAGTTATCACCTTGAGCCTTGGTAAACCTATTTATCAAAACGGCGACCAAAGTGCAAGCTAGAATATTGTGCAAGTAAAAACAAAAAAAAACTCGTAGTATAAGTTCTATCGCAAAAAGCAAAATAAATCATACGTGTAAAACATTTTGATCGTGAGAGAAAAGGATCGAATTTCGTCGTGATGATAAATTCGGTCAATATTTCTCGTATGTACATGATTGATTAATGCTCCCCGAGAGTTTTCATTCTTTTCTTATATACGTATATGCTGATATCACTTGGGTGAATAAGAGTTTTAAATATAGACTCTCAATGCGTTTAACTTTCTTCTCTTATCTAATGCTTTTAAGTAGCGATGCGAAAAATTTTAACTGAAAATATTGTACTACAACAGTTGTTTCCATGCCATTAAAATTGTATACGATAGTTGACTGAAAACAAAGTATTTTTTATCAAATATAACTGCAATCTGCAAAAATTGCGGATTTCCGGAACGATATAAAAAATTCAAAGCAAAGCTCCGTGATACAGATGAAAATAAAAATTCCACCAAATACTTTGATGGGATAGCGCAATATCATTCTAATTTATTTTCGCGTTTCTCTCAAATTCAACTTTCGCTACGTCTAATTTTTGTTCATAGCGTTGAAAAAAATTCTTTATATTTATTCACTGATATGCGAGAGATAGAGAGATTTTCCGGACGGTCCGAAGCTCCGATAGATTATTTCACTGCTCCTTATCACTACGAAGGAAGTCATGTTTCCTCCAGTATTGTACGACTCATCGACCGTATAGCGCAAAAACCTAGTTCAGTGTCTACCGTGAATCCATTCCGTTTGCACGATAATATTTTAACTTTCGGGTTAAAACGTGTTTACATTTTACGCAAAGTTTTGGTGTAAGTTCATTTTACAATTATTTATCCATATGAGCAACTATGTTCATTTGTAATTATCGCGATTCAGTTAAATCAGTGACAAGTGTTTGCATTGTTCATCAAGAAAGATAACTTAATACTCGTTTTCATTGTCTCTCTAGCAAAATAAATTCTCAAAAATGAAGAAACTAACCGTTTGGATGATTTTATTGTCCTTCACAATATGTACCTCTGCCGAATTATTCGTGGTTTCGAATTCCGCAAAAGCCAGTGGAAAATTCTTATATCCAAATCACAAATTCAAAGAAGCTTACTGTATTACTGACGACTTGAATAGTGCATTGGTATGGAATCACCACTTGAGCTGGCAGTCCTCAAATTTTGAAAATTTTGATGAAAGTTATCAAACATACCGTGAGTAACAAAGGAACTCAGACTTGCAATTCAGATATCGTGATCAATGCAAACTAAAATGACGTAATTATTTTTATTTGACAGTGGTACCGCGAAACCCACAATTTGTATATCCAATAAACGACAATTTAAACTGCTGGATGAACCACACCAGCGAATGCTCAAGACATTGGCTCAGATACTACAATTGGAAATTCAGAAGTAGCATGGAAAATCCAACAGCTCCCGTTACCGATTCTCGATGGGAAGGTAAGATCCTCCCCGATCAACGTTCAACAAAACGCCATGTATATTCATGCAATCTTTACCGTTTCTCGCGCAGATTTCGACGAATTTAAACTGAACCATTTGTTCCGACGTATGGACGTGCTACCTAGTTCCGGAAATTTAGCATTTTCAATTCGCGGCTCATCGGATGCTCACTTTGCCATTTGCACGGGGAAAAACGTCGTTGATAGCTTTTGTTTCTTTATTATTCTCGGTGGATGGAAAAATACGCGCTCGGTCGTACGAAAATGTGAAAATGGTTTATCTGAATCAGCACAAGTGTATCCTACAGGAGAATGTGCGACAATTTTAGTGGAACATTTGGTAAGCGACTCATCGAATAGATCTTCTGTACTCGAGTGTAAAATAAATTAACGTTTTTATTTCTGATAGGGACAAGTGTTATCGCCTACAGAATGGAGACACTTTGTACTCAAATGGAACTTTACCGATCAAATATCCATCACCATATTCGATACCAGTTCTGTATTACTCAATTATCAGACAGGAAAGAATCGTAACTACTTTGTTGGTGAAGAAACTTTGAATAAACTACACAGGTACTACCTACACGTAAGAACCTCTGGGCAAATATTGATGAAACCACACGTATGTAAGTAAAATAACGCGAAACCACAAAAATCAAGAATTTCCATAAAATCGAACGTTTCCCTCTAGACAGCTACTCGTTGGCAACAGTAACACAATCGAAACTCATCAGTCCGCCTATAATGTCACCAAACAAATATCTATGCGTGGACATGGCGGTAAGCGTGTGCGAAAAGTGTATTTTAACGATAGATTATTACGCCGAACAAACAGGTATAATGAAAGCAGCTGGTACATTTTCCAACGTAACTTCGAAAAATATCTACGATTTGCCGGAATGGCGAAACGTAAGAATAAACAAAACTCTTATCACGAACAATCAGACGATGATGCAGCCTATCAAGCTGGTAATCAATACTTTTGTCACTGACACCAACGTAGTCAATCCCTACTGGGCGATTTCCAACGTACGTCGCTGCAACGATGGTCAGTACGTAATTTTAACCAACTGTCATTACACACGTGACTGACTATTAATTTCTTGACATTGTTTCGTTACAGAAGCGTTAAAAATCGCGAGAGTGAAAACTTATCAAGACTCTATAGATGATTACTTCTGGCCGAATGTTACTTGCCAGAAGATGTCAGCTAATGGTGATTCAACGGTCATCGAAGTGAACAACGTTGAACCTACTACTACCAATACATGTAAGTCAACGAAATTTTCATCTCTGCAACGTTGTTCATCGTATCTTTTCTTAAGCAACAATCATTTTCTGACATAGCTCTACGTTTGTTATGCACCGAAGGAACAATTGGGCCGTCGTGTTCTGCGAATTGTTCGTCACTGTTTTCTGAACACCCTGATTGTCAGGAAATGCTCGCTTGCGATAAAAGTGGATGCTCGTGTGCACCTGGATTTATAATGCCGACATGCGACAATCGTGCGTATAACAAAAATGATTTCTTGATAATGTCATTCACGAGATTCACGAAAGATAATATAACGTTTCAGATTGTCCTGCTTCGATGTACGGCTACGAGTGTAAGAAAATGTGTGGGAATTGCGCTCAGGATCTGTGTAAACCATCCACGGGCGAGTGTAGTTATGGCTGTGCAAACACCGATAAATATTATTTTTTACCGCCTTACTGTAAAATTGGTACATTTTTTTTTGGGAACGATATGATATAATGCCGCCATGACCGTGACGAATGTTTGTACATTTTTTTAATGTGTAGGAATAGGATCACCACCGGCACCTATTGTGGATATCGTCCAATTTACTTGGATAAAAGTTTCTTTGGAAGTTCTGTCGGAGTATAAAATTATTCCAACGAATGTGACATTTGAAGTCTGGGTAAGCCAAAAAAAATTCTTCCATTAACGTTATATTTATATACATCTTTGAACGCCGTGTCTTCGTTCTAGACTGATTCTGGAGCGCGCGTGTTCGGAAGTGACTTGATATCTGTGAACAAAAGTACATATCACATCGGGACCGATATTGAAAATTTAAACCCAGGCACTCGTTACATAGTTTGCAGCATTGTTCACGCGGGCAAACGAACATTCCGTGGACAATGGACTAATTTTACAACTCCATGCACAGGTTGAAACTTTAAGCTTACCGTCACTGCCATATTTCTATCAATACTTAATCGAAACTTTAATTTACAGAGTCAGTAGCATTGAATTTTGTCATAACTAGTAATGAAACCGAAATAGTAATAGACAATCTAGTTGTGGTTAACGATTCTTGTCCCTACACTTGGTATCGCGTACAGCTTTTGAACGAGAAGAATAAGATATTTGATAACTCGTCAAGTTTCCCCATCACGTTTCCAAGGCTTGAACCGTACACTACTTACAGACTCATCGTACGGTCGGAAAATTTAAGTGTCATTGTCGATAAAGATGTGACTACTCTAGAAGGAGGTATTCGTAAATATTGAATATTTTTTCAAAAATAATATGCCATCTTTACGTTATTTGCTTCGAAAATTTTAGCTCCTGATCCAGTGAAAAAATTTGACTGTATATCAAGTCAGCCTGACTCGATCACCGTTACTTGGGTATCTCCCGATAAGCCACATGGTAAAATAGTCAATTACACTTTGGAAATCGAGGTATTCATATCGCATGCAAATTCGTACAATCGCTCTAGGTCACTTATTTTATAACGTCTGACGAACCATTTCAGCCGCTCAATTCAATTGGTTGCAGTAATTACGGGCTACCTTCTTATAACGCAACGATGTCACAGCAATTAAAACGACAGATAGCAATTACAAATACTAATGAACATACTATCAAGTACACCTATAATGGTTTGAAACCATACACTGATTATCTAGTCACTATTTATGCTTATACGTCAAGGCATCCAGGTGTAAGGACCATGTCGAAATATACAACAAAACCGACAGGTGAAAATAAATCACGATTGCGAGTACGCAACTAAAACTTTGTTATTTATGTTTTCATTTGTATATGTTTTTAGAAATGCCCAGTGAAATTGTAACCGACGTACACCTAATGAACGAGAGAAATTTTTCACGGGTAGCCGGGTTTCTAAAATGGAATATACCATATGATTGCTCAACAATTGAAGGGCCTATGCTAGCTTTCAAATTGTACTACAGAAAACTGGGAGACGTAGATTACAAGATTATAGAAACATTGAATTATAATATGTACGCTCTCGAAAAGAATTCATTCAATGGTGACGAAACGTACGAATGTCGTCTGTACATTCTAAGAGATGTGGGTGGTATGGAGAATAAAACTGCTTTTGCTGATTTTAAAATAACTCTTCCTTCTAGAGGTGTCCATTAAATTTGTATACTTTTCTTTTATCACGTGCCTATGCTAATTAATTGTTATTGGCGTTTCTAGAACCCCCACCAGTGCGAAACTTGGAGATAGTAGAGGTTGACCTGTACAATGAAAGTCTAACCCTCAGATGGAAATCACCAATGCCACCAATACACGGGCAATTGGAATCGTACTCGATTGTGTGTTGTAACACCACATCTAATTGTCACGAAGGCGACAATATTTCAGTAAAATCCAATGAATTTTGTGATCTATGGGATTTTAATATTCGAATAGAATTATACGACAAGTATCTGTGTCGAACAATACCATTTCCAAAGTATCGTGATTGTAATTTCATCAGGGTACGTGATATGAAGTATGAGATTGATTCATGTCAGCGATTTAATTCGATCATGTTTTAATAGGTCCAAGCTCACAACAAATTCGTAATAGAACCATCGCAGTCTGAATTCCTAAACGTTGTCAACAATGAATCCAGTAAATGGTCATTCGAGCAAAGCTTTATCTTAGTATATAAACATCCATCAACGTATATAATTTTCCCTTTCAGCCCCAATCGCACCAACTGGTTTGAGAATTGAAATCATTGATACGCAAAACGCTTCTGTGAAATTAAGTTGGAATCACCCATGGAAAACTGGAGGTCGACTACTACAATTCTCGATTGTTGTCCGAGTTGTGGAAAGCAGCTTGAAATCGCCATCGTGGGATGTGAAGATCGAGGTTTTGGAAATTGAAACTTACAAGCCACAATACGAATTAATGTTGAATTTATTACCATCAACGACGTTTAGTATTTCCATTCGAGCAGTGACAATAGGCAAACTCAATGGAGAAATGATAAAAAGTAAAATTACACTACCAACTTTTGTGAATGTTAGTACATCAGATTTAAGGCCAAAGGTTACTTATGATTTGACCATAAAAATCAGGATACCGGAAGTGACAAATAATGTTGTCAATAGTACAATGGTGATTATAGTGCAAGGGCCAAGATATTGCGACGAAGGACCAAGCAATAACGAAGATATCGATATGTATTTGGATTCAGAGCCTTCATCGTATTACAAAGTTGCTTGGAAAGCTGCTACACTCATAGTATGTTTCGCGTAATATGAATTTATACATCTATATAACAGATTCAGATTTATTTGCGTCCATACATGCACGTTGTAGTCGGATTTTCCTTTGTTATTTTTTTAGGATCCTGAAGCAGGAGCAAACAAACAATTGGAAATCGGGGATGGATTTACATACGGAGGATCAAAAAATTATGCTCTTTGCCCGGCAGCATCGTATATCATCAACTTAATACTTTCCAACGATGTAAACGTTTCGGAAACTCGGTCGCATGAACGTTTAGGTAGAAATATTCTCAAAATTATTAAAACCAATGCGATACATGTTGGCGAAAGACCACACAATTACGCTGTTTGGTTGACACCGATATTCTTCATTATCCTGATAGTCGTACTTTTACTTTTCGTTGTACACAGAAAAAAGTAGGTTAATATCATTCGCCGACACATGAAATTTGACATTTAAATATTCATACTGACTTATTATCGTTTGTTATTTTTTGAAGATTGGCCAAGTACTTTTACGATAAATCGAAAACTTGTCAACAAGAAAACATGCCTCTCTCCAATGACTTTAGCAAAAAGAAATCGTTGGATGAAGCTAATGCTATTTCAGTAATAAAAGAATCGAAAGATTTGCCAAATAATCTACTTGTTACCGACGAACCCAAAGTGCAATCTATTAAACCAATAAAATTAAAAGATTTTGAAAGATACTTCGAAAGCGCTTGTAAATCTGAAGCATTAGAAAGAGAATATTCCGTGAGTTTTGCAATTGAGCAATCATCTTTAATTACTTTCATTTTCAACGTGGATTTGCTATTCTTTCAGACAATTCAACGCGGACCAATAAAGGCATGCTCTTATGGAGCTCAGCCAGAAACTAAGCCAAAAAATAGATATGCCAATTTGTATCCGTGTAAGTTTCTAGTAACAGAGTTGATAATTTCTATTTAACTTTCTTCATGATTTATATTCCAATAAATTTCAGATGATGAGTCAAGAGTTATTTTGGAGAGATTGACAGATGATTCATACTCGGATTACATCAATGCTAATTTCATCACGGTGAGTATCTTCAATACTATCCTTACGGAAATTGACCGATTATAGACGATGGTATTTAATTGTTCAAACAGGGGTACGATGATAGAAAGAAAGCTTATATAGCAACTCAAGGGCCAACACCTCAAACGGTCATAGATTTTTGGCGGATGATATGGCAGGAAAAAGTACAGATTATATGCATGATGGCAAACCTTGTTGAGAATGGAAAAGTAGGTATCATATGGTATTAATGGTATTATAGTAAATACAACAAGCAGAATCGATTTGAACAACAAAACAACATCACTTTCAGATCAAATGCGAACAATATTGGCCATCAACAGTTGGAAAGAAAATTCTTTACGGAACTATATCGGTACAATTCACCAGCGAGGAATTCCATTTAGATTACACATATCGGACGTTCAAAGCGACTTGCAACGAACAAACCCGAACGGTACGCCGTACCAATGACATAGCAACAACATTTCGTACAGCAAGAAAACATCTATTCTCTCTGCATACAGGTAGAGCATCTTCATTACACGTCGTGGCCGGATCACGGTGTGCCCTCCAATCCAGCTTCCATAGTGGCCTTTTTGAAGGAAATTCATAGACACTCGCCTGCACCGCGTAAACAAGACGATCCACCAATTGTAGTTCATTGTAGTGCAGGTGTTGGTAGAACTGGTACTCTTATCGTTCTCGACAAATGCCTTTGCCGAGCATTTTCGGAACAGGTAGGTGCTATTTTCTATGAAGGAATTCGTATGCTTATTCAAGATATATTATAATTGATTTAGGTAATCGACGTACATGCAGCTGTATTGTCAGTACGAGAACAACGCATGAACATGGTCGATAACTCCGAACAGTATTTGCTATTGCATTTAGTTCTCGTTGAATATTTCAATTCGGAGAACACGTGTTTCACTTGTGATAAAACTCTGCCTGAGAGGATAATTAAAGCAAGACAGAAGGCATCTGAACAGTATCAGAGGTCCATAGTTTGACGGTTAACCTTTTCATCAAAGAGACATCGACGTTTTTAATCACGCTGATGTTCTTTTTTCTACAGAATTTTGAACACAAACTGGTGGAATGAAATATTGGGATCGCCACCACTTCCGGAGAAGTCTCTATCTAAGGTAAACCGAGACAAACATAGATTTCCCGAATCAGCAGGTAACTCATCCAAGCAATTACTGCACCCTATGTTATGCACGTAACACTTGTTATCTAACCTTGTTGTTTTGTATTTTTAATAATTCAAAGCAGGCAACGTAAATCGACTGTATTTAAAACGATCTGTTTTTAATGACGAAGATAGCGACTACATTGCCGCCACTAACGTCAGAGGCATTTTCAAAAACCGAAACTACATAACCACACAACTTCCTATGCCGTCGACGTCCGCTGACTTTTGGAGAATGCTGTCGGAACACAATGTCGAACTTGTGCTAGTTCTTCAGCGACCTGATTTAAACGATTCTGTACGTCAATCGTCATAGATTGCGTCTTATTGGCACAACGAAAAAAACACGTTAAATTGTACATATGTAATGGTTTTTAGAGCTACTGCGAACTTGTACCAGAAAGTCAAGGATTCGGCAAAACCAAGTACTTGCAAGTTATTCTACAAAAAGATAGCACGTCGGGTGCAGAATGTTACTCTAGTGAAGAAGTGCTTATTATTGACAGTTCCGAGGTATATTCGTAACGCGTTAACACCTCCAATTATTAATCTAGCTATACCAAGCGTGTAATAATAATTTAATAGTTAATTGATTTATTTACAGCAACCGACTAAAGATTTAAAAGTCACGATATTAATTTACAAAAACTGGCCAGAGACGTCTTTGCCAGCTGCAAGTGATATTGTTAAACTGTGGCATCTAGTGGAAAATTATTCGAAACAACAGAAAGATTCAATTGTGATTGTTTGCCGGTATAATATACATTTGAAACCAATACTTCCTCTACTGCACGTATTATATACCCAATCAACTTCCAATATTTTAGCGATGGAGTAACGGCTTGTGGTCTTTGGTTGGCTTCGACGTTCCTACTCAACAGAATGATAATCGATAAGGAATGCGACGTATCTCAGGCCGTACGAACGATACAAAGGTGTCGTAAAAACTTCATAAATAAACCCGTGAGTGTCGGAACTACTTTTCATTGGTTAGTCCAAACAATCGGAAGATTATTTGATTAATCCTTTCTTTCAGGAAAATCTTGAATACTTGTACGATGTAGCGTTGGCATGGTCAAATGAAAATTGATCGTTGACTGATTTAAACAAAATATTTTTAACGATAACGTATAATTATTACTAAAAATAACCGATGACTTACATAATAATACATGACTTTAAATAGAAGTAACGTAACTTTCTTAGCCCAGATATGAGCATAATCAAATTAAACAAACAGCAAAGAAACCTAAGATGTATCTAAGACGAATATTCACAAAGACTTCTTTGATCCTAGTATTATATTTCATTCGAAATCCATTATTGTCAATCATTAATTTACTCGAAATAACGATTTATTGTGTATTACTTTCGAATGCAAATAAATTTCCACGTCACAATTGATCTATTCATTTCAAACCTCTTACCGATTCAATTAATTCAGACATTTTCGGAACGAGAACAATCTTTTCAATAACGTGCGATAGAATAGAACTTTATTTTGTAATACATTTAATACCACATTGATATCGTAAAATGTATCGATCGATAAATGGCGTCACAGGTGAATATGATAATATAATTTATACATCAGTACTGCGTCGCTTATCTAATTTTCGCGAAAAATAAAGTTAGAAATCAATTGAAAAATAATTGAAATACGTTGCATGAATATTGGGTTGTTTCGTTGGAAATAATCACATATCTGGGGTTGTATAGATTGCAGATTTTCTGAATTGTTTCGATGACCAACAGCAAAGTATTCGACATGTAAAACGTAATCGTATCAATGCACGCGAGTAGCTTAGGTATTAAACTAATTACGAATATAAAAACAACAACCACAGTCGACGAATCAATGACGTCATCATATGCAATTTCTTTCATATCTTCATAAAATATTATTGATTTTGAAAATGGGGTTTTTAAAAATATTTTTACAAAAGTATAATTGATCATTCCCAGTGAGTTTATATTATTAATATATTTTGATACTTTTATAGCTTCAATTGATTGATACTTGTTATAATGTACATTATTTTTCAATGGTAATGGAACATTGACAAAATACAAAAATCATTGCAGCAGCAAAAAAAATTATTTACCCCGTAAAAACTGCTGAATTATCGTGCGATATTAATTGTGTCAAAATTGTCGATTGTTTCCCTCAAACGAATATACCATACTTGATACCTGGATAAGTTTGCATGTATTTATTCGTCGAATGGGCAACAACGAAATTACCAACTAATGTCAGGTAATGCCGGAGCCGAACCGTTCTGAAAATACTGATAACTCTTAGATTCGGTGTCGGCAACAAAAACTCGATAATTAATTTCATTGAGGTCAATCGAGTCCATTATAAATCGATACACACGATTGGTGACAAACCAAAGTCGTCCGTGAAAGTCGAAAGCAAATGAAACCGGCCACTGTATGATCTGATAATCTCGAATCAAAATTAGTTCATCGAGCTTGGATGGAGATTGTTTCGTATCCCACAATCCAATAGCGTTATCCGCTAGAAGACCATAGTATAATATTCCCGAGGCTGACATTCCCATGCCGTCGGTCTGTGTTGATTTCCGTCCGTGCGACCGTACGAGTTCTACCGGAAAAAAGAAAAAGGAAAAATCAAGTTTATTATTATACCTTGCATCTGATGTCACGTTGGATAAATGATATTAAAACCTTTAACGATGTTTATTCGACTTTTCATAAAAGACGTTGGAATACTGTAGACTTCAAAGGATGCAATGGCTGTGTAATAAACCCAACGATCCTCGTTATCATCAATTGGAGACAACGCAATTCCATTGACCGGGCATCTGTTTGTCATTTTCATCCCTTCGACGGTAAGATCGTAAGCGTTCTCTTGAGATTTCATGGTATCGTCGCGTACTTTCCACGAGTCTTTAGCTTGCAACGAAAACACAATGATACCAGGATCATGAAAATCCGTGTCAGTAATATAGGCCCATCCTCCGTCGGTATGATCCAAAACCAAATCGTTTAAAAAAACAGTTTGTCGATGTGCCACTTCTTCGGGGAATTCATACCTTAGCAATAGCTTATTGTTGTTCTCCAGATCTAGAATCACCAATTTGGCTGGACAATTGCTTATCGGTTCGGAGGTCATCACATTTCTTCGACCAGTATCGATAACCCACATTCTACCCATAGGATCAATCTCCATGCTTAATACGAATTGAAAAGCCGCACAGTCGTCTAAACTTTGCATTTGCCAGTTTGGAAATGGTTCCAACAGCGGCGATAGCTCGTATAAGGACGTAACTGCCAAGGTAACGGGTACTCCACTTGTCCATCGAGGTACACTCAAATAAACTTCATTTTTCCAAACTTTCAATCCACCCAAACTATTGTTTTCCATCGCGTAAGATCCATTTTTTACCGAAGACACGTAGAATTCGTGAGATGGCCATGTATAATTAATGTAATTCCATTCCAAGACAACCTGCGTTGTATTCCTCTCTGACAGCGCTGAGGCTAACGATATTATTGCAAATACTAAGACTTTTAACATCTTTTTATTATCTCTGAGATTTATAAGTCGATCTTTACGAATGAATATTCCACTCAAGAAACTCTTATGCACCTTCGTATATTGTTTGACAGACATAAAGACTGCTCAAACGACGTGACGTTAAAAACTTCAAAACGAACTGATTACTACTCGCTAAAGTATCACGTATTCGCTCATGTTCAACTTTAATAGGCGATTGTTTCTTTTTCATTTTGAAACTCTTCAAGTTACCTCTCGTATAAAATTTATCATTCCGCAAAATTCACGTATTCGTCCAATAATGCTATACTATTGTACGAATGAATTCTCAACAATTGAATATTTCTCATATTTCAAGCGCCTTTTAAAATAAATGACCGACGACGGTCCACGCGAACGCGTGAGCAAATTGACATGTTCCTCTTATGTAATTTCCTATAAGCTGTGCCTTCCAACACGTATCCAACATCTCATTCGCAAATTGATAATACGCATGTAACAAAAACAAAGAAACAACAACTCCTCAAAGCGAAATTAGAACGAGAAACAAAGTGTTGTACGTATAAAAGTAAAAGATACTAAATGACTCGGCTTAACGCGAGCGTTCGAGTGTCCCCCCGAGTGTTTTCTCGCGATTTCTCATAGTCATTACATATTTCCTGCATGTCAGTCATATAATAAGTACAGATGCATCGTATTCGTATAATATCCTGGAGCGCAATTAGCGTCCATACGAGAACATAATACTCGCATTTTGTAATACGTAATGGATTTTACTCGATAAGAAAATCGTTGTCATCTTTGATTTGGCTGAATATCAAAGGCGTTCATCTTTGACGTTCGTCAATCGTAACACGATGCGACTATTGCTGATCCTTGAATCGCAATGTCCGTTCTATCGAATAGAATTATATTTCATACGTAAAAAGAGCTCAAGAAGTACAGATAGCTAATCTATCTACTTACAGGGATAAAAGGAACAATGTTAACAGATCAAATTTGAGCAAATGTTGCGGTAGATTGGCAATGAATTAATTAAATTGAATAAAATACTCGCCATTTTCCCATCCAAAACAATCGCCGTATAAAGGTAAAGTACAACGAAAGTTTGTCAGATGTCCTGGTCACGACTTGCGAGAGATGCCACCGCGCGATTGATTTACGTAAGGCGAACACGTGTGTTCCCGATCGCTGCTTTTTTTTCTTCTTCGTTCACGAGGTGCTTGTGTACAGGGCAAGCCGATAAGCATCTCACTGCGTTTAATTCGTAGGAGGTGATAAAGAAAGGTAACCAAAGCGTTGTTGCAATCGAGAATGAACGACAACAAAAAATACATTATGTCGTGTTTCAAATAGCCGTTGGTTTTATCTGTACCGAGGAAAGGATTAAGACAACTCGTACGACTAAAACATTTCGTTCGATGCGTCGAGTCACCAATCCTGAGGAAAAAATCGTACGACGATTCGTAAAAAAATCATCGACGGTTTAATTAGAAGCCCTCGAGCGACGAGTGGTGATGGTTACGTGCGGCGAGCAAAAGCGCATACAAGCACGCTTTCTAATCAAAACAATGCCGCTACTGATGTATTCAGGATGAAGTTGTCTCTCTCTCTTTCTCGCGATATTATCAATGCTCGAGGGCTCGTTTCACGTCACGTTACATACGTATTTTTTTTCTTTTAGAAGGAGAGGGAGCTCTGAGGGAAATTCTCGTGTATACTTTACAACCTTATGAGAACAATGATTGCTTATCTTTTTTGCTCCGAGTACTTTCTCGACGCGACAATAGGAGGGTATACGTGTACGTATATGGATCCTGATACGTATCGTAATTAGGCGGAACGGTAAGAAGAATATTTTGGTTTCCTCGTGTACAGACGCAACGATTGTCATCGTGAAATTACTTGGCTGTTTTATACATATTGTTTACAATGTATTATTTTTAAGCATCGATAGCAGCACAATAATCCTCTTGTAAAAGACCAAAAACACTACAATCCCTTAATTACATTTTAATCGCTGATGTGTTTTAGATCGTTCTATCAATATTTGCTAGTCGTTTTTTCTCTTGTTGATCTCTTTTTTGGTCACTTCAATAAACGAACACGATTATCAATTAAGTAGTAAATATGATATTGGTTAACTTCATTAGCAAGTTCCACACAAAGGAACAAACAAAATCAGATGAAATAATTTTTACTCGCTTAAATGAGCCATTCCATCGACCGTGAAGATATGTAATTACTTTCGTCACGCAACGTATTCGAAATATGTCGCAGCGCACTTTGAATACACGTGTGCATACCTTTTTGCGAAAGTGCGCGTAAATAATGATCTTAAGAGCGACGACGCGGTGCAATCGATTGCGAAATGTGCTTCGATTTTAGGATACTGATCAAAAGACAAATTCAGTAAAAAGGAACAAACGTTGTTGAATACGTTCAAAACTAATGTTAATCGCAGCTTCTTATACAATTATTATTGCTCTCGAATCTGGTAATTATTAGGATATGATAAAATACCGTTTAAACGCAGAATTTGAAACGGTAGACGGTAGAATTTGATATGGTGATTATACAATACATGAAAAACCTCATTTTTTGATCAACTTCTCACTTAGAATAAATGACCGTTGACAGGAGAATTTTTTCTGTAACAAATCCGTGTTTTACAAATCCGCGTGAGCAATTGGGAAAAAATATGGAAGAAAAAGCTAGTCTGAATTGAAAAATAAAATATGCATTGATTGTCATCTACAAAAGCAAAAATGGACGGGTAAAACCAATTTTGTTCAATTTAAAAAAAATGCGACTGCAAAGCTAAATATGCATAATATATTCTTCACGCCACATGGACATTTCTAAACTGACTTCAGTAACGACGAGAACTTGAAGAATGCAAGTTGAATCTATTCCAATACAATGACTCCAAAGTTGATGTTATTTTGGTTATTGTGGGCTTACGCTACCTGCGATCAAGTAACGTGCTTGGATTATTTAGAAACATTGAATGTTTGTATCGAGTACATACGAAACCATATTGGTCCGAGACAAGTGACTATAGTTACCACATCATCCTTCCGTTCAAATTTAGTCCCAACGATTATTACGAAAAAATTTACAGAGGAGTTCTCGTCGATAATTGTCAACATAGACGAGCTCGTTAATAGAAACGACGCCTTTGTTACGCAGACGAGCTGGTCGCTCGTGCAGAAGTCCCACAGAAACAACTTGAACGTCATTTTGATCACTGGAAACCAACGCGGCAATACCACTAATGAACTGTTCAATTGGGTTAATTTCACAATGGAATTTCCCGTCCAACCGAAACGAGCCAAATGTTTGATTTATCTGTTCAACACCGGCACTCCAATCGATCTCCGCGATTTTTTCATATTCGGTTGGAAGCATAAATTCTTGGATATCACCGTAATTGAATTGCAGCACGAATCGCGATCGGATTTTTCATTCGACGCTACTAGCTTCACCGGCATAGTAGCACACCATTACAATCCTTTCGTGCAAACTTACACGAAGGAACATGTACGTTCCAGCACGAACTTCTTTCCCGATAAACTGCAAAATCTGCACGGTTATTCACTGAGTACTGGCTTCTATTTCAACGTACCATTCGTTCGTTTGGATAATGTCGAGAAGTACGAAAATGTGAATTCCATCACTGGCACTGAAGTTCAAATCACGAAAGCGCTAGCAAAGGCAATAGACTTTTCGATCGATATAAAAGTAATCAACGATTCTAAAAAGCTTTATACCAGTATTATAGAAAGAATCTTAGATTTTACAATCAACAGTTTCATTCTCGTATTCATACCATTGAATAAGATACGGTATGGATTCAGCATTGTTATCCATACAGACTCAAATCACTTAATTGTCAAACAACCACCAAAGTACAGCGCTGATTTTGGGCAAATATCGGCTCTTGTGTTCGTTGTATTTGTGACTATCGTCATAACAGTCGCCATATTGGTAAGGATGTTGAAATTGAATCTAAGAATATGGTCGATTTACAATATTTCTCAAATAATTTTGGGTAATGCAATCAGTGGCGAATTAAAAAGTGTCCTTGAGAGGATTATCTACTTAAGTTTAATATACACTTACATAAAATTTTCAACCAGTATATTCGGTGGTCTAACGCAAGTAAATTTCTATCAAGAACAGTTCCTTAATTTTGAAACTTTAAAAGATGTTGTCGCAGCGAACGTCCGCCCATGTTTGGCGAGACTATATAAGAAGAAAGATATGGAGTGGATCGATAGTGAAGCACTTCACTGGTTATTGAACAACCAAGCTGACAACTGTATTATCGATTATCAGATCGATTGTCAGAAGTGGCTACTGAAAAGCGATGACCACGGAAATCATTACAAATCGTGCTATCTTAACGACATTGAAGCTAAAGTTATTTCTGACTCATTCTCGCGAAACATCTACGGTTGGATCTTAAGCTTTGTGAAGGAACCTTTATTAACAGGATATGGTTTCCTGATATATTCAGAAACTTCACCTTACATCGATCGATTTAATACTGTTATACGGCGGCTTCAGGACTCTGGATTAGTCAGATACTGGATCGATAACGACGAGGCATTTATGATGAAGCAAATCCGTGAGAACTTTAAAAATTATTCAATAAAGAAAGAGTCTTACGATATTCAATTAAAAGTCGCTACAGGTACGACAAATATGAACATGCAGTTCTACAAGAATATGATTTTCCTTTCTGTCATAGGCAGTTTTATGTCGATTGTTGTATTTCTCGCTGAAGTTTTCTGGTGTCGAATAACAAAGAAAGACAGCAATTGAAAATTTCTTGTTGATGCGATTAATACATTGTTTATTTGAAGAATGAGAGTGCCTTTTAATTAATACGAAGTACATATAATGTTCACGATTGGTAATTCCTTGTTGGTTTGCGAAACTAGATCGAATAAAAAGTATAAAAATTAATGTAGTATATTCAAATAAAATAAAGCCAATGGCACTGTTGAACAAGTTAAAAATAAGAAGCATTGTTCATTTGATTAACAATTAATCGTTGGACCGAAAAAGAAACTAGGGGTAAATTGAAACATCACTTTGTTCAATAGACGTTATTTATAGTTATCTTAAGTCACTTCGAATTTCACATTATACTCGTACTATTAGCCATTGCGTCAATTTAACGCAGAGGAAATAAAAAGTATCGAGGAATACATTATTTTACGCAAAACAGTTTTTTAAATTAAACTGCTTTATAATTTAGAAATTGCAAGTAGTATTTTTAATAGACGACTAAATAAAAAATTAATTGTTTGAAAAGTAAAAAAACACAATATGTATTCGAGCGAAGTTAATATTGTGTCGATTAAAAAGTATCCAACCCGTTCTTCCAGTTGAATAATATTGATAAAGGACTGCGAAAAGAACTAGTTTATCTAATAAAACGACAGTTACTGTGTTTACGATTCAGAAAACGTCAATAATGCGTTCTGTACGTAAGTGTAATTAACTAAAATATTCGTAACCGGAACATAGTTGAGCTCTTTGGCGCTTGATAAATAAAATAATACAATGTCTGAGGTGTAGAATAAATTGACAGAGAAATGAAAAAATAATTTTGCTTAATTTTAAAGTACTTTTTAAAAAGGAATCGCGAGATAAATATGTTCGTGTAATTATAGAAAAAAATGAAATATTCCACTTTATAGTTGTAAAATAATAGGTGCTTGGCTCTAGTAATACGAAAAGTGGACTCTATTTTGTATCGATTTAAAAAAAAAAGACTAGAATTTTACGAGTATGCAATTTAAAACAATAAATGATAAAAATTTGTTTATGTAATCAGTTGACAGAGGCGAGACATTTTTAGGATTTGAAAATGATACGTAATTTTTTTACGCGTAGAAGAGACGTTTAGCTTAGTTTGGAAAATAAATATCGAATGGTTTTTAATAGATACACAAAACAATAGGATTTAAACACACAGCACACGCCCGTAGAAACTTTAATAGCCTAAATGTTGCAAGAATATACTATTTCTAATGGTTAATATGCATCATTTATCACCAAACTGCAAGAAAACTTATGAACTGCAACAGTATTAATCAGAATTAGGTAAACGTAAATTTGATATTCTCCATTACAATGACTTCAAAGTTGATGTTATTTTGGTTATTGTAGGCTTACGCTACCTGCGATCAAGTAACGTGCTAGGATTATTTAGAAGCACTGAATGTTTGTATCGAGCACATAAGAAATCATAACGATTTAAAATAAATGACTATATTTACCTCATCATCCTTCAGTTCGAATTCGATCTCGATGATTTTTACGAAAATATTTACAGATCAATTCTCGTCGATAATTGTCAACGTAGGCGAGCTCGCTAATAAAAGCGACGCCTTCGTTACGCAAACGAGCTGCTATCTCGTGCAGAAGTCCCACAGAAACTACTTGAACGTCATTTTGATCATTGGAAACCAACGCGGCAATACCACTAATGATCTGCTCAATTGGGTTAGTTTCACTATGGAATTTCCCGTCCAACCGAAACGAGCCAAATGTTTGATTTATCTGTTCAACACCGGCACTTCAATCGATCTCCGCGATTTTTTCATATTCGGTTGGAAGCATAAATTCTTGGATATCACCGTAATTGAATTGCAGCACGAATCGCGATCGGATTTTTCATTCGACACTACTAGCTTCACCGACATTGTAACACTCCAGTACAATTCTTTCGTGCAGACTTACGCACGATTTAGTGCGTAATTATGTTAGCTATAATTTAGTGTCTTGGTGCATTCAAAAACTTCACCTTACATTGATCGTTCGATGCTGTTATACGAGGACTTCAGGACTCCAGATTGACCAACCATTGGTTCTACGACGAGGCTTTTATAGCTTCGGAAATCTGTAAAAAATATATTTTAATTAAATATGAATTATTTATTTTAAAAAAACCTTACGACATTGACAATGACAATGAAGATGTAGTTCTACAATCATTTATTTAACCCATCTTTCATAGGTAGTTTTACGTCGATCTATGTGCTTTTGGATGAAGTTCTCTGTTATCGAATAAGAAAGAAAAGGAGCAATTATAATGGTATTGTTCGTGCGAAAATATATGGTTTACTTCAAGAATACGAGTGTCTTTTGACGATTGCCAAATATTTGTAGATATTACGAGTTAAGAATCAATTTCGGCATGTAAAATAAGGTTTTATTAAAAGTACGTGTATCGTCGTTATCCTACAATATTAATCGTCCACATTATAATATAAGTATAGGATTTCATCCATAAATAATTTTTCTACGTGTTCTTACGCGATTATCAAAACCAACGATTCTCCACCGCGTAACTTATTCATCGAAAAATTTGTTTACAAATTTCAACGATCAATTTCGGATTTTGCGTAAACCACCATTTATTGAAAGCAATACAAAAATCTAACATAAGTATTAAATCAAAGCACACACGGTTATTCAATAGGCTTCATCCCGCGTTATCTAAGTTTACTTTGCAATTCCCATGATACTCGATTGACTTACGCAACGAATCATACTATCACATATCACATTAATTTAACGTCAAAGAAGATAAAGAAAACCATAATATCGAAAATATAATCAATGCGCTTAAGTGGTCGTCGTACTTGAAACAATTTACCTTTAACGTGACAAATTTGCGTGAATAAATATGATAATATACATACAATTGAAATATAATTGATATCAACTTACACTTTAAAGGACATTTGTTTGATTTCTCCACGATCGAAGTACCTTTCGTGCTGACTTGTGCGTGGTATGCGTTGATATAAGATCCTGACAGTTAAAGTGCACCGCCTACACAATCACAGATTTTACCTGCAGATAAAATCAGACATCGAAGCCGCGTCAATTGTAGATTTTGTTGTTTTTTTTCTAGACAACAACGGACTTGATACACTTTGCGTGAAATCGGGTGAAATTTGTTGATATCAAATTGAGAGTTTGATTAAAATTCAATATCAATTTTCTGACATTTTTATTTTACATAGATAAAAAGAATGATATAAAGAAAATTAAAAGTCCATTATCGATTTTATATTCGTTGTATAGAACTTCATACTCGATAACCAATGAAGTGACCATCGTTTTGAAGCAATCGTCATAAAGTCTTTCTCGCTCAACGAACGAGAAAGAGAGAGAGAGAGAGAGACAGATAGGGGGAGGGGGAGAGAGAGAGAGAGAAAGTAAAAGCATGGAACAATCAGCGATCAACAATGAAATGCCTCGCGCATAATTTTAATTAGCGAAACGACGCGCAACTTTACGATTCTTTTTTCGTTTTCTCTCTTTTTCAACGCATGTAAATCAAAACTTTCCCGTTCTGCTTATACGCGAGAGATGATAAATCGTCAAACGGGCGACATGACCAATTAGAAAAGCACGCACCCACGTAACACACACGCACACACATACTCCTTTCTCTCGTTGTATTTTTGTCGTTTTTTTGTGCAAATCGTAAATTGCACGTTAAACTCAATATACTCGATTTGGTCAAAGAGCCGATTGTGTGTACTCTAGTGCAATTTTATGGGTCTGTTTAAAAAAAAAGAGGGGCGAGGGGAGACTGTACACGCTCTCGTTTATATACGACTTTACGGTTATTTAAGAACGGAAACCTACGAGCTTGTTTGTTAGGCATGTTTTCCTCGACCTGAAGATTAATCACATTTAGTTCAAAATTTCCAAGGACGACATTTGGATTCTATCTCTCTCTCTCTCTCTCTCTCTTGTTTATTATTCCTCAAAACATTCTAATTTTCCCACGGAACGCGTGTAAATCAGAAGCATGAAATCATTAATCGCACAGCACGCGGAAATCAATCGTTTATCTCTCTGGTATATGCGTAGTTATAAATAATAGAAGAAAAAAAAGGAAAAGAAAAAGTTTGTTGACGATTTAATCGAACTGTCGTCGAATCGATTATAATACCCCAAAGGCTAAATTAAGTAATCATCGGATATGCTAATGAGAAAATTCGAAATAGTTGATTTATATCGCTTTGCCGTTGTTGTTTTTCCTCTATCGATACACATTGCCACTACACGTCCGCCACACTACTTGTAAAACTTTCTCGGACGTATGCATAACCGGGACATTATTTTCGGTGACAATAACTAGATGATTAAGCAATTTTCAAATGATACGCGTTTCTCGTACGAATAATAATGACGCCATAGAAAATCGACTTGCAGTTGCCTGATTGTCGAGCTTGTGATTTCAATGTGACGATGTATCTTTTTTTGTTGATAAAAGAAAAAAACTGTGATATAAAATTTGATCGTAACGATATATATATTTTACATCTAAAGTTACAAAGCAACAAAAATGAACTTTTTCATTATCAAGACGGGACTAATAACAAAAATAATGATATAGAGAGAATATACGTGCCAGAACTACAGACAAATTACCTTGGTTTCAGTACGATGCCAGGATCAAAAAGTTATATTTTTTCCCCTTCGTATAATACACACCTCAATTATATTCTCCATACACCAAAGATTCTTACTGTTACGATCTTATAAAAATATATCTTTGATTCGCGCGAGCTCGCGCTATATAATTTCTTTTCGAACGTTCACCACAATAACAAACGAAAAAAAACAACAAAAATTGGTCGAATCATAAACACCCAAATTCACACGCGTAACTTTTCCACGCCCACGTTTATATCGCTAAATTTTTATTTATTTTTTTTTTCCACTTCCTTCGGGGCTTTCTCCTGATGGTTATTACAATACGCAAAAGCCTTTATGACTTCCTAGTGGAACAAGAGAAAGAGAGAGAGAGATGCCATATCGAAACACTCTACGGGAGCTTCAAAACTTTCCTTTCACTTTTCAAGTGCCGTTTGTTCGGATGCTTTTTTCGTTTTTCTTACGAGTTTGATAATCTTGTGGTGGTTGTGATCTTCTCTTCGTTCGATTTGAGATTTATTTTCACCTACGTTTAACGCAAGGTATATAAAGTATTATTATCGATAGGACGAATTTTCGACGACGATTTAACTGGTTATTCTTAATTTTCATCCAACTTGTTATAAAAAAGGACAAAATAGAAATAAACGTATAGAGAAAAAAATCAAAGGTGTGTATAGGCGTCGACAGCTTTCTATACGATTTCCGTTCTCTTCTGGGCTATACAAAATAATCATCATATCGCTATCTGTGGGGCGCCTGGGTAATACATTTCTCACGAAGCCGCATCGTAATTGCAGGCTTCGACGAAAGACGAGACGAATTTATTGATTGTGCGCGAGAGAGAAAGAGAGATTAATCGAGCTTTGCTTCTCGATTAGACTTTGCTCGCCAAGTTTTGTGGGATATACGCGCCGAGGATATACAAGTACATATAGGATATGGTATATGCTTTATTTATGGGGCCCCTTTTTCGATGTAGGTGAAATGTACTAATCGTTACTGTATGTATATGTGTTGGAAAACTACACGTTGTTGCACTTTTCAATGGTGAAAGGTATACGAGTAGACTTTGAAAAATTTTAATTGAAACATGCCAAGATTTTTTCGGAACCAAGATGCCATGAAAAATAAATAGCATTGTAGTATTTGTACGTACAAAATCTCATTATTTCGATTCTTGTCACTTGAACAACAACTTGACCACAAACACGTGGTACATTTCGCAAATTGAAAAAAAAAACATACACGTACACACAGACACACACACACTAGCACAAAATAACACAGTACAAGAGAGTTCGCGCCGGCGCCAGAGAAAAAGAGAGTTGGTAGCCCCATTAGGTTTAATTTGCGGGCTTGCGCGTCAATTTTTTTTTCGTCGTTGTAACTCGCACAGCCCTTTGTGATTTGTGTAATGACAACGCGGCGTTCAACAACGAGTTGGGGAAATTGCCTTTCGGTGTTTATTTCGTTGCGCCTTTGATATGGCCTTTGCTCTTTCTCTCTCTTTCTTTCTGCTCATTGACATTGTATACATACTTGTCGTCTTTGTCGCGCTTTATTTGAAATTATACAGCAAGATTTTACACAAAGAAAACGCGGTTTTATAAAACCAAACGAATCTTCGTATTTTATAGTTAGCAAAATTTGCTATTTAAGAGCTTTTCTCGTTATTTTTGATGGTAAAAAAAACGTGTTATATTCTACGTACCTATTTTGATGAAAAATACCCGAATAACTCCAGAAAGAAAAACTGAATATTCACTTATGCACGAACGTTTCAACAAATAGAAAGTAACATTGTGGGCATATATAGCAACCAAACAAATTTTATCCATACAAAAGTTATTTTTACGGCGCGGCTCTGTATATACATGTAATTGCAAAATACTTAATCACCGAAAACTTATATGCGCGCGTCTCGTCAATATTACTGATGGTTATCCGACCAATATAACCACTGCAAACAAAAATACAACGTCGCTTCGATCATGTTACGGGAACTGGGTTACAGCTGTTTTCTCTCTCTCTCTCTCTCTCTCTCTCTCTCTCTCTCTCTTGGCTGATTGCACGGAGAGAGACAGAGAAATTTCACTACGTGTAAACAATGACTCTGTCGATGTTACACGCCCTTAATGAGAAAATGTTTCCTTCTGTTTCTTTTTTTTTGTCAAAAATGGGTTCGTTTGATATAATTTCGTTAATTTGGCACGATGATTAATCGCTACTTTGCGAGCTAATTTATATACTTTTTAACGAATGATTTAAAGTTTAACGACGCTCTTAATGCATTATATTATATACAACATACACGCACGTACACCAAGCTTTAATTTAGTATCGGTTGTGATACGCTCATTTCGTACTCGGCCTGAGAGCAAACTAATTGGGTGTGTTTCATTTTTTTGCATAATGAATTTTATCACAGTGCGTTATTTAACTTGAAAAACGATTATCGGAGCAACGTTGAATTTTCTTTCTAAAATATGCCAATAACACGCATGACTTAATAAAAAAGAAATTAAACATTGAGAGTACATTAAGTTTATTTGCTTATTGAACATTTACTATACACGGTGAATGACTTTCAACAAACAACAAAAACAGCATTGCGAATCAGCTGTATCTATTTATCACGAGGTGAAAAAAGAATTGGTCCATCGTCGCGCGTTTGTGCGTTGTTACAGATCGTAATTGCAAGTGCAACGTATATCAGTGGCGCCGAGTAATTGAAAATTTTCGTTTGATACGAGAGTATATAGTCGAACAGGAGGTGGAGTAGACGCCGGAGGAGTAACGTACACGTTAATTGACGAGTGTATACGTATATACTTGATGGGTGTATACGAATATAGTAGTAGTAGTAGTAGTAGTAGTAGTAACAGTAGTAGTGGTAGTTTTATTAAATAGTAATTTTTCAAACTGAACGAATTGCGTCACGCGATAATAATTTGTTTTGCGCGTCGATATTGTGATTTATCGATACGAGCGAATTGACTCTGTCATTGATCATGTGTTATGACCCAATATATACCACCAACGAAGCCTTTATATACTGAATTAATAATTGATAGATGATTATGTATATAGATACCGTTGCGTTATCTTTACACAAAAATGTTGTTTTATTTGGTTTATCAAAAGAGAATATAACACAAAACAAACAAACGTTTGCAAAATATAGCCAAAAGGGCAGTGCTCGTCATCGCTTAAAGAAAACTCGATTGGAATATGCAATGCCAATTAGTCTTCGTGATAAATAGCTAAGCGTGTGCACACACGTGTGGTACGCGAAAGTTGTGTCTGCGAGCGATAACGAACGTTATAACATTTCGATTGAAAAAGATAAAAAAACACGAGCTTTATTATGCACATTATACGCACAAGAGAATTACGAGAATAATATATTTAACAGACCGATTATATCGAATACGTTTGCGAGGAAATGATTTTTGATGTACCGATACACAATATCACATAATTTTACGTATATTTACAAGATAATAAAACATTAGTACCCAAAAGTAAAATCTTTATAAATAACATAATTGCAAGCACGTGTCCGTTAGATATGTGTCTATATATATATATATGTGTGTGTGTGTGTGTGTGTGTGTGTATAAGATTTCCGCCGGCGGTAAGTATAATTTTTCATCACGTCAATCTACTCTCGATGTTGTTGTTGTTATTGGATCAATGGCACACGCACACATAACGTAAACGAGTAATTATCCTCTGTGTGTGTGTGTGATGTACATCTCTTGTTTTTCTCCAAGGTCGGCGCCAGGGCAATTGGCAACGACAATGACGGAGCCTATACTTATGGTGTGTGTGTGTGTGTGTGTGTGTGTGTGTGTGTGTATACCTGGACGCCTTCTATTGCTCTCACACACTCTCTCTCTCTTATATCTTTCGCATAATATGCATTGCACTTGTGACCTTGAGAAAATCCCACTCCCTCTCTCTCTCTCGCGCGCGCGAGTATAATCGATGGTAGTAATAAAGCTATCGGTGGCTGCTTTTCATATCTTGTCGTCGTCGTCGTCGTTGATGTGAAGCTTGCGGATACCTGAAAAAAAAAATGCAAGAAAAATATGTTTTTTTTATGTTTTCATTATCGTTTGTTGAACAAACTAGAAATTTTTTTGTTCATAGATGATACAATGCGCAATAAGATAATTATCGAATAATTTGTGAAACGTATTAGGGGGGGGGGGGGGGGGGATTTCATAGAAACGTCATAAAATAACTTTAAAATTCTCGATACTTTTGCGTCGTCATATTTGAGTCAAGTTAAAACAACAGAATCAAAAAGTCGTCAAACTACGAAAATCACATTGAATCACGAAATCAAACACTGCGAGAATTCGCGGGATATTTATAACGTAGATCCCTGTACGAAAATTGTACATCTACCGCCATCTCTGAAAAATCTTCCATAACCACGATCGCATCGATCGATCGATAATATAATTTCCCTTTGCGCGATCGCTTCCCTCTCCCCTCCAGTTTTATTTAGTCATTCAACCCGTGGCATTCATACAAGACGCACTATATATATACGCACACGGACGATATACATATACACAAATACGAGTAAGCGAGTGTGAGAAAAAAATGAACGAGGCGCCAGTAGTGTCGTGCATCCCGGCAGGCAAGATGTCGAAAGCAAAGCGTCTGCTCGATGAAGCTCGGGATACGCAAAATCCCGAGCTCGAACTTGCCGATAAAAGTTTAGCAAGTTTCGAAGAGCTTCCAGGCATACGTAAGCATACTTCTTTTTTTTTTATCGAGGATCCAGTTGTGCGAGAGACTGGTTTCTGCGCCTTGCCTAATTTGGCATGTGTCGAGGCCTCGCTACGTATGACTGTGTTTCGTGTGCGTGTGTTATTCTCTGTGTGTTTTTAAAGGCGGGGGCGGCGTCAACGCGTATCACTCGCGCGTGCTTCGTACGTTACATCGTTTTTTTTCTGATGAATTTGTTTTTATTTATCTTTTTAGCGACGAGAGTAAAATAATATTTTTATCGAAGTAATTTTGGATTTAGGCATGTAGTCGAAGAGCAAACGTTAAAGCTTTCGATTCGGCTACTGAATTTTTGCGATGAATAAGCAAATTACAGCACCAAAGTAAGACAATGCACTGATATGCGTTACTATAATTAGATATACATTTGCTTCGACATAGCAGTCGGAGTAATAGGTCTGGAAGTGTATGGGTGAATGTGAGACGTATGAACGTAAAAATTAAGTCACGGTTAAAAATACGTATGACGGCTTTTCTACGATTACTTTCTAGTTGTATATACGTTTAAGTTAAAAAGACAATATTTTCATATTATGAATGTCGAAAAATCAAAAGGCATCTCAATTGTTTTGACGAATTTTTATGAAAATATCATTTCACAAAATCAACGAATTCCCGTAGTTAAATATTTATTTTACATTATTTAACAGATACACGAATGTAATGTTAAACAATGTATTATTAGTGTCTCGTTTTGTTTTTTAGTTAGCATGGTGAATCTAACGAGAATCACGTTAAGTCACAACAAAATCACAGCAGTGCCACCAGGATTGGCGAATTTAACAAACTTGGAAATCTTAAATTTGTTTAACAATCACATAACCGAACTACCGGTTTCTATATCGCAAATGCCAAAACTAAGGATTTTAAATCTTGGGTAATTTTACTCTTACTAGGCAGTTTTTCATTCGGATTCAATAAGTTCAAAATGACGTATATTATAATCTTCTTTGCTTTTATAGAATGAACAGACTAAATGTTCTACCTCGTGGGTTTGGCGCCTTTCCAGCGCTGGAAGTTTTAGATCTGACCTATAACAATCTCAACGAAAAAAATTTACCTGGCAATTTTTTTATGATGGGTAATTACTGTTTTATCCGTTAATTCTTCCGATTTGCTATTTTGTTAAGAAATACTCGTTTATTTTAGAAACGCTGAGAGCATTGTACTTAGGTGATAATGATTTCGAATTTTTACCACCAGAAATTGGAATGCTCAAGAATTTACAAATCGTAAGTCAACTTTGTAGCAATAACAATTCATATATTTGGTATAATTAATTATAATGCACGAATGGCATTCGTTTTGTTACAGCTCGTTTTGAGAGAAAACGATTTAATCGAACTTCCAAAGGAAATTGGTGACCTTACGCGACTTCGTGAACTTCACATTCAAGGCAATAGACTGACAGTTTTACCTCCCGAAATTGGTAAGGATTAATTTTCAATTGCCATTAATCACTGGTGTCAATATATATATATACCCACATAACACGATATTGGCGATTATTTGCAGGAAACTTAGATTTAGTAAGCAACAAGGCTATTTTCCGAATGGAGTTCAACCCATGGGTTACTCCAATAGGAGATCAATTGATGGTCGGCATTTCTCATGTAATCGACTATATTCGCTCGGAAACGTATAAATAGTAAGTAATCTTTACACGTTAGACGAAAAGGATCGATAAATCATCAATCGAGAGGTTAATCATTGTTAATTTTCTTTTGTTACAGTGTCTACAATAGGCATCAAGCAGCAAAAGGCCCACCGCCGCCAATAGAAAATGATAAAAGCAAAAAGTTATCGCGTGCTCGCTGATTTATGCTTTATTATTCCATTACGCTTGTCGCCTGTAAAATACCAATGATTAAGTTATTTTACACTGCCAGGGTTGATCACATATTGCGGATCGAAGGTGCCTTATTAGTATTTTTAGATATATTTATTTGTATTAGGTAAACCAATAGAGTGAACTAACTCTGTACACAGAGCTTTGATCTTTTATACTTAAAATGATGATGGAATGTTTTTTTTATTCCACATTGATATATTTCGAAATATGTTATAAATATTATTAAGTCTAACCAAATCAAATTAATCCTTTATCCCTTTTTAATTCGATAGTAGTTTTTGTATTATTAAAGAGAGACATTAGGCAAAAATACTCTTAATCTTTACAAAAATAAATATTTTATTCAAGTTAAGGCATTCTGATCGTTTTGTACTTTCAAAACTCCAGTATTTACAGTCTTAAAATATAACTTTACAAGTCAAAATTGATGAGAATTAATGATTAATTAATTTTCCTAAATAGTCATTTAAGTGAACATAATTAATGTAAATCTACTTGTTTAAAGAGTCACAATATTTTATTAATTTTTTGTTTTTTTTTCTAAATAAAAATTTAGCTATGTCATGTCGATAAATAGTCGTCATTTTTTACGAATGGTCAAAAATATTTATTTGATCTACATTAATATGTTCCAACAACCTTTTTACAAATATACAATTGAGTTAGCTATACGTAAAAATAATTAATTTTTTTTTCTAGTTACTCACTCGAAATGTCGCTATTTTTACAAAACACAATGATAATTATTACACTAATGTTCAGCAGGAGTTGTTTTTCGTCAATCATTAAGAAAAAATAAATATTAATTCGATTATGAAATCCTAGTCTTCGTCTTCGTCGTCGGTATATTCACACTCTTCAATCAATTTTGTGAGTTCATTATCATGTTCAAATGATTCGTCTTCTGATAAATGAGTTTGCCCTTCCATAAACTTAGCAAACCTGTGAATAAAAATTATAGTTATTACGAATTTCAAAATAATTGAATAAATTTATGTAAAGTGTTAATAATATTTTAAAAGTACATACCTTATTGGATCTTTTAATTTTAAAACAGTTTTCCATGGATTACATTCTGGACTATGACAATATTCTTTTAACCCGTTCAACGCTTTTTTTGTTTCAATTACTCCCTCTTTACGATATTCGTCTTCCGTAAGTAAACGACGTTTCTCCGGAAACATACTTTTCCTAATATTATTCGATTTTAACAGACAAAATATTTCACGTTTATTACAAACTATGCTAACAAACTTTACGATTAACTTGTGAAAATAAGCAGCGCAATCAAGAAGAAAACAATAAAGATAAGCGAATGACCTAACAACCAGCAATGTGTTCAAAGTGAGAACAACGAGAATGAGGAGTCGCGAAAATCCACATTTAATTTTAAATTATAAAATAAATAAATAATGCAATAGTGGGTATGCAAAATAGGAATACAATCAAATAAAAACTTACCAATAGCTCCTACTTTTATGCAAGAAGACAGTAGGAAAATTATAGAATAAGACTAGCAAAATGCAGAAAGCTGTTGATGCTTCCCTAAAGTAACTACTATGATACACCAACACTAATCCAAATATCTAAAGTAAATAAATTTTTTATTAAATAAGAAATATTGCCGTAATCAAAAGTAAATATAAAATATTTACTTACTTGAAGAACCCACTGGATGATATTTTTCGTTCTGTTGTTAGTTACTGGACCAAAGCGGTAACAAATTATAAAGCTAATAAGGGAAGTGGCAAGAATGTAATATAAAACGTAATTTCTATGTTGCATGGCTATCATCTGAGCATTTTCAAAAAGCATCTGTGCCACATAAAAACTCATAGTGTAACCAGTAGCCATCATTAAGTACATAAACTTGCCCTGAAATATTAATAGAATATATTAAGGCCTCTCTTACTACTTAAATATTTACAGAAAAATTTGTCATTGTCGTAAATAACCTTTGGCAGTAGTTTTCCCAGAAAATATATCATGATCAATATTGACAATGCAACTCCAATGCCAACTCCACACACGTAATAGAATATTTTGTTGCGACTTAATGTTTGAGCAAACCAAACCAGAAACATACCCATGGCCATTATTGTAATTTTCCAAGAATCTATGTCTATAAAAACACATAATATTAAAAAATTAATAAAAGAGCGCAAGAATTATTAATGTAAGTAATTGATTCTTACTATTTTTAGTCATAACCATTGTATATTGAAATTGATTCAACTGTGGGTTCATATAAACACCAATACAGCTATCTTCAAAGGGATTGATTGTAAACTGCTTGCTTTTTTTGGCGTTGAACAAGCTAAACCTCCAGTATTTCTGATTGTCCTCGTGCTTTTCTTCTACTTCATGAGGATGTCTACCTTCGTACAATTCATAGGTTTCCAAATTGGTTTTCAAACTCATCTAGAAATAGGTAGTAAGTCATGAAATACAGACAAACTTGAACTATGACACTATAAAGCAAACTACTTACAATAACAGTTTTCCAAACATGTACTATACTTTTGGAGTTGGCATTGTGGCAAAAAATACGTAATCCTGGCTTGTCGTTATCTACTCGCTCCCCTGGTTCCATAAAATGAACTGCAACATGACGAATAAACAATAAATCTTGTTCAACACTTGACCAAATTAATCATAACATAAAAAATATAGATTTAAGAAAAATTCGTAACAAACATTAAGAACTCAGTTTACTATTAGATGAAACCTATTCACGAATTTTAAATAACTTAAAACACATTAAAACTACAATAACTTTAAGGTTATATAGATTCGCAACACTTACCGGCTTCTCCGCGAGTCCATGTTGAAGATTCTGCTGTCTTGACAAGGAAGACGATCGCGAAAATCGCGAGAAAACTCGCGAGCGTCTTCATCTTCCCCTCGCCACTTCACGAGCTATGATACATTGAGATCTTTGTTTTTCCCTTTTTCTGGTGATTTCCCGCACACTCTCTGAAAAAAGGCGACTCCGGTTTTCCCTCTCGTCGAGCGAAACGACCGGTGTGTTTTCTTTTTTCACGAGTATTGCCTTACGCGGGATTTTGTGCATTTGAAAAGACGATCATAGATGGAGTAGTAATACACTCAGAGTGGAAATGTGATACCAGTTTCCCATTTATCGGCCAATTTCTAATTTATCGACTGATTATCGATCATTTTAAAAATTCCCGTGTTCATTTAAGTTCAACTTACTTTTGCAAATGTATAATTAAGAATAATTATTCCCTGAAATTTCTATACGTTATAATTTACGTTATTTTTTAATAAAAATTAATGCGAATTATTATCGAAATTTTCTGCTTTTTTGATAAAAGTTAAAAAATAATTTACATCGAACTCTTATTATGATCGTTATAAAAAAATGTTGGATTCGTCCCAAGAATCTATAAAATAAACATTCAAATTTTTCCACGACTCTATCATTTGATTTGTCATCAATTCTAAAATAATTCGTAACGAAAATCATCGTTTTATCTTTATCAAATTAACTCATCTCTCTCTCTCTCTCTCTCTCTCTCTTTCTCTCTCACTCGGAAAAAAATCTCATCTACGTAAGCATGTGCGCGCGATTAATACATATATATCCTATCAATGATAAAAAAATCGCGTAAGATTTCACATATCAAGTAAAAGCCTAATTACACACTATCATATCAGCAATTTTCGTACGTACAAAGTTTGATTAATCGTTCCTTAATAACTTCAAACTGTTTATGGCACGACCAAAAGATGTTTTGCTATTTTATTAGAAAAAAAAACTTTTTCAACGCGTTTTCAAAAGGTCAAATATGTCCGTAAAATTTTGGATTCCCAAATTGAACGTTTTTAAAGCGCTTTATTCAATGTAAATCCCAGCTAGTCCCAACGGCAAAACGATTTCAAAACAATGTTTAAATCGAAACGTGTTTTTCACCAATGTTGCAAAACGTCTTTTGGTTTGACAGAAAACATTTTGCGTTATTCGGGTTGCATTTGAAAAAAAAAAAAACACACACACACACGTATCGTTTTCTTTTTCCTTTTTTTTTAATATATCATTCATTATATGAAATAACGATTCACAGTACAAAAAATACTTATAAATTGGCCAGAAAATTGATCAAATAAAATATTCCTTAATATGAAACAATTGAGAGTACAAAAATATGTAAAAATTCATCGAATAGTTTAATATCTAATCTTTCCAATTTTAGACGAACAAAAAAGAAATTGCAATGTATTTACAACAATAACAAAATTGGAAAATATAAAAGCAAAGACACTTTTCAGGAATATTCCTTTCTGAGAGCCTTGGCAATAGTCGAAAGCTGCATGTTACTTGTACCCTCGTAGATAGTACCGATTTTACTATCTCTGTAAAATTTCTCTTGTGGATAATCCGTAGTAAAGCCAACACCTCCCATAAAATCGACACATTTTGACGTGACCTTTTGTGCGATTTCAGATGCGTAGTATTTAGCCATTGCAGCTTCTTTCATAACATCTTTTTTCGCGTCAACAAGACGTGCAGCGTTGTATACGAGAAGTCTCGCTGCTTCCAATTCTACCACTACCTGTGATTTTTATATTAATTAGATCGTTAAGTATCTTCTTTAATTATGTGTGTGTGTGTGTGTGTGTGTGTGTGTGTGTGTGTGTGGGTGTGTGTGTGTGTAAATACCTGAGCAATCTGATGTTGAAGACTTTGGAATTCAAAAATTTGTTTTCCAAATTGTTTCCTCTCCAACGTGTACGGAATGGTAGCATCGAGGGAACCCTGAGCGACACCAATCATCTGAGCGCCAATACCGACGCGACCCTCGTTCAAAAAACCAGCCGCATACTTGTATCCTTTTCCGTATTCACCGAGAATGTTGCTTTCCGGTACTCTCACGTTCTCAAAGTGTACCATACACGTGCCGGACGCTCGAATACCTATGTATAAGCATGTACATATATGTATATTTTATTCGTATTCTACAACGCCATTTATTATATTTCTTTATAGAATAAAACTGACCCAACTTATCCTCAGGTTTGGCAACAGTTACACCTGGTGTATCGCGATCTACGAAGAACGTGGTGATACCGCGGTAACCCTTGGACGGATCAGCATTAGCGAACACAAGGAATACACCAGCAATGTCCGAATTGGATATCCACATTTTCGAGCCATTGATCACGTAATCGTTGCCGTCTTTCTTTGCTACGGTTTTCAATGAAAATGCATCAGAACCCGAACCTGGTTCGGTTAAACAAAAGCTACCGGCGTACTCGTTCGCCAACTTGGGTAGATATTTTTTCTTTTGCTCTTCGTTTGCCACCTACACGCAAACAAGTACATCGTTATACGTATATTTTTTACGCGCAAACGAGATGGACAATTGTTGACAAATGCTTGAAAACTATCGGAATTCCAATGTATTGTTCCTCTCCAAAATAACGTTAAAAAATACCTTTTTGATCAACGAATTCACCAATGTGTTGTGAATGTCAACGAGTGCACCAATCGATCCATCGACTTTGGACAATTCCTCGACCGCAAGAATCGTGGTTAAAAAATTACAGCCAGTACCGTCGTACTCGACCGGTACTTCGAGTCCCATCAATCCATTTTCGAATAATTTTTTTAAGAGACCTCCGTCGATTTTATGCTCCTTTTCCATTTTACGAACGAGAGGCAAAATTTCTTCTTTTGCGAATTTGGCAACAGTTTCCTTCATCATTTGTTCATCCTCGGTAAGGAAATTTAACGGTACGTGATGTGCTTGAAACGTCGCAGATGACGTGTTGATCAACCGCTTTGGGATGTTTCGTGATAGACTGCGAATCGCGTTCATTTTATGGGTACGTTTGTACGTGCGTTACGCCTGTAAAATATAATACCAAATGTTTGTACATGCGTATGCGTGATGACGTAGATAAAAATAACGTTTTTACATTGGGCTACAAGGGCTAAATTCCATTCCACTGTTCGTCGTTTCTTTCGTCATTGCGTGCGTGCTCGTGACATTCAACGCCGATAGTTAAGTATCGCTCGTACGATAACTATTGTTGTTTGTGTTAAGTTCGTGATTTTATTTTTTAGACGGTACGTTTTGCGCTAGGTTCGCTCAAACTCGTATCTCTCTGTTTCCATTTCTCCATTCGAGAGGGATTTCTGATTGCGAGGTTCACGTATTTCCCTGCCGTTTTCCGAAAACTTGTACAGTATTGTGTTACAACGTTGAACAATCGATACCCTATTGTAACCGAACGATGGATGTCCCGAGACGAGGAACTTCGTGCATTTAGTTACTAAACCCTCTTCGCGGGAAGCCGACCGTTTCCGCTCCAAACTTCCGAGGCAATAACAAAAAAAAAAGGTCCATGCTGCACGAGTGCAAACGTTAACGTGGAATCTGAGTTTCGTATATTATAATCAAATATCGTTGAATTCAAGTAAAATTTTTTTAAAAACCATAAGTTTTCATACATCGAGGATTACGGTCGTGGCCCGAGAAATGTACGATGTACTGGATATCGAAAATCATACGTACGGAAATTGGTTAAATTCAACGTACGACGGAGTTATTTCGGCTAAAATTTCGCCGTGTATCCCTATCGCCATTATTATTTTCGATGTATCTAATCGCTTTGCCACGTTGTAACTTTATTATTTGAGAAAAAGACATTTTGCCATTTTTTTTCATTTACTTGCTTTTATTTAGTACATGCGGTTAAAGGAGTGTAATAACCTTGAAGCGTTTGTAACAGCAAACTGGCTTATTGAATATGCAAATTAATCCCCAATCGAGATTTTATATATATATATATATATCTTGCCGAATGAAACGGCGTCTCGTCGTTGTGCCAATTCCGAACGACCGATTCAATCTTACTTTAATTGGTTTTAACATTTTTTTTTTTTCAGCATAACAACGCGAAAACTTATAGTTTTACGTTATTTAACATCATGTCTAAATTTAACCGACAAGTTGTTGTGATCAAGTCACACTTAAACCTTCGTATTTGTCTCGGATGTTTTCATATCGTTCTTGACCGTATATTGACTCAATACGAAAACCATCGATTATAATCTTACGCTTTGACCAATAAACGTTTATTATTATTACTTTTTTTTATTTTCAAATAGTACAACAATATAAATCAATTCGAGAGATAATCGATCCAACCAATGCGATCGCACGCGACATTTTCCAAGCCTATATATATATATATATATATATATACAAGTACCAATTGCTCCATAAACAAGGAAACTACTATCGTTACAATTCACCCGTCACGAATGCACACATACGCGATAACGCTACGAGCAATGTGGCGATGAAAAAAAATCTAATGCTAAAAATGTGTCAATATTTGGTATATCGATGTAATATTGCGGGCGGCGCAAATTCCACGAATAGCCCGTCAATGTGTTTTTCACAACGGCACTTAATGCGGGGGGCTCGATCATTGCGACTTTATTTAACTCTCCAAGCGTTTTCGCTGTTATCTTATCGATAATTTCAACGTTCTTTTCAGCACTTTCAAGAGCTTCGAACCTTTTTATGTTTTATACTTTTTTTTTTTTCATATTCTTCTCGTTATTCGAAATTATCTCTGTGCGAATGTTATTGTATCTCAATTGCCTCGCGTGACATAGTGACGTTTTTGATTAATGTAATTAACGTGTTGAAAGTGAATATTATAATGTTCATAGGGATGTATTTTCATGTTTGCGTCAAGGTTATTACTCAAGCGCAGCTTGAAATCATTTTTTTCTTTCCGTTGTAGATACAGCTGTTTGTACATCATTTGGCGATGGAAAATTGTACCAGCGAAATAACGTGTTTAATAAAGCATTTTTTTTTTGAAGATATTCATTTGCAAATCATTTTGCAGTAATTATCTTTCATCTAAACTTTACGATATGTCGTAAACATCAATCGTTATCCGTTATTAACAATGTGATTGTATTATATAACAAAATGTGCATGTGTAGCGTAAAAAAAAAGTTAAATCGACATCGATCGTAGAGCATTAAGTAATGTGTATGAAGATCAATTGTTTTTTATTCGTACGGTTGACGTGAATAAAATTATTCTTTTTTTCATTTCATCGTGGACAAATTATCCGTTAAGCAGCTGTTTTAATATCATTATGATCCATTAGAATTTCATCGTTTCACGTTCACGATTATTTATATTTAAATGATATTTGATCAAAAATTACATAACGAAGCAAGTACTTAGATGAATAAAAAATACATATACTTGCGATTATCTAACAATATGTTATCAACCATCAATATTTGTGTCTCTATATTTCATGTACCATTGCCATAATTGGACTTTCTAATTGGCGACGATGCAACAAATTATATATATAAAAAAAGCGACATATTTATAAATGGAACATGTATTTTTGCTAGTCTTATTGGAGAAACATTCACGTTAAAATTACATAGAGAAACTCGTATATAAGCAACCCACACACGTCCGCACGCACTCGCACATCCATGTTTATCATCCGGATAGACAAATACAAATTAACATAACCGGTAACGTGTCGCGATTCGGTTGAAAATGTTATAAACCATAGAAAAATCAAAATAAATAAATTAAATAAATCTCACCTTAATTTACGTTGTACCAAAGAGACAGATAGAATGATACGATTGAATCTACACACGCAGTACACGATCTGTCTTCGATCACGCACTCAGCTCGACTAAAAGAGCGAGAAAGAGAGAGAGAGAGAGAGAGAGAGAGAGAGAGAGAACAAGTCCGAAACCGATCCCCCGCGCGAGTTATACTCGATCACGTTTTCCTCTTCTCTCACTCCTTTTTTTTCTCTAAAGCTCGATCGCGCGCCGAACGTGCCCGCGCTTCTCTGTATATATCATACGATTAATAAATCACGGGCATCGTTGACGTGAAAAAACCGATGGCCGAAATTTGTATATTGCACACGTGTTAAGTGTGTGTATACGTGTTATTAGGCAATTTAACTTGTTAATGTTATTTGGATCACGCGACATAAAGAGTATTAAGAATATTGATTTGACGAAATGTTTGATCAATAATTTGAATCGGTTTGCAAATATTTATTATTATTTAAGGTTTTTCTTGATACGACACCTGTTGAATAGTTTAAAATATGGTTACACAATAATACTTTGGATAAGAAAACAACGTAATTTGTATGAAAAAGAAAGAGGTTTGTAATCCATGCTTAAACAAAACATTTATCAATGATATTGGCGGTCTCTTTCGTGTGATAAATAAAAAAAATTAAAAATAAACGATTAATCGTGTTAGCTTTATTAAGTGAGTGTTGTAAATTTGTTTCTCAATAACAACTGTTAAAGTGCTCGATAATCTTATCAACAATGACAACGAAATGATTTTTAAAGTAATTCTTTATCGTAAAACCGAGCGGAATAAAGTTTTGGTAGTTGAACATTGTGATAGGTGTATAACTAATTCTATGAACAAGAATTAAAATAAAAGTATCGTTTTATTTAATTACTATTGTTACGGTGTAAAACGCGTAAATATTTTAACTGAAATTTTTGTGACAGGAATAATTAAAGAATTGATTGTAAATTTTATATATTTATTAATTAATTCACTGCGTATAATGTCAATTTAGAACAGAAATTACCACGCAGACGATGATACAATGTTCGTTTACATAAACGCAACTGTCTATAATTGTTTGCCAACACATCATTTGACTATAGTTAATCCAACAAATTGATAATACACGTCTATAAATCTGACGTTATTTACTATACATACGTAACGGATCTATGACTTTGCAAAATTGAAGGTCGTAATACATCATATTCGACAACGTAAATATATAAATATTGCATGTACGTAACTGTAAATATTTGTACTATTTTGTGCAAGACTCTTCATTGAAAATCAATGATATAAATATTTTAAATGTATATTCTATTAAACAAGTTAGTATGTATTTATATTGTAAACTCAATATAGATTGAACGAATTACAATATTTTTCAGTCTCAAAGAATAATTTTAAAAAGTGAATTTTTCTATAGAAATTCTTTCAGGTACCATGCAAATGATTGCAAATTCGATTACAAAAACACTTTAACTTTATTATTTTTCAGTTTCTACAGTTTTAATTCTAGATACATCATCCATATATCAGAAACTTTACTTGCAAACTTCAAAGTCTTTTTAATCACAAGCTTTCATTGTAACCGGAAAGTTTCAGAACAATATAAGTATAAAAATATTATAGGAATGTTAGTTAAACGTTTATCCATACAACTTTATGTTTTCAATTAAGATGAACAAAAAAAATACTTATGAAAATGAAAATGAGGCAATTAATTTATTTAATATGATGAATATCAATACTATTTCTCCTCACACCATTCATTGTCTTTGCGAACCTGCTCTTCTTCAGCAGGAGTAAAATCATTCTTAATATTAAATGTCTTCCGAATTTCTTCTGGTGTTTTACCCTTGATCATATTGGCAACAGTTTTGCAAGTCACATCAAGTAACCTCTTGATGTCAAGATAATTTGCAGCTAGAATAAGCTCAAACAGTGTACCTTGATCAACCTACAGAAAAGTATATATCCATACAAATGGTTTAGTCTCTAGGACACACTCTCCATGTGCTAGCTTACTAAGTAAACTCAAATATTATTACTTAGAAACCCAATATTCGATGAATTATTGCCCAACATTACAAAATATAACAGAACAATGAATCACCTTCAAAAAGTCCATGTCCCATTCACAAATGTCATCAGTTCTCTTTTCAGAATTTTCATCCTCAACAAGAGGAGGGTCATCCTTATGGTAGCTGGCCCATTCAAGAACCTTCCTCAAGATTGGACCTACAACATTTGGTAATGGGATTGGTTCCTCTTCTTCCTCTTCTGAAAAACCTAGATCATCCAACATGGTTTTGATGGTCACTGATTGTTGAGCCACTTTCACATCAACATCAAAGATCTGGTCGTCAGAGCTCTTCAGCTTGATATTAGGCATCTACAAAATAATACTTATTAGCTAACCATTTTAACAAGGAAGAAAATCGATAGTCGCATTTTATTCGAAGATTTTTAAATAAAAATTTGAATTCCTTTTAATGTAAATTCTAAAAGTAATATACGCTTAATATTATTCCACTATCGTTCTATGGTACGGTGCGCATGCTAAACTAAATATACAAATTTCCATGAATTTAACGTAAATATTTTGATAATTTAAAGAAACAGATCGAGGTTATGTTGTGTGCAAGAAAGATAAGCTTCTAATATTTTTATCGGCACAAATTATTTTTGTTAATTTGGATCAGGCCGCTGTTCAACTTTAAAAAACCGAATGAAAATAACGAAAGAAAATTTCAAATTTCACTGCAAGATCGACTTGTCATTGTCAACAAATTAACGTAATGTCAGATTATACTCGAAAAGTCTTACAATACCTCAATTTAGTTGTAAATCGTAAAAGCATTAGATATCAATTTAACGAAGATAATAAAAATGCATTGCAGAATTGCTGTAAATTATCTGTAATAGGAGAGTAAATAAACTCACGGTTGAGTGCTTAAATTTTCCAAAGTGTACGCGTACAGGAAATTCAAAACGCAACGGAAACGACGGAGAAAAACAGAAACTGGAAAGAGAAAACTGAAACAAAGTCGATTTCGTCACTTGTCTTTCCTGGCAACGAGTAACAATGATTCAATGTCAATAAATTCAAATAAATCGATAATGCCACGAACGAGATTTGAATTTCCCGTACTATTTTCATATGCGGACGAGTAATACGTGAAAGAAATTCAAAAAGCAACCGAAAACGACCAAGGGAATTGTAATTGGATGTTGGAAAAATGAAAACTTCGCTAATCGGCATAAGTCTCTGAACTTGTGTTTACAAATCCAAGGAATCCGCGCAGAAACGTCAACATAAAAACAAAGAATATCGCGCTAACCATTGAAACATATGAAAATCCCAAGTTTTCTTTGTCTCTTCAAAATGAAAGCTGACGGAGGAAAAAGGAGAGGGAGAGAGTGGGAGAAGGGAAAATTCGTTGGATCGATTCTGGAAAAATAAAGCCACACGAGTCACGCAACGCTCAACAACAAATGAAATAAAATTCTACAGTACCTTGTATTATTAACAGTTAAAAGAACGTGAATGTAAAAATATAAGATTCAACGAGTCAGAAAATAAACTAAAGATTTTTCAGGCTCAAGTTACAACAATGACGACACTGTTATGATCGAGGGTTGAACTTGAACTAGACAGCATGTATTGGTCTAACTGCCGACACGATATCGCTTTTCAATGGTCCTCCTCCCTACTCTTCCCCCTCTCCTTTACTATGTGTAAGGCATGGAGAGACTCCACGCTGTCGCGACAGATGTTCGCTGCAGGATACATGTATATACACACGCAAACAGACTCCACCCGCGGGAAATTTAAACGTTGATATCTATTTCGATTGTAGATATTTACGAGTACCGATTGGAATTTGATTGCGTGTAAAACCTCGAATGAAAATTTTATAAAATGTTATTAAATTAATATATTTATTAAATTGAAATATAATTTATAATTATCTGATACGATAATTATCTGTCACAGTTTTTAAATAGAGCAGTTTAGTTTAAGGAGGGAAGATCCTTGTGGACACTGAATAAATATTTAGAGTTAAAATATGCTTTTTATTTTAATTTATTTAACATCAAGCTCTTATTAATCCCATACAATCTCTTAGCCCCGTTCAAAGCCTCGTTACAAAGAGATTCGAGGTTTTTACTCCGAATAACTTCTCGACGGTATTTCTCTTTTAGAGAATCTATTTGTACATTTAAAGATTTAATGATGGCAGATTTGTCAATTAACGTTTGCTTGAGTTTCTCAATGAACGGCATGAGCTTTTCATTGTCGGCTTGTAGTTTGGCAACTTGAGAATTCGCGTAATCGAGCAGCAAGTCATTTTTCAGACTTGGTATTCCTTCGGAACGATGAACCTCGTGCGGTGTCTTATCAGAATTTTTCACAAAACGTTCTGCAAAAACGTAAATAAAGTTCTGATCGTTAAATATTTACTAAAAAACGACATTTACCGTATCGATTTGTTACGCAAGACTTACGTAGTTTTATTTTTTCCTCGCAAGCTGCCAAGTATTTGTCGTGATTTTCGATATTTTCAGTTGTCAATTTATTTATTTGCTCCCTCAATTTAGTCACTAGCTTCTCTAGATTTCTCATTTTATCCACATCCAACTTATTCACAGTTATTTGCATTTCTAATGCAGCTTTATTTTCTGTCAATGCCTTATTTTCCTGTTCCAATATCTTCAATTGCGCTTGACAAATATCAAAATTATCCAATTTTTTCCGATAACGAGTATTATCCCGCTGGAGTTGTTCAGTTTTTTCAACACATGCATTCGCCTCGTCCAGCTCGTCCCTAACAAATTTGAAATTTTTTGTTTCCAATACTGAAAAGATAAAGATACATTTTCACTGCAGTTATACGCAACATTTCGCGTAAGAAATAACGTTATCCGGTCGACAAGAAGTTTGGTAATAGCAACGTTTCAAAATGTCAACATTTAATTCAAATAGATATGTTCCACAACAACCTGATAATTTGACCAAACTTCGATTCAAAACTTTATTTTAGCGCATAACGATCGGATGGCTATATTTAAAAATAAATAGTAAAGCAGGAGTAATATATTATTCAATCAGAGATAATAATAAAAGAAATCGTCGTTCACCTAATTCCTCGTGAATTCTCGTTAAATTACGAAACTTCTCCTCGTACTCCTTCAACTCAAATTTAGCATCCTCGAGTTCGTCGTTTTTTTGGCGCAGTTGCTCCTTGAGACTCGTAGTCTTGAATTTGAGTTGCAATTTTTCGCACAATTCATCGTTTATCTCCTCCTCTTTGATTTTTTCGTAACCACTTATTTGCGTTTTATAATTGTCCCTTTCTTGGCAAATTTGCCGTACGCACTCCATGGCTTTTTGTGCATTTGCAAAGTTGAGAAACATCTCTGCGTTGAGTATTATACCTGGTCTTTCGATCACCTACAAGGTATTCATTGATCTTGAAAATGTTTGCGGGAAAATGAAGGTGCAGGTGGACAGTGATAATTTTAAATAATAATGTAAACATACGTGTTCTGAATTATCGATCAATTACTCTGTCGCAGAACACTTTGTTATTAGCGTTGGCATGCTTCGAAAAATCGCAAAGTGAAAGCGACAGTGAAAATATTCACGATCTCGTTAGCAGGTCATAAATAATGGACAATTACCGTGTTCGAGATAAAATCTTTGTAGACTAAAGTTCCATATTATACGAACATTTGGATAATAGGACTGGTCCCTTAAGTTTAAAAGCTATAGGCTCAGCAGGTGTTCGGGTCCAAGCGAGACAATAAGCGTTTTAGAAACAACTCGAATCGCAAGTGTCCACGTCGTTCAAGTTTTCACGTACTACAATTACAGGCTATTATAGTGAATCGCATTACGAACACTTTCGAAAACCCCTAGATTGCTTAGTTGAGATATAGGAAAAAGAGAAAATGTCCCAATTCGGTTCCACTTTGTGCCACGAATAATTAGCCACGGATCGTTATAATAAAGTGCACGAGGCGATGCATTCTTTCTTCGACGTTAACATACGTATAAAATAAACAATAATTGTACACGACATAGTGCAAGATAAGCGATGCTATCAACGTTGCGCATAGCGAGATAGACGTACACATTGTGTAAAATCTCGTAAAAGCTACATGCTGTTTTCCATCGCGAAAACAAATTGTATTTTCATTTTCGTTCAAAAGAAAATATACCTGAGAAATACAATGAGCCACAGCTGTCTGACTGGTGTGATCGAGTTCTGTAATCTTCTCGATAAATCCTTTTCTTTTCGGACATTGTATGGCACATCCGAGTAGCAATACCAACAGGAGTTCTATCTCGTGTAGATGATGTTTAGGTTCGCGACCGAGTTTCTCAACATCGGGTAAACGAACGATCACTTGGTTTAACTCGTTTTCGTAATACTGACGAATGTTGTTAAGTACCGCCAGGAGATTACGCGAACGACAAGCGGCTGAGTCGACAACCGATGGGTAGACATTGGTATCGTGTACTTGAAGGTTCCTGGAAAGAGACGTTATCATTTTATAAGCTTTCTTTTGTTTTTTTTTTCCAAAGAAGTATATTAGGAAAGAAGACGCTATCGTATCGTGACAATAATCACTCGTAATTATTTAGAAAAAACGATAGAAACCGCAAACTAAAAACTCGTTTGAGTAGACGTATGAAAACAAAAAAATGTTTACAACGACGCACTTATTTGTAATACGTACGAACGTTTATATTTTGTAAAACACAGATTCTTGAGAATATGCTGAATAAATGTGTACTGGATAAAGTCTTGATTGAATGCAATAACTTGTTAATGTATTTCTCATGCTTATGAGAAAACGTTACTCGATAGTACTTATCGTTTTTCCTTTGTTAGTTCGAGTTAGCCTTTATTAATAAAATGCAAAATATCGCACTGAACAAATGTAAAACTCACATCAGAAGAAAGACATTGTGTATCGAATAACCATCCACCAAGCTGCTATAAGTCAGTTTTTCATCGGTAATCATTTCAAGACAACTCGCAAACTGTATAAAACCAAGTAAATATTTAACTACGAACGTTTCACATCTTACGAATTAGAAGTAATTACCCAAGTAACTAATGGTCCAGCTAAAAATTCGTCGATCTCGGTAATTTCAGTTGTATTATCCATCTTGTTGACTCGATTTACATATGTATGCACACAATGCACGTATGAATTATTATTTATACTTATCACTCCTTCCCAACGAACAGCAGAATCCGATATGGACTTAATTTCAATCGACAGACCTTAATACGCGCACGAATTATTGTGCATAATGTAATACTCGTCTTACGTACTCAAAAACAAAACAAAATCAAATGAAAACAAACGGAACTATATATGTATATGTATATATATTACACTATAGATATAGAAATCTTATGAAGATATGTTTTTCGGCGACACTTCTTATGGCAAAAAGGATTTCAAAATGACAATATAGTCAGCAACAACACTGCCATCTATAGGTGGCATCGGCGGACAAGTCGTCCATTGCAATCATGGCTTGAAAAATCGCGTCCGCACTTGGCGTCGTGCACACCTTAAGGCATGTCATATAGGTTTTCACACACCAACGAGTTGCAAGAGAAAGAGACAGAGATAGAGAGTGAGAGAGAGAGCGAGATAGAAAGCGAGGCAGAGAGAGAGACAGCACATACATATACACACGTTTTCTCCATCGGGAGGTCGTCCGATTGAGGAAGGCCATCGCCGAATAATGCCGGCACCACCACCTCTTTCTCGAGCAATCTCCTGACCCGGCGAGTTTGTGTATAACAAAAGTTCCTGTGTGGACGTGAACACCACATAACATCTTCCCGTTTTTGCCTTGCGGCGGGCAGCCAGTTTGCTGTGTGCCGCCAGGATGTCGCACGACGACGATGTTGGCTTTCTTTACAAGACCATGAGTGAGTGTGATCTCAATCTAATTACTTAGTAAACTATTCATTCTCGAGTGTTTGCTTATTTGTTGTTGTTTTTATCCAAATATCGGAAAGTCGGGTGGATTTTTGAATTTTCAAAGAATCGTTGAATGAACACGTCTGTTCAATTAATTTACTATCTACTGACGTTTTTTTTACCTACAGGACTTCAGGCTTTTAAACTTGAATCTCTCATCTACAATGGCATTTAACTGATTATTCTTTAAAGATTAAATTTTTTTATATTTAAAGAAAAATTAAATCTATTTTTTTCTATCTAATGGAAAAATACTGTATCGACAGGATTTGTTGATAGATTGAATATGTAAATTCATTTTTGCAAAGACTATTTAATTTGAATTAATGTTTAATGCGATAAGTTAATTATATTGAAATATAAAGTCTATTGGCCTTCACGTCGTATGATTTATTATTTTTGGATTCACTCAACTTTTCGAATGTTATAGGCAAAGACTTAATTGTAAGGATCTATAAAATTATAAATATATTTAGTTAGATTGTACATATATATATATATATATATATGTATATATATATAGGTTTTAAATGTGGTTATTTAAACATGTTACATTCTCTTTTTGATTAAATAGTCTAGTCAAAATTATATCTTTTTAAATGTTTATTCAATATTACTATTCTCAAGTTATACATAGATAGACAATAGACTTTAAATAATAATTATAAGATAAATATTGCAAATTGATTTGAAAGTGTTAATTATTTTCCATACAGAAAAGAAAAGGAGAAGTTTCTACAATGTATTGAAGTAGTTTTTAATACATATCCAAATAATCACTGTCGTCTTATCTTATCTTAATCATATTGAATTTATAATCAGCTATGATACCCAACGACACTGAACATAGTGCTACAAAAGAACATTATGAACCATACCACACAGAGAGCAGTGTATCATTTTTAATGTTTCCAATATATACATACAAAACCTATAATTACTCATTGTCTTATGTATTTTACAGTTGAGAGGGATCCAAAAAAACGAAGAGTGAAACCAGTAGAGTCAGCTCATGCGTCTCTTCTAGATTTTGATCTAGGTGAAAGCTCAGATGACAGTGATTTTCGAATAGAAGATCACTGTGAAGAAACCGACGATGACTCTGTAGACTCCAATGATAATGGAAAAGGTTTGTTCTCCACCATACTACTTCAACTTAATCAAAATAAATCTTTCATTGTGAAAAATTTTGCAGAAGACGACAATGATGACAATAGCGAAAGTGACTCTGACGAATCGTCAGACGAACCTGTATTTGGCAAGAAACAAGGCAATGACGTTATTTCGGGCGAAGCGAATACAGGTGATCTTGTCGAAAAGGCTCGCCAACAGGCAGAGAAAGCTGGACCCCTCGAGGACAAACTCGCCAAGATGCTCATTTGCTGTGGCTGTCTTGGCGAAAGAAGTGACGACGTCAATGAAATTGTTGAGTGCGACGGTTGTGGAGTCACTGTACATGAGGGTTCGTTGACTAAAATAGATATTTATGGAGTTAAATGAGTAGATGTATTAGGAGGTGTTAAAAAAGTTCTTGATTTTCTTTAATTTATCAAGGAAAATCAAGTTAAAGGTTATACAAATTGTTACTGATTTTTGGAAAGTAAAATTTTTTAGCCCAAAAAACAGCATTTAGTAATAGTCTGAATCTTATTTGACTCTAAGGAAAACCACAAATGCACATTTTGACATTGAATTTCTAAAAACATTCCTTAAGACTGGTATAATTAACAGCGCAATAAAATAAAGCATTCCATATGACGTGTTAACGAAAAAATTAATTCGCAGGTTGCTACGGCGTATCGGATGTAGAGAGTTTTTCGAGCAAAGATTCACTGTCACAGTCGGCCCCGTGGTTTTGCGAAGCTTGTAGCGCCGGCGTCGAAGATCCGGATTGCGAGCTATGTCCAAATCGAGGTGGTATATTCAAAGAAACCGACGTTGGCAAATGGGTTCATCTCGTCTGTGCTCTCTATGTGCCTGGTGTTGCGTTTGGCGAGGTAATTATCTTTGCAGGATAAATTATCTCTATACTGTAATTGAGAGGAATTTAATGCATGAAATTTCAGGTCGACCGATTAACGAGCGTAACGCTATTCGAGATGCCGTACAACAAGTGGGGCGCCAAAGCATGTTGCCTATGCGAGGATGTGAGATACGCTAGGACCGGTGTATGTATAGAATGCGATGCTGGTATGTGTCACACATACTTTCATGTTACTTGGTAAGAAAGTTTCTAGGTATTTTCATTTGAAATGAAAATTTGATCTTTATTTTTAGTTTCATCTTTTGATTTCTATTTTACTGTTAAAAAATGCAATTCATTTTCCAAATATTAATTCCCAACTGCGACGCCAATAAACAAAATGTCTGCTTTCAGTGCCCAACGTGAAGGTCTACTCTCTGAAGCACATCACGAAGAAGCCGACCATGCAGATCCCTTCTACGCACATTGTAAGCTTCACTCGGACAAAGCTCTCGTGCGCAAACGAAAACGCAATTGGTTGGCTCTGCAATTAAGGGCTTCATACAGATCGCAGATGTTGAAAAATTCCGAGTACATAGGATCCGAAGAGTTTCAAAGGATTCAGCGAAAACTCACCAAGCATCGACAAAAGTACCTTGCACACAAAGCTACCAAGCAACCGCCTTGGGGTTGGTATTTATTTTGATAAAAACTTCGCAAATTACTTAAGTTCATTGAAATAATAAGCTTTAACAAAACTTTGCATAACGAGAAATCAATAGCTTTCAAAACGTAATGCTTCTAATTCCAAATTGTGTGATCTTTACTTGTGTAGTGCCAACGCAAAAGATGCCTCGCTGCATAACGACCTCGGCATCGGCAGTACGACACCTCACTCGTAAAGCCGAATTGATGGGTATCGATGCGGCTGCATTAGAAAGCCAAGAAGAACAAATGGATTCGTTACGAGACATCAGAAAAAAATGGCATATACCACCAGCATTTAGTGTCGAGTTTATTAGTTATTTCATCGACCGACAAACGCGGACTAGTTTGATGAAAACTCGACTAGAGGAATACATACAAGCGAACGCAAGGTTACTTGGAGAACAACAAGAATTGGATAAAAAGTACGACGAGACGATGAGGCTTAACGAAGAACAAGTCAAGTTATACGAGGATTGCCGAGAGAAAGTGGAATTGTATCATAGGGTGATTAAGGGACTTGGATATTCCAAACATATTCCTGGGATCGAGGAGCTGGTCTCACCGAAACCTACGGGATTCACTGGTAAGCCACGCGAGTCACGCGAGCAACCTGGATCTTTCGTAACGATATCAAAATTCTAATTCTAATAACGAAAAATGTTCTATTCTTAGGTCCCCCAACACCATCGATCGCAGCATTAAAGGCGTCCTCGACGCCAACCCCAACAGCGCGATCGGATCAAAATCAAACACCTCCTGTTGAGCAAAATCACGTGATAGCACCGCTGCAAGTGAGACACCAGTGTGGAATATGCAGACGTTCAACGAACCAGCATCTCCTGGCGAAATGTGATACTTGCCACTTACATTACCACCTCTCGTGTCTCACTCCGCCACTTACGCGAATGCCCAAGAAAACGAAACTCATGGGATGGTGAGTAGAATGATTTTCTTCCCGTTTCATTTTCTTTTTTTAAGGATACTTATTGCGTACTCTTTATGAAATTTCACAACGTGTAACAGAAAAATATAAATGTAAGTCATCAAGTATGAATGATTTGATTTGCGGTTATTTTTCAAATTGATCTCGAAGAATGTCTCGTTCACCGCAAACACCAGAAACTCCTATAGGAAGTTTCATCGCATCTTGTAAAATATATTTCCCGTATGACTGCGCAATTAATCTTGTAAGGGCTGTTCACCTTGACGTTTAATTAACGTTCATTACGTCAACCATCGCAAATCTCACTCTGAACTTTTCGCAATGTTGGCTTCTTACATCAAAAGTTAGCAGAAAGCTCCGAAACAGTTTTTTTTTCTACAGAAAAATGTTTCTGTCGCAATTAAGATTAAGAAAGAAGGAAATTGCCGTATTTCATGTGGCAAACGTCACTTATCCCTCTGTTTCTATTTTGAATTCTTTATTGCAAAAACATGGAAAACATAACAGAGTATCATCTTGAGTTACAACACGATATTTGTCAATGACAATTTTTTATTAGCTCGTTTTGATGCCACTCTCGAAGTATTTTACAAATCCGCTATAAACTTTTGCAATACAATCAATTGAAAAAATGCGTTAATCACTTTATTTTCCATAAACCTCAACAATGAAGTCAATGCTGTGTCCACGTTTGCTCTTGAAATCTACGCCAATAAAAGTAAGACCAGGTCCACCATTGACAATGACCGCAGTGCCTCCGTTACCATTCTTGTTTTGATCGAGTAATTTTACCTGAGTAATTTTGCTGTAATTGTTACCCGTGAAAGTTTGCTTGTGTTTAACAACTTGCAATGTTTTGGATGGCACTTTAATGAATTCACGTTGAAGCAGTTGGTCGCCTGGTGTACGAGAACCTAAGATCACATCGTTGACCTTAATTGAGGCTGACAGTGTGATAGCCATGCTGGCCAAAAGGACCAGTGAAAAGAGCATTCGTTGAGACGACATTTTGATTTGAGAGTTTTCTGGAAATGAATGATATCGAATGATATATTATAAAATCATCAATTTCTCTTCCATTTGTTGTCTTGATACATTAGCGCTACATTACGCGTGTTCAATGAAAATGCGTAAAAAAAGATTTACGTAAATATTAAGGTTAATTGATTGAATCGGTTCGGACATAAATATTCATGACTGAATTCGTTCTTTCTCAAATTTCGTTCCCTTTTAAATGTTTTTGTTTGGAACAATCTGAAATTAACTCATCTGTTCAATGAAAAAACCAATCTGTTAATTAAAATTGCACATAAACAAACGAATAATAGGTGTAATTATTAAATAAATGTACTTCTTTTAACACGATAATTAACAAATGAAAAATCTACTTCCTTACTGACTATAACCTTATAGACGTTACAACGGACTAGAGAAAAATGACGCGTCACAATCTATTATACTTTACAACACAAAGAATAACAACAAAAAAGAAACTCTCGCGATGATTACAATATCAATCATCACCTGTCGTGTTTCTCACCTTTTTCCACGTTCGTAGCTTACGAGCGACTGTCGAACTGATTGTCATTAGCCTCTTTTTATAAAGCACAGTCCAAGTTTTTTTCTTATTTACTAATCTGATTCATTCAGACCGGGAAAATTAATTAATCGAGCGTTGATAAGACTTAGTTGATGTCATCGTTTTATAAATGAACACCGAGAAAACAGTATTAACAAAAATCCTTTAGTAAGAAAGAATGGTCGCTATTTTTGGAGACGTACGTTAATTTAAAATGAGAAATTTTATGCAATTCCATTTCGGTTGTTACGTTTTGGGTGTAAAGTTGCCCAAATTAGCTAAATTTTCATACGATTTAACTAAAACTTATTTGTATGTTAAGAAAACACATCTTTATCAAATAAACTCACAAAATCAAAATGAACAATAATTTGTTTTCAGGCAATGCTCGGAATGCGACAAAGAGTCGTCAAACTCGGATGTGGATCGAGTAGACACATCGGCGCCACGAAGATTGAGGCATTGCAAGGAAGAGGCATTGAGCTTTTCCGCGGCTACGACTATTATCGAGGAAGCTCTCGTGCACAAACCACCCAAAACTCCTAAGAAACGATTGTCTAACGCCAAGTCACCTGTCGCAAGCACTCCTATCACTGTAAATAACACTAGCGAAAACAATATCGCTAATGCTTTACCTCATACTCCTAAGGTGAGTTTCTTGACATTTATAAATTTAATGTTTTAAGATTGAACAAAAATTATCAACGTTTGCTTTAAACAATTTCTAGTCATAGTACCAATTTAAAGTATTGTATAAATGCAATTCCATTTACAACAAATTAACTAATGGTCATGGAAGTCTTATCGAATCGATAAGATAACCCGTGATGATTTCCTTTATTGTCGATAATAATCAAACGTGCAGCTGTTATTTTAATTTTAGGGAATTCACATTGTACGATACTCATTGAACGTAACGAATTTTATCTCTAATAACAGATACATTTTACCTCGATGTCTATTATCAATTCAAACCTAATTTACCATCTAAAATATGCAAGTGATGATTGTTACGTGCAATATAAAAAAATTGTCAGTCTTTGATTATAAAGAAAATGCATTGTACGAAAATCTCTGCTGGTTTACTTTGGTGTGACAATGTTAAACGTGCACCTGACAAAAAGATCTTTATTTAAACAATATCAATTGTTACAAAGCTATTTCGTAATCGTTAAGACAACAAAACACGTACACAAACACAAACTCTCTCGTTGACAGTCAAAATGAAGGATTTTGATTCGCAGGTAACGATAAAGCCAATGGGACCACAGCCTCAAGAAGCGGAACAAGTGCCGATGCAAGTGGATGAGGTCAATTATAATCATCACCTAATCAACAGTTCGCTGTTACCTATGAGGGAAGGTACTCCCGAGTACAGGATGGCACCTCTCGATGGTATCCACGAGCATACATCCAGTCGTAGTGGCAAAAAGAGAAGAAGGTAATTATGGATTTATTTTATTTTATTTTTTTTATAATTAGCAATGAATTTGCATCTGATATTTATTGTATTGATTGTTGCAGAGAAAAGCACAAACGATATACTCCGGATCCGATAACTGGAGTGAAACAGAGAAAACGAAAGCACAAAAGAAAGAGCCTCGACATGGAAAATCCACAGAATCACAACCCACCCGAGGTTCATCGGCGGATCACGATAAAGGTAAAGGATCATTTATCGATCGAGTATCATTTGATCGAATTGATTTTCCTGTTGATATTTAGAGAGTTGATTTTAATGAGTTACGAGGAAACTTCTAATATTTTAATATTTCAAGTAGCGTTTATCGCTCTTCAATGATATTGTTTTATTTTGTAGTTAACGTCCTTCGTTGATTATTTTCGGGTGTCTAGATATCACTTTTCCTCATTAATCAAAATCTTAACTTACTATCTAAAAACAGATAGTAAATTATTGTGATTATTTTGTAGTTAACGTGCTTCGTTGATTATTTTTGGGTGTCTAGATATCACTTTTTCTCATTCCTCAAAATCTTAATTTACTATCTAAAAACGGATAGTAAATTATTGTTAGTATTTTTTATTTAACGTTGAGAAATCTGTTATAAATCTCGTTTTGTCAATTAGAGTTGAATAAAAGCAAACGTTTATGAAAAAATTTGATTTTCAGATCAAACCAATTCCACTACCGGAAGGCGAAGTACCCTCTGGCGCGACACCTCAACTATTTGTGGCATCATCGACGAGTACGGAAATTACACCACCAAAACCTAAGCTACAACCTTTACCACCACCTGCGCCAACGCCTTCGACATCTTTTCAAGTCGCTTCGTTACTTGGTACACCGACAACGAACGCAAACGCGAATGCGACTAACGCCAATAGATTGTCCTCCGGTAATAGGAAGAGCAAGGACGCCGATCTTGTTTCACAGTGCACTGTGTGTAGTACGCTTGGAACTAATCAGAATTCCGTCATGTAAGTATATAAAATACAGAATGTAGCATATCGTTTAAAATAAACAATTTAATTTTCATTCGATAGAGATAAATTTTTGTTTATTTCTTTCATACGAATGTTCATCGATATTTTTTCTCAAAATTTTGGAAAACTACGTGAATTATTAATTTATTTGAGTTTTTTAATAATTGGTAATATTGATACAATGTTTGTTTACATATACCTTTTTCCGTCTATTTAAACATCCAATCTAATCTAATCAATACGTATATTATTCAAATTTTCGACTTATACCTAAGAAAAAGCAAATCAACTAACTGTTAATATCGATTTAATAATACAAACAATACGGATATTTTAACTGATGATTTATATTATTTCAGGTGTGATGAGTGCAAGAGGTGCTATCACTTTACATGTTTAGATCCACCAGTGAAAAAATCTCCAAAGAGACGGGGATACTCTTGGCATTGTGCAGACTGCGATCCTAGTGTGAGTATCATGAGATTACGTTCCTTAGAATTTGTTTGACCAATTGTTATTTAACATTTATCATTTAACTATTATGTGTATTTTTTTGGAGAATTTTGTATCATTTTACGAATTAATTTTGTTCTTTTAGGGGTCAGAACCTGACAACTAGCATCGAATGAACTGAATCATGTTAGAGCACACAAATAAAACTGTAAAATTTTGTACATTTATCAATGAAGAAAAAATGAATTGTCTATGTATAAGGTACGTAGAGTGAAAATCGACATGCGAACGGATGAAAATGCTGCGCTTCAAAATGATTGTTTGCTCTACCCAACAGAAGTCTAATTAAGAAGGTGTCGGAGCCTATATATATATATATATTATATATAGAATACGTAGTTACCGATATTTTCCTAAATTCGATTATAATATTTTGGGTTATCTTAGTTTTAATAACTCAAAACAGCTATGATGAGGTGACTACGATAAATTTATTAAATTTAAAAATAAATCAAGTAAGTGAAGTTTCAGATAAGAATCTATAATTTGCTCCGAGCTCTTCTTAATGATGACATTGTAATTATGGATAACACATATTTAGTAATGAACTTATTTTATAAGTACACAAGATTTGCACTTTGACAAAGGTGTAATAGTGTAAAATCGTGAAATCCAATCATGTTGAATGAAGAAGAGATGCGTATGTTTCTTCGTAACTTGCTAGTATTGTACTCGACGATAGATATTTAAAATAAATTGTAACCTTGCATTCCAATTGTCACAATCTCTCAACGATTTTTCTTGGTAGTCATATTTATTAGCTTTTTCCATTTGTAGATACTTTTTATTAGTAAAATTCATATGATATCGTTTCCTTTAATTTTTAGAAAAATGAATGGTTCAATTGAATTTAATTTCATAGCAGCTTTATCAATACCGAGATGATATTTCGTTGATTGTGGTCTGGTTGCAAGGCATTTTTAATTGAGGTATTGAGCATTACAAAATCATGATCGACAACGAATTTTTTCCGTTTTATTTATTTTTTTTTCAACAGAATTTTTATTGTAAAATCTGATAGCAAACCTGTGATTTTTTAGAGAAATTTACAATTGATTTTATATATGTTTTCGTTTTATTTCTTTTTCTTAGATTTTTCTCATCAATGCCTCAATTTTAGTCTAATTTATCATTGTGTTTTGGTAAATCATGTGTAGAATCATTTAATTGAAGAATAAGTATATTCTTGTGCAAAATAATTGGCAGCAACTAAATTGGGTTAGTAAAAACGTAAAAAAAAATTTTATATGTCATCCTTTAAAAATAAATTGTATTTTATGCGAGAAAAATAAAACTAATTGATTTCTATTGATATAGATCTTTTCAGTGTGCTCAGTTTATGTTTATAATTTCTATTTACAAAAAAACATTTTCATATCAACTGAATGTACAGCACTTTTCTTTGCGATTCAAAATAAATCCAGAACTGAAATTCATTGCAGACTGAGGCTTCCTTCCAGGTATAATCACTGTTCCAACAGATATCCAACTATTTCCTTGACAAGAAATATAAAGTGCTCTTTTTCTTTTATCAAAAATAGCCAGTCCTACAATAATCGAAGGTACATTAGCTGAATTTCGACTAGTAAATGATATAATATTTCGGACTTTCAAATTACTCTTTACCTGGAACTTTTTCTTGCGTGCAGTTAATAGTGGTAGGATCTTGAACACACTTTACGTCTAAAAGTTTAATTATCTGTTTATTAAAATAAGCTCTTAATGGATGAATTCCTGTCAGTGCTCTTTGTAAATTAAATATATTTTGAGCTGACATGTCTTTCCAATTGATGAATGACATTTCTTGTGTTATTTTTGGTGCTGTAAGGAAATTACAATCATTAAATTAGGCAAATGTTTTTTTCAAAATAATTTTCTTTTTTATAGCTTTTACCATAAGTTACTTGTTCCTCATTTTGAGGTATTGCAGAATTCAGTATACAAGGCAAACTGTACATTGATTCAAGTAAAATATTAGAACCCAATATTCCTAATTTATTGTACAACTCTACATAAGTGTCGTCCGGTTGTATCTTTATTGCTTTTTTAGCTATTACAGAACCAATATCAAACCTTTGTGACAAAGCATTATAAATCAATTAGAGCATTACAAACATTTCATAGAATTGTGTCAAACAAATTACTTTTTAGGCATTATCTTCATAATTGAAATACCAGTAACAGTATCTCCATTCATGAGTGCATGACAAATTGGAGCAGCACCTCGCCACCTGGGTAATAAACTACCGTGTACATTGATCATTCCCCTAAAAATTAGATAAATTTTATAAGGATTACGACAAAGCTCAAAATACATACAGCACATAATAGTTCTTACAATGGAAAAAGTTTGATGATTTTTGATGGGATCAAATGACCAAACGAAACAACCACGCCAATTTCAAACTCTTTATCTTTGATTTGAGGTGGCCAGCTATGAACAACAATGCTATTCTCCTTAGCATACTTTATCAAGGAATTTTCCTCTCCTTTGTAGTTAGTAACAATTTCCAATCGTTGAAGAAGCTTCTTCTGCTTACTAAAATAAACAACAAACTAAACACTTGTTACGTATTTTTCCAAACATCATTCACAATTCTTACTATTCATTAAATAAAACTTGAAAACTGTAGAGAGCAAATTCATCCGTGCCAAAAAACAAAACACTCCAGAGTCTATTGTTAGAAACACTGTGCGAACAGTAATCTCTTGCAAGTCTATGAATCCACTTATTGCTGTCTCGACAGCCGGTAAATTTTCCACCTACTTTTGTAAACGTGGATAGGCATCTTACAAATCTGCTCACTAGCATAAAATAATTGGTAATCAAACTAGTTTTCCCAATCTAATTAACTTAACCTAAGCGTTATGAAATTTGCAACACAACCTCAAAACACAACAATTTTCACAATAAACTACTCTCGTTCTCGAAAGTAATTTCACTTTCAAAATCAAATCTCGAGAGTAAATCAAGTCTCTCATACATCATAAAACAGTTTTTTGAAAAACGAAAAAGCACTAACAGCGTAAAGCGTTTTACTCGCGAAGAGTTGGGCGCTGATCGTCTGCTCCAACGTCGTTGCAGTGGTGGGAGTTTTTTCACACTTTATTCTTCTGCTGTTTACCGTACGTATATTTCACGAACTTTTATAGAAATCTTTTGTCACTTTTGAGTTTGGATTCATTCAGTGAATATATGCGTATAATATACTTGGAAAATGAAGATCCACCAGTGAAGATTCGACGTCGACAAAAATTTATTTCCAATATTCATAGTCTTGAATTTAGTTCGATTTCAAATGTTCTTTATACTTTAAACGTTCTCAATTGATGTTTGCGTATGAATAAAAGTATAAAATACATCTGATGGATACTCAATTGAAAAAAAAAAAAAAAAAAGAAAAGCTTTTGAGAATTTTGGAGGATCGTAAACAAATAAAAAAACACGGTTACGTGCAATAGTCATTCATTTATTGGTAAAAAATATAATTATTACACTTGTCATCGCATTACAATGCTATTGTTGACATGATATCTACTGCATGATTATGCATAATAACTATAATGGCTATCATCTACGATTATGTCGAAAAATGTTCAAACGATGGTTCATTGAATGAATCTTTGTTTATTTTTGTTTATTTTTAGCTACCAATCGAGTCGTTAATCGTTACGATGAACAACGGCTTATCGGCAGACTTTTTTCAATCACATTCAAACATTGCTTCTAAGATTTACTTGTTTGGTTGTATTATTCCTTTATCCCGTTGTCTCGTCGAAAACTCAATGGTCTTTTAGCTTGGGTACAATTATCATGAAACACGAAAAGTATCAGAAGACTTAAGAGATTGTTGTTTATCGCGATACGACGAATAGTCACGCGTGTAACGACGCGTTATGTTTGAACGCGTCGTACAAACTGTTGGTTTGTTTGGCTGCAGGAAGATCGATGGAATAATTAATTGATATTCATCGGGTTGAATCAATATACGCTTGTGTAAAAAAGCCTATAAGTAAGTATTACAGATTATATACATTCAAATGAAAATGGCTTATGCGTGTAAACGTGTACGAACGTCTCGCGTCTCGCTAACATGACGATATATATCTACGAATATCATACGAACAACGTTTGAAATCGCAGATAATTATTCTGCATATCTGTCGTAAATCGACAACACTTACGATCTATATTTTGTCTGTGGTGACGCGTTTGTCAAAATAATCTTCTAACTTGACGAACAATTCGCTAACATTATTGGATCAATTCAATCGGATTCCATTTATTTTGTTTTCCCTCTTGATGGCGTGTATTCTTTGTTTCCAGCAATGATCTCTGCCGTGCAAATGATCGATTTACTAAACGCTAATATATCATTGCCGCAGATACTTCGCTGCCTATATATTTACATCGCGCCAGTTTATCACAATCAAACGTATATATCGGTTCGTATTCCCCTTTATGTGCTTGCAAGCTTTTTCGTCGCTCTCGTTATTGTTGTTATTGATGTTTGAAGGACCATTGTTATATTTGTATATCCCACTATCCTACGTTAAAATTGCTTATCGTAGCTTCACAAGCTTTTTACGTTGCAGGTAGTACATTGTAGTATTTTCAAATGCTTATACTTTTTGAACACATCATTGAGATATTGAAAGAAAAGTGTTTGTTGCAGCTACGCTATACCGTATTTACATTGTTTCCTCGATAAACAATTCATCTTTATTATTTATTATGTTTCTTTGCCAACTTTCAATTGCAAGAATTACCGTCTATCACACTTTTTGCAAGGCCTGCTTTTTCGTTTATATACAGAGCGATTCGCGCAAAGCGCATTTTCTCGTTTTTCAAACATTGACTTTACGCTTTTTTTCTGCTTTTTTTCTTGTCCTTTCTGCCAAGAATTATATTAATAACCCAATTTCCATTGCTATATACACCGTATCGATCAATCTGTAACGAAATCCTAAAGTATACGTAATATCGCTGCAAACGATAAAAGAAAACAATTGTCTGATACAGTTAATTGGAACTGATTGTCTGCAACAAGCTTTATATATATGTATATATTATAGTCATGTATCAATCACGCATTAACAACGTCAACGACGACAGCCAAATTTTCATGGCTGCTTTTCTTCTTAAATTTACATCATAATCACTTTAGCGGTTTATCAAAACGAACGTCAATTCTCACATGGTTTTCTTATACTTCCAGTCGATTAGTAATATGATTCCCTAACGACTCGTAACTAACGGTATAAAGCGAATACGTGAACTTTCAGATCGTGGTGAGTAAATTCTATTGCTTCCGGTATCGTATCGATCAAATACACCTGGCTATGCGCTAATAAACAACGGATTTTTGACATCTACGTACCACTACGTATACGTATATCGTTAGTGAACACAAAATTCCAGTCGCGACACATACACGCACACTCACCTGTGTATACGTGTATATGTGTATATATTAGGAATATATCGGAAAAACAAGGGCAGTTTTAACAGAAGAATTCACCAGATCCTATACCGTCGTCTCAGTAAGGTACTTGAATGTCTCTAGAGTCCACCCTCTTGTTGAACACTCGACAGACGCAGATTAGACAGCAAAGTCCCAATAGTAATGCCAGAGCAGCGCCGAGGGCAGCACCAGCCCAACCAGTTGCACCTCTGAATACTTCGCTAAGAGATTTACCAGGTAGAGTATCGTCCGTTGGTTTCGGCAGATATTTGGCGCAAGTTTCCGGTGACTCGTCGTCCAATGGTAACTTGTTCACAGTCGAGTTGAACGATACGGCAGATTGTCGCGGACAATTCACTTGGCCGTTACACAGTAATCTTTCAGGTATACAACCAGCGTTACCGGGACATTGGAACGCGCAATCTTCCAACTTCTGTGCGTTCAGTTTACCCGACGAGTCTCGAGGTAGCTGATACAATTCCGTCCAGGCGATTTTGAACTCAGCTCTAGCCAATGCCATCGAGCCGATAAATTGAATTCTTACACCGGGTTGTCGTTCTCCAGGTTCTACGGGTGCGATTTGAGTTGCGCTCAAGATTGGCATCTCTCTCGCGTAACTCACGTTCTCACCGCAAATCGCAAGATACGGCTCTATCAAATTATTCGGTAGGTAAATCTCCAATTTACCATCCTCGCAAGATCTCGAGGCAAATTTAGTCTTTACGAAATGCAACCACAAATCTCGCTCTGGATTTGCCTTCAATTCCCAAATGCACTTGACCGTGCGAGTTGGCGCGGCGTAATTGAGAGCTTCGTAATGTGGAAATTCAAGTTCGCCGTCGGTTTGTGGCTCGAGAACAGCGGGTCCGCACAACGGGCTGTGCACAAACTCGTATTCGGCTTCGAACAGGGAGCCAGATTGTTTGAAGTAACTGGTTGCCGCGTGGGCACCATCTACGAGGAATTTCAGTTCCAATCTTTCGCCTCTCGACAGCAATCTGAGCGGTGCTTCGTTACGACTAAGCCTGCAACGACAATAACCGCGATTCGCGTTCACACCCGAGGTTGCAGAAACCTGAGTCAATGGTGATTTTGTTGTCGATGTCGATGCTAGAGGTTCGTGAACGATTACTCGGTCGGCTCTGCTGTCCCAACAATTGCCACACGACGCGTAAGGGTGGTCCTTGAAAGTTACCGACTTCAATTTCAAAATCACCCTGGCGTACAATCTTGGATCCGTCAGGAACGTGTAGGTACAGGACAGATCCAAAGGTGGATCACCGGGTCTTTTGTAAAGCAACGTGTTCAACGGCGAGCGTAATTTGCCAGCTTGACTCTTCCACGAGGCGAAGGTCTCGTCGCACTCGCTTCCGGCTACGGGCTCGCCGAATCTCGTCGCGTTAAAGAAATCGTAATGCGCCCAATAGTACAACGAGCTACCCGAATAACTGCCAGTTTTACTTTCGAATCTAACGAACAATGCGTTCGACGTCGAAACAAAGTCGTGCTTTTCCATGGGTTTGCTAAAAGTGTCGCAAAACGTCTTGATAATTCGACTGTCGTCGGCCCAATTGGCATCGTACAACGTTAGACTTTCGGCGCAATCACCCTCGTAAGGTTGTATCGGTGACTCGACTCTGTTTACCCTAAAGCTCGGAAAATAAAGTCGAGCGATCTCACCTTTTCTACCCTTCAATAGGTACGTACAACTCGTGTGAGCTGGATACCAGTGTGCCACCGACAGGAAAATTCCTTCGTCCTTCGAAGCGAGTGCTTCGCTGCTGAGAATCCAGTCGCAACTGCCGTTCTTTGCGCTTGCCGTGTCGACGTGACCTGGCCAATTGCCCACGTTGAAGTGAAAACCTGTGTTGAGCAGAGGACCTGCGGGTGACGAGACGAATTCCACAAATAGATCTCGGCCTGTGCCGATTATACTGTACGGGAATTTACCCATTCCTGAAACGTAATCGTAATCAAACGTCAGAGTGATTTTCCAACGTGTCTTTCTCAAAACTAACGCGCGTTTGCTCGGAATCTTATACCCACCGCAAAAAGTGCCGATAATCGGTGCAGTCTCGTTGTGTCCGTCGTAGATCCTCAAATAATCATAGGGGCAATGCTCGGCACCAGAGCTGATAGGTCTCATGGGACAAGTCATGATGTTTTCGCATCTCTGACCGTCGATATTGAACTCCTCGTTCTCGATGTAAAGCTTGATGAACGGTTGCCTCGTATTCAAACGATATTTGCAATGTAACGCGCGTGGATAGATACCCGGATAAGCAGGGCTTTGTACGTAACACGTTTGTAAACGGCAATCCTTGAAGCTACGTTCGCAATAAGTTCCAGATACAATTTCACCGCGACGATTTGGATAGAGCTCAGGATGTTGACCGTAGCGTAGATAAACTTCGAACTGTTGCTCGGCTCGCGAGTCGAAACTAAAGTAAGTCTGATCGGTAAAGTTATCCGTGTGGAAAAGTACCCGCACAAATGACGTTTCCGAGATAAAAGTCTGCGGTTGTTCCGACTCGCCGCAGAATACTCCGAGTTCCTTGCGGTTGCTTACTTCGGTCTTTGTATTTCCGTCTGCTATCTGTCGGCGGAACAACAGGGGAGAGACAATTATTTTGGCATGTTTCGTTGTTATATCGGGAAACTACGCTTACAATTATAGTTTGTTTCCTAAACGAAACGCTATGTATATTTGACGATCTTCAAAGTTAATATTTGATTTACTAATATCACGATCCGAGTCAACGACCTGGCGGCTTTTAAGAAGATTGTTGACTTACAATTATCTAATATTTACCATCGTCAAACGCTATTACGCGAATAGATCATCGACAAAGCCAATTATAATCGAATCTCAAATCATAATTATTTTTGAAGGTAAGGTTGGCGTGAAAGTTCGTTTTCGTGCCAACCTTACAAGTTTTCTCTCGTGTCTAATTTTTAGCGATGTCCTAAATAAGAAATAAAGTGCAAAACTTTGCGAAAGAAGCGTGTCGGGCTGTATCACGCGCCACCTTTTTCCGTCGGACGCGTTATTAGTATGATATAGAATCGTATTTTATCGTCCAACAAACGTTCGATTCACTTTTCATGCGCATGAATTCTTTAATCACGATCAAAAGTCATCGATAAAACAACGTGTCGTACCTCCTCGTCAAATTCAACTGGGCGCATTGTAAGTCACCGTTAAATAGATGCACTTGGAGTAATTAAATCGATTTAATCGTTGTGTACGATTCGATCAGCCAATAAACTATTTTAGTCCTCTTTACTCGAGTCTGGGTTAATTGTGTTAATTCGGAGTGGCCATCTCTCGATCTTATAATTAATCGATCGTGTGCCATTTGTCGAATGTTAAATATTTGAAAAACATGGATCGTGCATACGTTTGGAAGCTGACTAGTTAGAGATTCTATGCTTGTGTCCGCGAGAAAGTTCAACTCGTCGATCGGAAGGAAAAGGCGACGACAACGTATATTCGATAAAGCGAAAAATCCATTAACAATAAAACGATGTTTCCTCACCTGCAAATAACCACCAAGACAAGTAGTGGCATTAACGAGATTGCCAACCTTGAATTTCTTGAATCGAACTCGAAGTATCCAATCTCTGGGTGTACCGCGAAAAGCACGAAAACGATACCAACACGTCAATGGTTTGCCCCAATTGTCAGGTTGTACCGATGGACTCGACACGTCCTCGTAAATCTCCACGGTTTTGTTGCATCTTTCGCGTTCCGCTTAAAAAAAAATAAATAGAAATATTAACAAAGAATAAAGAACATTATTATTGGATTATATAAATATATATACCAGGGGCCATGGTCGCGCACGACAATACTGCGCGCCCTTCCTTTGTAATAATTCAATGCTTAAGGGCTCTTTCTTTCTCTCTCATTCTCTTCGTGCGGTTAAGTTTTATTATTGGATTATATATGCATTATATAGCTCGCGCTAATCATCATGCGACCAACTTATTTACTTGTTTTTGTGTTGCTATCGACGAGATGAATTCGTTATCCTTTGGTTGATCAATCAAAACGTGTAAATTCAATTGCACGAATTGATTTAAGTGAGATCGTAAAGAATCGACGTTTGATTTTCTTTTAACAAACGGGTAGTTAAATTCATCGTTAACCCATAAGAAAAAAAAGTCTGTTAATCGCAACGTACAACAACCTTTTAATTATACTCAATAGCGAAAATATCATCGAAAACGAGCATTTTCATTGTAATATTTGGGCTGTTATATTTATACTACAATATCAGATTACGCGTATACACAGGCAAATTTGATGAACGTTAATGCAACGTTCAATTGAAATAAAAAAATCTGTAATTCCTTCCTTTTGCGCGGCAAAGCGTAATTATTATACGCCCGAAAATATCGTAAATTACTTTCAACGATGATTGATACGATATATACGTATACACGAGTACACGTTCAGTCCGACCCCTTTCATACGATACTCTCATGCGTATACCCGTTTTTGTATTCGTAGCATGAGAATGACAATAGGATAATCTGTATCCTATTTGAGAATGCAATGTAGCTCGTTGTGATATTAACAAAATCCATTTGTCTGGCGTAAAACGATGACATTGAAAATAACACACATTTTTCGTGACAACCAATTTATATTTTGTTCCTCCGGGAAATTTCGATTCGTTGTACGTCGTATCCACGTTGACTTTGTACGTTCGACGTTAAAACGATTATTAATTTTAAATTATGCATGGATACGCAACGAGCAAGGGCTTTCATTTTTATTGCGTGTTATTGCGTTATCGAGTATCTCTTTGAAAGATAGGCTTGTTTTTTTCGTTTGTTGCAACATTTGTTAACAAATTTCAGTATTCAAGTCGAGTTACTCGAGTTCGATAAACAGTTTTTGGATCAAGATCAACAATCGCGAAACCATTACTGCAAGGCAGAAATAAAAAATAAATCCTCGGCAACTCGCAATAAAAGGTATATTGGCCCTCTTTTCCCCCATCGCGTGCCAACTGAGCTCGCTTCCTTAAAAATAATTCCCTTAAAAACTGCATCCTCTCTCTCTCTCTCTCTCGCTCCCTTAAAAAATATTATCGTATGCATAAGAGGGTACGTGATGCTACTTGACTTACATTTACGGAGGGCGGCAGGGCTGGGAGTGGCGATAACCAAGCCGGCCGATAGTAGTACTAGCAGCAGTAGTTTTGACTGAATCATCATTTTCTTGATTTTTTTAAGATTTCTTACCATCGTGGTGTCATTTGTTCTCTGTAGGAGAGGAAAAGGAAAGTGTAACTTTTTCAATTGTCTCTGTTCGTACGCGATAAAAGCAATAAAAACGTCAATTGTCGACTCGCGCCGAGATTCGTTTGAACTTTGCGCGAAGATTTGTTTTAGACTATTGCGAAATGCATCAAAGCGCTCTACAAAAGGACTTTCTCACAAAGGAATCAAAATTCTCACCCTCTTAATAATGAACGTTCAGGCTAAATTTGTAACGTGATACATCCAAACGTGTCTTAACTTTCAGTGCAATTGTACAAACTTCGTTTAAATGAAAAGCGAGAAAATAAAGGCAAAAGTAGAGAAAAAACAAGCGATTACACGTACAAACCTCTCAAGATACAAGGTATCAAGCGAATCTCATCCACGCAAGGTAAAACACACATCAGGGTCTGGCGGGCGCAGACTTACTGGGGAGATAGTAGGTGGTGCAAAAAGCTCGGGGGAGGGAGAGAGACAGAGAGAGAAAGCTCGCTCTACACGGGTCGAAGCGCTATACACGTTCAGCGCAAGCGCGTTACGATTTCCGCAGCAGCATCAGCAGGCTCTATATGTACATGTTTTCTCTTAATGAGGATGTCGGCGCTTTCTTCCAATCAAGCCTTTTGATATATATATGTATATATATATATATATATGTATATATATATATATGTGTGTATATATATATATATACACACATATATATACACTTGTAATGTATATGTACGTACTTGCGCTTGAATGAAAGTTTTACGCTACGCGGATATACGTGTCGTGCGGTTATAGATTTGTTGTTGTTTGCCTCTTACTTAGACAGGACAGACCTTTTTTTAATTCACAAGTCGATATAAACTTTTGCTTTATTCCGTTGATCTAAAAAAGAACGATGCCTTTTTATCGCCAAGTAATATCGTACGATGACGTTCGATAGATTAGAACGAACAGATTGAATTGCCGGCCCATAGACTTTCTTATCTTGCCACTACGTGACTGTAGATAGAAAAGGGACATTTATTGCAGAAATTGACTGGAAGAAGCTTGATTATAACAAAAAAATGGTTAAAACGTGAAAAAGAAAAATGAAGTACTGAAAGACAATTTGCATTAGTCATTCGTGAAATTCAATCGCATAAACGATGATTGAAAAAGATTTTTCGCAAAAGGCGCGCGCGCGCGCACGATTGAAAATTATTCCATATATATATATATATAGACAAGAGTTCATCATCGCTTGACATTTTCTTTTGAAACGAGTAAAAAATACCGAGTCACGTCGCAACTTCGTTACTTGAATTCAATTCATTAAAAAAAAATACTCTCGGTTTGTGCTCCGCATACCTAGTAATTTTTTTATACTTACCGTGCTTTAAACGAAATTTTACCTGATATTAAAAACGTAAGTCGAGAAATAAAGAGGGTTTTGTATTATTAACAGTGGTCATATCGTAGCTCACTTCTAACGTGAAAGCTCGACGTTTTTATGTATCGTGAACACAGTATCAAATTACCGAGCTCCGATATACCACTGGCAAAGTGTTTCCGAAGCACTCTCTTGGTCTTGTTTCAACTGGAGAATCTGTAAGTCCTTTACAAACGAAAAAATACATATTTCACAGCTACTTATTCCGCAGTTTGAAAAGCTCTTAAAGACTTAGCGTAGCACACACCGTTGGAAGTAACATTCGCTAATGCATTTTAATTAAAAATAAAAAAATTCCAACTTTGGAAAGTTGTCGAATGAAAAAAAACATTGAGTTACAACCACTGAAAACAAGCACATTCTCGCACTAACGACGACTTCTAATGAAAAGAGCGAGAACGAAAAGTTGAATGTTGCATTTGTTCATTTTTTTTTATTCTTTTATTCGCTCGTTGTCCGGGGGATTAACTTTGTTCGGAACGCTCGCCCGAATTGGAAAACGACAGAGACGGAAAATTATTTGCGAATGGGATTCGTATAAATTTTTTATAACAATGACGTATTGTCGAGATAGAGGGAAGTGGATATAAAGTTTGCAAGCTCGTGTAAAACTTTTAATTTCCATAGAGTCGAGTTGGGATGTGTGATTGTACGATTATCGTTATGCTTCATTAAAGTTGTATGAATGTATATACTATATGCAATCGTCGTAAACCTTTCGCGTGAACTTTGAAAAATAGAAAATCAAATCGAAATACTTGTCGAATAAAATATAGGGATTTACCCATTAAATTACCACAAAGAAGTTTTGCCTTATCCCACCTCCAAAACCACCGTTAATTTGTAAAATTGCTTCATTATCCCGTGTGCTCACCTCGGCCAATTCCAATTCGTCAACTTCTCTTTCGATAATTGGATTACTATTCGGCGCGACGAAAGATCAATCCAATCGTCTGCAGCAATTACGAATGAAGAGGAAAAAGAGCAGACTTGCGAAAAGATTGACTTTTGTCACTTTTGCACACCTGTGCTTATCAACGCTGTATATAGCCTTGGCTGGCGGTATGCGCTTGTCCCATATTTTCTCGCGCTATTTACGTATCGATTTTTATGCTTGCAAGTACCAGTAGTAGTAGTAGCACCACCACCACCAGACGATGTATATAACCTTTATTAGCTCACCCTTCTCTTCAATGTAATCACCTCTCTCTCTCTCTTTCTCCCTCACCGATGTGAAGAACCGATACTTTCCGAGTGGCTGTTTGATTTTTTTTTGTATCTTCGAGCATCGCTGTGGTACATAGGTGCTAAATTGGAAAAACGAAAACTTTGATAAAAATTAAAATTATTCGAAATGTGTTACGCTCTGACGAGCGGAAATTTTATCGTTGAAACAATTTTGGATGCTAGCCAATTTTAAATTAATGATAATTTGAGCTGTCCAAGTGTTGTTCTGCCGAGCAGCACAACGAAAGTGCAGCTGTACGTTACACACTCGTGTGGATTTATGACGTTAATTTACTCGTTACTTGTAATATTTTGATAAACGTCAGAAAACAAAAGATATATAAATGATTGTTAGTGTGTCAAAGAAAGAAAACACTCACGAGAACGTTTGATAAATTTTATTAGCGACAAGTAAGTGACTTTTCTCTTTCTCTCACTAGGTGTTAGGGAGAAAAATGAAGAAAAAAAATGCACAGATGAGTGATTATTGAACGGATGCGACACGATGATTACTTCAGCGTCATCGAATCGCTTCTTAGTTTTTTCGAAAAAATTCACTTTCTAAATTCTATATATAAATTATCGAGCTCTCTATGATCATTTCTAATCTAGGGGTTTCTTCTTTATCTTAAGTTTTTTTCTGTTTGCTCACAATCAAGATATATATAGACGCGTAATCCTCTTTCAAAGAGTCTTCTCTTACAAAATAACAAAGCTTTATTATTATTAATTTTTTTTTCATTCAGGTTCACGTGTTTCGTTTTGTTTTTCTGTTTCGTGTAAAATAGCCAAATACCGCTGCATCGTTTATTACGATTTTGTATCTTTTATCCATGTTTTTGTTGACAACGTTTAACCGACTTTATTGTACGCTCACAATTATTATCGGATTGACGTCCATCACAAAAATAATTCTCACCCCCTCCCCCCCTCTCACCCCAAGTATTCGCGTTAATACTCGCTTTGCAAATCCCTAGCCTTTTTGTTTTTAGTTTCGAAAAGAACGATTTTAGATTTGCCTTGACTTTTCTTTTAAATATATTTATATGTAACTACTTAAATATCAGTCACAATGACTGGTAAGTTTTTGTATTTTATATTTTTTAATTTTACAAATGTCCGCAGTGTTTAAAAAGAATCTTCAACAAAAAAAGAACAATTAATTTTCTAAGTAAAATTTTGTTATTTACATTTTCATACTAAACTAAAAAAAAGAAAAAACGTCATTGACTATACACTTGGATATTCATGTCACTATTACATAATGCATTTTTTGTTTATCGATGGGCCGCATAATAATCGTCGACCATCCATCTCTCGCTTTCTTTCTTTAGTGTGAAAAAAATAGAGATCGCTCAGCGTTACATTATTTTTTTCCATCATTATTCACGTATATATCATATACGTACTTCCTATTAAAGCTTAGCATTTTTTTTCCTTTTATTCTCCGCTGTTTATTAACATGTTCGTTTTCCGTTCTCAAATTCGTTATCAAACAATGCAAATACCTCTTTTTTCCTTCATTCAAGAAACTATGTAACTTTTCTTTTCAAATCTTACAAACGAATTTATTGTTTACAAGTGGCTAATATTCTAAAAATAGTCGTAATAACAATAGCGTTGATGGCAGATAACATGCAATCGTTAAAAGCTTTGGAAACAATACCTTTTTTTGAGAGGCCTTTTTTTTTGTTTAAAAAAATATGCGAAAAGAATTAACAAGTCTTTCGTCTCTTCAATCCGTTGAATTTTGAAAATTTGTACTGCAGGCAATTTGGAAAAAAATGTAAAATACATGTTGTTTGTTTGAATCAATCTTCATCATCGTCTATTATTAATCTACTTAGACAAAGAACATTAATATTGTTATTAGGATTCTATCCACAGAATAATGCAATTCTATCTGTAAACACCGTAGAGACTACGCTGGTGTGCTTAAATTTGTTCTCACAGAGACAGAGGTTTCGGAGGAAACTTTGGTGTGAAACTTAATCAGGACGATCCTAACTACTGTTTGATAAACTTAAAAAGAAACTCCATTTAATAGTATCACTTTTCATTTGTTTTCTTTTATTCGTCATACTCATATCACGCATTTTATTCTTCCTATACTTGTTTAGTAAAGTCGAGATATATATATATTTATACCCTTTTCCCAATGAAAAAAGCGAAACAATTTTTTTTTCATCTTCGTCGTTTTAAAAAGTACACGTTATCGGAGCAACTGTGCAAAGTCGAGTGTGTGTGTCAAAAGAAACGAAACCGCGTTTACACAATTATTGCCTTAAAACATACACTTCGTTTTACGTCTAGTTGTCATTTCAAGTAATAATACTTGGCGTCGAAAGCATAGACTGCCGCGTGATGTATATATTTCTTTTTGAAAAAAATATATAAATAACAATCTAACACACTCACACTTTCGCGCTCACTTTCACGTACGCGTTATCCTGTCTCGCGTCTCGCTTAAGCAGGCACATAACGAGAGTATTTAGCCGAATAATAAGACTGTCATCAGTCGAAATAAAAAGATTGTTATCGTCTCTTAAAAAAAAAGAAAGAAAATGGAGTTTGCTCATTCTCGCACCGTAAGTTGAACAAAATGAAATCTAGTAAAACGAAGCAAACATAAAAAATTGGCATATCTCGAAATGTCTCCAGCTGCTTCTTCGTTCCGCTTTTTTTGTTCTTCATTTCTCTTAAAAATAAAAAAAACGAAAGGAAAAAAATCGTCGACAGCAGCAGCTTGATAAAAGTCACGTAACGCACGCTTTTGGAAAGCCACGTTAATAAATATTTATATATATATATATATGTATATATAATATGTAGTACGTGTATGACGTTCCGCGTGAGAAAAAGCTTGCAAGGATATACAACACACGAACGATGGATACATAACGTGAAGGAGGCGACAGAGTAGAAGTAGTAGCGTTGATTTTTTTTTGTTTTGTCCTACGTAGAGGGGAGTAAACGAAAGAAAAAAAAGGCTGGTAAGTTGAGATAAGATGTCTGCTGTTCAATGATCGTTGCTGTCGTTGAGGCGTGGGCGTTTATCCCCTGATTCCGGACTCTCGACTATAGCCAAAGGCGCTGGTGAGCCAGGTGAACTGTCTGATTGTTCCTCGTGAGTTCGCTTGCTGACCCCAACGCCGGCGTCAGGACTCATGTAGTTTCCACTGCAAAATCACATTAAAATTCAATACAAGATGTTTTCGGTGCTTCAATTTAATATGTACAGAATCTTATTTGTTATAGTTATAGGGATCAAGCATAACTATACCTAACGAGTAATTTTGTACAAGTGACATTGCAACCGTATATTTTATATTAAATATTTCATTCACTATTTGCATTCTCTCGAAGAAAAAACGCTTAGTTATTTGCTATCTTAATATTCCCTCGTAATAACCGCTTTTCAATGTTGAAAATATTGAATAATTGATATTTCGTCTTTTAAGAAATACAAATGAACAATAAAACTCATAACATCGCGTGTTACATCCGTGCATTCATGCGTTATTTACGAGATAATTAAGTTACATACCTGTAATTATAACTTGTTTGTACAATAACAGGAGCTGGGCTGTACTGGCCAGCTGGTGATAAAGCATGTTCTTCTGATACGCTGCTAGGTAGCAGATATTTGTCTACAAAGAAAAATAAAGTGGTTAGTTATAAAACGTTACATTTATTTTCTTCATCGGAATCCTATAAGACGATTTTTCTCCTTTTTATAAAAGGTCGTTTTCCGGTATAACTTTTTAATTTTACTACGGTAAAGGCTCGAAATTTAAAATTGAAGCGATAAAAATAGTTTCCGTAAATATATCAATACAATTCTAATAAATACGCCAACAAAAGCATTGGAATCGTCGAATGAAAAAAAAAACAAAAGCAAATCATATAAAACATATGTGATTTAAAAATCAAATTCCGAATTCAAAACAGTATTAATCAACAGCCACTATATATAACAATAACAGTGAATTGTTATTTAACGTCGTTGGTAGATTTTCTTATTGATACATTCAAACAAAAGTCTTTACCATCTCTACTATTGGCATCTAGGTTAACGCCATTAGTAACTACAGTAATCTGCTGCATAAGCCTCGATGGTTTATGCGTAGCTGGTGGAGGTGGAGCATACTGATGCTGTCCAGGTGAACCTGGCGCCGATTGACTATTAAGTTGACCGGCCGGCGATGGCACCGAACTATCTGGATATGACTCGGGGCCTGGTGAGCCTTCGCGACTTAGGCACTCTGGCGTTATCATGCCGCTTATACCAACGTGCGACGGCGAAGCTGGTGCACTTCTACAATTGAAGCAATGCGTTATTAAACATAATTCTTTAGCTTTTAGTTATTTTTATCGATCGGCACGTATTGTTTTTGTACTCTCATTTTTGTAAAGCTCCAATTCTAATGGTAGCTCCGAAACAATGAAAAGTTATCTGCTTGTTTACGTATTGATCCTTTCTGTGATATAACAAGATACAATAATTCTATACATTCGATCGGAACGTCAAGGTAATCGTTATGCAATGATTCAACTCCAGTTTTTCACTATAAAATCACGACCCTACTTTCTATTAACAAAACACAAATTTACGGAAAATAACATTGACTTGAAAAAAAGGTCACGCGACAAGCGAGAAAAATTACGTGTCTAAATTGACGTTTATCTGTCAAGATCATGTTTGTAAATAAACTCATCGCTTTGGTAAGATTGGAATGTTCTTTCAAACACGCAATAGTGACGTAATAATTGAAAAAACTTTCGCCTCGTGCTGTAATCTCGACACGTTTGGAAAATCACACATTTCAAACGATCAAAGTAACGCTTGAAAAGCGTTATTTGCTCGAGTTATTCTCGAACGAATGTCAATGTTTATTTATAGTATCGAAAACAATCTTTTCATAATTCTTTGATCACGAAAATCCAAGCGAAAAATTGTAGTGAAGCTAGAAAAGCTGAACTGGATAAATACGTTGAGCGAGCGTGAAAATCACCGACATCAAACGGCGTATAAAATCAGAGTCGAAGCCTACCTCGAAGACAGTCCGAAAGGTGCTCTAAAGCAAGGCACACCCCTTTGCCGCCTACGCCTGAATGCTTGTTCAATAAGTTTGACTTCGGATTGTGGGTCTATCCTCCAGAAGGAACCTTTGCCTGGTTCTTCTTGACTACGTGGCACCTTGATAAAGTAGCGATTGAGCGACAGGTTATGCCTGATTGAATTTTGCCATCCCTTGTCTGCCGTTCTGTAGTATGGATAATTCTTTGTGATGTACGAATAAATGCCCGACAACGTCAGCTGTTTGTCTTGGGCCGATGCTATCGCTTGTACTATCAGTTGCGCGTACGAGTACGGTGGTTTCGAATCGTCCTTTGGTGGACTATAGTGAGGAGCTCCTGCGTTGCCGTTTGCTGAAAAACAGAGATAAAAATAATAATAATAATTCTTTCGTAAGACGTGATTGAAAGTGTTTGTGGAATCGGACGCGCCGATCGATTTATATTAACCACTGACATTGCTCACGTCCTGTATAGGGCTTTGTTTTTGTTTGGTATCTTCGAGGGCAAATTTAAAAATACGATTTTCTTATTTTTGTATTGAACCTTTTGAATGAGGTCATAAAAATGTCTTTCTTTCGTCGATGATTTCTAAATCTAAAGGAAAACATTTTGTCGACATTTCAGAAAGCATTTTCCATTGGTGCTATTTTTAGTAAACAATGTTCAACTGAAACATTTTTTAAAATCCAAATAATTCAATTGGTGAGTGATTACTTTCATATAAATTTCATTGGTACAATTTTATTTGTAAATATTAGCAAGAAAACAAGTTTATCAAAATGTTCCCTGAAAAAATCGTAATTTTTATGTTTACATTAATATTATTTTACAATAACATTAATCAACCAAGTTACATAGTCAGTTTTTGCCAATAAATTTCAATCAACCGAATGAAATTGACTACTACCAACATAGTCAGAATGACTAATAAAACCAACCAACCACTTAAAAGTCATTACACTTTGTTTATAAGAGTAAATAATTTGAAAAAATCAAACCAATTGCTCTTCTTCATATAATGTATTATCAGTTCCCTCTTATATAACATTCTATTCTAAACAATATTTTGATGCTCTGATGTTTACATAAGCCTCAATCAATAAAACAAACACAAATCCAATCCATCAAGTCCCCCAGAACTATTTTTTTTTCCATCAACTTTACTTCACTAACCTATTTCCAAGGAAGCAAACTCACCACTGGTGCCTCCACCTCCTCCACCTCCTCCTCCCCCAGCTCTATATCGAGCTTCCGTTCCAGGTTCAGGGCTTGGTTGTCTGCTTGAGTTTTGTCCAAGTTCATGCCTTTCCATCGTTGAATTCTGAGGATCATTAGCAACTTGTGCAGCATACACTGCGACCATCTGTAAATCCGCAGATATATTTCTTCTGCTGTGACCAGAACGGTTAGGACTTGCAGGGCAAGAATTAGCAGCACTTATTGTTCCCGTTGGTGAAGGGAACGGACTGCTGTAGCCTGTATCAGGTGGAATATTGATACGCAGAGGTGGCAATGCAGCTCTTTGCTTCGGTGGCGATGCCACTCTCACATTGCTATGCTCCTGTTCATCTACCAATGATTGAAATTCCAGTCTTATGTTTGTACTGGGAAATCTAAACGTGCACCTGCAAAAATTTATCAATTGTCAATGACTTACTTCAAAACAAATCAACTTCTATCATACTATAGTCTATCAGTTATTCAAAGACTGATATCAATACTACCAACAGCCAACTATCTAACCTCAAAACTTTAACGAGAAAAAAAATCAATTAACCATTCAACTGTCTTTATCATTCTGACAGAAAAAAAACAAACAACATCGATTGTTGAATTAAAAAACAAACGAGACGAAAAAAATGCAAGAGGAAAAAACAACTCACGTCTTTGGCAGTTGAAAGCCAGAAGCACCTTTGCGTTGAAATACCCCATCGACAAAGACTCCGTTTTTACCGTTGCAAGACATATAGAAATACGGATGCTCAAAGTGTATCTCAAGATGTTTCCTGGAAATAAAGCTCGAGTGTCCCATGTTAACGTCGACCTCACCCTTACTACTATTTCGTCCGATGATGATACGACGTTGCCGCACCATATATTCAAATTCACGTCCCTCAAGTCTTGCAATAGGTGCACCTTTTGTCTCGAGATTCCACTGCATATTGGATGGACTTGTCGGCGCGGATTTAAGAGCAAGAAGTGCCCATGCGTCGCTCTCTTGTGTCCTCGTGTAGCCGGACATGTTTCGCTCTTTTTCTTTCTCCCCTTCCTCTCCCTTCTCTTTTACTCTCGCTATTATCTACACACACACACAAGACGTATGAAAGCTTGTATGAAAAGCCAGTAACACTCTCCGGCTTTATCCGTTTATCTGTCTTTCGCGCGCGATTCGTGTGTTTACCTACACACAAAATGTACGACGACGACGACGACGACGACGACGACGACGACGATGACGACGACGGCGACGGCAATCAGAAGAGAACGTGGGTGGCTACCACGTGACAGTCTCTCTTCATACACGCAACTTGCGCTGCTTTGCAATCTATCTGTCTCTCTCTCTTTATCAGTCAACTTGTTTATATTCTGTTGTGCTTGCACAGCGCAGCGCAAGAGCACACCACCACCACCACCACCACCACTCGTCAACACTTGCTCTATTATGCTACTAGTGCTGTTTTGAGGTTATGGTTGCTGGTTCTGGTGTTGGTGTTGCTTATGTATCTCGTTCCTCATCATGGTTCTTGTTTTTAATTTCGTAGCTGATATTTCGGTATATATTTACCGACGACGATCGCGTACCACCACCACTACCACGACGACTAGTATTAACAAGAACCTTTGTTACTCCGCGCACCTCAACACCAAAAGGGAGCGGAAGTAGAGGACGTTCGTTCGGGCCACGCGCGCTCTCTTACATATATGACACACAGTCGTTTTCCCGCGTATGTGTGCACATGTACGCGACTATATGATACACCGATCGCCCAAGACGCCACTTATTCTTGTTTTCGTTCGGCGCGGTATTGTATATACTCTGCTGCGCTTCTTCTTTCTCTTTTTTTTCCTCTTCTTTCCGTGACGTCAATCGACCCGATTGGATAGAACGATGCGGCAAAACTTGCGCGCTGCGCGCTCCAACAGAGCTTTGAATTATATTCCTTGATAAGATGGATGTTTACGTTCCACACCTTACGTAACTATTGTGTACATACACAAAATAGAGCGAGAGAGAGAGAGAGAGAGAGAGAGAGAGAGAGAGAGACAGGGATGCGCGCGCGCATGTGGAAGTATGAGAGTTTTGTTTATATCATGGATCGAATTTTGGAAAGCACACGACACGCGGGTCACATTCGCTTGGCATCTCCACACGTGTATGTTTTTTTTCACGAGAAGGAGGTTATTGATTGATATTGATGTGTATAGTATATAGCGTGGCGTGATCGCTAATGGATGTTGTGACGGTTTTAGAAGGTTCATTCATGAATTGGTTATTTCATTGATTCGCCGTGTTGACATTGAACATTTAATTTTTGATTTATCGAATTGAAAAACAAAGTAATCGACAATACGTGATTCATGTTTGTTGTTCTTTTTGTTTTAATCTCAAATAACGTATATGAACATAAAAAATACATTGCACCATACTTTCTTTCAATCGTCCAATTGACAAAGACAAGCAACACCACGATGAATCCAGTGATCCTGTTTAATAGTCGTCGGCAACGGTACGAACATGACAAAATTCGACGAATGTCCAGTTGTAGCTAAAACACCACGTCTCTCGCTTGTTCTATACAACGGCGAATGATAGACGGGTCGATGAACGAAATCAGCTTTAATCCCTGGTCGTAGCCAGATTATCGGCACGGTGTCGAACATTATTTTTGGCGATGATTCGTCTAGCTCTTGAATGTCACGATTCCAACGGGCACCTTCGACGAATAAACCGTAGATGTAGACGCCTTGTTCGGGTGCTTCGATTACTTCGATGGGCTTTTCATAGCTGCCAAATTTATAGAATCGTTAGTTTCAAAAGTCAGCCGGATATTTATACCGTTAAACGACGAGCTGTTAAAAACATAAACAGAGTTTGACGCTATGAAAATTTGCAGTTTTAAGCGAGCCTTTCGGAAGTAGCCAACGAAAAGCTATTGTGACCAGAAATAAATAAAAATCACTTGGAAATATTTTCGTGAAATTCAAACAGCCCGTAACTGTTTTGACTGGGCGTGAGAACGTCCTTTTTCAATGAGACTCGACGAATCTTTTTACTTTTCTCGAAATCATTGCAAACGTCGGACCTTTGTTAATTGGATTTTCGCATTTTACATCAATCTAAATCAAGCTTTAACACCCTTCTCGTGACTACGATTAAAAGCAACAACGTTACAAAAGATAAGCGAACCCAACTAACTTTGTCATTTGGAACTCAAAATCCAGTCGATCGATCGGTATAGTGTGTCTTCTGGCGAAATTCTGCAAGACGCCCGTAAGAAACGACTGCGTGAAAAAGAATCCAGAGATCCAAAACACATTCGGCGCGTCGTTGTCAATCCATTCCTGAAAGAACGCTATTCTCTGTAGTAGATCGTTGATGTAACTATTCAACGGCTTGAGCGTCGGATATGATTTCTTCTTCCACGACTCGGGCACTCGTCCTAAATTCATACTATTGAAAATTTCTTCGAGACTAGCCGACATAACGATTTGGCCTTTCACAGCTCGTTTTAAATTTTTCAAACTGCTCTTGATAACCTCGGTGAGACGATTGCAACGAATGAGTTCTTGACGAAGAACCGTGTTCATACTGTTCTGATAGACTACAGGATATCGCAAGGAAATGACTTCTACGTCGAATTCTTCCTGCGGCATTTTGTCGAGAATTTCGCTTGCCAAGTCGTAAACCATCTGGTCGCTGCTCTTCTCGGCGCCGGTCGCTTGGCCTGTAATGGATTTTTCTTTTGGAAATTATAATCCACAACTGTAGCAACGGTCATTCGATTTCGGCAAAGATGCACAACGAAAAAAACAAAAATATGAAAACTTGGTTACCCAATTGCGACTGAGCAAGCAAAGCTCCATCGAGAAGCATCATAGATTCCTTGTTATCTTTCGCGATATCCGCATTTTGATGTAAACCGAAAGTCTCGGGTGGTTGACTCACTGGCAAGGACTGAATATAACTTATGCATCCGTGATAATCAACATCCTCCGGTAATCGAATAGTCGGCGAGTAAGCGTACTCGTCGCTCGTAACAATTTCCTCGTTCAAATATTTGCCCAATAGCGAGTTCAATAATCGTCGATCCTTGTCGTCGGTAACGCGACCACCGTAATTACACTCGCCAATTAAATAGAGCAGCGCTTCAAACGGCACATCCTCGTAATCGTTTAGAAACATTTGTAGTTGCATCAGACTGATACGCAAGTCCGAATCGTTGAATTCGTAAGGGATGTTCCAGCCGAGAGGACCAAAGTTACGACGCTCTTGGACCACGCCGTGAAAGAGACAAAGCGAAAAGAGAAGTTTGCACCACTCGGTAATTTTAACGCAGCCCTGCAAAATTGACTTTTAGAGTCGCATCTCGAGAAAAGATTAATTCTTTATTCAAACACTCACGTTGAAGAAACTTTTATTGGAGATTGGATCGCTCGTGTAACTCCTTAGCAAATTACTCCTCAGGCCTTTTGGTGGTTCGTTAGTCATTTTCACGCCGTTCTGTAGAATAGATATGGGAAAAGCCTTGAACGGATAACTCGTTAGCCAAAGTCGAAACTTGAGGTGCGTTGAAGCAGGTACGATAATTTCGTCGCAAATACGATCGAGTTCGCGCATCCATGACTCGGCTAAATGGCAATTTTGCAGTACTAGCCATTCACCGGTTTCTAAAGCTTTGTTGATCGCTTCAGTCGCCACCGGACCTTGGCCTTGGCCCAACGAAATTGTTTTCAAACTTTTAGCCGAGATACCCAAGTCGGTGGCAAACTTTAAAAGACCAGCCATTGGATCGGAACCTGCGTTTCAAAACATACCTGTTATGCGTATAATATGCGTCAACGAAATCAACGACGAGTAAAATTGGGTTTGTTTGTCCTAACCTGGAGTTAATATGAAAACCAACGGTGTGACGTTATTCGAGTCGTTGTAAGAATCTCTCAGCTCGAAAGGCGGAGGTTCGACGAAGGTCAGTCCCATCTTACTGATAACGAACACTCGAATAGCAGGCACGAGTTTGTCGGGTCTGAGGCAACGTACGACAACCAATCTTCTCAAACTACCGTCGTCGTCCTCGTGAAAGGGTACCGGCAATGGACTCTCGTCTGGGTTTGGTAGCTCGTAGTATGCTTTCCACTCGGCTATACCGTCGACGAACGCTTCTCTCAAACGATCGAGTTCACATAAGTCACTAGCTCGAGTTATTTCCGACCATGATTTGTCGGACAACCAAGTTGGATCGGGATTTGGATATGGATTGTCGAATGCTACACCGCCCGTCAGAAGAAAAGACCAAAGTTCTTCGTCTAGTTCGCCGGCTCCTCTGAGAATGCCGGCGCACAAAATGAACGAGAATACAAGCTTGTCTTTCTCGAAAAGCGATCTACACACGTTTTTGTAAATCGTCGCGGTGAACATTCCGTTCAACGCGTCTATTCTTCTCTGCAATTGACCGTCTTCTTGTTGTTTGTCGGGGCGTTTCTGCTCGATGGTCATGGTGAATAAACGCATGAACCATGGCAACGAATACTGATACATAGGATCGATATTAGCCAATTCAGAGATACAAAAGAACAAAGTTGACGCGTGAAAGGAAACGGGCTTGTAACCGTTTCTGGCAACGTCGATTTCTATCGACGTCTCAGCCGCAACTTCTTGTTTTGCTCGTATATCCTCCGAAAGAGTCTTCGAGCTCGAGAGTATCTTTATTGCGGTCTCGTCTTCGAGAATATTACCTTCGGAGCTCGACAATACCTCTAAAATTCGATCTTCGACTTCTTTCAGTATTCGTTTGTTATTCGCACTTTCGACAATCAACTGATTCTTTTTCTCTTCCAACACCGGCAATTCTTTCGCTACGACTATGCCGAGTAGTTGATCTTGCAGACCTTGCGGAGTGATCGTGAAATTCAACAGACTTACTTTCACCGCCAATTCGGGCAAATAATGCGGATTTCTAAGGCGCGTGGTAATGTACAAACGAAAATCACGATTGTATTCCAACACGTTCTCGGCGAATTTGATACATAACACTCCACGTTGTACAAAGAGACTTTTCAATAGTACAGGCTCCAAAATCGCATCGATCTCCTCGAGTACGTTCTCCAGCAATACAGGTGTGCCAAATTGCATCGCAGTCTCGATTATACGAGTGTAATTAGAATCGGTGAGTTTGATGATCGCTAGACGATTGTCTTTCTCTAGATTCTTTATCCATTTGTTCGCTTGAGCTTGTGGATCGATCATCAACGGCCAACGTTCGGCTGCTCTTACGATTATACCATTTTCCACGGAGAACTTGTCCGCTGGCAATCCGTTGAGTAACCATGTTCGTACTGCAACAAAAAATGGCAAATCGTAATTAATTCATCGAGCGTACCTTGTGCGATATACGAACCTTGAACTGGATCGCCAAGTGTATCGGCTAAACTAAACGGCGGTGGTGTACATGGTATTTCCGATTGTTGACATGCCACGTGCCATTCTTCTACTAAGGAGTCTCGATAAAGTACCGTGAATGCTCCTAAATACGCGACGATACCCGAAGCTAACAATATATCACCGATAACATTCTCGAGACTCGCGCCAAGTGCGAGTGCCGTATCGCTCCATCGTGTTTTTTCGCCACCAAGACCACCGAGTAATTTTTCCGCCCGCTCGAGTTTCTGTTGACACAGCTCGATTTGATCCTCGAGTTTCTTCTTCTCGCGCATACACTCGGCAAACTCGTCGTTCAGTTGTTGCAGTTTGTCCGTCACTTCCTATACAAGCAATTCATTACGACTCTTTGTGATATCGCGCGACGTCACGTCGATTATACATATATATCCACGACGTGTAAATATACCTGTAGCAAAGCCCTTTTAGCGTTTAAAGTCTCCATCTGCGCAGCTAGTTCGGCTTCAGCTTCGGCAAGCATTGCCTTTTTCGGTGCGACAACTTTGATCACCCGATCGTATACCTCCATCGCGCGAACCCACTTGCAAAGACCTTCGCACGCGGTTGATACTTTCTTGATGACTTCCGGTTGAAAGCTACGGTCGTTCATAAATTTCTCGCGTATTTTTTTCATATTGTTGGGTGGTATGTTATCCTTGTCAAAGTATTTGAGACTCTCGAGGAACTTGATGTCGCCGAGCATACGAACGGACGCTGGCCAATAATCTTCGACCATACCACCCGTTTTTGGATCAGGTACACGGTCGGCTTTTATACCTGTTTTAACAATTTTCCTCGTTTTATACCGTTCGTTTTACAATCGAATTTCGGCATTTCACTACTCACCTTTCAATACGCAAACGGCTTCCATAACCAATCTCACGCCAGTTGGTGGATTTTTCATGCTCTTGACGATCGTGATATCCGCTGGCTTCAACGTATCCAGCGCAGCGAGTGCAGCTTCAAGTGCAGGTGTCGCCTCGGCAAGGTCGGATTCGCAATCGTCTTTGATCGCCTGCGCAGCAGCTGCAGCTTCGTTCGCAAGAGCTTCATCGGCAGCGACTACTTCTTTCTTAGCTTCGACGTTCACGGTATCTTGCTCGATACGTATCATCAATTTGTCACTGAGTTGCGATTGAGCAACGAGCTTTGGCTGTAGAGCTTGCAGCTCTTCCTGCATCACCGATACCTGACCAGCTGCGAAATCCAATTTTTCCAGTCCAACTTCGTAACGATTCTGTTGATTTCTTATCTCGTCGACTTTTTGTCCATGGAATTTGTGTAGACATTTAATCAATTCCAAGTAACTCGTTGGCGTCACGTAGTTCCGTCTCTTTTGCGTTCTCCAAAAGTCTTCGCTCGCTCGAACGACACTCGTGTGGAAGCATTGGCATAAATTCACACATTTCACTTTGTGAGCGTCTTCTATTTCTAAATCTTGCAAAAAACTCTTGGCAACGCGTTCGAGAGCTTCGCTAGGCCAAGAAGTGTACCAGTCGATTGTACAGCAATTGATGAGCGACGGGAACATTCGCAAACGAACGCGAAACGCTTCGCCGATCGGCGACATCGCCAACACAATGTGAATGTTCCTTTTCACGCGCTCGATGAAAATACCGTAGAGTGCCATGGGACTCGTCTCGCCACCTCGGCCTGTACACGAGAAATCCTTCGTCAACGCACGACAAATTGGAAAAATACAAAAATTCACGTTAATAACCTGAACCCGACGACTTGAGCTGTGTTTCTCTGGAGACCTCGGTCATCTTTTCAAGAATCTCAGCCTTCTCTTCGCCACCGTACAAATTCGGTACATCCCCGGTATTCAATAGCATACTCAAATCCTCCAAGAAGCTCTCCTGTTTAATTTGATTGTCGCTCAAGAGAAAGACCGTTGGTTTGCCCTCGCAACCAGCTCTCAATAGCATATTTCTCAAATCATCTCTCCATTCGTTATGACCGTAAGTTCGCGTCATTTCGATAGTCTTGAGTACGTAATCGGCCATACTCGCAGCGAGACGCGCGCACGATGTGCGGCCCGAACCACCAACTCCGACGAGTAACGCGTGGCCATTGTCTTGTTGAAGAACACGAGATACGCGCGACACGTGCTCAATTGCGTAACGGAAAAGGACGAGCGACATTGGTGTTTTCGACAAGCTGTTGTATTCGTCCAGATAGTACTCCATTTTTTCCTATGAAACATAGTCAAACGATAGAATTATAATAAAGAGACGAATGAATTCACTTGACTTCAGCTCACCCTTAAATCCTTGAAATCGGAGATTTCGTCGTAAATCTTTGGATCGGCGTCGGGCTCCATGTAATTGCCAAACAACAAATTACTTATATGGTCGCTGTTGATCTCGTTTTCAGTCTCGCTTAAGAAACTACCGAGTACTTTGTCAATTGGTTGACGTAAATGCTCGTAAGTCGCGCTCTTGACCATTGCGAATAATTTCTCACGATCGTCCGCGTCAACGAGTCGGTCGTAAAAGACACGATAAATCTCGTGAATCCAAAGTCTTATAAGCTTGTCGGGATCCTTGAGTCTTGATGATGGAACGAGTAATATGCCACCGACGACGCGGCTGAAGTCGCGCAAATTGAACATGTAATGACTTTTGCTGGGAATCGGCAGGAAATTCACGATTGTCTTACGATAGACTTCCGTCGTTGCTGTCAATACCATTTTACCTTTGCAAAACGATCAAAGTACCAGATATAAAAACAACTGTTTCATTCAACAAGTTTATTCCGATTATGAAAATATGCCAACCCAATCTCGCGACGTTGCCGTCGAAGCCTTTCGCAAAATGCCAATCCAGAATTGCACCGAAAATCCTACTCATAGTAGTATCGTCGAAGGCATCGATACCAATGATATGTAAATGTCTGGTGAATCTCGATGACAACTTATTGGAGGCACCTCCAGGTGGTAACATGGCGGCGACGAGAAGTATATCGACAAGATGTAACATACTCGTATCTTTGGTGTCGAACCAGTGCCCGTGATCCAACCACTGACGGAGAAGCTCGACTGGTGGTTGGGCACCGTATGTCTCTGGTTGCGGCATACTCAAATCGTCGACAAAGAGAATGCACCTAACGATTAGCAAACAAAAATACATTGAAATATTTCGTCATCTGACTAGCTATTTATTAGTCGTTCTCTAACTTTTTGCCCATAGCAGGCCCGTAAACTCCTTTTCTTCTCCTATCCAATTTGGACATAACAATCTCTTGAGTCTGTGCTGCTGTGGTTCTCGCGCTGAAGTTGACCACGTTTTGGATGAATTTGTTTTTCGGTAAAGTTAGCATGTAGTTCAATACAACGGTCGATTTTCCAGTACCGGTAGGACCAACAAACAACACAGGAATCAAATTATCGAGTAGGAGAGAGAGAAAGTAACGTTGAATTGACATCTCGGTTGTTTGAACTATCAAGTCGCTCATTTTTCCTTGGCTCGGTAACGTCATCTATACAACAAACGATACGTAGACATCGCACGTGCCATTTTTAATAGGGTTTATTACCTGACCTGACGTTTCGATCCACGGTATCCAAGAGTAATTGTTCTTTTTGTCACAAACCCAGTCGAAGATCGTATTGCGATCGGGAAATATCTGTTGTTTGGTCAACTTAAAGCACTTGGGCCTTGGATTATCCTCGTCGTTGCCAATCAGTATTTTACGAAAATAAACATCCATCGTCTGTCTACTATCGCTTATGAGAGTCGAACATATTCCCCAAACTATACTGAAGATTATCGAGCATTGCAGCCAAACGGTGCTCACTTGCGTCTCTTCGTTCAGCATTATCGTCATTAATTTAGTGAACGTCTGAAAATCTCAATGCAACAAATTTCTCAACTTCCAATTGCACAAAAAAAAAAGCCGAGATAAATAAACTATAATCCACCATAAACATATGTAACTCATCCGTATCGACGAAACCACGACACTGTCCCTTAATGAAAGCAAACACCGGTACGAGCAACCATTCGACAAGTTCAGATAACAATTCTACTTGTTCTGCCAGTAATTTTTCTTTAACTTGGTTTTTATACGACTCGAAGAAAGCTCTCCATCCAAGTTGGCTGCTTTCCATGTATATCATTCCACATCTACTGACAGTTGCCGGCGATGCATGCTCTAAATCTCCAGTTTCAAACACCATATTCATACGTTGTGGCATCTGTATGATCTCGCCGGACATCAAACACAATTTTTTGTTGTCGTCGAGCACAGTATTCATATTCTCAATCCATACGGCGTCAATGGGTCCATCGAATATCACCCACTTGCGTTCAGTCGACGACGACGTAGCGAACTCGCGGAACGCACTGGCTAATATGCCATCGCTCCATTCGTGTGAGATTGGATCGAAACAGCCGTACAGTTCGCCGAGTGTCATTGCCTTTGGATTGATAACTCTGTACGCGTGTAAATGAAATAATAAATATCGTTCGATCGCGTTCACGTGAGACGAATGGAACGAAACTAACGCACCTGTAGACCACCCTCCACTCTCTAATGGTAGCTTTCTTCTTTTGCGCCAAATCGGTAAGAGCATCGGCTAATGCTTCGTAAGCCTGTGTCTTGCCGCAAAGAGGATCTCCAACGATCATCAATCCATGCCTCACCAGTATCATCTCGTAAATCTGCACAATTTTACCAACATACCAATCTGTTGCTTGTAAATTCCTCTTGTCAAGATGCTCTTTGATTAGTTCAACAAGCTCGCCTCGATCGGGTGTTGGTAATTGCACACCAGGGAACAAATCGCTGTAAATGCCTTGGAATAACGGTAAATCTTGAGCGAGAAATTTCGGTTCGTTCACGTCTATGATTGCACGTAAGAGTAAAATCGCTTCCTGCTCGTTCACGTATTTTAATTTGAGATTACCAGCTGCCAGAAGAACCGTCTTGACGGCACGCATTCCGTAATCGTAATGACTTTGCGAGCTTGAAAATATGAAAAATATAACGAGAAAAGCCCATTTATATATTATATATATATCAGAAAATGCTTACCTAAGTTGTTCGGAGCAAAGTTTGTAAGTGTGAACGATTTTCTCTGCCAGCGGTCTGGCATCGGTGAATCCATACGAGTAGAGTGTAATCTCGCCAATCATCGCGTAATCGGGTACCATCATGGCACACGTACGGAACAATACCTTCAAGTTGTCAGGTAACTCTTGTCTACCGGCGTATCCGGGATTCATGGTAATAATCACGTTGCACGTAGGATTCAACTTGAGCTCCGTACCTTCGAACATGAACCTTTCCAATTTCAATTGTACGGCCATCTGTACCAACAATTAATCACGAAATTACTCCAAGAATACATTTTGCACTGCTTGTCAAACGTTCACGTACCTGAATTGACAATATCTGTTGAGCGATAACCGATAATACCTCCAGCTCGATTCTGTTGAACTCGTCGAAACAAGCCCAGGCACCAGATTGCGCAAGACCCTTGAAGAATTTTCCCATAGCGGCGTAATCCAAACCCTCGGAACAATTGAACACGACGCATTGTTTAGCAATGGCTTTGGCAAGATCTTTGGCTGTCTCGGTTTTGCCGGTACCAGCCGGACCCTCGGGTGCTCCACCAAGATTAAGTTTTAACGCACCCATGAGCGTTCGATAACAACGATCGGTCAATGGGGTAATCACAAGTCGACTGCTGTTGCCTAAGTACTCGTAACCGTACTCAACGTCCGTGGTGATCATCGATACGGTTACGCTACCTTCCATCCAGTAGTATCTATGCAAATAATCGCGCCGTTCGTCAATATGGTAAAATAGTATTTGTTTAATTTTTGGTTCCCTGTTACCTCAGTTGAGCAATCCAGTTGAAATCCATAACATCCTTAACCTTCCGTTCCACTAATAATTTAACCACGTCTCTCGCGTGTACATCGATAACAATCAGAGCATTCAACGTAATCCTTGCACCAGGTTCTAATTTACCTCTCACCAAAGCTACAGTTTTCTCGATCTGCCCGGAACATTTGTCTAGATAATCCTTAGTTGATGCGTCATCGAATGATTCGCACACCTCACTCGTCCAATGAACTTGACTTGCACAAAGAACAATTTGACCAGGCCACGCGAGTATCCATTCCTCGCGTTTAGCTACGAAATAAGCAATCACACTGTCTTGCGCAATGTCTCGTAAAGAAGTTTTCATAAGTTCTTCCACCTACGGAAATTGGCACTTGTGAAACTTCAATTCGTTAAAATTTTGCTGGTAATTCATACCTGAGCGAGCCATCGTTCGACCATCCCCTTAGCATCAGCCGGATAAATTTTGCCACTAAAAGGTACGTATTCCTCTTCCTCCGAAAACATACCAATGATCTCGTCCACTTTATGAAACCTCAAACTCTTGATACCTTCAAAGCATTTCTTCAAGTGTGGTTGTACTCGTTGGGCATCCTTCGTTTCCGAAAGAATCTCAAGTAGTTCGTCGTTCGACAAAAAGAAGAACCTCGGGAAAAACAACCTCTTCTTCTCCAGATAATCGTTCAATCCTTTCTGAATGTCATCCAGCAACGCATTGCTATCTTTCAACAAATCGAGCATTTCGTGCATTCCCGTCGCATACAATACTCGTGTATCAGACTCGACGAATTCCATAATGTTCCTCCAAATTTTATCGACTTTTCGAAAATTCTTGGCTTCGGTCGGCATTTGCCTCATGATATCTTCACTGCCGAAAATCGGCTCCAGATACATCCATGTAGCTTGACAAGCGAGCCATTGATCAATAATATCCTGCATACTTATCAGTTTATCTTCCCAAGCTTGCATCTCCGACTCGAATGCTTTAACGTAGGGTGAACCACGCATGGTTTGTGCTTTGAGTATATGCTCGTCGAGTAACATTTGTACGTCGTCCAATGCCGCCAAGACGCTGACACCACTTTCGCGATAAGGGCTCAACTCAAACCGAACGTCTTGCCAATCCTGTTGCATTTTTCTCAAAGATGTCTCTAACGAATGCTCTTTCGAAGCCGCACCAGAGATCTCTTCAATCTTAACAACGTGTAACAATAAACCAAGTTCCAACATGTCCGACAAACTACTCTCTGGTTTGATTTTCACTTCGACCCCAGCGGCTTCACCGATTTTCGTCCAATGTCTCGCTTGTAATCCTGGATTACAAATACCTTGGAGAAGCGTTAACAACTGCTTGAACTTGTCGACTTTGCCACGTGCCATCTCGGCTATTCTTCGCGCTGCTGGCAATTCTGCCAAACCACGCGACAATTTGTAGAGACTCTTCCAAAAGAGATCGGTTTGTTCTTTTACTTCCTCGGCATCGAGACCTTGGAACGGACCAAACATCCAATTTTCGTATTTCAGATGGAAATCAAGAACTGTGTGCCATAGTTGATCAAATTGAGAGACACTCGCGGACATCGGTGGAAGTGACAGATAAGGCGAGACTTCGAGATCCAAGAGAGATTCTTCCACGTTGATCTCTTCGGCTTCTCTTTCCAGCTCCCGCATTTCTGCAACACGTTAGTTCATTTTTGTTCACTTATTACGTTACTCAAATGTTTCTCCGACATTCTTGTATTGCACACAGTTACGACAAGTCTGACTTGTCGTCTATTTACGATACTTGTTAGTAATCGTTATATTTTCGTTATAATTATCTTACCATGCGCGATAACTTCAATCTCCTTAGCATTGGTAACCATGTCGTCTATCGTGATGACCGGTGGATCTTTCTTCTTGAAAATCTCGATCTTTGCGTCCAACGCCTCGATCTTACCATCGAACGCTTGCCTTCTATTACGTAATACACCCTCGACGAATTCTTTCCTCATGTTAAGCCTTGTCGTAGCGAGTTCCATCATTGTTTCCATTTCTCTTGGCCAAGTGAACGCTCGACTATTCAGTTGAATGTCATCGTAGGACAAAGCCGCTTGATGTTCCGCGAGAAAAAGTACAAGTTCGGCGCTTTGCGATAATTTTGCGCGCAACATCAACATACTCGAGTCGCGACTGTCGATTAGGTAATTGTATAATTCAACCACGTCACGGGTTACCTCCGGCATACCTGTAAACGTTAAATAATAAATTATCGCCGTAATAGCATTGGAATAGTGACCAACAATTCGTGACGACGTACCGGCGATCCGTTCGGCAATCTCGTCGAAACTCGCGCACACTTCTCGATTATTGGAGCGAACTTGTTCGAGGAAATTGTTACAGATGCTTGAGCGCAGATCGTACAGTATTTGACGTAACAATTCGTTCAACGAACTACAATCGATCTCGATCAGGTTCAATGGGATCTTGTTGCGAAACAAAAAAATCTCTTGTCTCAACTTGTCGTAATCCTTGATTCTCTTTCCGAAATCTTTCAATAACGGCGGTGGATCGATTTCAAAGAACTTCCTCAAACTTTCTTTTGCCGAACCGTCCAACAGATAGTAGTACTCGATGTATCGTTGCAAGTACTGTTGTGGACCCGTCGTACTACCGATTATCGCTTCGAGCGTTTGGACAATCAAATGTTTCACCTGCAAATTTATACGATATAGCATTGACGATGGCGAGGGAACAAACCTAGACTTTGACGCACGTCTTTTTCCCATCGATAGACGGAGAATAAGTATCGATTTTGTTGCACCTCGGGGAACAGTATATTTTCGATGCTTGGAATACGATGAGATACGCGTATTATCACATCGAAACTATTGGATATAGCATTTCGTACTTCGAGAACAGTCGGTTTACACTGCAACTCGCCGTCGATTCGATCCGGCTGGACGTTCAACGACATGAATGGTTTTCTGTCGAATAGAAAACAAAAACCACGCATTATGGTATTGCGTTACAAACATCTGTTTCAAAACACACACCCACCTAAGTATAATGCGTTTACCTGATGAACATGAGATCCCGATAGTCACCATCGAAAGCGTTACCATCGCCGTACAACAGGAAAAAATCTTTCAAATGTTCCAAAGTCTTTAGCACGATAATTCTCAGCTGCTGCGATAAAATTCCATCGATGTGTCGAAAATACTTCTCCACGATACCGGTCGACGCGCCAGGTCGCTTATCGAAAAAGCTCGACCAAGCGTCTTTCAATTCAAGAAATAATTCGGCAACGTCAGCCAGCCATTCTTCGATAAGTTTTTTACGCGACTCCCTGCAAATTCTTTCAATTCTCACGGGAATTTCTAGTGCAGACACGGGAAATTCGCCGAGATCGTTTACAGCGATGATCCTGGTGTGACGATATTTTTCACTCCATAATACGTGAATTTTTCGTACGATCTCGTTCGTTATAAACAGATTGTGTTCCATCATGTGTGTTGCCGTGATTTTCGCTTGATGCCATGGCACTGGTGCACGAATCACGAAAGTTGGCCAAGCGAGATTTGGCACCTCGTGAACTTTCAATAGACGACGTAGAGATGGTTCTAATAGCATATAATCTACGACGAAACGACACAGGTGGCTTTCGTACAAGTTGATTACTTCTTGTTCCAGTTGACGCAACTTCTTACGATAGCTGAAAATTAAAAAATTTTTCGTCAATTTTTCGTCGAATGTCCAGTCGTTTTATGTTTGCCGTTAATCGTTGTGCAAAGTAACGCTTGATTACTCGGGACGTTGACGTAGATTCTCAAAGATCAATTTTTCTACTCTCGTGGTGAGGCGTTTGTCGTATGGCTCAACGGAGAATTGACAGCAAGCTTTGAAATCGTTGATGATTTTGATATCTTCGTCAAAGACTATTTGACTAGCTTGATGGATTTTGAATAACTTCCGGATCTCTTCAAGTTGACTTTCGATGCTTCTTGGTAACTCGGCTTCTCTACTTTGCAAAATCTACGAAAAATGGAGTTGGAGTCTTTTTGTACAGAATCGTTAAATTAATTAATTGATATCGACAACTGTTGAAGGTAGACTAACGCTAAAAAAAAATTACATGAAAATTAACAAAACATCAAGTTGGACAAACAAGTAATTTACTTTCTCCTCGCAGCTGTCACTCGTCATCTCGATCTCCACTTTTCTCCGCTTTTTGAAAATCCTGATCTTCCTCTTCTTCAAATCCATCAAAGAAATGATATTCTTCGGTACCTCCTTCATCTCCTTGTCCCTCTGCTCTTTAATCCTCTGTAATTCTTCGTCGCGTATTTTGATTACATCCGCCGGGGGATATATCAATTTTCCATCGTCACCGAAAAGTTTCCACTTTGTAACCTTTCGTTTGATACGACACGGAACATTATACTTTTTAGCCGTCTCAATTTTATGAAATTCAGCAAATTCCATACAATTAGCTTTGAACGACGGAGGTCCCCAACATTGTCGCTCCATTTTCAATCGATTTATTCACTAATATTAATTCAACTCGGATAGGATTAAGGTTACGATAAAGGTGTTACGCGTGACCTTGCAAGTCCGACAAGTAGCAAGAGGATGCGTTGCTATGGCGACAGAACGAATTGTTGCGAGGAGTATAAACAAGGGGGTAGAAATAAAATATACGTGAATTTATTGGTATACATATATAATTTGTAAAATATATTATATATAAAAAAAACACATTTGTCTAACATTTGGCACAGTTTTGGACATGCAGTCTTATTCAGTCGCATTTTTTAAATTGCATATAATAATCAATAATAATACTAAGAGTAGCTGGTTGACGGTTCGTTCACGTGAGTGCATTCTTGACGGCGGCTCGACTCGCTCGTTTCTAATTCTTCTAGTAGCGTTGAAGCTCGCCGATATCGTGGTAAACCTGCGTAAAACGAGGTATGATCACGCGACATTTATACAATTTTAAAAGATATTTCCGAATGTATCTAATGGGAATGTTCGTGGGCAACTTACGTTTGTTTGTAGCAGTGGCGAAGCTTTTTAATAAAAACTCCTTGTCGCGAGCTTGCCAGACGAGCATCTCTCGTAGGATTCGTACCATTTGTTTCGAAGCCTCAGCTTTTGCTCTCAAATAATATACAGCCAAACTGAAATTAATATTGTAACGTCAAATTTTGTTGTTTTGTCGTCGTATAATAGAATCGCAAAATTTTAACGAATAGACAAATCAAGAAGTTACCATAATGCAAAGAGCAGAGCAATGCCAGTCCCTGGATTAGCAATTTCTCCTAGCACACGCCAAAACTGACTATTCCTATTAACGTTCAAGATCCTCTCGATAACGAATTCCCAAATGTAATCCCATCCGGAGAATGGTCCGCAACTCCTGATATTTACGTAAATGAGTATGTAACTATGTACGACGACGGCACTCATCATCCCAAGAAAAGCCATAGCCAACGAGAGAGTTTGCGTTTGAGCAGCTCGCCAGAATTTCGAGGGTGGCTCGCAGAAATTTAGCAGCTCGCATTTTTTCACGTAAAACGTCAATAGCATTTTCACAAGGATGATTAACGACATCGGTGGACTGAAATAATGTACCAGCCAAAATAAGCTTTGGTTGTACACGAGTATTAGAGTGTTTCTAGCGATGTCAAAGGTTGGAGAGCCAAATCTTCCTTTGATACAAGATGTTGCGCGTAGACCTTGAACGACGAACGAACCGAATACAGAGACGAATAAATCGAGAAGAACGAGGCGATAAATTTCTTGAGATAATCGCGTTGGCCAGCACTCTGATAGAATTCCACGTGTTAACCAAAAAGCGAATAGAGTGGCTACTGCTGTTGCGGCTATTAGGTATACACGGATCAGAGTAATGTACATCGCTGTACGATCTTTCGAGTACTTTTCGTACTTTACCTGACAAATTTAAAGCATCATTAACAACTTTACGATTTTTCAACAATCATGAAGATATTGTCGAAATGAAAATAAATTTGTAACTTACTGCCCAAGACAAGATCGGAGGAATCAAATTAACTATCCCAGTAATAACCAAAGGCACGGTCAACACTGATAAAATATCGCGTTGCTCGGAATAATGTTCATTGAGCAGTAACCACAAAAGTGTACCAGTACCACAGATTATGGTAATCGTAAGTGTCGTCATGGCAATACGCGTAAGGAACGTCCAAATTTTCGTTGACCAAGTTGATGCCACGTACAAGTTCTTGGACTCCCATAACAATTCTTCCAGTTCTCTGTAAAGCGAGGCTGAACGTAAATTAGCTGCCTTGTAAGACGAGATTCCCCAATCCCAGCTACAAAATATTTTTTTTGCGTAACGGTTGTACGCTCCATCCGATGTCTCGATGTAGCATTTTCTGTATGACCTCGCCACCCTAAAACGCAAAATTAGCGTGTTGAAACACACGCGCTATGTGTCAAATAATAAGTATGGTTTGAATTAAAGAATAGAAAGCACACTCACTTAAAAAACAACAAAATAAATACGAAGATATAACAGAAAGCAAATGTCGTAAAATAAGCTGAGGCTATGTCGTATGTCATATTTGAGTCAACTGTTAAGGTATGATTAGCGTAAAAACCATAATATAAAATACTGTTGGTAAAAAAGCCCTGAAATAGCAAATTAAAATACGTAAAATAAAAAGTTGAAAATCCACTCGAAAGTCACTTTGTTGCTCTCTTACATTTCCTAACAATAAATCCCATGAGCTAAAAGTGTTATTGTTCTTGTAGGATTGAATTACTGTTTGTGGCACAGTAATAAATAGAATACTGATGAAACAACTGAATGTATTAATGATGAATAAATATCTCAGAAATTTAAAGTAAGTTGCTATTCCACTTCCAAAATGTCCCTCAATCCTTTTCATAGGATGATACCATAACTCTAATTCAGATCCAACTTGATGAAAAGCTAATTTTATCTGAAAATGTTTTAATATTAACACTGTTAACGTTACAACTGTTCATTGTGAAATATATATTTTTGATAACGTTCTTGCTTTACCTTTGTTAACGACATGCTCCATCTATATCGCAACTTCTTCCAAAATCCAATTGGTTTTTTCTTAGATCTTTGACTCACCGATAATGTTAATTTAGCTTTAACAGATCTTTTCAAAGTCAAGCCTTGTGGCATGTTTCTTATTATATCTAATCGCATTGCTTCCGATAATGGGTCATCTTGCATGAGTTTGTCTTTACGCTCTATGTGGTTGGTGAGCGTCTCTATTTGTTCCTCCATTTCTTCAGGAGATTTTTTAGGTAACCTTAGTGTTGTGTAGGAATAAATTAAATTAGCTGTCTCGCTACTTTCAAAGTCCTCATTGTCAGTATCTAAAAATCAAATTCTGATAAGCAACAGACTGCAAATGGAGTTACACGTGCATCAAGAACCTACCTTTTCCTTTGTTCAGTGAACTTTGCTCGTATTGCACATTGTTATCTAGTTTTTCAGCATTGTTTAAATCAATAAAGTAATCGTCGCTAGTTCCATTCAATTTGCTATTTTGATCGATGGGTGGAGTTACTGGAACGATAAAAATAATGTAAAGTTTCTGTTCGATACGAAAATTTTCAAAATAACTAAAAAATGTAACATCATACCGTTATTCAGTTCCACAATATCTCTAGAGGAATCGCCAAGTCCTCTATTAACCAACTTTGAGCTTGGCATTGTTATTTTTTATTACCACCAATGCGATAAGCTATTTTTCTTATTGTTCTAGGATAAAGGCATATCTATCAATACATGCTGGACGTTATCTAAAGCTGCTATCTACATTGTCTATAAAAATACGTTAATTTTTACAAATAAACAGCACAATAGTTCCGATCTGAAACGTAAATGGAACTTAAATTAAAAATCATCACTTAAGGACAATGAGTAACCACTTCTACACCATTACCAAAAAATGGAACCATTTTAAATACCTTGAGTCAACTTACGTATACATATTTGTATTTTTGACAGTTGTTACTTTCGTCTTCAACAAAAGTAAGACACTAATTGTTAAATAAATAAATAAAAAAAAATAAATAACAATGACAATTGACAGCTCGATTTAATTATTACATTTGGTTTGTCAGCTAGGACATTTCGCACGCGATGACGTTTTAATTTGACGGCGCTGTTGTCGTTTATGGCGGGATATTTCCAAAACGTTCAGTGTCGAATGATTTTAATAAAAAATAACACATCCTTAATAGCACAATAGTTTTTAATGTTTATACAAAAAATTTGCAATGATCTACATTCTTTAATCGCCACGACGCTCTGCACCGTGATTTAAAATTAATATTTAAAAAATACTTATAAAATTGCATACAAAATTGATTATAAACGCATCAGTTACACAAATGGACACCAGCCAACCCACATTCGCCCTAGTAGATTCAAATCCGTTGCTTGATTCAACAAACACTCCACCTATTAGATGAGGAAAGAAAAACATGGAATGAAAGATACGAATTCGTATAAAAAATGAACACGTACGGTTTAATTGAATCGTACCTGTTCCTTTGGCGTAAGAGAATTGTCTCTCATATTTGTTCTAATCAGACTTTCCGGATGACCATCTCCACTGACAATTGATTTGTACTTTAAGAAGTTATCATTTGCGATTCCTGACTTACCATGCTGTATTGCCAGTTCATCTATCATAATGTTCGAAGGCTTGACTCCGTTCAGTTTCCTCTCGATTATAGAAATACGTTCTCGTGGTAACCATCTTACATCTGAAAACATCGATATTAGACATAGACACTCTATCGATCGTTCGCGCAATTTGACTAAACAAAAAATCGCAAAGACATTATTACCTTCGTTCTCCAAGTTTTCCTCCTCCTCCATGGGCTCGCTATCCTCCTCTCTGATCTGTCTTATCTTGTCTCTAGCATACTTGCTCCAATCAATCGGCTCATTAATAAACATATCCAGCAACGCTAAAATTGACGATTTATGTTCTCTTAGAGCAGTAAGTGCATGCGTCATAGTAATACCGAATAAGGCATTTTCATCGAAGGGCTGGAACAATCCTAAAATCTGCGGTGTCAATCTGAACGGGACCAACTCTGGTACGATTTGATCGATCCCCGCGCCGAAAGCAGCACCAAAATCGATACCGTAACACTTTCCAGTTCTAACTTGGATGAGAGTATTTTCCAAGTGTCGATCGCCAACACTCGTGAGCCAGTGAACGACGCACATAGTCGCGTAACTCGTGATAAAGGTTTGCCTCAGCGTGATGAAACATTTAAAGCTCGTGCTGATGCTCATGAAAGTTTGTCGCAAACAATCCCACTCGATGTAGCTAATCAGCTCCTTCATTTTCGTAATAACTTCCGTCGCGTCGTACGCGTGAAGTGCTGTTGCGTAGCCTGATAGGGCGTTATTCGGTTGATTATCGGTTTTTTTGGCACTGGATATCCAGTTCTGATACATCCCTCCAATTTTATCGATCGTTGTCCTACTTGATATAGAGAAATCGATGTATTCTCTCAGTGATCGCGTGTCGTCTACCCACTCGATCAGACCTACCTCCGATGACAATGGTAACACGAAATAAGTATTCAACAACATGTATCTCTGATAACAGTTCGGATCGCTGCAGAATTTCTTATTCGTCATTTTAAATATTTGCTGTAATCTCTGGTCCTGAGTCAAGTCTTCGCCGCACTTTACTAGATATCCATAACTCTTGGCATTACTGCCGATTAAAACGATCTTAATTGGATTGGATTGAGAGTCCATGACGCGAACGTAATTATCGAATCTTGAAATCATCACGTGATTCTTTGGGAATGGTCGCTTACCATCGACGTACTGACCTGGAATTTCAATCTCGAGGCCTTCAAGGGGGGATGCTGCCAAGTACGAACAGTAATCTCTGAGTTTAGCCATGTTCGTTTTCGCGTTATCGATACGACTTTTCATCGAAATGCCAAGTTCGCGAGAAATACCCTGGGCGAGTTTTTTTGCGGTCGCAAAGTCAACGGTTTTTAGGTGTTCTAGTCGTGGTTTAAATTTGTCTAACACCTTATAAATAGGACCACCTCTGGCAGAGCTCTTGAATATACGTCCAATGGCAGTTACATGATCTTGAGATTCTTCAAATATCTGGAAAAAATATTACAAGGTATGAATTCAACGAATAATGAAAATTTAAACGGAAAAAAACTCGATCAACCTTTAGCAAACGTCGACTCAAATAAAGCTCTGGCTGGCACAATTTATGCATAGCCTCAAAAAACAGTTTCATCCTTGGATTAGCAAACAAACGATCGTAAATGCTCTTCAACTGTGACTTTAACTGCCCATCTGGACATCTCTCGTAACTCTGCTTGAAACTATACATAATCGCATTAGGATAAACCTTAGCAAGACTTACAATGATCGGTGCTACCAACATGCCAAGGGGTTTGCCAAGACATGCCATAATCTGCGCTTGCCAAGAAAGGAACAACCAACACGGCACCAACTTGATTCCTGTCTTAAAGAGTTGCCTTGCCCGGTCGTTGTTGCAATAAAATTGATGCTTCAACAAACACGGAAAGTAATCGACAGCTCGCATCGAGCCAAGCCTCATAGCCGTCAGAGTCGACTCGATAAAACCCTCCACCGCAAACCTTTCATCGTTAATAAGATTGTAACAGTACTGGCTGTAATTGGCATAGCTGTCGCCGGTAATACGAGTACTCTTAATCATTTCATGAACGTAATTTTTCAAACTACGGCACACGTCTTCCCTTCTTTGTACGTTTAATTCTACTTTGATGAACGCGGAACTCAAAATCATTTCCAACATCGCGGGATACTTATTTATGTCAGCTCTCAACGAATTCATCATTTCGTACAGGTGGTATCTGGAGTCGTTTCTCGTATGATCGATCTTTCGTAGTTTGTCAGCGATTTGCCAAGAACCCAGATAGTATTTATATTTCTGTTGTATGTCGGGCGAGGTTTTCGCGCACAAGTATCTGTACTTGGCTACGGTTAACATGTAGTTCTTTTGTAGTATTTTAAAACTATTGGATTTGTAGAAATTTTCGAAAAGAGATTGAAGGACGAAAATGTGCCTCTTTGCGACGACGGCGTTTCGCGCATATATCGCCACGTCGCTCATTCTTATTCGCTGACATATACCCGTCCGTATCAGATCGTTCAGTAAGCTGTAAAAATTGTATAAAATAATTGAACGTATATGTGAAAAAATTTTCATGAAATAACCATCGAAAACTCACGGGACGTTATTCTCGACACTCTGAGCCTTCACGTGCAACATTTGCGTAATCACCAACCTGTACGACACGATTTTATTCCAGGTCAATATATCTTGCCCCATCTGGGGTGCATTTGCACCCCATTCCTTCATCAATGCTTTCGGGGCAATATCGAAATCCATATTCTTTATTATCTGATCGTACGCGTAGATATTGTAAAGTAATCTCAACTTGACAGTGTTTTTGTCGTCAAATGTTATCCATCGTGTTTTCAACTGATCGATAGCGAGATTGAGCGCGTGTCTTACAACGATTTGTGAAGCGTTACTACCGACGTACACCATACACCTCTCTTGTGGAAAGTCATCTTTCAGATTACCCAGCCATTCATCGAGATCGTTGAGAAACGCATAGTTCGACAAATTTCGATTGCCCGTGAAATCGTCGATTGCCATGTAAAGATGCGACTCGATGATTTTCGGCAGTAAGAAATCCCTCCTTTCGTGATTCAGCACGTCAATGTCGGCCAATTTACTGGCGATGTGACACCAAGAGCCTAAGTTCTCGAGACACTCTATTGCACCTTCCAAACAATATTGAGTTTCCGCGGGCGGTCCATGCCTTTCGGCCATCTCGTAAACTTCCACGGCATTGGCCCAATCGCCAGCCGCCTGGGCTAGGGCTGCTTCTCGTAGTTTATCGGAGAATATATTAGGACGACTGAAGACTCCACTGACCATGTCGTGCGACTCGATCGCTCTGTAAAAGTTTGCTAGTTCTGCCCAAATTTCGCGCTCGCAATTGTCATTGTAGTGCAGCCGTATTTGCTTCGATGGCTTCGGGCCCATTTCGCTGTCTTCTTTCGCAATTAATCGTTGCTCTAACAACAGAATCCCAAGCCAATTTTCACCTTGGGCGTGACAATTCCTCGCGGCTGTAACAACATCGATCGACATCAGCAATTCTCGACAAGACAACATTGCTTCTAAGAGTATCGTTTTGACGTCTTCGCTCGTCGTAAACGTCAGTTTCGTCACTGCACTCAATAATCGACTCTTTCTCGTTTCATCCTCGTCGCAGTATCCTCTCTTGATCAATGACTTTAGCATTTCGACAGCTAGCTGTCTGCAGCACTGTTGATCTTTCATGACCATTTGCTGCAATACATTGACAAAGCTCTCTTGACTGATCTCGACGTCTGGCAACTCGCCAATTCTGTACGATCTGCTTAGTTTGAATTTGTTTCGACACTCGCTCCACAACTTGTCGTGATAACTTTCTTGGCTTAGCTCCTCGTTGAAATTTCGCTTCGATAGTTTTCCCATCGAGGGTTCGGACATCGTCTCGGCGATCTTGTCGGGCATGAGCGGTTGCCAGTAAGCGCCTGGTCCGAATAGCGAGTTGCACGACGGAATGATCTTATTATGTTGCAACGTTTGGCTTTCCCATGCTAGCGATGTCAAGAATAGCGGCATGACGGAAACGATGTTCTGTCGTTGCCAAGGTACTACCAGGTCGTACTCGTGAAATACGGCTTGATCGTTGAGTGGGCGGAACATTGGTTGTTTGCTTTCCGAACAACTCTTTGTCAATTCTAACATCGTCAAGCACAGAAATCTGGTGAAATTTACGCCCGTCTCGTACAAACCGAGCACTTCAAATAAGCGATCTAGACATGTTCCAGGCAATTGGGTATTCCAATAATTTAACAATTCATCGCGTAGCTCTTCCGAAGATTCAACAGATAAAGCGCGTATCAAAGGTTTCGAACAGTTGACAGAGATGAGGAACCGGTAAGCTTTGCGACGATTTTCCAAAATGCAACAGTGTACGTCACTGTAATACGGACTCGAAACTATTTCGATGTATGGCTTTAACTTTTTTGCAGGCAATAGCGGCACGAGTCTCGGTAGTAAATCGAGAATCGGTCCTTCGCAACATAGCACGCGGTCCACCAGCAAAGACTTGAAATCCAATAAAAACAATTCGTTGGTTAAGGCTTTTGTATTCAGATGTTCCAGTCTCTGACCGAACAATTCGATGCAAAGTATCTTGGTCGAGTCGCTCAACTGACGACATTTATTAGCGAATCTGAACAATGTTCCGCATGCTTCTTCGGATTGCCAACCGCGGTGCAAGGCGCAGACACATTTGACGCAACGCTCGGCACTGTTTGTACTCATTCGACTGAGTATCTCATCGAGTTTCGCGATGATCCGGCGCTCCTCGTCGGGATTAACAGGGTTGAGTTTGCATAACCAACCAAGGACCTCAAATTCCGCTATCAAATCAGACTCGTTCTTTTCCGTGAAAATCTGTTCAAGATTTTCGATAATATTATTACGTAGCTTCCAAGCTTCGTCCGTAATGGCGAAATCTTTGGCAGCTGAGCTTTTCAAGACAACGAGCGAGATTTTGGCGGCGCGCCCCGATTTCACGGTTTCATTGCGGGGCCACGATACGGTATCGCACCAAAGTGCCCAAAGGGACTCCAGGAGTTCGATGTTGTGATTAGTAACAACTTCTTGCCTCTCTGACGCACGTGCGATGAGCATTTGAATCAATAACTTCGCTGTCTGCTTCTGTTGACAATCCCTTGGTCGGATTCCCGATTCTATAAGGATAGTCAATGTATCTCTTATGATGTAATTCATGTTCTTAGTCGTCAAGAAGTCCGCTATCGTGCTGATTAAGATGCCGAAATAATACTCCAAAAATGGGAGAAAAGCTTGCTTGGCGTTGCCCAAGATTCTCAAAAGAAACAATCTAGCGTTGTTATTGCGCGTGCAGAACCCATTTTTAAACAATATTATAAAATCCGGCAACCCCTCGGCGTTTTTCACTTTCATAGAGAAGTCTTCGTACATGCGCACTAGCAAACCAACCAGCATGGGCATACACTCGTGCTCGTTCAACAAGTCGTTTTCGAAACTCAATCCCAACAGCTGATCAGTCTTGGGCTGCACGAGAACACTCCTGTCGTTGAGATCGTACGCGTGTACGTCCTCGAGCAACGACAACGATGATGTTTGAGGCGTCAATTTGCTATTGTAATTGGACTGATTCGTTCTACGCTTGATCGAACAACGAATGTTGAGATATTTCTTGCGTTCTTTGTGGATACTCGATGAACTTTCGTGAAATACGTAGTCCGCGTCTGGGACGATTCTTTCCCAGAGTATTTGATTCTTAGAATGGTCCTCGGCAAAGATGAACTTGTAATACTTTTCATCCTTTTTCAAGCTCATCAAGGCAATGCAGCAAGTGAGCGCGGCACACTGAAGCAGTCGGTGTGCGTTAGTTTGACGCACTTCGAGCGCATGACGAACAATTATTAAATGGATAGACTGTTTGTCGATATTTAGAACGGGTAGGTCGAATCGACTGAATATTGTCTCGAACATATTGAACATACCGATTTTCAAGGCTGACAATTTACTAATCTCGTTGGAACTTTCACCGGCGAATTTTTGGGACAAAGCGAGTAACATAGATTTGTGTTGATAATGATAAAATATGTTGATGATGCCCAAGCTAGCACACTCGATCGAAGGTATTAAGAAATCACGGAGAATATCCAGGCGATCGTTATTCGATGGCAGATCCTTGAAGACTTTATAAGCTAGATTAATGGATTTGAAGCCGATCTCATCGCTAACGCTGGCAAAATACGGAGTCAGATAGTCGCGAGTATCGCCCATGAAGATATACTTGAGGATTCCAACGGAGAATTTCATTAAAGCTTCAAAAATCGTTAGATTTTTCGTGGCGATAAGTCCCTTGAAGAGGATTTGAAGAGACATGGTTGTTTGGTATTTTAGTTTGTCGTCGGAATTAAGTGCTTCGATTAACGACGCGGTGTTTGAATGGCGAAGATTACGCAAGATTACGGATGTTTGACGATTGACTTCTTGGTTTTCCCCTACAAGGCATACAAGAAAGTTCCGTAAAATCGCGTTTTTCCTGTTCAAATGGTTCGTTTCTGTCAATCGTTCAATGATCCACCTGTACAACGAGGTATCCTTTATCGCCTCGTATGGTTTATCTTTCAGAGTCACGACAACGCTATAGATATTCATAAACCACTCTTCCCTCGACGGTTTATTATCGATCAATCGATGGAGACGATCAAACCGCTTGATTATCTCGTCGAATATAACTTCGCTTTCGGGCGTTTTTAACGAAAAACGGAGAATCTCTTCGATGATGATCAATGATTTGTCTGGACAACTGTCAAGATAGTCGTCGATGTACGCGAGAGCGCCGACGGAATTTTTGACGAGGCATTCCATTATTTGTGTCCTGAATACTTCCAAGAAATAATCACCATGCTCGACGGTCTGGCCTTCTGGACGTTCGAGTAACTTCGTACACATCAGTTGGCTGATTAATATTCTCAATACGCTGTCCTGTAACATGGAATCGCAATTGGTTATCGCGTGTTTACGTATGTACGTGTACCTACATACATGTTGGCGTTGATTTTTACCGAGCAATCGTAGAGCAAGAATTCAAGTATGTACGTAAGATAATTTCTGAGATTATCGTCGATCTTTTTGAAAGCGCGTACATACAGCGCCTCATTTTTCAATGCAGCGAAAAGTTCCTTTAATCTTTCCGATACCCACGACTCGTCAATAACTATCTAAAAAAACGTATTTATCGAATCGCTCACTCTGGTAAACATTGAAAGGTAGAGAATGTTGAAAGTAAAATACCTCGTCTCTAAAATTGATAAAGTTGCATTTTTGCAATATTTGTAAACCCAGTATAAAATCCACGAGTATGAACGTATCTTTATCCGGATCGATTAAGCCTGCGAAATCCGTGAATTGCGTTAAATTCTCCTTTGCATTGATAAGTATCACCGATATACAGTTAGGTCCTTTCTCGTGTTCAAGTATCCTTTTTAACACGGTATTAAGCTCGTTATGTATATTGTCCTTAACTCTCTTAGCCGTCAAGCCTACGGTATGTGGAGTCAGAGTGACGCAAGATAGTAACGCAAAGAAATCCTCGCAATAGACGGGATACATCGGATTGCTGTCCTAAAACAGGACGATATAAAATGCTGCGGTTTTATCTGAAATCATTGGAATTAAGCAAATGTGCATTATTTTACGGTTAAGTGTGTAACGATTGCTCCAAATTCTATTATTTTCAAGATGATGTTGCTTAACACGCATAAAAACTCTTCGTCCGTAGAAAGATCATCTCCACTGGTAATGTTTATGATGTATTTTTCAAAGCACCTTGAGAATGTAACTGCCTTTTTGTGCCTCAGCCAAAATGTAAAAAAATCCTCGTGATGAAGAATTCGAACGCGCAGTATCCAATTGTAAAATTGCAAGGTTCTCAAAAACATGCTCCCATTCGGTATATCAAATTTATTTTTCAAATTGTTCAAGGCAATGTCGTGGACGACGCGTAAAAGGGCATCTTGCATATTTAGTGGATCCGGAAGCAGTAAAAACAAAGTGTTGAAAATTCTCATGCGTTCGGCTCGACATCTGTCTTTGGGAGAGTAACACTCGTTGAACAGCCAAAGCATCAATCCCTTCAATGTGGGTTCTTTGAAACAGGCAGGTGTCAGTCTACGGGAATTTACTACAGAGAACATATCCGATTTAGATCCGATATTTATCGATATACTGTCGATAGCATTAGTGATTTCAATGCCATAGCAATGATCCAAGTTTTTGACAAACAGATAGAAAATTTGAAACCAATAGATATTTACAATGTCACTATGTTCGTCAAGAAGATACCAGTGAATGTAATTGAAGGCAATAACGGCACCTCGATTATTCCTAATGGACGGATAAGATGCTAGATTGATAATCCTGAGAAGAATATTCCTGACGTTTGAAATTTTTTCCAGATCTCTCTCGGTCGATTGTTTAATCGACCACTGCACGAACTCCTTCAAGTATACACCACAGTAATCTTTCAAAGACGAATTGAACTCTTCCGATAGACCTTCGAACAGGCAGTCTAAAAATATCTGCATCGCTTTAGAGCGTTTCATCGATTCCGAACTCAAGAGATGCGTTATTTGAAGACCCAAAGGGTGATACATGTTGCGTATCACGTCATTGGGATCACAGCTAAGATTAAGAATCGAGTTGCAAAGATTTCGGTCGAAACGCTCGTCCATTAATTTCTTACCGATGATAATGGTAATAAGGGAATGCAAACATTCGCAGGCAACCAGTCTCGTTGTATGATCACCACTTGTAACTAGATCCTTGACTTTCAACATTAATTTGTCGTAGTTGATGTTCAAACGACAGTCGGAGAACAGAAGCTCGCACTGTACCAAATTTTTTCTGTTCCACGTTGCATTGGTAATGATGTTTTTTTGATGTACGTAATCGGTGAGGATTTTTGACTTCAATGAACCGTAAAACATAAGGATTTTCTTCTGAAAGCTGTCGAGGTTTTCTCCGAATAAGCTTTGTTCACTGTTAAGATACGGTTCCAGACAAAATATCAGTTGTAGGAAGAATATGTCTGGGAACTTAATGATGGGAAGTTTTTTCCAATATTCCAAAGTTTCCAATGCTTCGATCGCTAAAGGGAGATTCGACAGGCCGATTTGAAATGCAATTCGAAAGATCACCGTAAATTCCTTCATTAAACGCGAGACGATCTCGACTGGGACATTGAAGGTCATTTCAATGCAGGCTATTTGTAGTTCACCGAAGTAGCTGGGAATACACTTGCTGACGTCTCTTATGTAGTTAAGAATTATCCCGCGAGTAGGTACGGTGAAGAATCCAAAGAAATTGTCGAGTACCTCGGGTTTCTTGAGCATCATTTCGAAAAATTTGTAAAATCCAGAAATCAGTGGATGTTTGCGTGAATGTTCGATGACAAAAATGAAAAGTCTCTCTGACCAAATCCGATACAGCATGACACTTGTGCGATCGAAAACCTCGACGTACAGATCAATGAGATTGATGAAGAATCGATAATCGTCTTCGTTTACGGCTTTCTTGGAAAGCAAAGGATTGGAGAAACACAAGTTGATTTCGGTCTTCAAGTTTAAATTCAACCTATTTGTAAAATCCATGAGAGTCTGTACAAAGTACTCGAATATTACTATAAACATTTCATCGTCATCTTCGAAAAGAGACGTCCATAGTGGCAGATAATCTTTGTAGGTACAGATTTTTTTATCCGGCTCAAGTTCTTGCTGAAGCTCCGCGTCGATTGAAACAGCGTGTGAGCAAGACAATAGTATACCGCCGTGAACTAGAATAAATTTTATAATTTTCAAATGAGAATACTGTTCTAATGAGAATAAAAGTACTTACATATAGATGTGTAGTATTGAGCCTGCCAAGTTACATGCAATTTACTGATATTAACAAAAATGTTTTTTATTACTTGTACGGTATAATCTTGAAATGAAGCTGTATAGAAAGGAAAATGTTTGATCAAGTGTACACTGAGCTCTATTACGAAATTCATTTGGTGCTTTGCAGGGTGTGGCATGAAAACAAATATTTTTGTCAAAGCTTCTAAGTAATCTGTAATTGTTTCTAAATCTTCGTCTGTATCCTCCCTATATAAAACAAGATCATTAATACAGATTTTAAAAACAATTTAAACATTTATTTTTACTCTTACTGTTTATTGCTAGGCCAAGCTCTGATGGTTATCCTTTGAAATATATCAAACATTTTATTCGGTGAAAATTTTGAAAAAGCAGGTGCAAACTCTCCAAGCCCATAAATAATCAAGCGCTTTCTTTTTTTTGATAAATTATTATTTTCAAAATTTTTGATGAAAAAGTCCTCGAAAATCTGAAAATAAGGCGATATTAGCAAATGCTCGTGCTCTGTGAATATTCTATATACTATACTCACCACAAATATGTCTTTGTCAGCTTTTTCCATTATATGCAAGGCAATAGTTTGGTAAAAAGTTCTCACTGAATTACAAGCTATCTCATCATCGTTATTTTCAATTATATTGTCAAACAATGTCCGCCATACATGATAATCTCTAATAATACACGATGAAAAATATTCCATCTCACTACTAAATATGTACAGTACTAGATTTCTAAACATTTTCGTAGTATTTGAAGATTTGAAATACTCTAGAATATACAAATAAAGCTTCTCAAAGAACTTTCCTTCATTAACAGTACCAATGAATGGTGTGAAATTCTCAAACATATCTGATAGGCATTCCAAATAGATTTTTAAATCTTCGGATGGTTTTGAATTTGATTCAATTGTTTGAAACTGAAATCATTTTGCATATTAAATTTCTGATAAAGATTGTTATTGTTAAATAATTCATCATTACTTGATTTTCCAAGTCTCTAAGTATTTGCATAAAAATTCCATCAGCGAATTTCCTTATCATTGGAAGGGTATGACAGTACTTGGCAGTTGCACCAATCAATATGTAAAAAACACATCCGTCTGTAAATGTAAAATATATAATTACATAAAATATTAACAAAAAATTTTAATAATTGACGTGAAGAGAAAGTACCTTTGGCATCATACTTCTTTAAGTAAGATTCATTATAATGAGTGATAATATTATTTAAATTCAGCTCATACTGGTTGAATAGTTCTATCAACTTTTTGTATGTATCAGCTGCTGTTTTTCGAAGGTGAAACCAACCGATAGATGTGACACATAGGTAACACAAATCCTAATATCATTGGACAAATTGTGAATAACTTTAAAGATATTGACACTGTAGAAAATTAATAAAATCTACCCTCGTTTCGTAGATATAAGGTTCGTAGAATTCCCTGAAAAATTCCATAATCCATTGCAGCAAGGTAAAAGCTTCTTTGACTGCTCCATTAAATGGTGATACTTTGTGTAATGGTATTTTAGATTTGATAAATGCCAATATTCCTTTGTCTACTTCAAATATGATGCTTAATGCTTTTTCTATAACATTGATTATTAAGTTTTAATCTAGATCATACAGCCTTCACTATTAAACAATAGTATCTTACCTTTCCCATTTTTCGGTACATTTTTCATATAATTACTTCCATTTTTCAAAACTGTGACTATTGAATGAGCTTCTGTAGTTTGTGTGCTTCTTTGGAAAATATCCATAAAATTAATAACAGATTCCATTTTGTACGTACATTTAATGGCCAAACGTAAAGGTGTTCTAACTTAATTTACCATACACAAACATATATTTTACACTGTTTTCACATATTTACAATTAAGCAAACTAAGAACGTTAAGCAAATACCGGTCACAACATGCTCAGCTTGATCAAGGTCAAGGATGAGAAAATGTTTGTATACAGAGTAAAGCAAAGCTAGGTTGAACCAGCACAGACCAATCAGTTATTCGGTAATGGATTAAACGGAATACTGACGTAGCTCATTGGTCAAACTTTACAGCGCGATTTTCATGAAATCAAAAATTAATTGTCATGAAGTTACTTATCAAATGTTTGAGATCGAAATAAAAAACAATTGTATTCAAGTATTATAAAGTTAATTTATTACCATTGCTTAACATTGTACGTGAACTTGATGAAAATGTATATTTCCATCCATCACTTATTATAGCTAATATAGTTAGATTTTGGAGATCTCCATATTCGCAGTGATCATTTACGTTATATATATATATTCAAAATCTTGCAATAATCGTGATACAAGTAGCGTTTCCATTAATCGATACAACAGTAATACAAAATAATCAAAAATTAGCTTGTTTTTGATACGTATAAAATTTACCAACATGGTATTCATTTCATTCAAAAATGGAATTATCGACGAGAAAGTCTTTTTATGCTCAATTTCAGTCGTTACAATTCAATCAGTAAATATTTCCAATAAACGTGAGAAAAATAACAAGATGGTAAACCATTGATAATATAACTGGTAGTGTACAAATATGATACAAATGATTTATATAAATTATATATCGATACGATTACATCTGAGAATTGATCTCAGCAGAGTAATATAGTTGCAGCAGTTTTATCTATACACACAGCAGTAGATAATGGATTATATATTTCCATAATAGCAAGAGTAGCCATCAGTCAATCAATACTTTGAACATTCATTTCTCAATGATCCTGAAATATAACAAATATGTTATCAATAAATCATAACAAAAATTTAATTATTATAGAGGTTTGATGAAAGTGTCATACCATAACAAATAAGTACTCATCAAAAGCACATCACCACATACTATAATCGGAATCCTCGTGATCAAAAGCAAGGAAGAACCCAACGATAGTTGAGTATACCACAACATTGCCTGCTAATGTCAAGTAGCATGCTCCCCATTTAATCTTAAAGATATAAACAAAATATTCAGTTGTACAACAATTTTAATTTATTATCTTTTTTTCATAGTTATATGTATACTTACTGCTGGATTGTCCATTGGAGATCTTGCTAAAACTATAGGTAAAGCAAACGATGAAATTACAAAACCCATTGTAATGAATATTGCCAATTCCGTATAGGGATTAGTTGATCCTCCATCTTCTGAATAACGTCTTGCGATGAGAGTTGGGATTGGTGACAAAATATAAAATAACACTACAAAGAAAGGCCACCATACTCTGCAAATTACCCAAAATATAGATGGTTAACTTTAAATAATAACTTACATCATCTTACTTTTAATAAGAATAATAAATTCACTCACTTGTGAGTTGGCAATGCACAGCCTAAAATGACAAATGTCATACCAATTGAACCAGCAAAAGCCAAAGTGACCAGCCTGTGATTAAAATTTGAAAATTATTACAATCATCTCTATGGTACAATCAATAGAGTGAAATTACAATGTAAATACTTACGCTATATGTTCCAATCATTGTAGATGAACAGCAATATTAGAAAAAGATAAACAATTATTATAAATTTCTTTTTACTTGAATTAAGAAATGTAAATAATAATCAAGGTGTATCCTACAGTAAAAATAAACATATTTTTCTTTCACAGAGATTTACGTTTTAGTAATAACATTCATATTTTGAATAATTTATTTCTTTAGATTTTTGTGCAACATTAAAGAGATCTGAGAAATTATTATTAACTTCACTCAAATAGGTTAACTTCAATTATTACGAGGTGGCAAATAACGCTTCAGACTTCATTGTGTGTTTACACATTCCTAAGTAAGCTTGTGAAAAATGTTGTCTCACGCGAAGATGACTCATATATAACAAAGACTCGAGCGAATCTATCGAAAATCATGGCATAATGTGTTTTGCCGATATTAAACAAATCTAATTACTAACACTTGCTTTAACAATTGCAAAAATAACCTTTAATTCCGGCCATTGCTAAGTTAAGTTTGTTATTGTTGAACAATTAACTTCGCTTTTAACGTCAGTTTTCCACTGTGGCACCTATGTCCGTAGGATGGCTCTGATCTTGGAAAATTATCTATAAACAAATAAACTCGTTGCTTTAACGCATCACTGATCTATTAAAATCCGTGTTTTTCAATAAAAAATAATCCTTAAGGCGAACTTACACGAAACAAAATTCTGCAGGCAGTCAGTTGTCAGGTGACACCGCTGACGATACTATAGCTTAGTAGACTTTCTCGTTTCTACACCAATTTTGTCCAACTTTTATCTTTATTATTATTATTATTATTATTATTATTCGAGATAGAAATAAAATATAATTAAATAATCCAGTGGTAATAATAATCACAATAATTACGTTGTGAATAAAATTACATAATGAAAAGATAAATATCCAAATAGCAAAGTCGTTACTTGTGAACTGCCCGAATGATTACAATTTGTGACTGCAAGCGGTGGCGTTGCGAAGCTTCATTCGGTGTATGTGTCGCTTGGGGACTGGAGAAAGAAAAAGACAGACGCGGTCTCAGCATTGCATTTAGCACATCGACGGTCTTTAAGCAAGCTACGTTAAATCATTTTTTCTCTGTGAGTGAATTCAACGCAAAACAACCATGGGTGATCCAAAAAGGTAAACTACGTTTTTACTCGTATAATTAAGTCGTTGACAAAAAAGTTCGATAGAAAATTCTTGTACGAATGAAGATATAGAAATAGCGCAAAGGACAACGTTTCGTTAGACGGAAGGCTGCTGCTGTCCACCATTCAATTTCACATTGTCATCATGTCGACGAAATTATAATCATCAGCAGCAGTGCCGGCGCCGCTGTTCAAATATTCAGGCTTTTTATTTATTGTCATTCTTATATTGAATTGTTTAATGATTTTGTCAGGCGATACTCAAAGCATTTGTTTCCTCAGTTCTTATAAGTGGACATTCGTCATAAAGGGCAACGCTCCGTCAGCGTTTTGTCGGCAAATGGCCGTGGCAACGGTATCGTGACAAAGGATTTACTTCACCCGGAATTATACTATCAATGATGATTTGTTTTGTTTAGAATTGACTTCCTTTATTTATTCATTTATTAATTCTCTCACTATTATTTGATTACGTTCAATTCGTCAAACTTTATCGCGTGATTCCTCGCAGAAATCCTTTAAAATTCATCGCAATCTTTAATTAAACTTTCAATAGCTTTATTAATAGAACAACGTTTAGCTGTATCGACGTTTAATTTATGAAATTGCAAACTGTTTTTTTCATCTAATTAGTGGCACATTTTTTTCGATGTTTTCAGTGATTACTTAGCTACTGCTATTCTTCGTAAAAAGGACAAGCCAAACAGGCTTCTCGTAGATGAAGCCAAGAATGACGACAACTCAGTTGTTGCCTTATCTCAAGCTAAGATGGACGAGTTGCAGCTGTTCCGTGGTGATACAGTACTATTAAAAGGAAAGCGCCGCAAGGAGACAGTATGCATTGTTCTATCAGATCCAAATTGTACAGATGAAAAGATTATGATGAACAGAGTTGTTAGGAATAATTTGAGAGTACGCTTGAGCGATGTTGTGTCAGTGCAATCCTGTCCAGATATTAAGTATGGCAAGCGTATTCATGTATTGCCCATTGATGATACCGTTGAAGGTTTAACAGGGTAAATAATTGACATTCTCATTATATCTTTCATACATTGTAGAATCTAATTATTTGTATACTATTTTAGAAATCTCTTTGAAGTTTATCTGAAACCTTACTTCCTTGAAGCTTATCGTCCTATCCACAAGGATGATACTTTTGTTGTACGTGGTGGTATGAGAGCCGTGGAGTTCAAAGTCGTTGAAACAGATCCAGGACCATATTGCATTGTATCACCTGAAACCGTTATTCACTGTGAAGGTGATCCTGTCAAGAGAGAGGTAACATTGCATTCCCGTGTGATCATCGTCTCATCAGGTGAAATGTATGCTAACACGTTTTCTAATTCAGGAAGAGGAAGAAGCGTTGAACGCTGTCGGTTATGACGATATTGGTGGAGTACGCAAGCAATTGGCCCAAATTAAAGAGATGGTAGAGTTACCATTGCGCCACCCATCCCTCTTCAAAGCTATTGGTGTCAAGCCACCACGTGGTATCCTTCTTTATGGACCTCCTGGTACAGGAAAAACTTTGATCGCAAGAGCTGTTGCCAACGAAACGGGAGCTTTCTTTTTCCTTATTAACGGCCCTGAAATCATGAGCAAACTCGCTGGTGAGTCTGAGAGCAATTTACGTAAAGCCTTTGAGGAAGCAGAGAAAAATTCACCTGCTATTATCTTCATTGATGAGCTTGATGCGATTGCACCAAAAAGAGAGAAGGTAAGACCATACAATTCATTAATAAATTTATAAAAAACATACGACTCTTGATAATCCATGTTAAACTAACGAGTTTGTCTTGCTTTTTCACAGACACACGGCGAAGTCGAAAGACGCATCGTTTCACAATTGCTGACATTGATGGACGGTATGAAGCAGAGCTCTCACGTAATCGTTATGGCTGCGACAAATCGTCCCAACAGCATAGACGGTGCTCTTAGACGTTTTGGTCGTTTTGATAGAGAAATTGACATTGGCATTCCCGATGCAACTGGTCGTCTGGAAATTTTACGCATTCATACTAAAAATATGAAGTTGGCCGATGACGTTGATTTAGAACAAGTAAGTATTCAAACTTTCTCGTGAAAGTGGTATGTCCATTAGGATGAAGGTTAACGGTAACGGTTATTTCACAGATTGCTAATGAGACTCATGGTCATGTTGGTGCTGACTTAGCGTCATTGTGTTCGGAAGCAGCTCTGCAGCAAATTCGTGAAAAGATGGATCTGATTGATCTCGAAGATGATCAGATTGACGCCGAGGTTTTATCTTCTTTGGCTGTATCGATGGAGAACTTCAAATATGCCATGGGCAAGAGCAGTCCTAGTGCACTGCGTGAAACGGTCGTTGAAGTTCCTACTGTCACTTGGGAGGATATTGGAGGACTCCAAAACGTCAAGAACGAACTTCAAGAGTTGGTGCAGGTAAGACAAGTATAACATAGATCACGAATAAAACGTGGTGTATAATTCGACGTATAATTTCAACATTATGATATTAAAACGAGTAATTGTTTGCCCAGTACCCAGTGGAGCACCCAGACAAATTCCTGAAATTTGGCATGCAACCATCTCGTGGTGTGCTGTTCTATGGGCCACCAGGTTGTGGTAAGACACTGTTAGCCAAAGCTATCGCTAACGAGTGCCAGGCAAACTTCATCTCCGTGAAAGGTCCCGAACTATTGACCATGTGGTTCGGTGAATCCGAGGCTAACGTACGTGATGTCTTTGACAAGGCGAGATCGGCGGCTCCTTGTGTCCTCTTCTTCGACGAACTTGATTCCATTGCCAAGTCCCGTGGTGGTAGCGTCGGTGATGCTGGTGGTGCTGCCGACAGAGTTATTAATCAGATTTTGACGGAAATGGACGGTATGGGCGCTAAGAAAAATGTCTTCATCATTGGAGCTACCAACAGGCCTGACATCATCGATCCTGCTATTCTTCGTCCTGGGCGTTTAGATCAGCTTATCTATATTCCATTGCCTGATGAGAAGTCCAGGGAGTCCATCTTCAAAGCCAACCTCCGCAAATCTCCCGTAGCGAAGGTTTGTAGGCTTTCACTTTTGTAATTGTTCCTCGTTCAATGGCAATTCAAGTACAGTACATTACGCTTGTTTTTGTAAATCAAATAATGCCCGGCTTTTGAGTATTTAAAATAAATCTCCCGTAGCGAAGGTTTGTACGCTTTCACTTTTGTCATTGTTCCTCGTTCAATGGCAATTGAAGTACAGTGCATTAGGCGTGTTTTTGTGAATCACATAATGCCCGGCTTTTGAATATATCTTATTCGTATCAACATTTTTTTTAGGACGTCGATTTGGTGTATATAGCCAAGGTAACGCACGGATTTTCGGGAGCTGATATCACCGAAATTTGCCAGCGCGCCTGCAAATTAGCCATCAGACAGTGCATTGAATCGGAAAAGCGCAGAGAAAAGGAACGAGCTAGTAACCCTGGTTCGTCCATGGATGTAAGTATATTATTGAACGTGTAATCTTAAAGCGAGAGAATAGATGGCTTTAATAATTGTGAATTACGCGACAATTTAGACCGATGAGGACGATCCAGTTCCCGAGATCACTCGTGCTCACTTCGAGGAAGCGATGAGGTTCGCTCGAAGATCGGTATCAGATAACGATATTCGCAAGTATGAAATGTTTGCTCAAACCCTTCAGCAGTCGCGAGGATTCGGCACGAACTTCAGGTACGTGTAATTGATCGAATCTATTAAAAATGTGCAAGTGGGTCGTGTGAGTAACGATTGTTGTTATTTTTAACGCAGATTCCCACAAAACGCACCGGGTGGAGGTCAAGATGCAACGCAAGGAGATCAGCCCTTCCAAGATGATGGCGATGACGATCTCTACAGTTAAGACTTATGATTACTTTTTCATCTTATTTGTAATTTCGTTTGCAGTGAAGATTACGACAAAAGGGCCTGTCCAATAGCATGATGTACGACATGTGTACACTTGCGCCGTAATTTATAAATGATTTATATAATCTTTATGAATAAAAACAAAATGATAGTTCGATTTTATATGAAGTATATGTGTTGTGTGTATTGTATAACGGCAAGACTGTTAAATAAATTTCAATTTTCACATTATTCTTTTGATAATTCGTCAAACATGACAAACTTATTTCTATTATTGTATGAGTGGTTTTTGTTTTATTGGTGCTCGATCAAGAATTTTCACCGTAATAATTGTGATTATATAGCACTAGAATCCATACCATAGCTTTAGTATCAGGATTCATAAAAATAAATAAGCTCAGTAGCATTCCTTCTGAGTATTAGCCAAAATCCATTTGTCCTCGTAAAGAGTTTTTAAATTGGCTTCGTACAAGAAGTGCCACTGACGATTCAATAACTTTTAAAACTTTCTATGATATTGTAAGAATAAAAAAATTGCTGCCTTGAGTTTTACGAACTTATTCGACGATAGACCCTTTTGCTCAGCAAATCTCAGCTTCACTGTAATGAATACTTGTTGTCGGTGCATCCTCGTCTTTGTGAGAGCCACCAACTTGATTTTTAAATAAATATTTAAATAAAGTCGTGATTACAACCAATCACTGCATTACGTTATTTCTTTCACCTTCATATGGCACATCGAACATTCAAGAAATTTACGAAAAAGGTCGATGCAAAATCATTTTTAACAATACATACATTTGTTATATTCAAAGAATACTATAATTTTTTTATTTGTCTTTACTTTTGATCGTATTTATTTCCGTATTTATTTATTGTGATAAATAATCCAATACCCTTAGAGTTTTGAGCATGTAATGTCAGTTTTGTTCGTAAAAAGATTTCTTTTGAAATCGACATCTTAAGCATTAGTAAATGTTTACCGGTTTTACTGACGAAACGGGAGTTACAAGGAGTACCTGAGCAAAACAAACCTCAAATCAGTCTATCAAAAATAATCGCAAGGAAATTTAGGTAACCAACAATGAAAAGTCGTGACGTGGGTTTTTTGTATTATTATTATTATCATTATTATTATTATTATTTGTCACATATATCCATAAGAAATTTGACATCAATCTTACTTGAAATACATTGTCGTATATTGATGTTTCGTCATTTTTATCTATTTTCACTGCTTTTGAATTTGTCCGAAACGTATGTACAATCGTCATATAAAAATAACGCTACCAAAAAGAGTAAAAAAAATTAATTGTCACAAAAAGAAGAAAATGAATTGTCACAATAGAATGAGAAATAGCCGCTAATAGTCGATCATTCGCTTGGTAGAGAAAGAGAAATAATGTATTTACAAGATAACATATGCGACGAGAATAAAAGCAAATGCGACTAGCGTGCACTTGATAAGTTACTTTTGTCTTTTATTTATTTATATACACTCGTGTGTTGTCCGGAAAATTCGCTTATTATTATAAAATATTCAGTCGGTGAGTTCCCCTTGGTAGAAAATTGAGCAGTTCTGGCCGCTTTTGTAACTGTTGCCTAGTTGTTTTCAGTATGGTATGCCCAGAATCGACTCTTTTTCTGGCGAATTTAACGAACGTCAAATAAGATATAATTTTGAATCGAGAAACTAAAAAATTATTCAATACTTTAGTCGTGTTTTCTTAAAAATTGTAATTGCCAATAAAACTCACTAAACGATCATTTTTATGAAAAGTAACAATTAATAGTTAATAAATTATTATTTATAATATTACAAATGTTCTTACAAATGTTGAATACTTAACAATTTTGAAAATATGAGTAGAGATTTTAATAACTAGAATCCTAGAAACTGAATAAGAGAATTAACATATCAAATTTAATTTGACTAATAGAATTTCAGTACTGTATTTAATTGTGTAAAATTTTACTCAAATTGTAGTAGCTATGAAAAATCACAGTAGCTGTTTTTAAATATCATGCACCATATCCTGACTGTTCTCTTGATCCCACCTCCCTCGCCCCATCCTAGACTTTCTCACTCACTTCCTGACTTTATACATAGATCAGATTCCTCTCGTTACATTTCTATTACTTTTTTTAAATCCTGGGTTCCGTCACCGAGCTTTTCACGTTTTCTAACTTTCTATAATCATTGAAAAACGTTTGCCAGAATTTCAGCATTATCCGCCTAATAAACCGTCGCTAGTCGGCAGGGGGCAGAATCTGGCAACAGATATGCTGTATTTTCTGGCCAATTATTGCTCGATTTTACAGCAGGGGAGCCATCGGTGGAAACTCCTCTTCGTCGTCCAATCTCAAGATGTCACTAGGTTGTGGTGGAGCCTCCGTAGCAGCTAGTAATTCCTGGCACTTCTCTGATTCTATTACAGATATCGATATTTTGTTAGAACGATGTCTTTGATAATGGTTTTATGAACGTGAAGAAAGTCAATGAAAACACCAATAAATACGTGTTTGACTTTTTGTTTGAGTGCTTTTTTTTATGCAATATAAGAGAAAACAAAATATGGGGTGCACGACACAATGTGGATGGGATGAGGATTCGAGGATTTCAATCGCGTTCGACGAGGAATAACGAGCAAATGTATCATTTTGCTTTCAAATATTTCCGATGACAAAGATGCCAGAAAAATTGTTAAACAAAATATAGAATTGTACGTGACATGCCGGACAACGTATCAAATTATTTACAGGCAAAACTCAATAAAGAAAGATACAAGATAATATAATGATAATGATGAATGGTGCCATAAATGCAGAGTTGCTCGTATCCAAAATGACGAATTTTAAAATATCAATCGATAAATTAATAATGCGTTCAAACAATACACCATTTTTGCTGTTACAAGCTCTTATTTATTAATGGAACGGCAGTTAACGATCGAAAATAGATTGTCAGTCATATTCGTGAATCAGAAGAAAAATACAAGTAAGAGACGCACGACTACTGTGGATATGAAAGACGTGCTTTAGTCTTATACAGTAAACGTGCATGCAACGTTAAAAAAAACAAATATAAACAATAATAGTTCAGTAGATCAAATTGTTTGTTCAATTCTGCCACAAATTATTGGTATTTCCATAAAACATCATTGAACCTCGATCGATAAATCGTGTATAAACTTTATCATTGTTAATATATCGTGAATCAAAAAAAAATAAGAAGCCTGTGCAACACAATAAGCGGCAAATAAGAAAAAAACGTTAGTAATGCGTTTCGACTATATAAGTCTCAAGAGCGTCTCATCGAGCAAGACACAAAACTATATAATCAAGCATGACGAAAAAAAAAATTACATGTATACAGCGAGCGTGAGAGAGAAAGAGAGTATAGGGCAATATACCAGTACCTGACATGACGTCGGGCGAGCGGCCGCGCAACGCACCCGCGTAGCTATTTATGCAGGCTGAGATTGTGTGCGTGTGTCGAGGTTGGGAGGGGCAGGAGATTGTTTTGTTTTATCGTTTTTTTTGTGGTTTTGGTTTGGTTTTTTTTTCAGTTTTCAAAAAAGAAACAAAAAAATCACAATGTCAGAGAAAGTGTCAAGAGGGACACGAGGAGTAATGAAATAAAAAGAGAAAAAATTTTTGTTTAGCTCAATATTTAAATTTGAGCTTCTTTTTTTCGGCAAATATTTAATTAATTGCTTTCGTGGAAATTGTCATTGCTTTTTTTAATTGATAAATATTTTTTCGTTTTTAATCGTGGGTCAATCAGTTTTGTTTAAATAATACGTTGTACAATTTCGAAACAATCAATTAAAAACGATTGACTAGCACGATAATGTAAAATTTTGATTTTAATCTGCAAAACTAATTATCCACTATGCTAAGCTCTTGAAAGACAAACGGTAAAAAGATCATCGTTAAAGACAAAGAACCGCAGCTAGACGAGAAGTTACGCATTGTTCATTGAAAAGAAAAGTATCGACGAATTATTTATTTCGATCGATCGTGTAATAGTACTTGTAATGAAATCGTAAAAAAAACAATGTTTTCCTACGAGAAGCGTCAAAAAACAAGAAATTTTTCCTTTCAAGCACATCTGGTATAGTAGAAAAAAAAATATTATTCGGATCTACTTCCTACAACGTAAATAATACAAATCAAGATCCTTTTGTCGTTTTTATCGCGTGTCATTGACGGTAATTTACGAAAAAATTTCTTGCCGGAAAAAAAAGATAAATTTCGTTAATATCGCAATAATGATAACAATATAATAGAGAAATACGATATATTGCGATATTCACGAAGAAATTAATTAGCGAATGTCAATCATCGTAAAAAGGAAGAAAAAACAAAAGCGATAAAAAAAAAAGGAATCAAGCAATGAAAGGCTTCTAATGCGTTCGTTATTCCAGCACAAACACACACGTGCATACACGCACGCGAGCAAGAGTATTACAACTTATAAGTATGTAAATATAATTATAATATACTAATAAAACTAGAATTAAAGATAAGCGTATACACGTAATAGAAGTAGTGTAAATCCCAATAAAAAAATAAGTGAAAACAAAGGAAGTAAAACTCGATAAACATCGCATGCACGCATGCATCGAGTTATTGTTTTCTGTTTATCGTTATTACAACACACAGCGTGTATGTGTCCTGTGAGTGTTTGGCATGCTATACAGGAAGAGCAAACGGCTATAATAATTGTCACCGGCTCTCTCGCTGCTTGGAAATATGCGTCAAATTAAAAACGAACCCTTCGGTATTCAAAAAGAGTCCGTTTATATCTTTCGCATAATTGAAGCATTTTAGCCTGCCATTTTTTGTCTTTCCTTACATGTAATATCGCTATCGTTAAGTAAAGAAACATAGAAAGAAATAGAAAGAGATAGAGATAGAGATAGAGATAGAGTGAGAGAGAGAGAGACAGAGAGAGAGAGAGAGAGAGAGAGAGAGAGACAGACAGAGAGAGACAGAGACAGAGACAGAGAGAGAGAGAGAGAGAGAGAGAGAGAGAAAGAGACAAAGATAGTTGTCATGCTATCACAAAGATCTATCGACCTAATATTACCTGTAGTCTGCGTTAGTACGGGAATTGACGCATCACCATCTCCACCAGGAGCACTGTCTCCATCAGCTGCTGGCGACGCGGTGTCACCATCAACTTCATCGGTTTTTCCATCGAGCCTGATTTAATACACATGATTAATATAGGCTTTCATTTTGATTAATTATTGCTAAATTATTTATTTCCAAAAGTAGTAAACGAGTCAAAAACGTAAACGAAAGTAAAATAACCGACCCTCTCTGTTTTTTCTTTTTATTCATCTTTACCGTTTGGCATTTAACATATTCTTCAAAATTTTCAAACCTATGCTGCTTGTAGAGTGCGCAATCGCCACCCTCTTCCGTGTTCAAGTTATAGACGTAAAGGTAACCTTCTGGGCTTGCAACCAGCAACCTCAACTCTTTTTGTATTCTGCAAGATAACGTTCAAACAATGAGATACTGTATTCGATAAATCAACACGTCGATCGGTAAATACTTACACTGCAATGCCACAAACATTTTTTAGCCCTTGAACAGGTAAATGGATACTTGAGAAAGCTCGTCCTTGGGTAAACACGTCGGTTACCTGCGACGGTAGATAAGTGGCTGATGCTGACACTGCTTTTGATATAAGATCCATCCAACCTTGTGGCTCGTCTAATGCTTGGTCTGGTCTGTGTGAATACAAATGTTTTCGTCAAAGATGTTGCGTGAAAAATGTGAATTTTATTTTTATTTAAATCCGACACTCTTACAATTCCTTCGGCTCCTCCAATTTGAACACATGGACAGTTTCGGTGTTGCTTGAGCTACACAAAAACGCAGAGTCCACACTAAATGCTAGGCTATTAATAGATACACAGCGTTTAACTCCTCTACGGAATTCATAAAGCTTTGATCCATCATTAACCTGCAGACACATCGAATTAATAATAAATTATAATTCTGTTGAATACGTATTATACGTGAAATTTGACAAGGTTGCTTACCGAAAAAACTCTGATAACGGTACCCTTTTCGGAAGCAGTTGCAATTCTAGTACCATTATCGTTGAAAGCAAGAGCAGCTAAGGGACTGTCGTGAGCAGGAATCATTATCTTGGCTTGCTATAATGTCAAAATCGCACTTATTAATAACGACTGTGCGCATTTAACGTTAGTATCAATAAAGTTGCAAACATACAAGATTAGTGGCGTCGAATATCTGAACCTCACCGGTGGTGTTAGACCCTGGGTAAGCTATATAACAGGGCACCTCTTCGGACTGATTAGAAAGTACGCAGAGCCCAGTTAAATTGGGTGGTGTATCGCGTATGGTATGCAATACTTTCATATCTTTTATGTTATGGATATACATTGACTCCTCCAAACATACTACTAATCTCTGTAAACAATAACAATAAAATAAGTCAATCTCCATTTTCATGTTAACAAAATAATGGTTGATAAGGATAGATGTTTACTTACATTTCGATTAAGTTTCACACCTAATATAGTATTGGAATAGCTATAGTTGCAGATCTCGGTGCCCTTTCTAAAGTGGCAAACCTTTAGTTTTCGGGGTGATATTGAGCTGACAACAGCAACAAGGCTGCTGTTGAACAGCCTCTCGACGATGTACACGCTCTCGGTATCTACGGCAAAAACAAACAACGCTCGCAACGCAATTCGAAAAACAAACGGATTAGTAAAGAATGGCATAATTACTATTTTCATAGATCTTTTCGAGAAAATCAATATGGTTGAGAGAGAAAATCCTGAAACAGGACTTATCTCCTACGGTCAACGAGCTAAAAAAGGAGAAAATCATAAATTATAGTGAAAGTTGAGAAATAAAAGTACAAGCGTATAACGTATGTCAAATGAGTTGCGCAACGTCCGAAGTAGTTGTAAAAAAAACAAAATAAGCAAAATAAGATGCAGAACCATTGTCCAACTAACGTGCTATCTTGATTAAAATTGACGTAATACATTTGCTTCTGAGGCTCTTCATCTGCTTGATTCGTGAGGTTCATGAGTCCTGATATACTGTATTTAAGGCCTTGCGTCAAAAGATCCACACTTAACGTGAGGTTTTGCATATAAAAAACAAAATGAGCCTACAACAAACGACAAGGCCTCAAACTTCACTTATAACAGAGAACACAAAACACACAGCCTATATCAATAAAACACTGAATTTTCACTTTTACACTGTTGTATGTTTACGTGTTTTATATTATTTGTTTTATAACGCGATTGCGAGGTCTTCCCTTAGTCGTGTTACAGTCGCTTATTCCATATTGAACGAGAGTGAGAAAGAGAGAGAACAGCTGACGTTCCTAATAACAAAGAGAAAGAGCGATGCGCAGTTGCTGGGCCAAACAGTAGCAGGCAACGAACCAAGAGAGAACGAGAGAGACAGAGAAACAGAGAGAAAGAGGGAGACAGAGAATCAGAGAGAAAGAGAGAGAGAGAGAAAGAGAGGGAGATAGAGAATACGTTTAAATGCGTATATGTATACACGATGACTGGTTCAGACAGAGTTCTATTCCGTAGTGTCTCTTCCCTAGGAGCAAGAGGAGAGTATGAGTACGAGCAAAAGATAGGAGCGGGGAAATACTACGCGATTATAGCGACATCATACGGGCGTTGCCAAGGTAACCGCATCGCAAACTCTCAAATATGTATACACAAAAACTTTAATTTATAAAGAATGACGGACATGTGCATTGTTGTTCCTTTTTCGCGATTATAATGGTGAGTTTGCTGTTTTTTATCGTTATTGTTCTTTTGGAATCTTTTGGAATTTTTTATATTTCCGCTACGTCGATGGATGATTCGTGCGAAAACAAATGATTTTTCAACAATATGACGTAACGTACAATAAGCGATATCGTTTAGTCACACGTAATATCTTGAAGAACGTGACGTCGTGCTAATTTTTCGAAATTTTTCGATTTGAACGATATTTTATATTTTTCTCTCGTACGCTTGCGATAATTAATTGCAAAAGCACATTTGTATTTTATGGTTCGTTTCGTTGCGTACAAATTCAAATCTATCCTGCTTAGCGATGTAATGTGGACGATAAATAAGTCCGAGAAAAAAAAAACTTCAAGTACAAGAGAAAGCAATGGAACTGAAGGTTGAAACGAGACGGAAAAGTTTGGGTCCCCTCACTTTTAGTTCGAACGTTGCGAACCACGTAAAACCCAGCTGTGACCCAACCTCCCGTTGAGTTTTTTTCTCAAACTTATCCGCGTTAACTTGGCGTTATATCTTACGCTCTTGCAATGCTCTTTCTCTCTCTCTCTCTCTCTCCCTCTCATTCTCTATCGAAAAAAAATATCGCTTCGAAAGATACAATTAAAAATGAAAATAAAGGAGCTAAGAACGGTAATAAATGACGGGTAGAAATGTACAAGCTATCGCGAACACTTGTATCTTTAAGCAAATTTCTCGTGCGTGACTAGGCTTTTCTGTTTTCCTAATAAGAGGGGGAAAACGCGACGAACGGCAAGGGATTATCTTGCGGAGATAGAGACCGCCCGTAGGTACGTAAGTTGTTTTGGAATTTTCCAGCTGTTAGCCGGGTGTATACTCAGCTTGTGTATTTGTCTTTTCTAGCCATCGTGTCACGTTTAACGTTACCCTTGAAAAATAAAATTCATTTCCAACTTCTTAAAAGCACTATTTTAAGGTAGTTTAGAGTTGCGAGTCAACTGTATTTTTACACAGAATTTTCTTGTTACGTATCAGTGTTAAAAACGATCGATTTGACCTAAAACACGTGTATTTCTCTCTACAGATTCTCTCGCGAGCAAAGCCAGCATCCGGCGACGGTATACGTCGCTCGGCCAACTCACGTCGAGATATCCCAACGTTCGATACGTTTCTAGCACGTCGTGACTATACTGGTGCGTTAACGTTACTCGAATTTAACGAAGCAACGAGTGTCGCAGCCGACGGTCAATTATGGATCGCTTATTGCTCGTTTCATTTGGGCGATTACAAAAAAGCTGCAAAGATCTACGAGAATTTAGGCGTCAACAACGAGCACTTGAAAGATTTAAATACTTACGTAGCTTGTTGCTACTTCTATTTAGGAATGTATCCCGAAGCTGCGAAAATGTTAACCGATTCACCGGAAAGTCCACTCAAGACGAGATTGTCGTTGCATTTGGCGTACAAACTCGCGGATAAGGTAGGCAAGCGCGTGTAAAACGAACGAATAGGTATGCGAACGATGTATACACGAGAGATTTGCAGGGTCAATCGAAAGAGTACGAGGACAAACTGCACGACACCGTGGAAGATCAATTGTGTCTCGCATCGGTACATTACTTGCGAGCTCACTATCAAGAGGCTATCGACATCTACAAGAAAGTACTACTCGATAATCGTGATTATCTCGCGTTAAACGTCTACGTCGCTTTGTGTTATTACAAACTCGACTATTACGACGTAGCGCAAGACGTTCTGCAAGTCTATCTGTCGAAATATCCCGAGAGCGCGACTGCTATCAATTTGAAAGCTTGCAATCACTTTAGATACTACAAGAGCACAGTTGAAATCGCCGAGATGAAGCAACTTATCGATAAGGTCTTTAACAATACTCATTACGGTAACGATATTATTCAACATAACGCCGTGGTGAGTTTGTTTATCCTCAAATTAACGACGTTTCACGCGCATCTGTTTGCTCTGCTTGTACGACGCGTGATTTTTAAGGTTTTTAGAAACGGCGAAGGTGCGCTACAAATTCTACCGAATCTCGTGGACGTTATACCCGAGGCACGATTGAACTTGGTGATTTATTATCTGAGGCAAAACGAAGTGCAAGAATGCTTCGAGTTGATCAAGGATTTGGAACCGAGTGTACCGCAAGAGTACATTCTCAAGGGGATCGTTAACGCCGTTGTCGGACAGGAAAAACACTCGGTAAGCGTCGATCGAGAAATTCGTACATCAGGAAACAATCGATTTTTTTTTACATCCTCTAGCAAGAATACGTAAAAGTAGCTCAACACTATTTCCAACTCGTTGGTACATCGGCGTCGGAATGCGACACGATACCAGGACGACAATGCATGGCGTCGTTTTATTTTCTCGTGAGACAATTCAAGGACGTGTTGGTTTACTTAAATTCCATCAAGACGTATTTCTCGAACGTGGATTGTTTCAATTTCAATTACGCGCAAGCGCAAGTTGCGACGGGACATTTCAAGGAAGCCGAGGAAGCTTTTTTGGCGATAAGAAGTGAAAGATATCGAGCTGATTTCGCTTACGTCAGTTTACTCTCTTATTCCTGTGAGTATTGTTGTCGCGTTGTTGGTCGATTGTGTTTAAACGTGCATGCATAATCGACCGCGAAACGACCAATTGACGTGTTTGTTTATGTATTTTTATTTGAACGTTACTCTCTTATCGGATATTTAGTTCAATGGATACGATAAGATACGTATGTGTATTTCTATCTATCGTACAAAATATTTAGTTAAAAGTCGTTGTCCGTTAATCGATTGTGGGTAGAGATTGTTTTATAAGTACGTATACATCGATACCATACGACAACTTGGCAAAGCACACTTGTGTAATCATTTCGTATTTCTAATTGCACAGACATCATGAATAAAAAAAGTCAATTAGCTTGGGAGCTCTACCTAAAAATGGAACCCTCTCCAGACTCGTTTAATCTACTGCAACTAATCGCGAACGCGTGCTACACTATCGGCGATTTCTGGTACGCGGCCAAAGCTTTTGACATGCTGGAACGACTTGATCCATCACCCGAACATTGGGAGGGTAAACGTGGTGCTTGTTGTGGTACATTTCAATATATCGTCGCCGATAAACTACCCAAGTACGTTACAACTTTTGTTTATTGCATCTTTGTCTTTACAAGTCGGATGAGTTAAAATAGTATTGTTTTGGATTGTCAAACGATTATAATGTTTGCAGGGAACTTTTGCCGGAAGTCGTCAAGATACTGAAGAACACGGTGAACTCGCAAGTAGATCAGATCATAAGAGTTATGAAGAAGTGGGGCAAAGATAATCGTGTAGGTTGTTGAACGACAATTTTAATTTGATAACGCTCGTTTGATTGATTTTACGTATTGAGTATCATAATACCTGATTAAATAACAGCGTTTACTTATATAACATGGTAAATTGATGTGAAACATGGAATCATGCGGCTGTCTGGATGATCGAGTGCTGTCGTTTCGTTTTATCTGGTCGTTATTTGAATGTGTTTGTTTGCGTATTTTATTGATTCTAGTTCAATTATCACAAAAAATACGTCTTCGTTTCTAGATTGTTATAGTGCAATCGCTTCGCAACGTGTTTAGGTTATTAACTATGTGCGAGTGTAACTTAAATAAAATTTGTATCAGCATTAAACTTACGATCGATTGATCGATTTTTAACCGTCATTTCTGAAAGATAGGTTTTTCTTGTACAATAAAACAGTCGATCACTTTGTACAAAATAGATTTATATTTTTATTGTGATGATACATCAATTTACGTCATAATAATAATGTTATCGTAATAATCGTAATAATAATCATAATAGCAATAATAGTAATGTAATAATAATTACAAGACACAAGTAAAACGGTGTCAATTTTTATCAATAATCGATCCATTTTACGCGTATTTTGAAAAAACTTCATCGCTAACGACAATTGACCGTTAGAATGTATTGCATACAATTGTGGTTTTTTTCTTTGTGCGGCAGTGACACTTCAATAAAAAAAAATCAATAATCTACTGAGCAACTGTCGTTGGAACGGAACAATAATCGCAAAACGAAACGAAACAAACAAAAATCGGGCGTAAAAGAAAACATAATAAGAACGAAACAGAACGCTACAAGGCAATAAAATTTGTTCGCAAGTTATACCTATTATCGAGAGAACGTTTAATTCATGCGCTAATTATTCCCTTACTTACTTTGAAAGTTTCTTTTATCTCAATCTAGTCTATTTGGATTGGATTACCATTCGTATATTTGAGTCAGAGAGTAATTGTTTGAGTGAATTAACTTCGTCCATTAGAAATTCTCATTAAATTAGACGCGGATAGTCAAGAGCGCAAAAAAACAACGTCGCTCTTGCTTATCTTTTTTTTTTTTATTAATCTAAGAAAAGAAAAGGAATATAACTTACTTCCACTTATGTATTTAATATACAATTTATCGCATCGTAATTCCCACGCGTCTACGCATTTGCACACACTTAAATCATCCGCATTATCCATTGCATTAGAAAACCGTCGCTGTACACATTCGAATTCATTCGTTCAGCTAACTGTATTCGTGAAAAATCCCATAGAGAATATCGATAAATAGCTATTTTGAAGAATCGTAGAACGTTTAAATGCAGTTATACCATGACCATCCGACTTACTATGTTAAAATCAAAAACTTCGTTTATCGAATCAGTTCTTGGTTTTTCATTATTTTAAAATATGAATTAATTATATTGTGCTCGATATAATCAGCCTTGGATAAAATTTCACGCGTTACGTAGCATATTTTTGGCAATGAAAGTTAAGTCAGTTCGAATTACAAGTTAAAACGAGAATGGCAATGTTAGAGAGGAAAGAGGGTTCAGGTCACAGTCATGCGTAACTGTTAAATCGCTAAATGCATTTGGTCTTATGGCTCAATTATTCTGATTTTTCGCCTCACGCTATATATATATATATATACGTAGATAATTTGCAAACTCGTCGAATACTTTACACACGTAAGAAAAAAGAAAAATATGAGGCATAATATTAATACTACTACAACGCTAACAAACAGAAGGGTATTTAATAATAAAAAGGACACGAGAGGAAGAATTAAAAAAAAAGATTAAAGCATGTATAAATCAAAGAGTATTTACGATCCCGTTTCACAGCTCAGACTGCTATAGCGTGTCGTGTGATCGTAATCAGCGTCCGATATATTTTTATTGATCGTATGGCATACTCGAGTATTGCACCGGCGCTTCTTATTGCCTAATTAGACGTTAATATATCACGATCGTTGGCAGTTTATCGATAAATTTAGACAAAGACAGGACTAACAGAAATTAAACGAACGAAGAAAGAATCATTTAGGGGACTAGAGTAAAACGAAAGAAAAAAGGCCGTGACATGCTGCTTGTAGCAGTTGTGGTGGTGGTTGGTGGTGGTTGATGTTGATCATTTAGACGTAGTCTCGTTTGGCGTAATCTCGGCGACCGAGAGCTCGTCGGTAGCTGCGTTGTAAGCTGTGCATTGCTGCTACACCCAATGCCGTCTTTGTGCATGCCACGGTACTCGTATTCTAATTTCGATCCCTGTACAATTATTTAACGAGAAAATAAACGAAAAAAATCGATAAAAATGAGTTTGGATTGTCGTCGTAAATACAGAAAACAACGAAAACAATATTTACCCTGGTCCTGGATAGTAGTACGGAGGAGGCCGTTCATATTCAGTGCTCAATGGAGGTGCCACGGCTGGTTGGTACCTCGGAGGTCCGCTATTCGAAAAGTCCCAGTTCCTGTGAATCGAAAGTAACGCGTTAAACAGAAAGTATTAACTGTATCGTCTTTGTCGTTTTTACAATTGTACACTCAGAAGTTGTTAAAAATCTAAAAAAAAAAAAAAAAAATATGGACATTTATTAGTGAGTTATGATGATTTTTGTGAGACGTCTTTCATTTATTCGTTTGGTTCGTTCTATTTCCTTGGTTATTTACGAATTTGATTCTTACTATGAGATGAAAATGTGATTGTCTTGTATGTGACGATACATGACTATACGTTGCGGTCGATCGATAAAGACAACACGCATGAGTGAGAGAACAAAACTGTTAACTTCCTAATGACTTACGTGTTGGGGTGTATTGAGGATCGCGAGGAATTGTTTCCCCGCGAAGTTCCCACTCACCTGTAAATAGTCGGCAATAGTCACGTGACTAGTTAATTATTATTTTCTTTTTTTTTGTTATTTAAATCAGCGATGTTTTAATTACGGTGAATTATTAGATATAACGATAGCAGAGAAAGTAGTATAAAATGAAATTTGATAAATAAGACAAATTGAAGCACAATTGAAAGCAGATGATTGCAGATATATATCATAGTAAAGATTATAGAAAACTGAACCAAGTTTAAAAATTGAAAGATGAGTGGGAACCCTATACCATGATATGATTTAAGACATACAGTGAATCAGTCCGATGAATTGCTGCACATGTATATGGGTACATCAAGAAATGTAAAAAATCTATAATCTTACGTAGAGTGCAAGATTTACGGTGATTGACCTATATATTTGCACCGATTAAGGAGGACAATGACAATGAAACTAAAATGCAAAGTCTAACTATGCTTGGTAATGAAACTGCTTTGATATTATTAACATTTTTTTAGTTTGACATGTACGAGCGGTGAGAGCGCATGGCGATTTATGCGACGATTTACTTACTGTTAATGTCACAAGATGAATAATGAGCGATTTTATTATTTTTCGCGTGATATTTGATTCTGAAACGAAACAGCCCTCGTTAACACACAGACACACTTGTTATGACACCATTGACAGTCGTCGATCTTTCTCATGTATATATAAGCTCCATCGTTTCGTTTTTTTTTTCGTTGGTAACAAATGAAACAAACAAAAATCGTCAAGCAGTTTGCAAAAGAAGCAACTTACTTAGGCGCTAAGTCCGAGTATCTTGACTCGTGATGGGATGATCCTTGGTGAACATCGACCATACGTTCTCGATCGCCGTAACCCATTCCTGGGCCGTCGTAACTCTCGGGATAACCTCCTATTGGATGATTATGATGCCTGCTGTGCGAGTATTTCTTGTCGTGAATGCTGCGCACACGGTTTGAGCTAATAACAATTAGGCGTTAAGAGTTTTCTTGCACTCAACCACAATGGAGGTTTTTTTACTTCACACGAGAGGAATGATTTTAGACGACTTGGTAAAACACGTATTCTTTTCGGCTTGTATGATTTCACATGGTATACGAATTTACCTTTTTTTTCTTTTTTTTTTTTTTTTTTAGTAACTAGTGAACATTGAACGACAGATACTGTACTTATGAATAATGCATCCTATTTCATACAAATTGTCAATATACAACACATTAAAGTACGATAAAATTATTCCTTTCGAAACCAAAAACTAATTTTGAGCAAGTAGACAAATTATGGCAAGCACTCCCATGCCAGCTAAAGAAAGTAACAACATTAACAAGAAATGCTTGTGTTTTGAGTGCTGATTGTACGCGCGTCTACAGTTTTGAAACGTCCAAATTGTGTTAGATCAATGCGAATGAAAAAGCGATAACTAACAACAAAACAGTCAAACAGACAACAAAAATAACCTCTGATAATTAAATGTGCGCAACTATTCTATGTCGTTAAATAATACGTGAATGTTAGATTAATTCGAAGAGACAAACATTTGGTTGTTGTTATTTGTGGAGTTAAAGAGAGAAAGTCAAATAAAAATCAATGTTCTATAGCGTGAGTCTCATGCGTTACTCATTGTGCGACATGTCCTTTTTCGTAGTAGAATACTTACTGGGCGAGGGGCACGTTGTCCCTGTCCGCATACGCGTCATACAAATACTCACTGTAAACGGAGCGTTTTTCACCGATTAATATTTTTCTCTATTGTCAATTCAACGAATGTCGTTTTTTTTTCTTTGTTTCTATATTAATTTTCGTACCAAAGCACGGGTTATTTTTGAATATTGATTTATCAAGAGTGCTTGCGGCATAACGGTATGTACATCGAATATTATCATTACACGTAATTTCTTATATCATTCGACTTGTGCAATTAGTATGATTTGTAAGATAAAAAAAGACGAATTATGTTAGAATAAATAAAACGATATAACACTTACGCTTCGACCAGTGGTCCAGGATAAGGATCAGATTTTTGATAGAGTGTGCTCAATTTCACGCACAAAATTATGGTGGGTATGAAGAGTAGTAGACACCAACCGACACTCAACCAAAAGCCATTCTATATCGATTGAAATTCAATATTAATAAAAAAACAAGACTATCAGATATATAAACGAGTTACTTACAAAAGGATCCAATATCTTATTGCATCCAGCAACAAGCACTGCATTGTAAGCATTCGATATAGGCCCACACTTGCCGATGTTATCGAAAACATTGCCAATTACGTAATCCAGATAGCTATTCACTTGGTAAAGAAACGCTTTTCCAAATTCCGCGGCGAGCTTGAATAAAATGACACGACAGAATTAACGTCAATCGTCTAGGACAATGTCAAGCCATGACAAATATAATTGTTTTCGTTTTCTCTTTTTTTATACTTTACATCTCATTACAAATATCATGTTTTGCACGTTAATACACGCGACCTGAATCAAGTTTTATACTTATTGGATTTTTTAATTAAAAATATATAACTTGTTTAACGATATCATAAAAAATATCAAATTTCAGTTAAAACTAGTACTTAAAAAAATTACAAGAATAAAGGCAAAGTTATCAAGTAATAAAAAGCTTATCCTAATGCGTCAGACTTTGTCAAGATCAAAACTACCGATTCTACGTACATTAAGCTCCCGTACACTCGTGAAGGTAAATTTACTCACAGTCTTAACGTGCTCCGGACCCTCCTGTGTGATAAACACCTGCGCTATATCGACTTTTTTTATGAGCGACGGAATAGCCGCGGCAAGCGACGAGTGATTAAACTTGAGATGCTCGTTCAACTCCACAGCTTTACTACTCAATTGATTACTCAAATTCGTCATGGGCACAACTATACCCTTGTGATAAACTTCTAAATCGAAGGCGTTCTTCTGAAGATCGTCCCTAATATCTTCGTTATCAGCAGACAAACGATTTCTCAATTCGCGCAGTTTTGCAGCCAACTGATCGAGGTGAATGTTGGTAATATTATCGCGCAAGTTGTCGGTAAATTGATCGAACTTAATGGCACTTAGTCTACTTTCGGCTAAAGCCGTAAGTTTCTTACGAGCTGGCTCACTGATGATCTTGTAATTATGAGACAAGCTAATGCGGTGTTCTAGCTGGTGAATCGTGTCGTTGATCTGATATTGATCGGTATAACCCCGTAGAGATTCGACGTCGAATAAGTACTGTAGTTTTAGCACTTTGTAGATACTTTCGTTTCTATGGCAATGGCTGAAATACAAATAAAACATTTTTATTTTTCCAGTAAAATTAATTTCTGTATGTTTGCTAGCATTTTCCGCCACGCGAATGTCCGTTCAAAAAGTACCTCGGTATACGAACTCTTGTTACTTTACAGACTATCTTGTGTACGTATACAACGAGTGACAAACATTTTACGAAATTACTTCGAAATGGCATTTTCCCTAAATACGTTTCATTTAAAAGTAACTTTGAAAACGTAGCGTGACTTCTTCCTGTATATTCAATCCATAGGGATCAGCTGATTCATACCGTTTCTATGTAATAAATAAGGAAAGGCTAACGAAGTATCGTAAAGTGATAAAAGACGTCACTTTTGCTTGTTGACGTGTTTGCGTATATTTTTAAACGTAGCGTTCAGTAAGGACTGACGACATAAGCAATTACCGTGAAATTAGAGAATACGTTATGATACGGTTTTTAAATGTTTTTGAATATTTGTTACGGAACTCTTTCCCGTAAAAAAAAACATTACATTAGTACTCTTTTGAAATAGAAAAAACTCGAATCGATAGGAAGTATAAGTGTTGTCTTATCTGATAGTAACTCTTGTAAAAAATATAAAAATCTCGTTTCATCAAGATTGATATTTAAACTGCACGATAAAACGAACAAAAAGACTCCGTATATTTCGTAGAAAATATAATCAGCGTTGGTACAAAAAACTTACTTGATAATATAGCTCATGTTGATGTCGGCGTTAGGATTTTTAGGATATAGCACTTTCTTAATTTGCAGATACTCGTCCATGAATTCGAACATACGATTACCATTAGGATGTTGAAGTGGCTCGCATATTGCTCGCTCGGTCAAAACACCGGTCACCATGTGCGCTACCGTTATTATCAGCAGGATACTCGTCAGTAAAAAGATTATCCACACAGCCCTAAAAATAAAATTTGTTTAACACGCATCCATTTGAATGTCGTACGTAATTGTTTTTTTCTGTTTATCTCCACGGTAAACGTGCACGTGTATACGTTTTTAAAACGACGGTATCGCGGTTAATCTCATCTTATCCGCTATTATCGGTGTGTCGTCAATGTTTTAAGGTTTCCGAAGGTGATTCCCGATGAAAGTTATTTTCAATATCGATTCTAGCAATAAGAGTACGCTGCCCTTTGACCGACAATAGAAGGAGAAACCCAAGGAATATTAATCATTAACGTACATCATCAGAAATTTGGCACCAGCGCCCTTATTGCAGCAGTCGTCCCCGTAGCCATCGGGCCTTTTCCCGCAGATTCCACAACACAGCCCAAAGGTTAAGCACATCAGCACCGTCAATAATACAGTCGAAGTTCCCAATCCCAAATAATATCTATAAGGCGAATACTGGTCGATGTGTCTCTTTGCAACATCCAATTGTGGCATGTACTTCTTGTTGATATCACGTATAAGTCGATCGATCAATTCGGTTATCTTATCGGCTTGACCAGCAAGAGAATCGCCAGCGTGACGTATACTCGCGCTGACAATTGGAATTGTTTTATTGACTGCTTGTTGAATCTCTTTCTGGATGTTCATAAACTGCTCTTTGCCTTTGTTCACCTCTGCCACGATATTGTCGTCGAGCAAGTTTGAGATATTACTTAGAGCTACGTTTACATCGTCGTCTGGTAGCTGGAATTTAACAAAATTGGTTATTGATGGGTAAAAAATGAGAGTTGGAAAAGTGTAAGGTGAAGGGCGCATAGATATATATGTACAATTAGGCTGGACACACCAGCAAAATCAAATACCATCTGTAAAATTTCGTAACACGAATCGAGAGCTGTGTAAAATTATGTTAGCCGGGCAAAAACGCTACCTCGATTTCTTCGTTACTATGACACTCGAAATTCGAGATGGCATTCTGTTCCGCTGTTGTGTATGAAATACTTGAGAAGGTGATAGCAAAAAATTATTACTACGAGGTCGAATTGTGTCGAGATCAATTGTTCGAGCTACTACGCTACAGAATAGAAAAACGTCTACTGCTGTAAAATACGTGAAATTCATTAACTAGTTTGATAACTTTTCAACGTCGGTATTTGTAAACTACGTGAATATTGTTTAGGAAAAACGTGGACAAAAAAGAGTTAGCGATAAAAAATAAGCGATGTCGCAGAAAGCCAACAGAAACAACGGAAATTACCGCAGATAAAAATGTGAAGCACAACTGAACGCAATAGTATAGTAATTACCGAAAGAAAGTGTAAAATTACAAAAATCAAATTGATACCTGGGCTGCAATGCGATTAAAACTATACTGCATACCTACACACTACAACACATTGATTTATAAAAGTTATTGGGGTGTACCTTTGGAAAGTAACGGTCCGTGTACTGCGGCGAAAACAATTGAATACAAATATATTATACCCTTATACCATGATTTTTGTCAAAGCAAACAAGACAACGTACGGTCTATCGTTGACTCTGTTTAGACTCTTTGTTCAAGTTCGAGTCATACAACAGAGACAACAACACTGAAAAATCAAAATTACCTTGTCAAAGTGCACCTGAACACCCATTTGAGTGATTTTGTACTTGTGCATGAGATCCTTGCAGTCTTGAGTGGAACATTTGGTCAGAGTTTCTTGCAGATTGGTCTTGACTTTACGTACAACTGTGAAATTCCACATTACGTTTAATATACGCATACAGATAAATAACTTAACAACAACAAACAAACAATGAATTACTCACAGTTATCCAACTGCGAAGCATTGCTTCTAAGATCCCGAGTAATGTCATTCATCATTTTCAAATCTTGACTGATACTACCCAAACCTCCGACTATGTCGTTAAGCGTCATTAACGAGACAGCATGCGAAGATTCGGCCAGTTGATCGGTAACAATTTTTCCACTAGCTTGTAGAATATTATTCAGCGCTTCCTCCAACTCGTTGTAATTAATTTTGAGCAAAGTTTCAACTTCACTTTTCGTTGCCCTCAGATAAGTTTGCACGTCGATCAAACTTGTCTTAAGATTTTTCGGTAAATCTCGTGTACCGTCTTGCATATATTCATTAGTGACGAATGCGCATACAACACCGAATGGTAAAATTGCCGCGAACATTATAAGAATCGTGCTCAACATTATTTTTCGACAATGATCGTGTTTCTTATCGAATGGTTCACTTCTTGCACCACAATTACCGGCGCAACGACAACAACAGAAGAATAGCGCGATGCATGGTAATATTGTTGCGATGATAAGGCATGTAATTGCTAGGCCACCAAGTCCACCGTAATGATTGAGAATCATACGCCATTCCGTCTTTGGATCGGCAATTTGTACATCGCCGTTTGTCAATTTTATCAGACCTGCGTGTGAAATCAAACAAGTCATGTATACGTTTATCGAGCATTGTTAACATCGTTCGTCTTATACTGACAAATAACAAATGTATTTTATCGCGAACGATGACGAGTTTCTATTTCAATAAGACGAATAATACAGCTACGTATAACAAACGATATTTTAATCAAATCAGTTCGTCTCTTTCGTTTTGTTACGTTGTTACGTTTTTTATCGCTTGCATAATCAACAACGTGTATATTTTTTTCATTCTCGAAAAAAGCCGAAAAAATACCAAAGTTCGACGAAACTCGCGTCACGACTAAATAGAAAACAAGATTTCTACAAGTTTTGCTCGTTTGTAGATACTCGTTCAATTACGTGCAAAACGATATTCATTAATTATGACCCCCTCCCCCTCCATATCAAATTTTATTTAATCAGTTTTTTGACGCAAAGCGTTTTCTTAATCTATGGAGTAAACGACAAAGAATTTTTGTGTACGTATATATATATATATATATATATATATATATATATATATATATATATATATATATATATATATATACAGTCCGAGTTATCGTAATTTTTTTTCTCGTTTTCTCTCTCTCGCGCTCTTACTCTCTATCGACAGAGTTATATCTCTCATCGTGTGACCTAAAAAATAAAAATAACATTAAAAATGATAGAAGAACGTTATGCTACACGCAGAAAGTGCAGACGTCCGAATTAGTCTGATGGCCATAATTTAAGTTTCTTTCGTCACCTCCATGTATATATACTGGAAAACGACTCTTTATTCTTGTCGATCTCTCCATTTACTCGTGTGAGAAAGGCGAGTAATTGTTTTACTTAAGAACGTCATATTAAATTATCAAACAGATGTGACTTTTAATAGCTTGTTTAAATGATTCGTTAAAGCTACTCGTTCTTCAAAATTATTTTTTTTTTTACAATAAGGTCGAATAAATCGGGCTCGTGATAAAAATCGATGTAACGCATACACGTACACGTACTTGGGAAATAATATCACCAATAAAAAAACGTTCCGTCATGCCTATACGTGCGGACATCGCGGTAAAACAACATGAAAAAGAGTGAGACTGTACGAACTACCGTTAAAAGCAATTAATAATTATACTTTTTCTTTTCCTATACAACTCAAGTTGATTTTCTTTTCACTGATTGAACGAACAGATCAAACATTCGTCAACTTCCCATTTGTTCTTTTAGTCTGATACGCGTATCAAATAAGTTAAATATATTTATATAGAAACTTTGTATATTGTCAGGTTCTTTTTCATAAAACAATATATACATCCAAGCGGAAGTGAATCAGTTTGCTCGTGTGCTGCTGTGCGTGTAATTATCTCCGTACAACGAGTTGTTTGTTTTTTTTTACGCCAGATAATGCTGTAACACAATAGACCTTGCGCGATCTTGACATTCGATTAAAACGACTTGATGAATTGAGAGTAAAACTTGAAAGTGAACGGTTAAAAACTATTATTTCATTTTTTTTCTTCGCTAAAACATTCCTATCGCTCTTAAGAGAATGAGATAACTATAACAAACGTTAGATCTCGTGTGTGGGAAAAAAAAACAAAGAGAAAGAGAAAGAGCAAGAGAAAGAGAGAGAGAGAGTAAAACGATCCAACGGGATATATATTTTTTGAGTGATTCACGTTCGTGCAATTATCCTGCACGTAGTGTTTATCAATAGCCCCGTTGACGCACGATATACACGATCATTTCGCAACTATAAAATATAGATACAAGACACGCAAATTATTAACCTGTCGTATATATGTAAAAGAGGATCGATAATACGTGTGTATATATATATATATATATATATATAGAGAGAGAGAGAGAGAGAGAGAGAGAGAGAAAGAGAGAAGGTAACAACAGTAGCTCGCATAACGTCGGTCGACCCTAACCCCATCAACAATGGGCACATCCGCGTTGACTCACACTGGACCCAGAGAGTGAAAGAGTAAGAGAGACAGAGCAATTAACCATCTTTCTCTCGCTTACTCTCGCGGAGCGTTGAACCAACGAAAAAGCAGGTCACGTTCTCCTCTTTCGTTGCGAAAAAAAAGGAAAAAAAATGAAAGGAACCTTAAAAAAACGACGAGACTTACCCTCGGGATAAGCTTGTTTAGGTTGTACCAAATTGATGAACAGGTTTGTGATGTTATAAAGCTGGCCCATGCCCTTTGGATTGAACAACGTCGAGGCGTTGTAATGCACCTGCACTGTGCTCGCGTTTAACGGTGTGTATCTCGGCGCGACCTGCTTGGACATCGTCTCGTTGAGTTTTCGTTCGAGAGCCACATCCGTTGATGCGTCGCATTTTTCAAATAATAATGCACTGAGCCCGATTACAAGTATAAGAACAACAACGGCACTACAACGAGATGAAGACATCATTGTTGATGTTTATTTCCGTTGTATATGGGTATATATGTATATGATTGCGATGCCGAGGGGACGCCTCCGCAGCAGGACGCCCGCGCCAGCGCACTGAACAACAGACCGCGGCTGCACTGGCTAGACGCGACGAGGGGGACCGTTAGAAGAGAGCTCTGTGTGGAGTTCTACTCTGTCTGAAAAGAGACTTTTGTGTGCGTGTGAGATAAGGCTCCCTCTAGGCGGATGACTCTTTCTCTTTCTCGCGCGGCAACAACGCACACATACATGGGTACATATGCATATCGCATACATTTAAAAGCCACGTATAGCAATTCCAACCTGCAATAATCAAAGTTTGTTTTGTTGATGGAATTATTTGTCGCTGACGAGGGAAGATGAAGTATTCCACTTCACCACCGGTCAGCCGGTGTTCTTCACCAATGTCATCGATGAGATCTAGTTCTTCCTTACCTATGCCTGCCACTTACAAGTAACATGATTTTTTAATATTATTATTAAATACGCATCTCTCAGGGACAATTCTAATTAAAATGATGGATTTTGCCTATCAGACAAAATTGCTTTGGGGCTCCAACAAAGTGTTACAAGTACCTCAGAAAACTGCTCAAATTTGAACAAATGGACTTTGAATTTGCTGCTTGGCAAATGGTTTATCTGTTCACTTCTCCTCAGAAGGTCTACAGGAATTTCCAAAGTAGAAAACGTAAGTGTTCATGGAAATGTTTTATCGAAGAAAAGCATTGTGTTTACAGTTATGATTGATTATTGTAGAAACCAAATCGCAATTTGCAAGAGATGATCCAGCTTTTCTGGTATTGTTCGCCTCTTGGCTGTGTGTCTCATCTATAGGTTTTGCCATTGTTCTGGGACTTGGGTTCATTCAGTTTTTCAAGTTCCTTTTGTATGTTATTTTTGTGGATTGCATAGGTACTGGAATTGCTGTGGCTTCCATTTTTTGGTAAGTTTTTTCAACATATATTCAATGTTGCATCATAATTACATGATTGTAACTAGATGAATATTTTAATTTGGATTTGCAGGTTTGTTACAAACAGATATTTACGTATTGATCGGTCTCAAGATGTCGAATGGGGATATGCATTTGATATTCATTTGAATGCTTTCTTTCCTCCACTGATTATTTTACACTTCGTACAGTTGTTCTTGTATAAAAGTATGTACTACTACTATATATATATAAGTTTCTAGACAATCATATGGATTAATGTATAATTATATTTTTTCAGTATTGATTAGTCATGATTATTTCTTTTCTCGATTTGTTGGAAACACCTTTTGGCTTGTTGCAATAGGGTATTACGTTTATATTACATTTTTAGGATATGCAAGTAAGTAACTTAGTAAGGGTTTTAATAGTGAAATTAATTTCTTGAGCAGTAATGCAATAATTTATGATTTTTAGGCGTAGAAATACTTCATAAAACACATGTGATACTACAAACAGCAGTACCCGTTGCTTTATTGATGTATATTGTGACTCTAGCTGCAGGCATTAATGTGACTTATGAAGTTATGAATTTTTATCACGATCGAGTCGTATGAGTTGTAATTGACAAATGAAGACACCAAATGTACATAAAGCTTAGATTGTAAGTGTCGGTCTGAAAAACGACGGTTTTGTACATTCTGCGCTATTTATTAATAATAACTCATTGCTGTTTTGTTAAAAATATGTTTATTTTACAATTTTTTATCCAGAATATAAATTAATGTATCATGTACAACGTCGTGTAAATATTTTATTTAGCTATCGCGTAAAATTGATATAAAGCAATGATTCTCATGTTAAATGTCAAATCAAAATAAGATTCCTAATGTTTTTTTATGTATTTACAATATTGACGTATACAGAGTTACAAAATAAGTCATAATTTACGTAAATGTCAGGGGTTTAAAATAGAAAAAGAAATTTGATTGCAAAAATCAAAGTCACATTAAGTAACAACAAAAATGCGTTTGAAAATTAATATCTTTTGCACCATAATGACTTTGTCTCAAACAGAAAAACAATTTGATCTCTTTTATAAAGTTAAACATATAAATACAATCCATGTATGGCTAGTAACATTTCAGAAGTTAATAGTAAAGGTATTTGACTATCAATCACCGTGGCCGCTTTGATTATAACGTTATAAATATAAACATATTCAGCTGTACAATAAACTCAAAACCTCACAGTTTCGTACACTTTTTCGCTTCAAAAAAAATACAATTAAAATTTCGATTATCAGCTCGACAAAAGCCCAAGCACCAAAATATATTATTAACAATACACGCTCAACAATTTTCTGAACAAACACATTTGCAGCCGTACGATCAAGGTAAATTGCTATACTCAAACAAAACACGATTAAGTCGACGAGCTTGAAATTGTCATTGACTTAACCCTATTTATTTCATCACGAAAGCTTTGATCTTTCTAAAAAAAAGAACGTTTATGGCAGTCAGCTCGCCTTTGATTAGTACCAACTGATCAAGTCTCTTTCTATCGCAGAAAAAATTTATCGTGAAGTAGAGGTGAATGAATTCTTGGATTGCTACAGATACTCTGGCTGATCTTAAACTGAATCGAGTGTTTTTAGTTTTCAATTGTATCAAGCAATTGTGGAGAATAATTCATAACAATACAAATGTTACATTTTGCAAAATAAGGAAAAGATTCTTTTAAACAAACTGTATTATTGTATAAGTATTTGGCTTATGCGTTTTCGTTAGAAAATTTTATATGAATACTTGACATAAATTTTAGATAATTTACATAATTGCCGGTCCTGCCGACCCTGCTTAAGAGAATTCAATATAGTATTTTACTTATTGTTTACAATGTCATCATTGCTATAATATCCTCTTAGACTATATTATTATTGAATCCAGGCATTGGCATGTTTTATATCGTAAGAATAAATTCAACATAAGCAAGGCTTTCGTAATAACTTAGATACTTATTTTGGAAACAATTATTATTCCTCGTAAAATGATTATCTAAAATTCATGTAAATTATAATTAATTATTTTTTGCAAAATATAATCGTTTTATCCAGTGAGCATAACAATAATCGTTTCGCCGACTCTTAATTTCGAAAAAAAGAGTAAAAATCGTAACAAGCAGAACTATTACGTGCTCGGTTAAACTAGCTAAGGTCGAAACTTGTGTATCTGCAATAAATCAAGAATTATTGACCTTTATTTCGTGATAATTTTTCTACTTCTCTACTTAACAATAAATACGTCATCTTTTCGCTCGTAAAAACTCATGTAAAAATGTCGCAAGCTCAGCACCGCACGTGTATGGCAGCTGTAAAAAGTTTAACGTATCAAAATGTTTTCTTTCTATATTTCGTTTGAACTATTGCTTCTTTTGCAGTCGTTCGCGTTCCTCTTCTTCCTCCGTATAAAATATCCGCGTGATTACAATATCGCCCGTACTTAACGTTTGACAAGAGGCTTCCTTACGCGAAGGCGAAGGTTTCGTACTATTACACGAACAAGTACACTTTGTTGGTGACGACCTTGAACTTGAGTCTGTGTCATTTGAGGTGCCTGTTACGGCTGAAAGAATTGCCTCGAGACGTTCGATTTTTTCTAATCCGTCCATACGACCATCCGATAAAATCTCGTCCACCATCTGCATTGACTCGGTAAGACTTGGTGGTTCAACATTTCGCGGAGACAAGATTCCACCTAGAAAAAAAGTATATAATCGAAGATAAGAAATAGCATTCCACATCTTCTACATGCAATGCTATTATTATTGTCAGTATTAGTCACGCCTCACTTTTCGTTTCAATCTAAATGCATAATTATATTTAGTTATTTACGTCTTTCCATGAAATTGAATATGCAATCATACTTGATAAGCATACAAATTCAAGGATGTGAAGAGTTTTTTGAGCACTGACGTCATTACTATTTGTGCACACTGTATTTTTATACGTTACAGTAAATGCCTAACTACGTATCAGTACTTTAATGTTCAATGTTTTCAAAGCAAGTACCTGAATGAGAATTTTCAGACGTGTAACTGTCCAAGCTTGGATACTCAGCATCATCATTCTTGTCGTCATCGTCATCGTCATCACTGCTATCATTCTTATCTTGGCCAGAACTCTCAAGTTTTTCGAGTTTTTTCGCCACCTTGTGACTTCCCTTTAATTTCTCCTTTTCTTCCTTGGTAAGCTCTAAATATCTCAAAAGTCGTATCTCTCGATTACTTAGTACGATATTCCTACCAATGGTCTCGTCCATCTTTCTACGCAAATCCGACACTTCAGTCTCGATTTTTCGTTGCTTCTTACGAGTCTTGACTTCGCTTGGATTGATGTTCATCAATATTTGCTCCATACACAGTTCGTCAAACAATTTTTGCATCTCTGGCTTTAACAATCTATAAAATATATAACCACACGGCGTTTATGAAATTGTCAAATTTAAAATGATATAAAAAATCGAAGTCAAATTTACTTGGACATGGCGTTGTAAAGTAGAGGTACAAGATTTTGAACATCACCGCTAGCATAGGCGATCATGTCGCGAGTAAGTGGTCGTCGTGCCCAGTAACGTTGATCTCGTCGATAGATATTCTTCAATTGCTCCTTGAACGGATTAACCGGAGCGCCGTACAATTCGCACAAAGTGTTTAGATTGGCGTTTTTCACTTTGTAAACGGGTTTTCCGGTATTTTGGTACTCGATGACGGCGTGAGCGGCCTGAAAATTGAACGAAACGTTTTTATGCAAAACGTTGGCGATAAAAATATAAGATTTTTTTAATTACCTGCGTGTCAAAAACGTTAACGATATTTATTCCAAATTGATAAAACAGATTGGCACTGTCGTTTTTGCAGTCGTGAATCACCTGAAACATTTCGTCACGTTATAAACTCAACAACTTAAAATCATCGGGAGTACGCGCATGACAACACACCTTGACGATATTGTAACTCTCCAGTAACTTTTGCAATCCACCCGACTGCATAATATTCGGACACGTGATCAAGTCAAAAATATAAGTTTGCCCCGACATTGTTGATATTTGTACGAGAGTTAACTTGCCCTTAGGGCCAACATTGATACCTTCACAGTCGAAAGATACAATAATTTTGCCATCAGAAAATGGTTTTCGCGGATACATGATCTCGTCGACGGTCTGTAAACATTCCCGCAGAGTAAAAATGGCTTTCGCCTGTTGCGAGACTCGAGATTTGAGAGCTTCACCTATCACAGCATTTTGCAGAGTTCTATCTCGCACTGTATTGTCCGCTAAGGTTTTAATGAGCAAGTTGTTAATTCGTTGCTTTAACGTTTGTTGCTGGAGACTGACAGGTGGCGTTGCCTCAATTACCGGCGAATTTAAAGAATTTGGCTGAGTAGACGAGTTATTGGAAGTGAGGCTGTCCGGCTGGGAGTTTGAAGGTGTAGATGGCCTACGATTTAGGGGTATGTGGTTGTTTTCCTCTCGATGTCTCCTCTTTTTCAATTTGTCATTTTGTTCCTCAGAATTCTGATCCTTCTGCTCAAAAGGTTTGGGTTTGCCTATGAGGGTTACTAAATTACCTTGAACATGGAAGGCATCAGGACTCATCTTCATGAACGTAGAAAGATCCTGTGCAGTTTTAAACATAGACACGCTATCTAGAAATTTTTCAGTTACCAAATGGAACAATTGATCCACCGAAATCACGCCTTTCCTTATGATACATTGCTCTAAGAAATTCAATACTTTTGCTGTGATTTCTGCATCGATTGATATTTCAGGTTCTGGCAAAAATAAAGTAGCATTCAATACATGCATGATTGAAATAGTCTTGTAAAAAACAAACAGAATGTTGGTTTCTTACCCAACTCATGAAACGGTGTTGGCTTCATACCCTCGTACTCCTTCAACATAACATTGTCCTCTGTAACGATGAAAGCATCAGGAAACCTCATGAGAAAGTCTTTAAATTCTCTAAAGTGTTGTCCCGAGATGTGCCTAACTTCTGGAGAAGCTTGAGATCTATGCCCCAGGAGACTCTTAATCGGCACTTCGGTTCCCGGTCCATACTGTGTGAGTTTGTGGGAAAAATACTCTACTGCTTCTTGTGCATAGTCTCGCTTTTTACTTAACTTAGTACCGTCGTCTTCCTCTACTACTGGTTGCATTGTGTTGATGCACACATAGTCACCGTCAATATTGAACAGAGCAGGATACTGAGCTAGGAATTTCTTAAGGCCACTTTGCGAACCACCTGCTATCTGTCTCATTTCTTTGGTAAAACCCTTGGCACCAAATTGACAGCTCAAATCATGCAACGATCTTGGACCACCCTTGTCCATAAGACGCTCGAAGAAGAACAACAAGGTCATGTTTCTTACAAGTTCGTACTCAGAGCTATCCATTCTTGGTGATTATCTGTAATGACAGCTGTACGAAAGAGAAAATTATTGGTTACACATTGCATTCAACTCACATCCACGCACGACCCACACCCACGTACGTACGTATATGCGTATGCTTCGCTGTGTGAGTACACGCACAATAGTCAGAGATGAAAAGTAGAGCATATGAAAATATATATAACGGAAGAAAATTCAACGGAAGATTCTTTCAACGAGCTTTGACAGGTATTTCTTCGACGAAATCTTGGCGAACGGAAACTAATTAGATATGCGACACTGTACACGCAAACACAACCGCGAAAGGTAATTACTTAAAATTCTCAGAGAGAAAGCAAATGCCTGGTGCTTATTTAGACAAGCAAACTATGATAATATACGTATTATGAAGAAACTTACATTAATTCAAGAAAGCTCTCGTATCCGACGATGTTTGGGTGTGTGCGTGCTGTACGAACGAGCGACAAATCTGAACAAACAAGAATAAGGAGAGTCGCCGCACAGCACAACCTCCTGCTCCGTCGCTGGATTGCCTCACACACACCTTTATTACCTTAGCTCATTTTGCCAATTTCGACGATTTTTGGATCATATGTATGCCCTCTCTCTTTCCGTCTCCCTCTGGTACCCACCGCACTGCTCTCCGCATGAATCCAACCGAGCGCTACGCGTGCCTGATTTGTTTGGATGTGTGATATATATGTGCCCGTCTGTATGAGTGTGTAGATTTATACATCTACGTATACCCACACGAGTCACAAGTATTTTCAGGTTATTTATAATCACGTAGAGATTAGAGCGCCGTCCGGGGATTCGAGCACATGCGTTGAATGTATCGCGCGAACATTTAAATACACTAGTTTCAACTATATATAGGTCTTATCAGGGAAATTAATTGTACAGTTTGCTTTCAGTTTTTTAATCGACAAATTGTCATTTCACACTGGTCAATGTTCGCAATTTTCACAGAAGACGACGAAGCATTTTCCTTCCTCGCGATCTTTTCTTCTCGAACCATCTTTGATTTTGACCGACGATACAGTTGTTATAATAGATGAGAAAACGATTATTTTTCGCCGAAGTAAAAATTAACAGGAAGCGTTTGGACACGATCATCTCAACGATCAGTACGATCAAAGACATAAGCAGACCTACCGCCCAAATTGTTAAAATCGAGCGAACTTCTCTCAAACCAATGACGTTTGGCTTAGGATTGGGTAACTCGATAATTTTTCGAAAATGCTTATCTCGCAAGCGCTTCAAAATTCCATGATCCGCCAAGCGTAGAATGCTGAAACGCACAACATTAGTTTACTAGCGTTATTATCGTTGCTCTGTTGTCGTTTCGCGCGATTTCGCGCGAGAACATATCAAGACGCGCGCTCACCTGTAATTGATGGATCTTTTGTACGGGCTGTCCTTCGTTAAAATGAACGACATGTACTCGATTAGCTCCATACTTACCGTACCGAATTTGCAAGGCAAGGCATGTTGCATACTTTGGTACATCACCTCGTCCGAGTAAAATGCAGTTTTTTCCTCGCAAGCCTATCCAGTGACAAAACAGACATATCAATTTGCAAACGATGACCAATGACATCGAGTGTTATTTCTAAATTCTAAATTACTTGATGAAATCCTTGAAAGTCGTCGGCAGGTAAGAAGCAGTCCTTCTTCAAGCGACGCCTGAGCGGTGTCAGCTTCGAATGGTTCGACATCTACAACGGCGAAAGTGCGTGATTTTTGTTAGAAATTCAAAAGATAACAAACGACAAATTAGAATTACCATACGACTATGGTCCCTGCCACCTTTGATAACTGTTACTTCGTAGGTGTTGTCTTGCAAGAACTCGCGATACGTGGAGAATGGTAAGACGGGAGAAAGCACGCTGATATAGCTTGTCATCGAGGCCGAATAGATCGCGTGCAATATCAAGGAGGACAATAGTATTGAAAAGTAGACTATGTTAATGGGGATGCTCGATGATCTGTCTGTTACGATGGATCAAACGTTAATTCGATAAAATTCCAACGGTTAAGGTTAAGGTTAAGGTAACCGACGAATACTGACCGTTTAAACCTTGCATATTGAAGATACCCCAGATGTTGATGAAATTTTCGGTAAACGAATGCATAGTTATACGTTGAAATCCATTTTTCATGAGACACACAAGTATAGAAATCAGCAGTATCGTCAGACCTATGGCTGCCCATGCTTTCTTATTGAATACCTTATTTTCAAAAGTGAGTATACAGAGCTATTAATTAAAACTTTTTTTCTTCAAAGCAAGCAAACAAACAAGTTCTTCAAATATACCTCAAAGTAAGCAGTCCAATAGACTTCGGTGTTACTGGGTAACTTGGCGTACAAGTTACACTGTCCTTTCGCGAGAGGAACGGCAAAATCGACTACTTGCATCCTCTTATGGGACATACTGAACAACTCAAAACCAATGTCAGCATTTTTTTCCGCCAGTGTACGTATTAAACCGTACCACTGATTAGTTTCATAATCGTAGTAGCCCAATTCGTTGTTTATCACGACTACTTCTGTCTTAAAGTTGCACAATTTCTTCAGTTCGTCCATCAGATGACGATTAAATTTCGCGTGATTAACGTCAATAGTGTTGGACAAAGGATGCTAATCAACGAAACTATTTGTTTTATCATTATTGAAATATTGTCGATCAAAGATTGTTTGGTTACCTTCATCGCGATCCTTAGCGTAATCCCCTTTATGTCCATGTAAGTTCTCAATAAACTCGTCCTATCTTTAAATTCCATCTTTTTCTCGGACGTCCACTCTGCCAAATCGGAAACTTCGGTCCGGTTGTCAAAAATTCTATGGTATGACTTTAGAATTGTATTCCCTTCGCAGATAGCCGCCATTCTCGTGTCCATTCTCAGATTAAAAAAGGTTTTATCTGGCTTATTGCAATCGAATTTAGCAGTTTTGTTGATATAAAGTAGCCATGGATGAGCAGACATGTTCATATTTTTCATTGCTTTGATCAAATTTGCGAGATTTTCACTGGTGTGTACAACGAGCGCATAGAGCCCATTTCCGTGACGGTGAGTCGATCGAACGATATCGTCGTACGTGATTGCCTGAGCCATGGAACCTCGCCTCGAGTGGCTCTTGATCATTTCCAGCAGAATGATCTCCCTTTTAAAAGCTGAATACCGTCAATTAACAATATTTTGCAATCGTCTCTTTCGGACACGAAAATCCAACTATAGTAAACAACAATAAGGCACGGAATAAAGTTTTACCGTGTTTGTATCCGTCGAAAACGATGTAGACACTCGGAGTCAAGTAAAATTCTTGCACATTTTTAACTACAGTTATGAGGTCGTTGATTTCGAGGCCTTGGGTCTCTATGATATGATAAAAAAATAACGAAAACCAAACCGTTTTCCACGTGCCTCTCATTTTGCAAAGTTCATTCGCGTACGAACGTCCAAGTAAGTATAACATTTACGAACAATGCAAGCATACGTTTGGTAGGTGATCTAATGTATTTATTTAATTGCAGAATCGATAGTTGCGATATCGATGCCTGATACGATAGTTATTATCGTAATATACATTCTATCAAGACTGATGAGTTCCCGTGTTCGAGAACACCACACATGTACGAAATAATCATCGTTCAAAGTGAGTACGTTATTCTACTTCCTCCGGTTAACTGGTTGGCTGAATTTTCATTATTTCGAAGTTGGTTAATCAAACATTTACAGAATGTTCACTCTTAAAGTCTTTATTGTCGAATCTTTACCTACACGTGTCTTTACATTTGTACTCACGTTCGATACAAATATGCTATGATTTGTTCAAAAGAGCATAGGATGATATTGGTATAATCGATAAATTCATCGGGTTAACATATCTATACATTTGGGATTACAGTGCGAAAATATCTTCACGATCGGATGATCGTTATACGGTTGCGTATAGTCAATTTTTTATTTCTTTCTCGTAACTTTTGTATTTAAAAAGTTAACAACGCACGAGCAATTTTCATCGATCACAATTGTTGCTTACGTGTGAAAATAAATTATTGGAGGTGTAATGTCGCGACATCGCTGTCGACAGCCGTATCGTACATCCTCTTATGGAATAGATTTTTTAACGTAGGTCGTTCTACGTATGGGACATCTGCTATGGAATGTCTCAGGGTACGAAAAATCAATAAAATTACCGATTAGAAGTACGTCGAACAACGTGCTGGATTTTCATCAACGATAAACAGCCATGGATGATCAGATATTACGAAAAAAAAGGCATGGTACGTTTCCTAAACAACGTGAGATCACCATCAACGATACAGGTTACCCACCAATCGAACGCGATATTCGATTTACATAGGCTGAATAAACAAACGAGGTCGACAGGCATCGGTTTATTTTACTATTTTTTTTTTCGAGTAATCTATACAATAGTTACGAAAGCAAAATATACGTACCGATGAGAAAATCTCTATATAGAGCTATTTAAACTATTGTCACGATCAACAAATTTTGTAAAGAAACGTGCCAGTTGAACGGATGAAATGAACAATAACGTTTGTATTAATGCAATTTATAGCGGTGAAATTGCAACGTGTTCCACTTTTACGGTATTCCCTCGTCGTTGAACCATCCGTTGTTGTTAGCGAGACAATTCTTAAAACGGATTAATGCAAGATGTTTGTTCTCTATAGGCATAGATAATCGATGCGAATGTTCGAACACGATGATTTCAAGCAATAACCCAACGACAGCTACAACCAAACCTACTGTCCAAATGATCAGGATTGAGCAGACCTCTTCCCAAGTACTCACGTTGGTTTGCGTGCTGGGTAACTCGATAAGCTGCCGGAAATGCTTATCCCTCAGACGCTTCAAAATGCCACGATCCGCCAAACGTAAAATGCTGAAACGTATAGAATGTACGAGTATCGTTACTTAATTTTGTTTGGTAAGCGCCAACGATTGTAGACGAATATAACGATGTACGCTCACCTGTAATTGATTGATCTTTTATACGGACTGTCCTTCGTCATAATGAACGACGAATACTCGATTTGCTTCATATTTACCGCACCGAGTTTACAGGGAAGAACGTGTTGCAAACTTTGATACATCACCTCGTCCGAGTAAAAAGCAGTTTTTTCCTCGCAAGCCTATTGAACAATATATAGCAACGACTATAAAAACTTGTCAACTCCAAGCGATATTTACAATTACGATTATTCTCGTTGATTACTTGCTGAAATCCTTCGTGCTCGTCGTACGGTAACAAGCTGTTCTTCTTCAAGCGACGCTTGAGTGGTGACAGCTTTGAGCTATTCGACAACTACAATCCATACGTTAAATGTACGTTCTAGCGATACCAAATAACAAAGTTAGACTTACCATAAGACTGTGACCTCTTCCACCCTTTACGACTGTAACTTCGTAGCTGTTGTCCCGTAAGAAATCGCGAAACGTCGAGAATGGTAAAACTGGCGAAAGCGCACTGATGTAGCTAGTGATGGAAGCCGAATAGATCGCATGTAATATGAGCGAAGAGAAGAGCATTGAAAAGTAGACAATTTGAATGGGAACGCTCAACGATTTCTCTGTTTGGAAGTACAAATAATTAATTGGACGACGATTCTTCAACAGTTGGAAGATTATACAAACCAGTTGAACCCTGCTTATTGAAGATACCCCAGATATGGATAAAATTGTCGATAAAAGAGCACACGGTAATACGTTGAAATCCATCTTTTAGAAGACACGTCAGCGTGGAACCCATCAGAATCATCAATCCTATCGCTACCCATGCGTTTTTCTCGAATATCTGATTAGAAGGAAAACAGGTGAAGCTATTAATAAAACATCTTTCATTTGGTGAACAAGTTATTGAGATACACCTGAAAGTAAGCAGCCCAAAGAACTTTGCCGTCACTCGGTAACTTGGCGTACAGATTACACTGTCCTTTTGCGAGAGGAATCGCATAGTCGACCACTTGCATTCTTGTATGAGACATAGTGTAGAGTTCAAAACCAATGTCAACCTGTTTGTCCATGACGGATTTCATCAAGCCGTACCATTCGTTAGTCACGCGATTTAAGTAACCCAGTTCATTGTTCATCACGGTCACTTCTGTCTTGAAGTTGCACATTTTCTTCATTTCTATCATCAATTCGCGATTGAAATTTCCATGGCTATCGTAACCATTGTTAACCATAGAATGCTGGTCAAACAACGTTCAAAAATTGTTTGTATGGAAATGTAAATGTTCTTAATTGTTGATCATTGGGTCATTTATTTACCTTCGTCCCGAGTTTCAGCGTGAGTCCCTTCATATTCATAATAGTATCCATCAATATCTTTTTATCTTTAAACTTGAACTTGTTATCCGACGTCCACACTGCCAAATCGGCAACCTCAGTTCGGTTTTCCAAAATTCGGTAGTACTTCTTGAGAATAGTGTCTCCCTCGCAAATGACCGCCATCCTCGTGTCAATTTTTAACTTGAAAAAATTGTCACCGGGTTTGTCGCAATCGAATTCTGCACTCTTTCTCACGTAAAGAAGCCATTGGTGAGCAGACATATTGATGTCTTTCGTTGCGTTGATCGCCTTCGCGAGATTCTCTCTGTTGCGAATGAAGAACGTGTAGATTCCTTTTCCATTATTCTTCGACGATCGAATTATATCGTCGTAAGTGATTGCCTGGGACATCGAACCTTGCCGCGAATGATTCTTGATTATCCTCAGGAGAGCCATTTTCCTTTTAAAAGCTAAAAATGTCATCGATAAACTATTTCATTGCACGCGTTATTCAATTTAACACCAAACACAAGCATTCAACTTATAGGCTAAGAATATTTTTTCATGGTTGGTTCCGAGCGTAAGAATCCAACGATACATGACACTGTTAAAAAGATATCCTTACTGTCTTTATATCCATCGTAAACAATGTAGATACTTGGACTCAAGTAGAATTCTCTCACATTTTCAACCACAGTCATGATGTCAATGACCTGCAAGCCTTGTATTTCCATGATTTTATGGAAAACCAGTAAAAAACAAACTGCTTTCCACGTGCTGTTCATTTGCTAAAGATCATTCACTTATGAATGTACAAGTTAGTGTGGCATTCATGAAGAACAGAGGGATACGTTTAACTGGTGATATAATGTATTTGTTTTATTATAATTGATAGTTTTGACGTAGGTGTCGGATACGATAGTTATCGTAATATATTTCATCAAGACTGAAGGGTTCTCGTCTTCGGACACTATACTTCTTTACTCAAAAAATCAATACTCAAAGCAACTACATCCGTTCGTTTGGATAACGGAATGCACAATTCCTTCAACTAGTAATTGAAAGTACGCGTAAAAAATACGCAATTATTGCTCAATGGTTCTGGTACGACTATTGTAAAACAAGCCGATATTTTCAGCATATAAAAATGAATCAACACGTTTTGGTTTTCATACCAAAGTGGCGCCTGACAAAGATCACTAAAAAGCTTGGCGCATTGGAATATTGCGCCTTATGAACAAATCAAGAGGAGGCAAGTAAATGTCATCTTTCAAATTTTTCGCTCGACACGGTAAATCAAGTAATTTACTCGCAAAACGACAATCCCCGTGGATAACAAGTATCGCTTGTTATTATCATCTATTTAATACATTTTAAACTGAAACTGTTATCTAATTTGCTACTACGTACTCGTAGAGGGTTATTCTTTCGATATAGTCGGTGTACAGATACAATGGCTCCTCTATGTTTGCTACGGATAAATCAATGGACGTGATCTCTCTTTTTTTTTCCTTAACCGCATCTCACGCGTTTAGTACTTATTTTTAGTTTCAACAAGTTCTAACCAAAAATATGTCAAACAAAATACTGGATCTTCGTGAACGATACACAGCTATAGATAATCGAATATTATACAAAGAGCGAATGGTACGTTTTCTAAACATTGATGATTGATTGAGATTGCTACTAAAGATTAAGGTTACCCACCTTTCGAACGTGATTATGCGATTTACATAGGCTGAATAAACAAGCGAGCTCGATAATAACGAGTTTATTTTGCTATTTTTTCCATTAATTTATACAATAGTTGTACACTTACACTTGATCGACAGTTAAATATTTCTACCGATAAAAAAGCATTCGATGTATGGTCGTTGAAACTTGGAATAATTATTAGTATCAAAGAGTTCAAGAACAAACATGATAATTGAATGGGCAAAATTATGTATTATCCATTGTTATGCAACCCTCTATTGTCAAATCATTTCCTATTGTTGTTAGTTACGATACAACGCAATATACAATTATAGCGGGCTAACGTATTTCTTTCTTTACAGACGTATAGAATCAACGCGAGCAATTGAACGCGATAATTTCAATAAATAATCCTATTACAGAGATAACTAAACCTACCGCCCAAATGGTTAGAATCGACGAAACGTCCGATAGACTTAGTACGTGGGGCTGTGCGTCGGATACCTCGATATTTACTCCAAAATACTTGTCTCTCATATGCTTCAAAATTCCATGATCTGCTAAACGCAGAATACTGAAATAAACGTATGGAATGGTTATTATTATATTATTATTTTTATTGTTTTTTAATTACATCGATATAACGAAGCACGCTCACCAATAATTAATCAATTTTTTGTATGGATTGTTTTTCGTCATAATGAACGACAAATACTCGATTCGCTCCATACTAATTGTACCGAGTTTGCAAGGCAAGGCGTGTTGCACGCTTTGGTACTTCACTTCGTCGGTGTACAGAGCAGTTTTGTCTTCGCAAGCCTGTCGAGAAATACACGGTAACTACTATCGGAAAATGTCAATTCCAAGCGATATTAACGATTACGATTATTCTTGTAAATTACTTGTTGAAACGCTTGATAATCGTCGGTGGGTAAGAAGCTATCCTTCTTCAAGCGATGTTTGAGCGGTGCCAGCATCGAATCATTCGACAACTACAACAAAGTGCATTTGTTAAAAAAAACAAAAGATACGAAAGAACAGAGTAAACTTACCATAAGACTATGATCCCTACCACCCTTTACGACTGTAACTTCGTAGCTGTTGTCTTGTAAAAACTCGCGATACGTGGAGAATGGTAAGACGGGTGAAAGCACGCTGATGTAACTGGTGATGGAGGCCGAATAAGTCGCGTGCAATATCAACGAGGCCACAAGCATCGAAAAGTAGACTATTTGAATGGGGATGCTCAACGATCTCTCTGTTTGGATGAATCCTCGTGTAATTCAATTTTCATTCAATAGTTCGAATGTAATACTAACCACTTGAACCCTGCTTGCTGAAGATACCCCAGATGTTGATGAAATCTTCGGCAAAAGAGTGCATATTGATACGATGAAATCCATTTTTCAGTAAACACACAAGTGCAGAAATCACCAGTATCGTGAGACCTATCGCTATCCATCCATATCTATTGAATACCTGATTAGAAAACGATAGTAAATAAAGTTGTTAATAAAACATTTTTCAAAGCTATTTCAAAAAATTTATCGAAATACACCTGAAAGTAAGCAGTCCAATAAACTTCACCGTCACTGGGTAGCTTGGCGTACAGATTACACTGTCCTTTTGCGAGAGGAATCGCATAGTCGACCACTTGCATCCTGGTATGAGACATACTAAACAGCTCAAAACCAATGTCAATCTGTTTGTCCATGACGGATTTCATCAAGCCGTACCATTCGTTAGTCGCGCGATTTAAGTAACCCAATTCATTGTTCATCACGATCACTTCTGTCTTGAAGTTGCACATTTTTTTCAATTCGTCCATCAGTTCCCTATTGAATCTCGCGTGATTGTGATGATTAGTATTGGCAAACTAATTGTAAGAGAAAATAAATGTTCCAAAAAGTGTCTTCATTTATGTTTCATAGGCATAGACAGATTTATTCCGTTACCTTCGTTCCAAGCTTTAACGTGAGCCCCTTCATATTCATGTACATATTATTCAAATCCATCATTTCCTTGAAGTTGAACCTCTTCTCCGACGTCCACTCTCCTATATCGAATACTTCGGTCTGATTTTCAAAAATCCCGTAATATCTTTTCAAATAAACATCACCTTCGCACATTGCAACCATTCTCTCGTTCAATTTTAAATTGAAAAAGTTATCACTTGGTTTATCGCAATTGAATTTGGCTGTTTTTTTAATGTAAATCAGCCACGAGTGATGAGACAAATCGATGTGTTTCATAATATTGATGGCGTTTGCGAGGTCCTCTCCGGTGTATACAACGAGTGCATAAAGTCCATTCCCATGATGGTGCATCGATCGAACAATATCATTGTACGTGATTGTCTGGGCCATGGAACCTCGTCTCGAGTGAGTCTTGATTATTTCCAGAAGAATGACTTCCCTTTCAAAAGCTGAACATTTCATTGATAACATTTTTTTATCGAGATCAACAACAGACTACAACAGGGGACACTGTTGATAATTCTACCGGAAAAAAGATTATTCCTTACGATGCTTATATTTGTCGCAAACAATGATGATAGTAGGACTCAAATAGAACTCTTGCACATCTTTAATCATAGCTACAAGATCATCGATTTCAGAGCCTGGAGTTCCAACGATTTGATAGAAAATCAATAAAAAACAAACCGTTTTCCACGTGTCACTCATCTTGCAAGGATCGTTCACGTACGAGCGTACAACTTAGTATGGCACTCGCGAACAATTCAGGGATACGTTTGGTAGACGATATAACGTATTTATTTAATTGCAAAAACGACAGTTTTGATATCGATGCCTGATACGACCGCTATTATCGTAATATATATTCCATTAAGACTAACGAGTTTCCCTCTTCGCGTGTATTACGCATATTCGAAATAGTCGTCACTCGAAAAAGCAAACGCGCTTAAAGTATCAAAAGAAAGTTCAGAAAGCTCGATACACGAACAAATAAGTACTATTTTTCATTGTAAAAAGATGCGTTTCGTAGAGATCGAATAAAAGATACGTCGGTAACGTCAATTACCGAGCACGTGTAATTTTAACGACTGCTCGATTGGCCAAAGAACGTTCTACATAATTAGCTTGTTAAAATTCTTTATTACAAAATAACTTTACAATCATACGGGTTTTCGAAAGGAATACACTGCAACTTCTAAAAGGCACAGGATGGAAGATAAAACCATGCCACCGATCAAAATCGAAAGTATCGGCACAATTTCTTCAAAAGTTATCACGTTGGGATGCAAATCGAGAATCTCCGTGTATTTGTAAAAATATCTATTTTTCAGTCGTGAGACTATTCCGTGCTCTCTCAATCGGTAAAGTCTGAAATATAAATGGATACTGATCTAAATGACTATGGGAATGTATCAATCAATTCGAAAACAGTATACTTACAAGTGACTAATGCTACGAGTGTAAGGACTATTTTTCGTCAGTATAAAAGACATGGATTCTCTGCGTTTCATATCTACCGAGCCAAGTTTGCAAGGTGGACTTTTAATACCGTCGAAAGATACTTCGTCCGAGTAAAACACAGTGTTTGGCTCGCATGCCTGTATTTAAAGCCGTTGCATGTTTCTTTTCTATCGTACGACGGAGACGTTGGACATATAACAATATATATACATATATATATATATACGATACCTGATGAAAACCCTCGTAAGGATCATTAGCCCTGGCGCACTGTTGTCTCAGACGGGATTGCAACGGTGACAATTGTAGGTCGTCTTGAAGCTGTACAGCGCATCCGAGAAACACAGACAAAACAATACAATTTTAAAGTCAGTCGGAGAAGGAAACGTAATCGATATACTCACGAAGAGATCTTCGTCACTGCTCTCTTTGAGTACAGTAATTTCGTAGTTACTGTCGTGTCTAAACTGTTCGTACGTAGAAAATGGCAAATCAGCTTTGAGTTGAGTGATGTAACTTGTGATTGAAGCCGAATAAATGGCATTGATGATCAACGTCGAGAAGAGTATTGAAAGACAGAGAATCCGCATTGACGTATCCGATGGATTTTCTACGTATTTCCCAAATATTATTCAATTAATTACGCGTACACGTCACGAACAAAATTGGACTACCGAATAAAAACAAAGACGTTTTACCTACTAAACCTTGCTGACTAAAAATACCCCAGACGTTGATAAACTGTTGAAAGAACGACGATACGGAAATCTGAAGATTTATCAAACAAAATAAAAGAGAAAATCCTATGATCGATAAGCCTATTGCCATCCATGTGTACTTGTCAAAAGTCTGCAAAAAAAGACGACGGACAAACAGACACGTATATTTTTGTACAAGATCAACCAATAAAGTTCTGAATAGACTCACTAAAAAATACGCGTCCCAGCGTATTCGCGTTGTCTCGGGTAATTTAGCGTACAAGTAAAAACGAGAAAAAGCAAGAGGCGTTGCAAAATCAACAGCGTTCATACGGTTAGGTGACATTGTGAAGAATACCATGCCAATGTCAGCTTGACCTTCGGCCATAATTTTCATTAATCCTGACCACTTGTTGGTTTCTCTGTCAAAGTGTCCCATCTTATCGTTACGACGGCTTATTTTTGTACGGAATCTACCGATATTAGCTAATTCTTTTATCAACATTGTCACGAATTTCGAATTGTTCTCGTTTACTTCGTCGTTGGAATCTCTTCGCTGGTGATAAAGATAAAATAAAACGCTCGTTGTTGGTTTTTTTAAAAGATACGTTTATGTACGAACCTTGGCTAGTTTCAACGTCACTCCTTTCATATTTGTCACCAAATCGACGGACGTTGTACCAATCTCGAAGGTTTTGTTCAACGTCCATTTGGCCATGTTAACCACTTCGGTTTTATTCTCAAAAATAGAATAGTATTTGTTCAGTGTATCGTAACCTTCGCACTTGACCATCATTCTCGAATCCATGCGTAATTTAAAAAAGGGTCTTCCAGGTTTATCGCAATCGAATCTTGAATTGTTCGTGAAATACAGCAGCCATGGATGAGGAGACATGTCAATGTTTTTAGTTACGTGAATCGCACTTTTGAGACTTTCCATATCGTGAATAATAAGTGCGCGTAAAACGTTTTCACGTCGAGTCGACGTTCTAACGAGACTTTCGTAATTAATCGCTTGGGACATGGAGTATCGACGAGATTGCATTTTTATCCCATCCACGAGGATTCTTTCTTTTTTTAAATCTATATGTTGTATATATACACGCAAAATTTCAATAGATATATACATATACATATATACTACTTAGCATTAGATTTGATTGAAAACAAAAATATATTCCATTACCGAATCTACGTTGATTATAAACGATAAATATGCTTGGAGATAAATAAAGCTTTTGTACATCTTCGAAAACAAGCGCAATCTCGTGTAGAACTCCTTGAGCTGCAAAAATTTTATAAAAAATCGACAAAAGACAGACCGAGTTTGAAGAAAAATGCATCCTCGAATGTTGCGGTCTTCGTACTAACGATATACCTACAATAAGCGATGTTACCGGGAGCGTCATGAGTAAGCAAACGTCCGATTATCGATAAGGTATTTCGTAGGGTAAACATTTTGATCAATAGCTTAAGTAAATTTTTATTTCATTCATACTATTTTGAAAATATACACACGAGAGTTTGCGTACATAAAGAATTGCTACCTTTGCTTAACGGCATTTATTATTATTTATTTTTTTTTAGCGTAACGGAAAAAATGCTTAGTCAAAAATTCGTTTGACGATTATCGATGTACGTTGCACAGATTTTACCTAAAACGCTATTTGTCTTTGTTTCTTTTTTTTTTTTTATGTCAACGTATACATTGTTACGAACAAGTAACCGTGATTTGATCAGAATACAGCTATCGAGTTAGCGAACTATAGATTTTCTCCGATAATAGTAATAACGTATTACGATCGTCGTTATTATTACTATTATTACGATTATTATTGCGTTGAAGTATTCGAAAATCAAGTGATTATTTCTTTGAAAATAAGCTGCTTCTAAAAAAAATAGATACAAACACTTTTTTGACGTTTTATCGACTACCGGAAATAGCTTGGCTGTTTAAACAACGTGGTAAAGAAGACAAATGACTTGGCCTAAATTTACAATCATTCCAACGATCAGCGTATTAAGAATCGGTGAAAGTTCGGTGAAATTGTCGAAACACGGGGATTTTCGTGTCCTCGTTAAAACATCAAACTTTTTTTAAAAGTCGTAGGTGAGCCGAAGATTTGTGAAATACAGCAAATCAACGTCTACACAAGCGGATAACGGTCGTTGCAAATGGATTTCTCATAATAATTTCAGGTTGAAAATTAAAGGATACATCGCCTATTACCCGTTGGAGGGGTAAGTACACGTATACTCGAGTACGTAATTTGTTGATTTTTTTTTTATTCAAATGTTTTCGCTTTATAATTTAGAGATGTCACCTTTGTCTAATGATATTTAATGCTACTGCGAATAACTTACGCTTAATCATTCGTAGGACAAGTAGGAGAAGATGTATAAGATACAAATAGTTCGAAAAACCAAACGATCAAAGTAGCGATAACGCCAATACCCCAGACAGCTAGTATTGGTAGCGCTTCTTCAAAACTGATAACGTTTGGATGATTCTCGGGTATCTCGGTATACTTGTAGAAATATCGCTTTTTCAGTCGTCTCAGAAGCCCATGATCTCGGAGACGCGTAATGCTGAAAGAAGAATTAAACCGAATAACGTACATAGTTATGATCGCGATAGCACCGTTGAAAGTATTTATCAATTCTTACAAGTAACTGATAGCCTTCGTATAAGGACTATTCTTAGTTAGAATGATAGACTCGTACTCGACTCGATCCATATCGAGTTGGCCAAGTTGGCAAGGTGGATTCTCTTTAAGTCCGTCAAACGCAACTTCGTCAGAGTAGAACGCCGTATTTGGTTCGCACGCCTGAATCACATCTCAAGTTTTAATATTTACTCATTGTTGTTGTTGTTGTTGTTTCGTGCGTACCTAGTGATATACTGATTTTTTACACGATACCTGTCGGAATCCTTCGTAAGGATCGGTAGGCCGTAGACAAGCCATCTTCAAACGAGGTTGTAAAGGTCGCAAATACGGATCGTCGGACATCTGTCAAATGCGTAGTACTAGTTTTCAATACGTATCTAAAGGCAAAAACAACAACAGTAAGGTACTCACGATGAGAATTTCATCTCGACTGCCCTTGAGCACGGTCACGTCGTAAGTAGTGTCACGTAGGAACTCCTGGTACGTGTTGAATGGCAATTTCGTCGAAAGTACGGTAATGTAACTAGTGATGGTGGCCGAGTAAATGGCATTTAGCACCAGCGACGTAATGAGAATGGAAAAATAGATAATTTGTATGGCTGAATTTGGCGAGGAATCTATTCCGATAAAAAGAAAAGGACTATTGACGAAAGAAACGCTAAACTAAGGGCAAATAAATAGCAAAACTATCCGAAAGTCTTGTAACCTGTTAGTCCTTGTTGACAGTGAATACCCCAAATGTTGATGAAATTTTCACAGGAATTGTGCACAAAATGATCTCGATGGCATCTATTCTTGATGAGACTCAGTACAACGGCGATTATTAAAATCGATGCACCTAACACCATCCACGTGTTCAAATCAAACGCCTAGCGTGCGAAACATCAACAGTTCGATATTTATTTACACGCGTGTATACGATTAATAGGATAAATGATATGCATTAAGATAATATTACCTGAAAATATGCACCCCAAAGTACTTTCTTAGTATCCGGTAACTTGGCGTAAAGATAAAAGCGAGCCCTCGCGATTGGGGCTGCAAAGTCAACAACCGGAAGTCTCGATTTGGACATGCTCAATAAAAACATGCCAATGTCAGCTTGTTTGTTGTACAACACGTTTACCAGACCAGTCCATTGTTTCGATTTGGTATCGTAATATCCAAAGCTTATATCTCGTACGGTTACTTCCGTGGTGAAGTTACCTAAGATTTCCAATTCGCTCATCAAATGGGCTAGAAATTTGGTCAATTCTCCGTTTGCTGCCTCGATTGACACATCTCTCTGTGACATATCAAAATAGTTTGTTGGAAAAACAACGAGTTTACTTCACGTGAAGCATCGATTTTTTTTGGGAGGGTTTTCTTTAAGCTTTTGGTGATTAAGTGGGTGTGCACGATGGAAATCAACGCTTAACGAGGGCTTTTTCTACCTTCATACTTGTATTGTAATATAGATTTTAACGATAATACCCTTATCGAGTTGGTTAATTCGAGCGGAAAACTGGAAAAATCAATGGAAATCCCCGCGAGTATGCATGCTTCTTGTATCATTGAAAATTTCGTTTTGTGAAAAATAAACCGAAACAATCTCATTGTTACCTTGGCCAATTTAAGCGTGATTCCTCTCATGTCCGTATGTACGTCGATCATATTCTTCATGTCTATAAATTTGAGTTTTTTTCCTGGTGCCCATTCGGCTAAATCAGCAACCTCCGTTTGATCCTCAATAATCCCATAGTATCTCTTGACCATATTGTTCCCTTGGCATACCGCAATCATGTTCGTGTCAAATCTCAATTTGAAGAAATTCTTACCAGGTTTATCGCAATCGAAACCTGTATTCTCCTCCATTACAAGAAGTAACCAATAATTGGCCGACATATCGGTGTTTCGCGTAACGTTTATCGCGTGTTCGAGATTTTCTCGATCTTTAATCACAAGTACGTAAAGTCCATTTTCACGCCGTGACGATACTCGAGTTAGTTGATCGAAACTAATTGCCTGGGACATCGAGTATTCGTCGGAATGTAATTTGATTGCATTCAAGAGACGTTGTTCTTGTGGGAAACCTGAAAGTGTTCTAAATAGTACATACAAGATTGTTCTATTTTGGAAATGCAACAAAATTTACATACCAAATTGGTGCGTGTCAAAGACAATGATAACACTGGTTGCCAAGTAAAATTGTTTAATATCCGCAATCGTGGTTATGAATACGTCGTTCGCAAAGATGATTTTCCAAAAAATCATCGAGACACAGTATACGTTTAGTAGACTACTCATGTTTTCAGCTCCCTGTGTTTGTACGCACTGAGGCGTAATTTATCGACAATTTAAGGGCATAGGAGGTACGGCGGAGTCGTCGATAAATACTTTCATACTGTATATTTATACGTACAAGCTATGTGATTATACAGTGGTTTTATTTCATGATTTATTCAGTAAACGTCTGATGGATTTCTTACTATCGCTGTACAACGGATAGCACTCTCTTTTTTTAACGTTTTTTTTTTAAAGCATTCATAAAAAAGCACGAACAACAAATAGCCACTACAGGAATATTTTGGATTAACCACGAGGAATGAAAATATCGCTATAACTGTTTACTTGCTACATCGGCGTGATTCTATTGAATGGTTTGACAATTGGCATCGATTTAATACGTGCATTCTTATAATAATCACATAATGAAGTATTCGAATAAATAATACGCGTGAATTGCAACAGCGAATGTTAATTCTTGCTAGGTACCACAAATCAAGCAAACGTATGATAAATTTGTAATAAAAACCCTTTAAAACAATATATTCTATTGTCTACGAAATATTACTTAGGTATTCATAGAACGAAAGAATGAAATTGTACAAAACGTTATTACTTCGAAAAACCAAACGATCAAAGTTACGACAACGCCCGTACACCATACAGCAAGGATTGGTAAAACTTCCTCCACACTTATGACGTTTGGTTGATTATCGGGATACTCGGTATATTTGTAAAAATATCGATTTTTCAATCGTTTTAAAATCCCATGATCTCGTAGACGGCCAATGCTAGAATCAATGGACGCTTTATAAACCATTTATATAAAGACAAGGCATCGGAGAGGGGAGGGGGTGTGAATAGACGAAGCACGCGTTTAAACATTGATCCTTACAAGTAGTTGATAGTCCTCGTGTAAGGGCTATTCTTGATCAAAATGATAGACTCGTACTCAAATCTCTTCATATCGAGTCGGCCGAGTTGACAAGGTGGATTGTACTTAAGGCCGTCGAAGGTAACTTCGTCCGAGTAGAATGCTGTGTTCGGTTCGCACGCCTCAATCAAATCTCAATGTTACAATTATTCTTTTCCATCACGCGTGTGATTGTTACGTACATTTATCATACCTGTTGGTACGCTTCGTAAGGGTTGAATGGTCGTTCGCAAGACACTTTCAAACGAGGCATCAAGGGCGCCAGATACGAGTCATTGTCCAACTGTAAAGTGTTTTTAGCTTGAAATTGATGTTAACTTTGTACGAAAAAAAATAAAATGGTTGTTTTGTTCTTAAAGTTTGTGCCTCTGAATAATAATTAAAAAACACTCACGATAAGATCTTCATCTTGGTTGTTCTGGACTACAGTCACTTCGTACTTAGTATCGAGTTTGAACTGTTCATACGTGTCGAATGGTAATTTCGGCGACAGAACGGCAATATAGCTGGTAATGGTAGCCGAGTAAATGGTATTTAATACCAACGACGTTATGAGAATCGAAAAATAGACAATCTGCGTAGGTGTGTTTGAGGGAGGATCTATTAGGAAACAAAAGACACGTTAAACCAATATTAAGAAAGACCTTGCGCTAAACTTTTAAAACGCTACCTGCTAGTCCTTGTTGACAGTAGATACCCCATTCGCTGATGAAATTTCCGAAAAAGTTGTGCACGAAATAACCTTGACGATCGTTTTTTACGAGACTTAATAGAAAAGCAGTGATCAAAATTGACAAACCCATCACTATCCAAGTGAGCAAGTCAAAAGCCTGGGAAAACAAATAATTCAAACGATCGTATATTGACGTGTACGAGTATGACAGGTGTTACGCAAAACTGCGTATGTACGATAAGATCACCTGAAAATAAGCGCCCCAAAGGACTTTCTTAGCTTCTGGCAATTTAGCAAACAGATAAAAACGAGCTTTTGCCAGTGGAGCTGCAAAGTCAACAGCTGTCAGTCTTGCCGTGGACATACTAAATAGAAACATACCAATGTCGACTTTTTTATTATACAATACGTTTATCAAGCCAGTCCAGTTTTGAGATTTCTTGTCGTATTTGCCTGCACTTGCTTCGCGAATCGTTACTTTCGTCTTGAAATTACCCAAACTTTCCAACTCTGTCATCAAATGCGACAAGAATTGTGCTAAATTCTCGCTTGCTTCCTCGATTTTTTCATCTCGCTGTGGTAATTGTAATTATAATTATATATACAATGTTCTTACGAGAAAAATACAGTTATTTGGTAATTCTACATGTACCTTGGCCAATTTCAACGTGATTCCTTTCATATTCGTCTCGTATTCGGACAAACTTTTCATTTCGTTTTTGAAACGAAGCTTTTTTCCTGGCGACCATTCGGCTAAATCGTCAACTTCCGTTTGATTATCAATAATCCCGTAATATCTCTTCAAAATGTTGTTCCCCTCGCATTTAACCATCATTTTCGTATCCATTCTCAATCTAAAAAAGGTTGTCCCAGGCTCATTGCAATCGAAACGTGACTTTTTAAAGAATAATAATAGCCACGGATGAAGAGACATCTTGATATTCTTCGTTGCGTCAATTGCACGTTGAAGATTCCTTGAATTATGAATTATCAGCGTGTGTAAAATGTTGTCTCGACGTAACGAAATTCGATTTAGTTGATCGTAGGTAATCGCTTGTGACATGGAATATTGTCGCGAATGGCTTTTGATCGTACTCAAAAGTCGTTCTTCTTTTGAAAAATCTGAAATTTCCCTAAAGTTTGTCTTGTGATGTATGAAAATATTCCTTGATCGAATATTAAAAAAAACAACGACAATAATTGAAAGCACAAAAAAATTACCATACCGTATTGGAGTTTTTCATAGACAATAAAAATACTCGGTGACAAGTAAAATTGTTGAACATCCCTAACCAAACTTGTGAGGTCGTGACCAACTTCTTGTGCCTCGATGATTTTCCAAAAAACCATCGAAACGTAGTATGCTTTCGGTAAAATATTCATGATGTCGCAGCTGTTCGTTTGTACGTACTAACGCGTAAATTATTGACACCTCGAGGGCATACAACGCGACAGGGAATGTCGATAAATGCTTTCGTATTACATTCCACGTATAAGGTACATCATGGTTTAATCAATATACGCCGTAATGCATTCACAGTGTAAAAAAACAAGGCACCAAAGCTTGTTATTTATTACTTAGCGGTAATACACTGTTTCATAATAAACTATCATCGTTTGTTAAACTGTTTATTCGATGTACACGCTTTTAAGCAAACGAGTACGTTCGAGCTCTACAAAAATATATCTAATGAAATCAAGGTAACGCAGTCATGACACTGAGCATGCCTGTATCGTCACGGCGACGCCGGACTAAATGCATAGACAATTACAATAGCAACATCTATATTATTATTTCTTAGATTGTTAAGGGATTGTTTTCATTGATTTTTCTTCGTCGACGTGACGGATGTTTCGAAATATGACAAATTATAGACAATCTGAATGCAGCTATTTCCAAGATCAATCCAATCAAGGAAACGATCAATCCCATTACCCAAATTGCTAAAATGGGAAACACTTGATACAGACCAACAGTGTTCGATTGCAAGTTTGGTATATTCCTAAGTTTCCGAAAAAAGATGTTTCCCAATCGTGTTATGATCCCTTTTTCTTTCAAGCGTAAAATACTAAAAAAGAACACAATTTTATGTAGCGTAAATTGGGCTTTCAAATGTATATTACAGAACGCTGTTTAAAACAGGATTTTTTTAAATGGAAAACTCACGAATGACCCAATGCCTTCGTGTACGGACTATATTTTGGTAAAATAAAAGAATGGTGTTCGTACGATTTCACAGGAACAGAGCCAAGATTACAGGGTAAATCGTTCATCATAGCTGCGTATTGCACTCCGTTGGTGTAGAAAGCTGTATTTGCCTCGCATGCCTGTTAAGATTACACGCGAGGAATGACAATATACCTTTCGAATCAGAGAATAACGATTATATATACTTGCTGAAATCCTTGATAATAGTTCTTCGGTAAAAGACAACTTTTTTTCAGGCGCAATTTAAGCGGTAACATCAACGAGTCGTTTTCCATCACCTGCATACGCAATAATCCGTCATTGCAATTAATAAGCGCGAAATTTTATCGAATTCCTTACAAGTGATACTTTTATACGTACAATGAGATCAAAATCTCGGCTACCTTCGACCGCAACGACTTTGTACTTATTGTTACGTTTGAATTCCTCGTATGTATCGAACGGCAATTTAGGTGATAGAAGCGTGATGTAGCTGGTAATACAAGCCGAGTAAATTACGTGTAATATCAATGCCCAAATGAATATCGATAGGTACGCTATCCGAATGGAGTTGTTTGTTGGTTTTTCTAGTTTTATTTTTAACAATAAAAGACACACGTACTTATGTTGTCAATTTCACGGAGAAAAGGATAAAACGACGAGCTACCTGCTAAACCCTGCTGAGTGAAAATACCCCAAACGTTGATGAAATTTTCAAACAAGTAGTTTATGTAAGTACGTCGAGTCATCAAGCTAAGTAGAATCGTAAATATTACGATAAACGTGTACGAGGCAATCGCAACATTTTTATTAAAAATCTATGAAGAATAAATGAAAATCAATTCTTCCGATATTACCAATACAAAAAAAAAACTGTAATCTTATACGTACTCGAACGTAGGCATCCCAACGTACTCTCGAGTATTCCGGTAATTTAGCGTGCAGATAGCTACGACTTTTCACAAGTGGTACAGTAAAATCAACCGCCGACAATCTATTTGTGGATACACTGAAAAGAGCAACTCCAACGTCGGCATTTTTCTTTTTCACGATACCAATCAAGCCGTTCCATTGTTGAGTTGTCTTGTCGTAGAAACCATACCAATCGCTTTTGGGTCCTTGTTCAATTTCAAAGTTGCGTAGGATTTTTAACTCTTCCATTATACCGTTGCAGTAGTCCAAAAGGCTAAATTTTACTTTGCCGGTCGAGCTGCTCGTCTAGAACGTAAACTTGTCGTTATCGTCAAAAAATGCAAAGAAAAAGAAAAACAATCGCAAATAATCGAACAAAGAAAACTGTTACCCTACTAGCTACTTTTAACGTGATTCCCTTCATATCCGTATGCATCTCGTTGAAAGTCTTCTTTTCCTTGAAATCGAGTTTTTTTATCGTCGTCCACTCTGCCAGATCTACGACTTCCGTTTGATTATCAACGATCCCATAGTATCTCTTTAAAATGTTATTTCCTTTACACTTGGCTGCCATCCTAGTATCCATTTTTAATCTAAAAAAATGACTACCGGGTGCGTCGCAATTGAATTGGGAACTGCTGGAAACAAGTAACCATGGATGTAACGACATATCGATAGTCTTTGTGAGATTTATCGCATGTTCGAGATTTTTTCGATCGTCGATAACAAGTACGTAAAGTACATTTTCGCGTTGATTCGACGCTAAGGTTGAGTCATCGAAGGAAACCATTCGAGAGAAACGATCCTGTCGCGAATAGCTCTTTATTGTCTCGAGTAATATCTCCTCCTTCTCGAAACCTAGAACATTGCCGTGGCCATTATGGTTAGCGTGAATTTTAAGTAGCTATTTCATTCGATCTATTTCAGATTTTGAATTCTAAGCGAGACGCGTGGAAAGGATTATGCGTATACTTATACCGTAAACGTGTTTATCGTACACCAAAACGACGCTTGACGACGCGTAAAACGTCTGTACGCTAATAGCCAAAGTCGTCAAATCAGCGATGGTCTCTTCTTTGGCGACGCAAATTTTCCAGAAAATCCCCCAAAAATAAATGATCTTTAATAAATTATTCATATCGTCGGTTTGTTATTGTCGCTCGTTCCGTTTACGTGACAAAAAAACTATTCGAATCCGTTTCTGAAACTACACGTTGTTAGTATACGCTCACATCCCCTTAATAATACAACGCAACAACATTTTTCGATCGATATCTTGCCCACGCTAGAAGGCTAATGCGTTTTGACCATAAAAAAAAGAAATTGGCCATCTAACTACGTGGGATTGATCAACGCTACAACCGTGATGGTGTGAATCTATAACAATCGAAGAGAAGATGAAAAAAAACGAATTGTTCGTCATCGTGTGTAGACGTAAATAAACAGATGATATAAATTACGGGAGGTAGTTTGTCATTTCCTAGCGCGTGACAACTAACTAAACACGAGGCATACACACACACACATACACGGGTCAATCGCCCGGCGCACATTAGCAATTGACCTAAACTAAATAAACGACTACAAGTCGTTTTATATCGTACGATCTCGTCGACAAAAGAGAGAAAGAAAGAATGAGAGATACACACGAGTCTCAGTATACGATAGAGATGCCCAAGCGAAACATGTTTATTGTGGCTGCACTTTTGATCGGCGTTGTCGTCAATGCGAGAAGTTTTCGTAAGTAATACGTTATATACATCTCGTTCCTTGTTTGACGTTTGCGTCGTGCATCTCTTCGCGTTTGCTTCTTATTTATTTTTAATCGACTTTGCCACGTGAAAGATAAGACAAGTTTCAACGCATAATCATCTAGAACATCGAAACAACTCTTTGACGGACGATTCACGCAAAAATACCACGAAAACTAGTTATCGTTAAAAAATGTCGTTTATGGCAAAAACATCGTTGTTTTCTCGTTTAAGTCGATGAGAACAATTAGCCGTCAATTCATAGATCAACGGCAAGTCTCCGTTTGGCCTACGTGGATATACTTGCGACGCCTTGTCGTACGTATCTTGTATGCATGCGTCAAATTGAAGCAGTACGGTTCCTCTATGCGCGCAGTCGTAATTTGGCAATGAAATCGTGATTGCACGCAAGAGCAAAAGCAAGAGGGGATGGGTTGGTATTCCCAAGATTTTTATCAGCGCGTTAGGATCTGATTTAACGCACGTTAATATCAATTGACTTGCTTTTTCAAAAGAATAATTGACGTATTACTCTCAATGCATGCTACAATTCAACAAATAAATCCGTAAGCATCGTGAAATCTTCGCAAGCGAAATAAGATAATAATGATTATTACAATGAAATAACGAGAAGTAACGATATTTTCAGAAAGCACAGAGCCGAAAGTGTTGTACTATTTGCGTGGCGACAAGCTATACCGCTTAAAACCGCCATCGGTCGACGAGGAATTACTCGAGCACGACGTGACGAATTTCGAATTAGACGCTAATAACGGCGAACCATTATGGATGGACCACTCGGCACGTATCTACCGGTTACGCGGTGAATTAGTACTACGTTACGAGCCAAGTGTCTCGAGCGCGAGATTCGCATTGGATCACTTAACGAGGAAATTTTACGTGGTCGATGGTGATTCACAAGAGATCGACGTATTGCAGCCGGATGACAAAAGATCTGTGTTATTCGAGAGATCGCCTATTAGAGAAGAACACGTTATTCGCGAGAAACCAAAGATGCTCGCGTTGGATCCAACTAATGGCTTGATGTTTATTCTCACCGATCTCAATGGCATTAAAAACGTTAAATTATTTCTTTGTTCTTTTTTTAATTTGACACATTTTCGTCGATCGATATGCCTACACTCGTATACCTACATTTATAGATATATCGCTCGGACATGGATGGAACTGGAAAGCGCAAACTTGTGGAAGACGTGTCGAGCGACGAATTGAACGTCGACGCTCGACGTCGTAAAATTTATTGGCTTAACGCTCGACGACACGTCGTCGAAAGCGTCGATTTTGACGGTATCGAGCGTCGACCTATAGATGGCCTAAACGGTGTTGCTAACGAGACTGCAATTTCCGTACTCGATGGAGAGATATATTGGTCCGTCGACGGAGGTTCGTAATATACCTATTTACGAATGCATTTTTGTGTATTTTTATTTTCCTTGGTGACGTTGTTTACCCGCAGGTATGATAAACATTTGCAAACTCCGTGAGAATTGCTGTGACAATACTACGCTGCATCACGTCAAACTTCCACCCTCGATTCATCCAATCAAGTATATCAAATTATCCTACGATACCGTAGCGAAAGATACCACGAGTACGAATACTTGTCAACAGGACAATGGTGAATGTCAACACATGTGTCTATTGAATTCGCGTAGTGGTAGTAGCTGCGTATGTTACGTTGGCTGGGAACCAAATGGCAAAGAATGTAAACCAAGAAGACCTAGACGTCAAACTTGGGATTTGTACATGACACCACAACCAACATTGAGACCCGAACCACAGCCGTCGAATATTGGCGGTGGATTACCGGCTCATATTTTAATTATTGGCAAATGATACGATCGTGTATTATTTTTTATCGTTTTACCATTCCTCTTTCTCTCTCCTGTTTTTATAGGCTAATTTTTATATAAAATAAAGAGATGTATGTATTTGGATTTGTTTAATTGTACTTTACTATATTTCCTTTGAGTGTTGTGTAAATCGGTATTATTATTGTTCCAATATGTATATACGCGTCAAACGTTCCTGAACTACTATTACGAATTTGCATGACTATATCAAAATAATTACAAACAAAACGTTTACCGACTTCATTTTTCAATCGTATTCGAAGCGTCGAAAACGGCAAAAACAGACGAGTAAAATGAACGAGGAAACGCAAACGAACCGATCGGTGCTTTGAGCTTGTAAGAACTTGAACACGACGAAAACTATACGTAACGTGTCTCGGCTATATAAGTATATGTACATCTTCCTAATGATTGTACAAAAAGTGACAAACAATTGATAAATTTTTATTAAAAAATGTATACTTTATTACATTAAAAGCGTTTGTTCAATAAATATTAATTACAAAATGAAGTTTAAAATCAGCGTAGTTGATTCCGAATTGATTTCTATTGGCAGATTCTATTGTTTCTGCGCCCCTTTCCCTCCCATCGTCCAACTATCGATGTTGCAACTCTCTGCTGTTCCATGCATCGTTTCCGGGTGGGCGTGAAATCTCTATCAATTTTCCAATTTCATTACAAGATAGAAAAATAATTAGTTTCGTCAACAGGTGTCCTGTCGGTCCTGTTCGATTTTTGTTTAGTTCGAGCGAATGTGGCGGAATCTGTCAATACAAATAACAAGTAGTCATTTTTGGTATCTCTTAACGAAAAACAAAATAATATACACATATGTATACGTAGGCGTGCGAAAACGATTATTGGAAAGAATTCTCGTAATTCTTACCTGACTTGCTGGGGTATAAGCCTTGAATTGTTGCGTTCGTTTATAGAACGCACTGTAAAGGAAATGGTGAAGCATTCGGAGGTGGAATCGTTGTATTCAACAAACAGTTTAATCAGCACACCTCCATTGCCGTATCGGAAAAATTTCGTCCATGTCTTATATTGTTCGACGGATAAATCTATAAATAGACGTAAGAAAAAACACGTTAAACCAACAAAATATAACGAATTGCTGTAAAATAATTGAAATTGTTACGTGAATCTTTTGTAACAACGACCAATTTGTCGTATGTATTTACCTGTTGTTTTATTAAAAGCATACACGAGATACGACGCTGCTTTCTGTATAAGTCTTTTCATCTGTACAGAACCGGCTTCGTCAAGGGTAATCTCCGTCAATAATCCACCTTGCCTCGGCACGTGGACTATACGTTTACAAGAACAAACAAGAGAAAATCATTATTAAAATGATTCGTCATTTACATAGAAGCAATCAAGTTTTTCGTATACTTACGTCTTTGCTGGTTGTTTCCGTAGATATTGTACATGTCCACGTACAACGACCTGCTAAACATATTGGTCAATGCGGAACCCGATCGCCGAAAAAATTTGGCCAAAACTTGAAAAATACGTCTTGACGACATGACGAACGAAATTAATTAGCACCAACGTAACGCGTATGATTAAAATACCTTGTTAAAATACACGGATGGTGTATATATATAGCGAAGTCATACGGCACAGAACTAGTAGCCGAAACAAGAAGGGTTGTTGCCCTTTCGGATGCTCAAATTACACTGAAGTAGCAATAGCAATAGTCAAAATGAAAGTTTTGATCCTATGACCATTTGGCTAAGTGAGAAATTTCTAAGGATGGGGTGGAATGGTCATATTGTAGTTTAAAGGTATAGTTTGGAAGCTACGCCCATTAACCGAGAGAAAGGGAAATTTGGGTCCGTATACCTACGGAGGATTTTCGTAGACTTTGACGGTCATAATTCGACCCCATTTAGCGCGAAAATATACCCGGCTCTATTCCGCACTGTTAGCTATAGTAAAAAGGCCGGTTTTTAACATAGACCGATTAGCGAAAAATGTGGGCGGCAAACGAAAATATACCTGGAAAAAGATATCTAAACAAGCATTTTTTTTACTTGTAACATTATAAATAATAATGTGTTTTACGAGTTCATGGGTATATCTTTATAGCATCTGGAAAAAAAATTTGGGTTTTAAAGTAGAGCATAAGGAAAAACCCTCTAATGTACAGTAAGCCAGCGGTTAAACATTTTGCCCCGGGAGACAAAGAACTATACGCGCACGCTCAGGTTTTAGACAAATATTGCTTCAAACGTGAATATTTTATCAATGGTTTTGGATGAAAATCGTACTAATTTTCTTTAAAAACAACGACTTTCGTAAGCAAAACAAAAGAAAAATTGGAAAAAAATTTGCGTAAATTTTGTATAAATATTATCAAAATCACGTATATACGTGTACATATATACAAACAGTAGAGTCGACGCCGTATCCTAAAATGTCCGAAAATCAGTTATGGCATTTATTACCTTAAAAGATGTATGAATATCACGGTAATTGTCCATTTTGTTTCAAGGTCAAAGAAAATATATCTAGAAGAATAGAAAAAGTCAACTACCTGATCCCAACGCTTCTATACCTGTCCACTAGAAATGCCGGTTCCCTGCAATTGCCCAAAGGATGTAAACGTTACTCGGTTCGCGTTTCAATTTTATTTCAATGTACGTGTGTTTCGTGAAAATCTGTCAAGACTATGCTCATCTACGAAACTAACGTTAATTTATATCCGACAATATCGGTCTTTTACGAGAAGACATCGAAAGAGCTCGAAAGAGTTGAGAAAGACGCGTTTTTGCAAATGAATTTCCACAGCGGGTTTTTAGCGATTGATCAAAATATTTTGGGGCGTAATTTTTGTTAAAACAAATTAACACATTTACAGAAGCACTTCAACTTTACAAACAAAATTAACATAGGTATAACGAATAAACAACAAAAATAAATCTTTGGAAAATCCCGATAGATGGCAGCATCCATTCCACGCACAAGCATATCTCGTTGTTATAAAATACGTACAGTCTGATATTTCGCGGATGCATTTTTCTACCCTTCAACCCTGGGAGTTGTTTCCGATCGATCAATGTACCGTGAATCGTCGCAATGTGCGGATCGCGTTAGCGATCTTTGACGCTCTTTAGTGTCTGTTGAAACGTCTTTGTGAAGAGTAAATCCCTAAAAATACCCTCGTCCAAGAAGCAATATAAAAAAAAGTCTCTGCTTTAAATATAAGTCGGTTAAGTTGCGGTAACAATCGCGTAACAGTTTTATCGATATTAATTTAATATAATATTTCAAATTAATTGTAATTGTTTTCTGAGCATCGTTTGTCGGTTGACGTTATTTTCCGATGATTTCATCGAGTTTATTAACGGCGTAACAATTCTTGTTTCTCGTCAATGGTTTTGTCAGTTTCTTGAAAAATTATCGAATGATACTTTATTCAAATATTCAAGTAACGTCACTTTCCGCCCAATGCGTAACGTTTATCGTTTAAACGATGTTTTAGCAAGCTCTTGCGCGTTTAATTTGCTAATATTGCGTACATATCGTAAGACCGTTAATTTTTATTTCTTACGGAAAATCAATTGGTCGTGAAGATTGTTTGTTAAAATCGATCAAATCAATAATTCAGTGTTTCGTATAAGATGGCAGAGTGAAAAAATCACCCGTCGTACGCGAGAGTAACCCATATTCATAACTCGTTTCAAAGCGAATGCTCCGTGGAAACCAGCTTCAAACGGACCTTGGACAAAGAGGGCGATATTAATTACTGAATACCAAGTAGTAATACACTGAAATCCACTTTTACCGATTTGATTAGCAGTACCACACTCCATGTTACCCTTTTTAAAGGCCAAATAAATGCTTTTAATTTTTTACTAAACGAAGGTGTGGATTTTACAATTAAAAATGAAGCAGATAAAACTGTTTTACACTACGTAGTCAATCCTACGTTAGAATACGTCAATCATGATTACGTCTACTCTGTGCTAAATGCACATCTCGCCAAGAAAGATCCGATCAATCCGTGCGATAATAATGGATTGTCGCACGTCCATATAGCCTGTTGAAGCAACAGTTTTCAAACTGTCAAATTTTTCTTAGACATGGGAAAATCCGTTGATCAGGCTGTTAACGCAAACTCGACGTATTATGCTGGCTACGTGCCGCTACATTTTGCGGTTAAAGGATACGCACCAGATACGTTGTTTCTCCTTCTGAATTATGGAGCAGATTTGGATTTGACAGATGCCAAAGATACGACGGCGTTACGTGTAGTTCTTAAAGATGAATTAGCGGTGTTAAATTTGACGGATAACGTGGACGGAAAACGAAAAAATTACGACATTCGCATAATTGACGAGGTGTTAGTTTTGTTGCCCAATAATCATACCATTGATAGCATAGGTTTGACCAAGTTTCATATCGCGTGCACAATGGGAAATCCATCCAAAACGTCGAGAACGTTTTGGATCGAATCCAAGACACCGATTGTCAAATCCACATGGATTCACCAGTTTTTCTGGCTGTACGGAACTTCGTTGCACTGTACAGTGTAACATCCATACAGCCATAACAGATGCCGAAGGTAAAACTTGAAGCCATTACTGATATCTAATGACTCGTTTAAATACGTATATTTCGCAAATGATATCGTTCTGGACACCATTGCACATCGCCTTTCGTCGTAACAAAGTTGATGCCATCAAGTGGTTGTTGGATCATCGTCGGCGGCTTGAAAATCCAACGGATGACAATGGATTATGAATAAGATTGACAATTTTGAAGAGAACGTTGACGTGACTGTTAAACGCGACGATCCTTCTTCGTTTTAGCGTCACTACAATCCGATATTACGTTCATCGAGAAATTATTAGGGTGCTGTGACACAAGATGACATCCTTGTTCGAGATTTTAGACGACGTCTGTGATAGAAATATCCTAGACTTGTTTGTTCGTACAATCAAGAGCAACGAAACGATCGGATATCTATCAACTATTGTCTCTACGTTTTATCACAAAAGAAACCAAGTAGAGGCGTATGATTTCGTCTTGGATACGGATGATTCGATCTCGAAGGATGGACTGGGACGCATGGCCATCCACAATATCGTTACTACGGCTGACACAGCGCACGAGATGGTCGATTATCGTCAACTTATGCACAATTTTTTCAGCTCTGTTTACGACATTGACGTGCGAGATAACAAAGGTATCGTAATCGTTTTGATTGAATTTATAACGTTCTCAAGTGTCTATAAAGCAAATTTTATATCGATTATTCATTACTCACTTTGTTTGATACATTGTCTACTATCTGTAACAGATTACACGTGCTTGCATCTTGCTTTAAGATTTGGGAATGCATTAGCCGTTGAATCGTTGTTGAATTTCCGTGCCGACGTCAACCTTGTTGACAAACACGGACGAATCGCGTTATTTTACGCCTTTAGATTTTATCGTCACTGTCAACGTTGCGCCGTCTACAAACGCCAACAAATTTTGTTTTGTTGAACAACAACTTGTTGTACTGATAATACTAATTTAATGCTGGCCGAGGTACCTAAAGTTATCGATAAAATACAATTACCACATTCTTATACGCTTGAACAATTAAAGTTAACGAAATCGTTTATCATCGACGCACGATCCAAGTTTTATGTCGGTGACTTTTTATCGGAAATTAAGGCTTTGGTCGAGTATCCGTGTATGACGATTGAAAAACGCAGCTTGATCGAACGGGTTATCAAGGCTAATAGTAACGTTCCGAAACGAGCTGTTGTAAAGGACGTTACTAATCTTCAGCATAGAAAAGCTGTCAAGAGAATTCAACTAATCGATTCGTCGAATAAAAGCACGAACAAATTGGCGGGAGTCATGCTGCCGGGCGTATGTCAACGATTCATTTTTGTGACTTTGAAAAAGTCGGATATCGAGAATAAGGACAAGTCTGTGAGTTTGACTACGACTCGGTTCAAAGTTGCCGTTTTTCTATACTTTTCTGGCGCTTTGTAAATAATATATGCTTAAATTGCAAAAACATCGCTTGATGTAACGTCTAGATGTAAAAATTCGTTGTACGCGTGTTTCACGTAGTTCGTTATTGCAAACGAAGACTGGTGAAAAAATGGGCGATCGTTGACCTAAACGTGTTGGTAGTTTATCGATTAAATCAGTGGTTTATTTTGTACAACTCGTAAAACATAGTAAGATTGTTAATGATTTATTTGATTATTATCATTGGTACGATTCGTTAAAATCGTAGGGTAAAAACCTCACCTTTACCATTCCAAATAGTAATCTATCCAAGAGCGAATTTACAAATTGACATTGCCGAGCAGTTAACGGACGACTTGCAACGGAAGTAAAGGAACGACGAAAATCATGGAAAATTAGCTTGATACGCAAACGACGAAGGATGTGTCGTCGAGTTGCTATTATGTACAATTTAACGTATAGTTTTAAAAATGAATCGATTAAATACAGTATAGAGAGCTGTTACTCCCATACCAAACACGCGTAATGTCAACACTGCTCGTACATTGAGATACACTAGTACCCAAGCTAATTGGATGAGAGATTTGTGATTAATTGCGCACTACCCGCTGCCTGTCCTACAAATCATAAACTTATATTTAGTCGTTGAGTGTCACGTGCTAGGCAAAAATCGTTGATATTTAACCGTTAAAGTGCCTCGAAAGTAACAGTGATGCAGTGTCAGTTGTATTATCTTGATTTTATCGCAACGAGACAATTGCCGTACACAAATGATTCGTAATTCAGCCGAGATTCGATAAATACGTAATTGTGCTGCTTTATAAAGCCAAATAATGGGTAATATTATAAATACAACTCTAAAATGTACAGACCACAAGAGATGCTCGTTAAGAAACAACGATTTAAACGATGATAATATTGAACCTTTACTTCAAGATCTGAAAACGAACAGTTATACCGAGCTCGATTTAAGCTATAACAACATTGAATGTCGAGGTTTGAGACGCATAGCAGATGCTCTGGTATACACGAAAATCCATACGGTCAGCTTTGAAAGTAACAAATTTAGGAACGAAGGTGTCAAATATCTAGCAGATGTTCTCAAAGATACACAAATAAAAAAGCTCGATCTTAGCGGTAATAAAATCGGCTTCGAAGCAGCTTTGTACCTAAATAACGCGGTGAAGAACACTCGAGTAAAAGATTTATCGATTGACGTTTATTGCACGGAAAATGTCCATTGCATTTGTCAGAAGTCGGTTAACAATATCGACAACACTGTCATTCGAATAAAGAATTGTAATTTAGGCGCCGAAGGAAGCGAATACGTCAATCAAAGCTTTTGTAACACAGGAATTCGAGAGCTGACGTTCGAATTCGAAAAGTGTACGTTGTCTCAGGTCACTCACCTTGCCGAAGCTATGAAAAATATCAATATTGACAAGTTAAGTCTATTATGTAGCCATTTCGCAGAGTCCGAAGACATTGGATGTTTATTTCGGATATTCGCCAACAGCCAAATTGGCGAACTAAATGTATCGAATACATTGTTGACACCTTATCAAGTTCACCATATTGCCAAATTCATCCAACGAATCAAAGTTTATCATCTGAATTTGAGCTCCGACGAGTTGACCTGCGAGTCCGTGGGACTGTTGGCACCCTCGATCGAAAATAGTTATCTCATGAATCTCGACTTATCGATCAATCGTATCAAAGCTAACGGAGCCAAAATCCTCTCGGACACTTTGAAACGCTCCATGCTTCTTGTCGTAAATTTATGCCACAATAAAATAGGGATCTCGGGCGCAACATTTCTGTCCGAAGGCTTGCCAAACAGTCAAGTGATTGGTTTGTATTTGATTCGTACTGACATTGGGTTCGAAGGTTACCGTGAGCTCATCAGTGTTATCAACGACACAAATTTGTCTTGGCTTAACGTACGGGGCGTAACGTTAACGGAAAAATCCGCTGAATCGATGTTTTGTTGTAAAATTAATAAAAATGCTACCGAAATAACGCTTGCCAAACTACAGGAGGCAGGAATGGACGGCGAACGGATGGGACCCGTACCGAGAATCACCGTCTCAATGGCAAACCAAATAGTCCATGCATTTAGCAAAGTTGTTCGACTGGATTGCACGACGAATAAATATAATTTTATCATTCCTACGTCGGATCAGTCTTCCAGCGACACCTCCTCCACGGATATCGAGCAGTACGCTATCTTGATCTCTGCTATAAGAAAACAACCAAACTCAAAAGCGCACATCTTTCGAATGGTCAACGAACTGCACGAGTACGCCTACGATTACGAGGCTATGGGCAAAATCGACGAGTTTGTCGATGATATAACAATTAGATTCATCTTGTTTTTTGATAATAATGTACGTCAATTTATGTTTACATTTGATAATTTCAATTTGGTTGATTTCGTTAAACAATTTGAAAAGCTCGAATTGTTCGATATCGTCGAACATTTGTTACTGCATAGAATAATGTTTTACGTGGATGAAAATCAAAGAATACTCCACCCAGTTATTTATAAATTGCTGTGTAAATATGAATTGCCGGTTTACAACAGTTTACTCGAGACGGACAAGAAAAGGGAAATCATCGAATATTACGAAAGCCACCCAGACCTTGATAGCGTTGAGGAAGTTATCCAGTTATTGAAAACCAATTCCCTCTGAATCTCCGCGATCTTTTATCCCAATTTTTCTTGTGGGGATTTTTGTCGTTTGACGCTTGATATTTATCGCGCTTGTTGTTGGATAAAACTCGAAGAATTGCAGCTAGAACGTCCGTCAAAATCCCCTGGATTTCACGTGCGTTTCTTGGACGGTTGTTTTGCGTTTGTCGCTTTAGCGTGGAAAATGTATTTTTATCAAATACCTCGTAACGCATTTTAATGAAAATTGTTGTACAATTGTAATTGATGGATCATATATATTTTAATCAAATAAATTGCTTTTCTTTTAATCCGAAACGAATTTTGTTTTCATTTACTCTCGTCGAAAAACAAAAGCAAACAAATTGTCGAACAACAAAGTTATTGGTGTACGCCGAACGTTGCGGGATGTCGCAATAATAAAAAGCGCAAGCCAATACCGGCGCGTTAAAATGCGTGAAAAGGCAAACGACGAGCAAACCCTAAACGGAAAACGATCGAGGTGTACAAGATTAATGATTGAGAATGTTGCTTATAACAGGCCACGTAAACAGGAGATTAATCGATAGTTAGTTGCGTAGCAGAGCTTACCGAGTATAATTCGACAACAAGTTTGCCGGTATTGTTTGCACAAAGTATCGTCGTTGTCATTTTTATAAAAAAACAAACTGGTCAATAGTTGTGCAGATTGATAAAAGATGTTGTGCGGAAGAAAGAGATCGTCGAAATCAAAGGATAAAATCAAGAAAGAGGTCGTATTATGTTTGCAAGGTCGACATTTAAAAGACTGTGACGTGAGTGGATTAACGATCGAAATGCTAATACATCCTGAATATATCGAACTCAATTTAAGCGATAACGAGATAGGATGCGATGGTTTGATACACTTGGCAAAACTTTTGAAATTCACGAACATAGAGAGGCTTCTTCTCAAAGATAACGAGCTGGGTAACAGAGGTGTTCAATTTCTAGCGGACTCTTTGAAAGGTACGCGCATCAAGTACGTTGATCTTACTGGAAATAGCATCGATAGCGAGGGAGCTTTATACTTCAATACGCTGGCACAGCAGAATGACGTGACTTCGTGTATTCACGTTCGTTGCGGAACGGTCGACCGTGTGATCGAACAGACATCGCTCTGCGAGGGTAACAAGTTTTTGCTTACCGTAAACGGTTCCATCGATGATAAAGCTAGCAAGTATATCAACGAAAGCTTTTGCCACGTAGGAATTCGAGAACTCGTGTTCACAATGACGGATTTCAACGTCAGTGACGTTCCGTTATTTGCCGCCGCATTTAGGCGTGTACACATTGGCAAACTGCGCTTGTTACACGATCATTTTTTGCTCCGTCAGGAAGTTGACTATATCGTTGAGATATTTCGGGATAGTTATATAGGTGAATTATCTTTGGCGAATCAACATTTGACTAGTATAAACTATTTATGGTTAGCCGTGTTTCTGAGAGACATCAACGTTGTCGATCTCAATTTGAACTCAACTTGGATGAACTGCGAAAGTGTCACACTGATAATACCGGCACTGCTGCACAGTAGAATAATGAGCCTCGACGTGTCGAAAAATTGCATAAAGGCTGACGGAGCCAAGATGTTAGCGTACGCCTTGCGAGATACGATGATTCTTTTTATCGATATAAGCGGAAATTTGATAGGAAATAGCGGTATAATGCACTTGTCCGAGGGCTTGCGAGGCAGTCAAGTTATCGGTATGTATCTGTACGACAACGAAGTAGGATACGAAGGATACGCGACTATTTTTAATAATATCGACGATACGAACGTTTCTTGGCTTAACATACACGACAATGTTCCAGCGTTGCAAGATCGTGCGAAATCGTGCCGTCCCGGCACAATTGAGTCTAACAAACTCAGCAAGATAGCAATGTACGGTGAACGAGGAAATCGTGTCAAAAGAAACGTCATACCGCTGGCAAAACAATTAAGACAGCTATTTAGCAACATGGTTCAATTCGATCCTACCAGTTCTCAATACGAGTATGCGATTCCCCCAAAAAAAGTTAAAACGAAAATTATGTTGGAGGTCCGTCATTACAGCTTAATAATCGCGACCCTAAAGTATCACGAAAACTCGAAAGCACAACTTTACCACATGATCAATGAAGGATGCGACTGGGACTACGATTTCGATAAAATGTCAAAAATCGACACGTTTATAGAGAATATGTCGGATAAATTCATCACGTTTATGCAAAATAATTTTCTTCAAGTGGCTGCCCGATTTCCAAAGACTAATTACGTGGACATGGTCAAACAAGTGTATTCGTTTGAATTGCACGACATTGTTGAATATTTTTTACTGCACAGACCACTCTATTACATAGATAAACGCGGTGAAATACTACATCCGTTTATATATAAATTACTGGAGGAGTACGGATTGCCACTTTTTCAAAGCCATCTCGAGCCAAACAAAAAGAAGAAAATCATTGATTATTTCGAAAGACATCCCGAGATCGAGGATGTCTATGAAATTATAAGCTTATTCAGATCTAGCTCTATTTGAAAGAAGATCAACCATGTTCTATTCTCGTCCCAACTGGTTGATTATTTATCCAAATACTTATTGCAGGCAATTGGTACGCAATACTTTCTAGCGATAAAATAAAAGGACGAGAATTATGTATAAAACTCGTATTTTTATACATAAAAAGCATCGAGCAATCTTACAAATGAACGTTAACATTCGTTTGTAAATTTAGAATAGGCTTTACTTTTTAATATATTGAAGAAATGACGCGTCCTTTTTAGGATCAAGTAGATGACATACCTAGCATCGAACGTATGAGCATTCTAAATTTTACCTTTTAAAAAAACATTGTAACATCCCACCGAAATTAATGTGTTGTTCGAAATAATTCGCAAATTGTAATTTCTACATTATGTATATCCTTGTGAATTAAATGTTTTTTTTTTACTTCAACAAATACCGTTTTTCCTTATCTTCATCGATCATTTTAAAATCATTCTAAACTTTCCAACTCTTAGCCCTCCAGTCGTGTTCGCTTATTACAGATTTGTCGATAAAATAAAAACCAAGTAAGTATGGGACATGAGTGAAAATGACGATACGTATGTTATATAAAAAGATTCAACTTTATTAAATTCACTAATATTGAAGTGCACTTTTCTGTTATATATCGTCGTATATCATCTTAATATCGTAATTTCTGTTGTCGGCACTTTTTATAATTCTATAATACGCGGTAGAACGCGGAAAAATATACATGAGGTATTCTTTAGAACAAAAATTCTAAAAATAATACTTCAAGGAATAATTAAATAAAAAAAGCGTCAGAAGACTATTATTACTAAAATTACGAATTAATGAATTACACTAAAACCTGATATCATGAAAATTGAGAATGACACTTTACGCAAGTTAATCTATGTTTAAAGTGTATATTATTACCGTGTAATCAATGTGATCGATCAATTGGACTAATATATTCGCTTACACCTAGTATTATACACAGCTTTAATGTACACTCCAACAATTTTGTAAGTACGTTGTTTCAATTTTAATTACTTTGGCGCGCAACTGATTCGAAACATCAGCGCTATATATGTTGAATATTAGGGAAATTTGTTTACGTTTCACAATATTCAACATTTACAATTTTGTACTTTTCTTTATTGACAAAAAATAATAATAATAAAAATTAATTCACGTTGTACAGTTTAACTTATATCAAAATAAGTGAAATCTTTGACTCGGTAACGCTACATGTTTGTAATAACTTAAGGTACTTAAGGGAACACAATTAAATCAAATCACAAACACACGCTGTTAAATACACTTCTCCTTCGTTGGATTTCGATTGATAATGATCATAATAATAACTAAAACAGACATTGCAATCACGTCATACTCCTTAATTACTTAATTGGTCCAAAACTACGTATTCGAGTCCTGATAAGCGTTAATCACGAGTTCCCACGGGAACATTGATAAAGTACTTGCGTGATAATGGCTGTAACTTGCTGATCTAAAATCTGGCTCATGCTCAGTGCCAAAAGACGAGTCTCGTGTTGCATTAATAGAACCCTATTATCCGGATGCCTCGATAAATGTAAAAGTGTATCGGCAGCTCGTCGTAGCATATCCAAACTCGTACCCATTGAGTCAGGATTTTCACGTAGAGCTGTGATTCCGTATCGGTTAGCGATACCTAAACCAATACTCTCCGATTGCTCGATAAAAACAATTAACAAATTGACGCACGGTGTTTGCAGAGCAATCGTACGAGCTAATCCACTGTCGGCATTCGAAAGGTATTCCAATAAAGTAACGGCAAATTCTCGCAGTACTTGTTCCTCGTTTCTATGAAGCAATCGCGACAAAACTGAGCATAATCTTTGGAATCTAGAATACGGTGGAGTTGCTACTACAAGATCGACGTTATTTTTTGTGACGCACAATTTGCAAAGCGCTTCGAGTGCTAGTCTCTGCGGTGATAGCGACGAATTCGCACTGACAGTCGGTAACGGATCTTGCCCGTGTGCAGCGGGACAAACTACCCAGTGGAGAAGCCCGTCTATAACTGGTCGTGATATTTTTTCCGAATACTCGCTTAAATCCATGTGACCAGCGATGTTTGTCGCCATAACTAACACGTTTTCGCGTATGTGATACAAAAAATCCCACCACCACTCGTCTTCGTTATAAAGATTACCGCATGAAACATCAAAATCTGCATCCTCCTCTTGATCGTAGTCGCGTTTCTTTTGGGTGGGATGCTCGTGATGGAGTAGCAATAATTTGCCTAATAAACTTAAAAATGTTGAATTTTTAGCGAATTCCAATTCGTTACCTGGAATAAAAGTCAGATTTCTAAGAATAGTCGATAAGCAAACGCATCGCTGAGCAAGATTATCCTGAGTGTCACTGATTAGGTGTAAACTGCCTTCGTCTCTTGTGTAACTCTCATCTTCGTAGTTGCTCATTCGTCTTTTCAATATCCCAGCTGGATCGCGAACTTTTATTCTCATTTCATCTTTCTCTAATACAATACTGTCGTTTGGTGTCGAGTCAACGCCATGTTTCACAACCAAATTTTTCACGCGTGAACTGCTAGAATTGCTACTCCCAGACAGTCCTTTGGTAACTGTTTTGTTTTGCTCGTTTACAATAGGCGAGCTTGAAGACGTGACGAGTTTAACTGGTTTTCTATTTCTAGTTAGATAAGTATAATTGGAACAGGATAGAATCTTTGTACGATCTTTGGGATTGACTGGGCCAATGATTGCTTCAGAATCATTGTCCGACTCGTCGAAATTCTGGTAAAAACAGCAGAGTTCCTCTTCAACCAGCGAAGAATCGAACATATCGGCTAAAGATAGAGAAAAATGTTCTAATAAAACATCTAACAATCCTGGTAAATGAACCAGCCCAAAATACTGTACAGCGGTTTCGTCAAATAAAAGACTGTTTAAAACATCTAAAGCCCAACATCTTTCCACTAATAAATTTGATCTCAACGCCATCATAATTCTCCAAGCTTCAACTGGGCCTATTTCTGCTCGCGTTAATTTTTTTCTTTTGTACGTTAGCGGTGTCACCATTTCTACCTTTTCTTGATGCATCGTGTCTCGTTTTGTCCAAAGTGCTGGACCTACGCATCCATTGTTCATACTCATACTCATGTTTGAATATCCATTGCTTATGTTCGTGTGTGTACTCGGATGCATGTTGTTTGTATTTAGATTTGGATGTGTATTGTTCATAATTGTACTTGGGTGTACATTGCTTGTATTCATACTTGGGTGTAGATTGTTCATATTTGGATTTGGATGTATATTGTTTGTATTTGCAATTGGATATGGACTACTCATATTTGCATTTGGATATACATTATTTGTATTTGGATTTGAGTATGTGTTATTCATACTTGTATTGGCATACCCATTGTTCATACTCATTTGCGTATTTGCATATCCATTGCTCATGTTCATATTTGTACCGCTATATCCATTGTTCATCATCATATTTGTATTTGGATATCCACTATTTACAGCCATATTTGGATTCATGGTAAGGCTCATTCCAAATCCAATCTGAAATTAATAATGTTACAATGAAATTGTTTAGCTGTATAAAGTCATAATCACTAAAATGTATGTATAATGCCACATTCGTACGCTTCTTTCGAAAAATTTCAGAAAATATTTTTAATATCTTAAATCAGTGAATTCTCTAACTTTTTAAAATAAGTAATAAGCCGTTAATCCAAATTTTTATGTAATACAAAAGGAAACCTTTTCCATTTCGTGTAGATTCAATAACAAACAACTTGTTTGAATTCTTAACTAACCTAACTTTTCAAAATATTTCTATTAAAAGGGAAAAGTATTTAAAAACCCATTACTGTTACATTAAAAGCATTTTCTTTCTCGCAGGCTCAAAAACAAATGGATTCATTATTTGCCTTGATTTAAGATTTGCTTCAAGATTTTCGCGAACAAAAAAAAATTGTCTTTGTTTATCTCGAAAACTGAGGATGTCATATTAAAATATATGTTCAGATATGACAGTCGGCACGTGGCTAGAATACACACACGACAAAACCGAGATCGAATGCTGCGTTGACTACGAAGAAGGGGTTTCTTTCTTTCTATGTGTTAAACACATGTATACATGTATATGAGCGTGTATGCACGACGCAACGGTAATACTGGTTCTTTCTCTCTCTCAACTACGAGAGTATATACGTTTATACACGCGAATAGCAAGCAAAACAAAACTCGCATATATATTTTTTATTTTCGTCGTTTTCTTTATTATTCCTACACACATGCACGCACTCGTGCACTACTATTTAACCAAACTGTAGTATAAGAGCAGCGAGTAGTATGTGGCAAAGCATCATCGTTTACTTTATTGAAAGAAAACACAAAAATAGTGACGCGAAACATAGCCTATAAAGGAAATGACCAGAAATTACACTTAACACGGATACTCACTCGTCACACAAACATTAAACACAAGCAAAGTTGGGAAAACTCTTGATCTCCGCGAATAGAAGTAGCTTTTGTAACGCCCTAGATTCGTATTCCTGATGCACTAGAACTATGAGCCTCGAGGAGAAAACGGCCGCAAGTTAAGGGGCGACCGGGAGGGGGGATGTAACTACTATACTCTCTGCAGACGTATACTGATGACTGTAGACAGCTGTGGACGCGTAGGGGGAGGGGGGATAAGAACGCCATCTTGTCAACGAAAAGATAACTAAAGCGAATCTTTTGAAATTCTTTCAGCTCTTTCGATAATATTTTTTATATTTACATCCATATTAAAAATAGATAAAGAATGTGCGTGTCGTGCAAACTGTAACAGTGACTTTTGTTCCACTGAGTATTTTATCAACAATATATATTCTAGATGAGTATTAAATTTAACATTATACAATTCAACAAATTTGATAGTTCGACGTGTAGTCGCATGCGCAAAACTAAGCGCTAAAGGGGAAATGTAATACTTCTCCTCCATCGAACCTTTTTACCAATGTATAGCTTGTCCTCCACCACATCCCCGTTGATGCACACGCATAGTGCAAGCCGCGACGTGATACGCGCGGCGCATGACAGAATATATATATATATATTTTTTTTTTCTCCGAAAATGTTTATTATTTGACTTGTGCTACGAATTAACAAAATAAATAAATAACGCGGTGTCTGTGACTATATCGCTTTGTTCGGCTTTCTTTTCTTTTCGCACCCGATAAAAATCAGCCCCAAGTTATTTGACTGTGAGTACTGTATATTGTTATTATACCGTTATTAACCTTAAACGTACAATGCATAAAATATTACAACAGTTACGAGGCATTGTTCGTTTAGTGATTTGCTCCAAAATGCCTACTGGATTATGAGTGATATATTATCGACGAGGTAATTGTTATATCAAACTTGACAAAGAGGCAATAAGCAGCGTACGCATACACAAGTGTGTATATATATATAGGTGTTACGAGTGACAGGCGCCCATCATGCACGTACTGATTTCTCAACTGCAGATTTAGGACTCATTTTTCCTCGCGTTTCCAAGTTTTGACAAAGGTAGAACGATTTGTTTAACGTTTTAAAGCTAACGGAATAAATTATACTTCTGAAATAAATTAATAAGACGCAATTGTTTACGTACTAGATTAATCGTTATTGTTTGATTTATTTTTCAAGTTGAATATAAGCTCACTCAATAGACATTTGTAGACATGGTGGTGAAATTCCTTTGTATGGCGTTACAGCTTTTACGTTGTTTTCTTCTTACCATGCGTACTGCGACTTTCAAATGTATTTGACTACCAGTATACACATTCTTTTGTTTTTTCAATGTTTGCAGGTAGAGAGAGGTTCTTTTTTACTTCGGCAAAAGCATTTCAAAACGAAAACATTTCACAATGCCATCCGACAATGAGAATATAAAAGTAATATCCAAATTCGCACAACTGTACACGCTTTTTAATCAACGACGAGAAGAAAAGTACTTCGATTCGGTTCTTCAAGAGCAAATCGACATTAATTTCCAAGTACCTACGGATGAATTCTTAAAAGCGCACAAACCAGACATTATTGGCTGTACGGCATTGCATTTTGCAGTAGAAATGGAAAAAATTGAAATTGTTCATCGTTTATTGAATCAAGGTGTAGATTTCACGATAAAAAATAACAACGGCTCGACGGCACTTCATCGAGCTATCGAGGATAGCGCCGATGAGAGATCAGGTTGGAAATTGAACGGTAAACTTGACAATACGTTCATCAATCCAATATTATCACGACATGTTCTCGCGCGAAATACCACCAATCCGATTAACAATAACGGTATATCACATTTTCATGCTGCTTGCGTGACGAATCAGACAGACGCTGTCGAATTTTTTCTCGACAATGGAATACCAATTGATCACGCTGTCAACATGGATTCGCCATTGTTTCCAGGATACACTGGATTACATTTCGCAGCGAGATGTTGCGCTTTAGAAGTGATGGAAATACTTTTAAAACACGGTGCCGATATCAATATTCAAGATGCGAAAAAAATGACTCCAATGCACGTGATTATCCAACGAAACGTGGAAATTGTCGAGATGACCAACACCGGCAAGGATGAAGCTTATGAAAATATCGCTGAAGATTTTGAAAAAAATATTAAAATGATGAGTTTACTTATGAGCTGCGATACGAGTGAAGTCGACAGCGTGGGATTGTCTCACTTTCACGTAGTTTGTACAATGGGAGATGCATCAATGGTCGAGCGCTTGATAAAACAAAATATGGACGTCAATCGATGCGTCAATATGGATTCGTCAGTTTGGCCAGGCTACACGCCTCTTCATTTCGCTGTCGTCTTCAATTTCGAGACTGTCAAATTGCTGCTGAAAAAGGGGGCCAACGCCGAAGCTAAAGATGCCAAAGGAGTGACACCTTTCGAGATGTGTTTAGCGAGATACGGTTTTGACGAGTTACACTACATATTGTCGAATCACGAAATTTGGAAGAACATCGTACTCTCGGATTGTAAAACAAAGTTGGTAGATCTCGTGCCAGCCATGAGAGATTTGAATCAATTCGAAACGATGCTTCGTAACACCGTTGTAAATAGAGACAATCGCGTCAACATATGTATTCCAAACGACTCGCCGTTATGGCCAGGTAACACACTTCTACATTTAGCTGTGATATTTTACGATATGACGAAGAATCTCAGCAGAAACAACCCGACGATACATCATTTGCAGCTTATCGAAGAATGTTTGAGATTGGGTTCCGAGGTGACGATAAAAAACGCTAAAAATTGCACACCACTTCAGTTAGCTTTCCGTTACGGACGAGAAGATGTGGTTGAAAGGATGCTACAGCATCATCATTCGTTGGAGAATCCAATCGACGACAGTGGTTTGTGTCATTTTCACATCGCTTGCGCGGCAAACGACAAGTTTTCAGTAGTGAATTTACTCATGTCGAACGAAAGAGACGTGAATCTTGGCTTACGATCTAGTTACAAATGGTACAGTACCTTGAGAAACATGTTTGGATTGAGTCGAAGATGTATCGTTCATTTGAATGCCGGATCGACGCCGTTGCACATTGCCGTGACAATTGGGAGCGCCGAGATAGTGGAATTATTATTGAAACACGGTGCTGATTTGTACGCTAAAGATGCCGATGGATTAACACCAATTCATCGAGTACTCACCTCTTGCGATCGGACAAACATCGGCAAAATGTTATTGTCACCTTCGCCACTTCGTTGTTCTCCGATACGCGAGTCTATCACTGACAATGGCTTGAGTCATCTGCATATCGCCAGCTTCGTCAACAATATTGACGTGATGATCAGTTTACTCAATAGCGGTACCGACGTCAACGTTGCCGTTGCAGGTGAATCCAGCAAGTTTAGTAAAAATATTTCCATAGACATGTGCGACAATCCATTCACGTTTGTCAGTAGTTTGAGTATCACGCAAAATATCGGTGAACTTGGTGGTCAAATTAGCGTGACACTCGACAGAGATACGCGAAACGGAGAAGCTCCGGTAGATCCATACGGCGAGTCAGCTAAATATCTTAATCGTTACGCCGGATTCACACCTTTACACTTTGCCATGCGTGGTGAAAGTCGTAACGCTGTATATTTATTAATTGACCATGGAGCTGATGTTCTCGTCAAGGGTAATGGATTAACACCGTTGTACGATACGTTGAATTGCGTTTACAATTACTTGGACGTGTTCGTTCCGATACTCCAAAATAACGTAAACGTACGTGAACGCGTTCGAATTGACACCGGAATAACGATGTTGCACATAGCTTGCCATAAAATTGACGTTGATATGGTAAAAGATTTACTGAGTTATGGATATATCGACGTTAACGCGTCGACGTACGACGATTCACCTGTTTGGCCAAGTTACACAGCGTTACACGTGTTAATGACCCGATGGGAAAGAGATTTGGGAAACACTACAAATTTTCCAACTGGCATCAATGATATATTGCAATTGCTTTTGGATAATGGCGCTGACGTTACGAGACAGAATGCCGATCTCGACACACCTTTGCACATTGCCGATAGACTTCTTCGTGGCTGTGATGGTAAAAAACGAATAATTATAATCTGTAAACCAAAACATAACAACTGACACTTTTTATTCGTCCTCTCTCTCTCTCTCTCTCTCTCTCTCTCTCTCTCGACAGGTGATTTAATTGGGTCTCCAAATAAAGTGTGCATGTGTATGCTGTTAAACAACCACACGGATTTTTGTACGAATCCCACCAACAGCAGAGGTTATTCTTTCTTCCACGTTGCTTGTCGTATGAACGAAGTCGATCTCGTACGTCAATACTTGAATTATGGCGTCGATCCAAATAAGACGATTAATTTCTTCTCCGACGAGAGAGCTGGTGAATCGCCATTGATATTGACAGCGGGAAGTCTTGCTAAACGTGTTATCGGTGTCGAGAAACAATTGGAAGTTACCGATTTATTACTCGAATACGGCGCTGATGTTCACGCTGAAGATGCATTTCGTAATACACCATTGCACGCTGCTGCTGGATGGGGCGCTTATCGTGAAAATCTCCTCGAACGTTTAGTTAGGTATGTTTGGTCAAGCCCATTAATTATTTTGTTTTCTCTTGACGCACATGTTGTTATTTATTTTTTGTCGGTTATCGCTTCCAGTCACGGGGCTAACATTTATGCCAAAAATATATTCGGTGACACGCCGTTCGAGAGACTGCTTAGGTCCTTTAGAACAACCACCGAGGAAGTCGAGGTGTTTCTGAATCATGGTTTCAGCGTCAATAGCTTCAATGAGATTTCCGAAGAAGGATACATGTCGATGTTGTTTTCAAGGCGACTCGACAACGTTGTTCAAATGTCAATTTTCGAGGCGATGGTCAAATCTACGAATGTCGCCGAGATTGATGAAAAGGGAAGAACGGCACTTCACAACGTTGTCTCGAATATTCATCCGATCATTTCGGACGATGATTTTGTGGTATTGATTGAAAAATTGACGGGATTCGGCCTTGATATTGACGCTCAAGATAAAACAGGTACGTCGCGCAATAGACATCGCTTGAATAATTGTAATCGACGCGCGAATTTCTTGTTCTTTTAGGTAAAACGCCCCTTCATACCGCCACGAAATTTCGAAATCATAGGGCTGTATCAGGATTATTAAAGTCCGGTGCTGATCTTAATATAGTCGACTCCAACATCAAACCAGCATTCGCTTATTTTCTCGAACCGTCGGATCTCGATGAGGACGACGATGAAAGTGTCACAGAATTGACAATAAAAGCGTTCTTCTTACATTTAGAGAAACTTCAATTATGCGGGCTAGAGTTTAGTGAACTCAACGGAATGATTCGTGATCGCGCTATTGAAAAATATGCATTTGAATTAAATTTTATTCCTAAATTCAACGAAGAACTTGAGAAGACGATCAATACTAAGATTGGTTCGCGTTCCTTCACTCTTTATGATTTTCTTTCCGAAACTGGCGCCGTTGCCGCTTATCCCACAATGAGCCAACTTGATCGCGACGCGGTTAAAGAATTTTTTGATACTACTTCCAAATTTACGTTGCATCGTGAATTCAGCGAACTCGTAGGACTTCTCAAACTACAATATAGAAAGGCGTTGAAGAGGTTACAACTTATGGAATCAACAAAAGTTGCTTTGATGGGATTGATTCCTTGTGTATTACCTGATTTATGTTCCGAAGCTATATTAAGATTTTTTTCAAATGCCGAGCTGACAAAGCTGATCTCGATAGTATTTCAAGTTACGCGTGCGCGAAAACGTATGAAAATTCAGTAAAGGACAATTAAAGTAAAGACTACAGAACTTTGATAGTTCATAGTTTTGTAATTGAAAGTTCTGAAGATTTTGTAAATAGTATATATATCATACATTATTATATCATTATATATAAAAAATATAATATATATATATATATATTATTTCCACTGGACGTAACGATTTTGATGTAACAATTTTGTAAATATCATCAATAAAAAACTACATTAATTTTTACTCAAATGGTTTGCTTTATTTATCAGCAACAGAAAAAAAAAATATCATTATTAACGCAAATGTTTTTATATCTAGTTGAAAAAATTATTTAAAGAATCTATTTTCTTTTCAGCATAAACTATAAATTGAACAAGTGTATCGAAACAAAGTGATCTACTTGAAAACTACTATGCAATCAATAAGGCCTATTGAACAAGTTGAACCATGTATTACTCTTGAAAATTTTCACGCGGATAAGAAATGATTAGTTATTGACTTTAATTAGTTTTAATTAATTAAAACATATATTTAACGACCAGATGGTATGCAAAACAACAAAAAGAAATAATCATTATAAAAAATATTTTTGTATAAATAGTCTATTCAACATAGATGTTATAAAAATACTTCGGAAATAAGTTTTGAAAACTCTAATAAAATAAACATAAATTACTACATAAGATTAATAATATCCAGTATCACATTCATGGTTTGATCATCAACCAGTACTATATCAAAAGCTTCTATGTAAGACGACAAATTTTCCTCTGCCTGTAAGTAAAAATAAGGAAAAATCAATATTCTCAATGGAGCGTTCAATTAATTGAATAAAAACAGATGAACTTACATTTTCATAAAGGAATCCAATCTTGAGAACAGTTTCTGTGTCCTTCACACCATCTGCCATTGCCGCATCACCAACCATATCACCCATCAAAATCACATTTGTGCGACCATGTAAAATCTTGAAGTAATCATGTTCAACGGAATGCTCATTTTTGTTAAAAGCGTGAATCAAACGTTTGTGGTTTTTGAAGCCATGTAGCGTATTTTCATTAACTTCCAAAAAATTGGATATAATATTAACGTTGTCTTGTAATACTTCTTGCTGCCTTAACAATGCTTGTACAACATCCCCCAATCCAGCACTGAATACTAAAACAGGTACATCCAGATTTTTCAACTTTGTAAATAATTCTTTGGCTCTATCTCTCAGAGAATGACCATAGAGCCGAGTGACTTCTTCTATTTCTTCATGATCAAATTCACATCCTTGTAACTTGTCGTGCAAAGTCGTATACCATTCGTTCATCGCTTTCACTTTGTCCTCCAGGCAAATTTTAGGATCAAGCTCAATTGCCCTGTACTTCAAGTACAATACTTTTGAATCCTTCTTGTATTGTTTGGGAAGTTTTTTACATTTTGTGAAAATACCTGAATAATAAATTATAAAAAATTAATTACATTATTTTTATTGTATATTACGTTTTCAAGACTTAGCCACATTTATTACCAAGATAGACGCAAAGACTCATTCTAAATTAGTTCAACATCACCAATTGCATAATATTACACTTACAAGCTAAATCGTCACGGTACATTAGTAGATGATAAATAGAGTTATTTTTAAACAAAGTATATTATAGATAATTGACCAATGCACTTTGGTTAATAACTCATTTTTGCAAGCATATGGTAATTTAACCGAACTAATAAAAACTTGCGACAGTTTCTATCAAAAACAATTTGTGAAGAAATAAATACATTAATAAAGTGAAAATAAAAAGGACGTTTACCAAAACTACTTAATATTGGAGCTCCATCCTCGTGTTGCTTTGTCAGTGTCAAATCGAAATCTGTCACTACCTATAATAAAATGTGAACAAATGTTAATACATATACGATTGCATAAATACATTGAATATTACACGTAAAAAATGTGAACCTGTAATTTGCTAGCACCATCGTGAGCTATTTTATTGATCTTTTGAAGAACCGTCGCCTCATCCTTGACGTGCACATGGGGTGACTTCAAGAAACTTAGCTACGCAAACAAAAACAAAAAAAGTTTAGTAAACAATTTAATCGATGATTTCCATCTAATAGGTTAGAGTGGGCATCGAAAGCTCTTGCTCGATATATGTTGTAACTCACAGCGTTGGCCGTTATTTTTTTCACGGACATCTTCCTCACAGGGATAACAAATATAACACTAGTACGACGAGTGGTCGAATGGAGAATGATAAATTGACGGAATGAACGTTTCGAGAAACGTTAACATTGCCCTCGAAACTCAATTGCTGGATATTGCTTTGGAGCAACGCCAAAGTGTGTTGGCATTTAAATATCGTCTGCTCCCTTCCTTTGTCAGCTGCTGTTATATATAATGTTGTATATATATACGTGTGTGAAAAATCGCGCCGCGCGCATGCACACGCGTCGTTTCAACTCTCTTATCGCCAATGAATATACATATACATATATATATCTAAATACGCACACATGCATATGTACACGCATACAGATAAATATATATATCGTATGTGATTCAACTGTTTTCGTAACTTATTACTTGTTTTTTTCACTTGAAACTGACATTTTTATTCGAGGTTTTCTTGAAAACTCAATTGTCGAAGTAACAGAAATAAATTGTTATTTATAAACGTATGTTTTTAAATGACGTTTAAACTGAAATCGGCATTGTATTATATTCAAAATATAAAATATTATGGGAATAATTGATTATTTTCTAAAACTAAAAATGGAGAATGATCGTTATTCGTATACATGGTATTCGATAGATGGAGAATTCCAATTTTATTGGTAACAAAAATAAATCTACTAGACACATTGCACAGTGATTTATAATTGTAGTTGTCCACGGATTACACTTTGTCGAATTCGTAGGACGAAAGAACGTTTCGGAACGACAAAAATGAGAAAATTACATAATCACGCGTGCAACAGTGGTTCGAGCGTTTATAATTCAAAGTAACTTGACAACGTCCAATATCGTATCCATCGTTTGATCATCGTTCAAAACTACATCAAACGCCTCCTTGTACGTCTCCAAACTATCTCCTGTCTAAAATACAAAAAAGAAATATATCATTCGAAACAAATCGTTTTCATTGGTCAATGATTATTTCTGTCAAATATCAACGAACTACAATATATTCACGAAATGTTCAATTATAAATAAAGATCAAGAAATAAAATTCACCTGATTATAAAAGAATCCAATCTTGAGTACGTTTTTTTCATTTTCGACCCCACGTACCATCGTTGCATCATCTACATTATCTCCCATCAAGATTATGTTACTACGTCTTTTGAAAAGCTCCGTTTTGATAAAATGACTTAAATGCTTATGTTTGTTAAAGGAATTGATTAAATTTTCATAATTTTGAAATCCATATAGCATGGTTTCGTTGAATTTCAAACGATTGCCTATCACGTATATATTGTCATAATTCAAATTTTCCTCGTTTAATTGCACTTCAATGACATCGCTCAGTCCAGCGGTGATTATTACCACGGGTACATTTAAATTTTTCAATTTTAACAATAATTCGTCCGTTCTGTCTCGTAGCGATGGTCCATATTTACGAACGATTTTTTCTATTTCTCTACGATCAAACTTTATTCCTTGTAGCTTCTTATGAGTGATTTCGGATAATTCATTCGTTAATCGTATCTTTTGCTCCTGATTAACTTTACTGTTAAATTGAACTGCGTTGAATTTTGAAAATACATCTTTGATCACTTTCACGCGTGCTTCTGGCAACTGTTTGCTTAGGAAAATAAGTCCTTGAAAAATATTTAAAAAGAAAGCGTATCAATCTACGGTAAATACGACAAATGTCAAATTGAATATACGTAAAAATATCAATTGTTTTATTACCGACAGAGTTCAATACTAAAACTCCATTTTGATGTTGCTTTGTTAATGTTTGATCGAAATCTGTTACAAACTGAAATAACATACGCACTTATCAATTTGAACGTAAAATAAAAACCATTTTTTCAAATATTCGTTACATGTGTATACGAACGGTATCGCTCGTTATAGCGTGTACTTTTTAATTAATACAAGTATCATATCGTAGTTTTGAACAAGCTTGAGCCGATTCGGAAATTAAGGAAATCAGTAATTACTTTACAACGATAATAATCATACGTAGCATTCTCGTATATGCTGAATCCATATTCATAGCTATTGCAACTTGATGGCTAGCCGATACGATATATTACAGCTATTGAGCTTTTTAAACAACGCGTTATTATTTTTTCTTAAACTAAGTCTATGTAAAAAAGCTGAAAAATACGTTACCTGTAATTTGTCTGCTCCTTCGGATACTATTTGATTAATTTTTTTCAAAACTTCCGTTTCGTTCTTCACGTGAAGAGATGGACAATTTAATATTCTCAACTGACAAATAGAATATTTGTACGATGAAACATTTTTTTTTCGTATTAAATATAGATGATTTATGCTCGTTAAATTTTAATACAACAATGCGCAGATTTGTACAGAGGCAAGCGATTTCGCGTAATACATAAATCATTGTCTGTCTATATATCGAATCAACGTGTCTCAAAAAAAAAAAAAAGAAAGAAAAAAGTCAGCTATAAGTATCAACTTACAAATCAAACAGAAATTTAATGTACTCACTGTATCGATCGTTAATTTTTTATCTAATTCTATTCCACTAGCTAACGTGGAGAGAAAAATAGAGAGAAATGGCGTCGTAAAAATCATGGTAGCGTTTATCGGAAGCAAGTCTTACATATGATACAATATACTATATTCATAATTGAGAGTCAAGCAAAGATAACGCAGCTTCTTCGAGATATTAGACTTAACGTTAAAAAAAATTCGTAAGTTTAGATACATAGATAACAGTCTATAGCGTTGACGGAGAATGAATCTCGTACAAGTTATCTTACATTTCAAATAACTTTTAATTACGAATACTTATATTTTCAAATATTATCGTTTATTTTTATATTATAAATGTAGACATTTGATAAACCAGTAAACACGCGTGAAAATGCACAAATTTAATTTGACCACTCTATATTTAATTGATATTCAATTTGGAATACGAATGGATGAAACATCGAATTCGACAATTACTGATAGTTATTTAAAAAAAGTGTCATTCGGTTGATAGTATAAAAGTGGAATTATTCGTTTGACAGATATATTGTCCAAAACTACAACAAACAATTTTACTTGTAAAAAAATAACGGTATTATTCTGTTTTATCATGCATTGGATAGATTGGTAGTCGAGCTTTTAATATATCTGACATCGTCTTAAAAAGTGCTGTACAAATCAGTTGTCGGGTATGAAGAGCAGTGTTACTATCAAAATTTTATTCTACCGGCTTTAACTATATTTTTCGTCGAATAATTGTTCGTTTGTTCCGTAATAAGATCGTAATCGGCGGTTGTAATACAATGTTATCGATTAAGAATATTGGTACACGCGTTATTGGGAGAATTCGAGTAATTTGACGATGTCTAATATCACGTTCATCGTTTGATCATCCTTTAAAACGATATCGAATGTATCTTTAAATATCTCAAAACTTTCGTCAGTCTGGAAAAGGAAAAAAAAGCAAACGTTTACGTTTTGTATTAATTAAGGAATTAAGCTAAACTACGGAAATCTTACCTGGTTGTAAAAAAAGCCAATCTTAAGTATGGTACTTTTGTGTTCAAAATTACTTACAACCGATACATCGCCAACGTTGTCACCCATCAAAACGATATTTTTGTAATTCTCTGAATCGTTAACGAATCCGTTACAACGTAGATGTTGATGCTTATTGAATGGATGAATCAAATGTCTATGATTATCCAGTCCATCCAATAATTTACCGTTCAATTTTAGATAATTGGCTATAACGTTGACGTTATCGTACAGTACACCTTCCTGTTGCAAATGAGCTTTTACAATATCACCTAACCCAGCGCTAAATACCGTTACGGGTATATTTAAATTTTTCAACTTCAAAAACAATTCCTTCGTGTTATCGCGAAACGACGAGCCATAATTTCGAACCACTTCTATTATTTCTCGTCGATCGAATTCTAAACCTTGTAAACTTTCGTGAATTTTTTCGTAAATCTCTTTCATTGCTTTTATTTTGCATTCTATTGGAATTGTAGGATCCAATTCTATTGGACCGTTTTTCATGCGTATAGCTGTGATCGTTTCTATCGTCGACAGTGGAAGCTGCTTGCATCTGAAGAAAACCTCTACAATTCAGTGACATATATATTCTTTATGTTACGACAACAGTAATAAGGATTATTGGAATAAGTTGTAACTGATATTTTGAAACAAACATATCAACAATTACCAAAAGCGAGCAATGTTGCAAGTCCATTTTCGTGTTGTTTTGTTATGGTTGAGTCAAAATCTATTATGAACTGTAAGGAGATAGCAAACAAAATACGATCAGCTAATATGTTAATGTTTATTTTTACCTTAAAAAATGTGATTTATTTATCACTGTAAGGCGGTGGTGTTTCAAGGTGAGTTCATTATTTACGCATATTCGTTTTAGTATTGAAAAAGGCATATAAATAAACCAAAAACGTATCGGTCGTGTCATAGCCGAATGATTAACCAATAAGAGAGAGAGAGAGAGAGAGAGAGAGTCTGAGGGAAAGAACGACGATAAGACCCAAGTACAATTTTAGTGCAAGTCGTTTGGTGCAACTGTCTGACGTGTAAGATTATCTCTTTCCTCGTTTCGTAAGATGTTTCGTACAAAAGCAAAGAAGTTTACCTGCAGTTTATTTACACCTTCGGATACTATTTTATTTATCTTTTCAATAACTACCGTCTCATCCTTCATGTAAATTTGTGAACACTTGAAGATATCCATCTGATAAACGAAATATCGACAAAACTAATAAGTTCAATATAAATATTACAGATACGTCATTGTAATTGTTATGAACACGTCATTTGAATATTCCGATGTCGTTTACACGAACTTGATTAATTCTTCGAATGATCTAACTACGTACAGGATCTAATATATACGTATGTAGATCTCGCGTAAACAACAATTATATATTTGAACTACGTGAACACATTTCCCCCATCCTCTAAAAACCAAAATCTAACGTATACTCACTCTGTTCCAATAATTAGAAATGTACGAAATCGGAAGGAGATGCAGCAAATTTTGCAATTCAATCACGACTTTATTCGTCAATTGGAGGTTTAATAAAAAGTACGCGGTTGGATTATATTTATCAGAAGTGAAACGAGTCAAGCAAGATAAAACAGCCATTCAGCGATATTAGCAAAAATAATAATCTATAAGTGGCCTCGTGTATGTATTTCAAGCGATAAATCTTTATATATTTATTAGTTCAAGCGTTCATAGTACATGTAGTTAGTAGACAGTTTTTCGACTACTAGGTATGTTTTAATCGTGTCTCTAGTCTTTATCCAAGTATTATTCAATGATTCTGATACTAGTCATTTGACTAAACCATCAACCGTAGTGTTGTTTACGGAGGAACATTCGCGAAATTTTGCCAGTGTAGTTCAAATGTCACGTTTTTGATCTTGAACTTTTTCTACGTACAATAGAAAAATGGAGTAAATCTTATTATTCATGGTTGTAAATTAGATGAGTTTGAAGAGATAAAAACAATTTACTCAAAGATTATAGTAAGGATTTTCTTTCGTAAATCATTATGCGTTTTCCTCGAATCTTTGTAAAGTGCTGAACTTGATAATATTTTTTAATTGTGCGTTTAGAATCACATGCATGTGGAAAATAAATAAAAATCCTACAAGTCAATAAAATTATCGTTTTATTCGTTGACCTCATCTCGTCAATGGACGAGGTGGACAAACCAGTTGACGACTCGGTGAAACCTAAAATTTTGACGATGCGTAATTCCCGTTATTTTTTCTTTAAATACGGATTATGACATAACTGTACTTAGACATGTTTGTTATCTCTTAATAAAAGCTTGCTAATAGAAAAAAAAAACAAACGGTATTATAACAAATTGTAAGTTGAGATATTTTTTCATATTGCCATTGATTCAAAGTCAAACAGAGATTTTGTTGCATTCGTAACAAAGAATTATTTATAACGTCAACAACATCCAAAAAATCCCAATACTAAAAAAATTATACGTATACACGTATAGAAATTTTTTGCTTATATTTGGATACTCAAAGTGTATAAATATAAGGTTGAATAGAGAGATGATAGTAATAACACTTTGCTTACGGCATTATTTACAGTGGAATATTATAAAACTTTTCCTATTGACTTAAGTTCTTTTTCCTTGACGGCGTACAGAGAAGTACAACGAGATGTACGATAAATTGAAAACTAGAAAATTTAATTAGTATCGAAGCTGTCGTCGTAGAGAGAAGGGAAGAGAAAGAGAACGTAGACGGTTACCGGGGATTTTCATCAACACTTGCAGTATAATTGTTACTCTAATTTTATCGTGAACTAATCTCTTGGAATATTATTATTGCAAATCTCGATATACTTTACAATGAACAAGTCGAAAAATACATCCAGCACCGGCAAGCTTCGACAATGGATAGTGGCAATTATTGGTAAGTTTAGCGAATGTTATTATTATCATCCACTCGTACGGACATTCTTAAAACTGAAGACAATTACAGAAATTCCTATTGTTATGTAAGTATATACGTAGTAGTGTTAGATTCTTGTCTTATCTATCAGAATGCAGCTATTTCCATAGCTCAAAAACTGACGCGTTTCGATAAAGTAGGTGCGCGTACGTTATACCATTTCATCTCGCTATCAAACAATGATTATGTATAAAAAAATAATCGAATCATTATGATTATTGATTGCGAATTGCAGTGAATTTATCAACAATGTCGTATGGTATAAGCCTTGGTTGGACATCGCCAATAATTCCTCAACTACGTTCGAACGTGCCACCAGTAGGTAATGCTAAAATAAGCGAAGAACAAATATCATGGATCAGTGAATTACTACCAATTGGTGCTTTATTAGTCGTACCGTTTTCCGGTATTTTGGCTGAAAAGTTTGGCCGTAAGGGTTTCGGTTATCTAGCTGGAATGCCATTGATAATATCGTATCTTCTCGTTGTTTTCGGCACAAGTCACGTGTACTTTCTTTATTTGGCACGTTTAATGGCTGGAATGGGTGCATCAATGAGTATGTTTGTCGTACCGTTATACATAAGTGAGATCGCTAACGAAGATATACGTGGAGCGCTTGGTAGTTTACTATTGTTTTCGGTGAAAATTGGTATTCTGTTTGCCTACGTTGCTGGCGTTTATTTGTCTTATCGGATATTTGCTGTCGTCTCGTTGATCTTTCCGATTACCTTTGTTGCGGCGTTCTATTTCACACCCGAGTCACCTGTCTTTCTTATTCGCCGAAATCGACTGTTACAAGCTGAAAAGTAAGTTTCGTTTTTTTCTATTTGCAAAAATAATAAATAAATAACGCATTCGTACAAAAGATAACTACAACATTTTCAGATCACTACTATTTATCAAAGGAAACAACCGTGAACTGGTGGATCGAGAATTAATTCGATTAAAGTCTCAAGTAAACGCATCGAAAAGTTTAACCAAGAAAGTTAATTTTGCTTATTTGTTTCACGATCGTGCCACGCGTAAAGGTATGATCATTGCACTTGGTTTAATAGCTGGCCAACAATTCAGTGGAATTTTCGCCATGGTAAGCGTAACGTACGTGTAAAAAAATTTATTTAAAAAAAAAATGCTCATCAATTGAACGTAATGTTTCGTCAGGTCAGTTACGCACAACCAATATTCAAAGGAGCAGCATCGTCTCTATCGGCCGAAACATCATCGATAATAATTTCGGTAATCCAAGTGATCAGTTCTTATTTCTCGACAATATTAATGGAACGCGCGGGTCGTCGTTTGCTTAGTCTTGTTTCGTGTGCGGGTATGACGATGTGTCATACTATTATTGGTTTGTATTTCTATTTACACGAAAATAACTACGACGTAAGCAAAATCTCCTGGTTGCCACTTATCGCCTTCTCTGTCTACATGATAACTTATTGTCTTGGCATGGGACCTGTACCGTTCGTCGTTACCTCCGAAGTATTCCACAACGACGTTGCTAGTTTCGCGACTACAGTGTGTTACGTTCTATTTTGGATCATGTGTTTCCTTGCCGTCAAAATGTTTGGTACGGCTGTACGTCTTATTGGCGGTTCAAGTTTTTTTATACTTGCTGCATCTTGCTTTGCTTGTTTTGTATTCTGTTATTGCGTATTGCCGGAAACGAAAGGTCGTAAACGCGAAGATATCGTTGACCAACTTGCAGGTGTTGCAGGTGTTCGTTGTCACGAGAAGAACACGAGAAACGAGAGCGAAGAACTTATGACGACTAAACCAGTTTGATACGCGTAAATATATGTTTAGACGAATTTAATGCGCGAGTGGATGTATCGTTATTTATGCTTAATGGACGAAGCGACGAGTTTGATTTTTGCACAATATTAAGTTAGATGAAAAACGCTATTTCGCTATTTATTCGAGGAACGACGAGAAAAAATGGAGTGGAATGGAATTTAACGTGATAATGAAAAAGAACGTAAACACATTTGTTACGCGATCAAGTCATTCGTTAATTAATATAATTCGCAGTTTCTTAAAGAATCGTGTCGCTCTTAAAAGTAAAATGTATGGAACTTGTTGTTGTCGGTATGTTAAGCGATGACTAAATTGTATTCGAGAGAAATTTATTGGAAAAAAATCGAATAAATAAACTACGAAGAAAGCTATTCGTTCAAATGCAGTGTTTCAACGACTTTTCTCGTCAAATTATTGTATTATCCCATCTTATTGATCGAGTATTCGAATACAACGAATATACTCTATGACAATCTAGACGACAGAAACTACACCCTGTAGGGATGCAACCAAAATACGCGTGACGTATTTCGACGTTCTGCGTCTTATGTCGATGGCATGTACACTGTATAGTTTCCATGCCTTGTGATTTCCCTCCTTCCCATACGCAACACGTTAGTTATCTCGTACGAAAGATTCTGAAAAACTACTACGCGTAACACGAATAACAATACTTTCGTAAAGTTCAACCAGATCCTATTGTAAAAAGTTATCGATCGAACAAATTTAAGGATATACCGAGGACGATATCCCGTGGAAACTCTCTGTGTGATCCTTCGTGATATTAGTGTTTGTGAGGGCTACAGAATCTATACCAAAAAAAAAAAAAAAAAAAATCTACGCCGCGTTTGTGTCAACGTCCTTTTGGAATTTTGTTATTTTTACCAAGGACGAGATACAATCAAATGGCAAGCGATAAAAATCAACGATTCAATTTGTTGTCTCATCAGGGTCATAAAACAAATCGGCCTATTTGGGTCTCGTTAGCGAAACTCTACACAACTGGACCCACGTTGTTTATTCGACCCTTTTTAATGGATCCTTGAAATAGATCTATAGGTACGGTTGGCTATTTCTTTTTTCTTTTTCTTTTTTTTTAGCTCGTGGAGGAAGATGAGACTTTTCCCTTGTGACATTCCAGCTGCACCCCTCGTAAAAACATCAGTTCGACGTGTCAACTCAAAGAGGAAGCGTCAGTGGCAGTGCAGTCTTGGAAGCATTTGATACGTGCGCGTTGTTGTAGTGTACATACGTCCACGTATCAAACACAGCGTTGGACTCGGTGGGATTAAATATTTTTGTAAACTGTATTGTGCTCAATTTCCGTATTATCAGTTACGTCGGAGAATCGAAAACTCCTCTATAAAATCAAATTATTTAGTAGAACTATTACATTGGTCGATAATTCGTTCCTAATCGTGGATTAGGCTAAACGTATTAAGTATGAATTTCACGTGACAATCTACGGTCGACAGTTTTCACTCGAGAGCGATATTAAGAGTCCAAGTTTTTCACAGTTTCGAAATATTTCGCGTCAAATCGTCGACCTTGTAACACCTACTTCTTTTGGTGTTCTACCAGAAATCAAGAAATATGAGTGCATCGCAATAATTTTTTTTGATTTGAAAGAAAATTAGCTACCAAATTGGCAATCTCTTCCGTTAAGTTTTGCTCTACATTTCGAGAAGATGGTAAGTTTAAGGAATAATCCGTCAATTGAAAATTTAAAAATATTTCGCTCCACGCGTAATTGTCGTCGTTTACGTTACAGTCTGCCGAAAGCGTAACGAAGCCTATACCCTACCACACATTGAAGCGGATGGTGAAGAAAAAGAAAAATCAGAAAATTAAGACGTACATTATGAAAAGTGCCAATGCAGCCGAAGCAATTCGCACGTTCGATACAACGTTGTTGCACATGGCAGCAAGATACGAGAATCTCGAATTGATGATGTTCTTTAGTAATATAGGAGTCAACGTGAACATTCAGGACGACAATCAAGCAACTCCATTAATGACAGCGATAACGCATAGGAAATTTGAAATAGTCAAATTGTTACTTCTGGGTAAACATCGCATCAACTTTACCATTGCCGATACAACAGGCAAGAATGCATTGCAGCTCGCGTTGGATACAAAAGTACCGAAATTCGTGTTAAAGTACTTTTTAGATGGTATGAGGTATAGCGAAATGAATTCCAATCAAATTGCTGACATACTGACGAGAAATAATTTCCCATTAAAGTACCTTTTACTCGTTGACGATCCACAATTGACACAAGCAATGCTCGAACGAAGAGAAACGATCGATGACGAAGAATCGCTCGATCTCTTACAGCGTACAATGACATCGAGTGAACCAAAGAACGTGCATAATCTGTCGTTACTCATGAACTATGGACCTGGTGTGGAATTCAGACAACAAACTTTTGTGAAAGATTTAGCGTTCATAATCGAAAGTCCATTCTCCTCGAGAAAATACGTGACGCGTGTGATTCGTCAGTTGATTTTTTACAACTCGATCAACGTTTACTTTGTCGATTATTTGACGAATTTGTTCCTGAACACGCGAAAAAAACGTTGTGTCTTATTAATGTTGGAATCTCGAATCGACGTGCACGTGAAGGAAGAATTCCAAGAAGACTTGATGGTTTATTTGTTTGGCAATAGAAACTTGGACGCAATTGAGATTTTAAAAGAGTGCGCGCGTACAGTTGATATGCATTCCAAAGGCAGAGATGGATTGAGCGCGCTTCATTACGCTGCGGCAAATGCGATGGCGAAAAACGTACATTATCTATTGGAAAACGGCATGGATCCCGATGTCCAAGATGATATTGGAATGACTCCGTTGTTTACCACGTCGGATATCGACTGTATTCATTTGTTATTGGAATACGGTGGAGACGTTCAAGCCGTTAGGGAAGATGGAATGTCGGTTATGGAGACTGTTGAGTGTCGAAGAAAAATGCAAATTATGGTAGCTCACGTTGCCGTGTTGCACGCCAAAGGTACGTTTATCGAGAAAAAGACTCGTAACGCTATGAAGGTGGATCCGTACTTCAAGAATTTATATACCAAGTGTCAAAATCAAGTCTACTGGCTACAGAATTCAGTAGTCTTTCAGAACGTCACGCTTTTTACAATTATCAGCGAGAAAGCTGAAAAGGTTGCGCCTTATATGAGAAACGTACACGACCCAACTGCACTCATTAGCTTGAATACTCTCGAGACTTTGATACATTGGTACTATACTTTGGCGCTAGAAACACGTTTGAAAAGAGCTTTGAAAATTTACAAGCTTCGATGCCGAGCCCGTCAAGTTATTGCCAAACGTAGTAGGGTATTCGATGCCGATCACGTGGTCGTCTATAAAATAGTTAGTTATTTGAATTACGACAATTTGCGTGCGTTTAAATAAATTTTTCACGTCTGTTAAGATTGAAATTCATGGGCTTTTATGTTTCATTTGACTCGCATGTTTGTATGTATATATAGTGTAAATTATTAAGTATGATGTTTCGTACTTAAGCGTATGATCATTTACGCACGATTTAAATTGTTGTCACCTGTACAATTTAATAATATCCGATCTGGTATCAATTGTAATTATTACTTTAACGCTTTCATATATTCAGCGTCGTAGGACGGAATATTATGACTTTACGCAACTATTGTAAAATTCGACAAGAGATTTATAAATAAAGTGCAAATATATTTTAACCGATCTTCAGCCGTTATCGTTACGTTCCTATACCTCGAGAGTATACTCAACGGGGAAGTCCCGTGGTGCTCCGCCCTGTGGGTGGGGCCTTGACTTTATTATCATTTCTAGCAACTACCAATCTTGCGCGCACATTGAACGATTCAATAACACATCCCAAACGATTTAGGAATTGTAGGCACCTTCGATTACGCGTATACACGCGTGTCCATCGTATGTTTAACCGGACAATTATTTTTTACAGAATCGCTTCTATCGATAAATATGGACAAGAGGCAACGCTGCTTATCGATATATTTGCAAGCCATGTATTACGAAATTTAACTTTTATTCGGTTTAACGACGGTTCTATGATCTCTCTATTGCATAAGGTAACAAAGTTTTCATGTATTTGAAAGAGGTCAAGTCAGATCCAGCAAATAAGCGAGACAATCGTAAATCCAAATCAATTTCCGCATCCGATTGCATCCGTCCACAAAGAACACTGCGAGAAGAACACGAATTGGATTTCTCATTTGGTAGAATTGTTTGTACAATTTTTTCGTAATCAGTCAATGAACAGGTTCTTGCGCAATTGTTCAATTTTAAGAAAATCAATGTTTCAGAAACACCAATCCACATGTACAACTGTTCAAACAACGTATAAAATCAATGAATAAACAATTCTCAAATAATACAAATTAAAAAAAAACAAGGAAATATTTATCCAATGGCTTACACGTATGTAGTATCTGTTGTCCGGTCCTTTCAATTTTTCCAAAATAAGAGCATTTCCATAATCTTGAAGACTAGGAGCATCGGTGATATTGTGCGCGTTGATAAACGAGGCTATATTGAATTCGTGGCCACTGTAAAGATAAATTTTCTTCGATTTATCATTTTCATTGAAATTCTTTAAAAATTGCTCTACTATAGGTCCAGCGACCATTCTTCTTAATTGTTCCGTATAAGTCATAGCTTTAAAACCAAGAGCTGCTATCGTTTCAAGCTCGTGAAAATCGTTTGCAGAACACCACGGTGGTAAGGGTAAACCCAAACTTAACTAAAAAATATATTCGTGTATTCAAAGTTGATCTATTTGATGGATTTTATCGTCGGATTCGTTATAACTTACCGCTGAGCGAAGATTCGAATAGATGTTTAGTGCGGTAAAAAGTTGCGAAGTCGTGACACCTGTGTTGTTTTTTATTTTTTGAAAAAGCTCGTCGTGCCTTTTGAATATTTCTAACATTTCTGGTCTATTTCCTACATTTCTGTATAGCTTGTCGTATCTGTAAAAAAAATCCACGTTATACGCCTCCGCGTATTCCACAAAAATTTGTTCGATGCCTTACTTGTCGAAACAGAAATTCATCGCAGTCAGAATACCTAAAGTTTCGTAATGGGTTGGTATTGGTTGCCAGTTGATAAAATTGTTCCAAGAACTTGACGCTGTTGGCGGATATAAACCAGCCAGTACCAGTTGTAACGACATCTTTGTACGATCCAAATTCGAACTGTAGGCGTACACATCGTATTGGTATTCGCCCAAAAAAGAATCGTAACGTCTTCTCAAAAACTGACCGATGTTGTATTCACGCTGCTTTCCAATCTGAATAACGTATAATTAACGTTGTTCAATTTGACTAAACGTCATTGATCTTGTGAAAAATGTTAATACAATAGCATTAATAAAAATGACAACCTTTGTTAGTTGTCCGTAACCAATACTTTTATATATTTCATCGTAAGGGTCGCCTTCGTAAATGTCGTACTCCGTTGGTGCACGATCCCCATGTCTAAATAACTAAGTAAAGAGGACTAAATATTTGCGTGTTAAAGTGATATTGAGCGTTATAGTTGAGCGTGTTCTTAAAAATGAGTTTGAAATACATCGCAGATGTAGGTATACGATGTATTTTTGAGGTACGAAACAAATTCACATTTTAGCAGATTTGTCCACGTAATCACTAGTTGATGAAAGCAATATCGTCGGTGTATACTTACTACTTGCAATTGTTCTAGTTTGTAATCGTTCGGTTGAGTAAAGTGAGTATTCGCAATCACTAGACTATTGAAACTTAAAGTTAAAAGGATTTTCACAAGAAGCTGCATTGTCATGTCGATTTCCACTCGTCAACTAATCATCTGAGAATTAATAAAAAGCACTTGCTTCTATAAATTTTCCCGTTCAACATTTATATCTTTGGATTAATTACACTTTCGTATCTTATCGTTAAACTTATTGTGTTTTTAACACTTGGATTTTTCTTATGTCCTTGAGGTAAATCACACGTTCACCAAGTATACATCAAGTATTGTATCAACTGTATCAGAAGCTATTATGATCTACAGGTTAATTGTATTTTTTCATTCACCGTTAACATTTCCTCGTATCGTATCATTGGCAATAATCCGTGTAATAAAAACTCGGGATATTTGATGCTCGATGCTTTTATTTAGAGAAACATCAATGGAAATATAAAGATGTTTTTACAAGTCGCGTTCTCGCAAAAATTGGAGGAGGTTCAATATCACATCTTCGATGTTTTCCCCCAACGTAACAAAATCCATTTAGATCGTTTGTCAAATGTGTTATCCTTATAATCGGTAATCCACTGACGAGAATACTGGTATTTGAGTGGACTCGGATGAAATTTGTCACTTCTTTTGTACCGAGTTTCGATGGTTATGTAAGACGAACAACAAATCCATTGTAAATGGATTTTCTTTAATCTGCTCGATTTCGCCGCCTGCAGAGATAACTTGACGAATGTGTACGTTTAGAATAAATCGTTTGGCAGAATTGTTTGCACAATTTGTCCGTAGTCAGTCAAAGGACACGTTCTTGCACAATTATTGACTTTTAAAAGAAATAATTTTTCAGAAACACCGGTCCACAAATACACCTGTTCAAACAACGTAGAAAAATCAACGGATTAACCATTTTTATCAGCGATTAGTCAACGTTGCTTTCAATTATATCAAACACTCGTTCGAAAACGTACGCGTATGTAGTATTCGTCGTCTGGTCCTTTCAGCTTTTCTATAATAATAGCACTGCCAAAATCAGGAATACTAGGGACTCCGGTAATATTATGCGCGTCAACGAACGAAGCTACGTTAATGTCGTGACCACTGTAGAGATAAATTTTGTTCGATCCGTCGTTCTGATTTAGAACGTTGAATAATCGTGCGACTAATGGTCCAGCGACTAGTCTTCTTAATTGTTCCGTACCAGTCATCATTTTATAGGCGGATATTGTTATGTTTTGAAGCTGGTGAAAATTGTCGATGGAACACCACGTTGGAAGTGGCAAACCTAAAGCCAACTAAACGTAAATTCGTATATTTCAACTGTGATGTTTGATATATTATGATTCCGTTGATTAACTCACCGCACAATGAAGGTTAACGTGAAGGTATACTAGGTCGAAAATATTTGAAATCGTGATACTTGCGTTGTTTTTCATTCTCTCCAAAAGATCTTTGTTTGTTTGGAATATTTCCGAAATTTCTGGTGCATTTTGTACTCCTTTGTATAACGTGTCGTATCTGAAAAAAAAAACACGCACGCACAATTCACGTTATCAATTGTAGGTGTAATAGATTCTTGTAGGCGTTCGTTCTGTAGATTACTTGTCGGGATCGTAGTAGAAGCTAGTTAAAAAATTGATGTTCAAAGCTTCGTAATAGTGTGGAATTGGTTGCCAGTGTATAAAATTATTCCACGAAGTTGACGGTGTTGGTGGATATAAACCTGCCAGTACCAATTGTAGCGACATTTTTGTGCGGTCCATACCCGAACTGTAGGCGTAAACGTCGTTTCGGTATTCACCTAAAAATGAGTCGTAACGATTTCGCAAAAACCGACCGATCTTATATTCCCGTTCCTTTCCATTCTAAATAAAAAAAATACAACAAACACAATTGAGTTTTCTCAAAATCGACGCACTTGTTGTTCGTTTAAAGATCGATATCCTTGGCAAGTTCAAGTTGATATACAAATCATTTTAAAAGTGATCAACAGTTATAAAAATGGGTATTGATTTCATAGTTATCCGTAACTACGAAATCTATCGCGTTCGAGTTTTTTCTTAAGTAGAGTGACCTTTGTAAGTTGTCCGTAGCCGATACTTTGGTATATCTCGTCGTAAGGGTCGCCTTCGTAGCTTTCCGATTTGTCCGGTGTGCGATCCCCGTGTCTAAACAACTAAGTAAAAACTTGATCGTTTGATACGTTAAGAAGAATCTCGTCTGGAGATATCCAATATATACTTACAACTTGCAATTGTTCTAATTTATATTTGTCCGATTGAACGAAAGCGTGCGTAATCACCAGACTATTGAAACATACCGTTAAAAGAATACTTATGAGAACCTGCATCACTCGCTTAGACGCAACTATCCAACTGATCGTTCGAATATCGAGAAAGCAGACGTTTTTGCCAACTTTTCTGCTTTTATAGGTATTTATCTTTGGTTTAACGATACCTTCGTATCTTATCGCCAACTTGGGGGTTTTAGCATTTAAATGTAGCGTAGTCGTTGAGGTATGTTAAAAGTAAAATTTAAATCCAAAACAAATATTACGCCTACTGTATGAAAAAGCATCTATTGCATTGGTGAGGGAATAAAATTATTCAATCTACGTTGAAAAGTTGGCAAAAGTACAAGGACTGTCGAGAGAACGGGAACGTTGAACAGAAAAGTTGAACAACGGTGAAATCGCGTTGCGTTCGTTTACCAAACAGCCAAACGTACTCGCGAGAACGTAACAAATTTGTATACATGTACAAATCATCAACTAGACCTACATAGAAAATTCGTTATATTTCAGTTTGATTTATTAGGTATGATAAAATATCTTGCGTATATTTACAGAATACCATACAAAATTTAGCAAGTCAACAAAACGATTGCAACTCGAATTCCTTATCTAGTTTAACTCGATGTTTTTACGAGAACACTCGGAGATAGAACACGTTTGGAATATTTGATTCGGAAGGATTGTTTGCGCAATTTCGTGATAATCGGCCAAAGGACAAGTTCTTGCACAATTATTAACTTTTAAAAAAATTAATTTTTCAGAAACACCTGTCCACAAATACACCTGTTTAAACGATATATAACGAGGTTAGTGAATGAAAGATGTCGATGAAAAAAATTACGAAAATGACGTATCCAATAACATACGCGTACGTAATATTTGTCGTCTGGTCCTCTTAATTTCTCCAAAATAATAGTGCTTCCAAAATCAGGAATGCCAGGGGCTCCGGTAATATTGTGCGCGTCAACGAACGAAGCTATATTAACGTCGTGGCCACTGTAGAGATAAATTTTGTTCGATCCGTCGTGCTGATTTAGAACGTTGAGTAATCGTGCCACTAATGGTCCAGCGACCAGTCTTCTTAATTGTTCCGTATAAGTGATAGTTTTATAACCAACGGCTGCTATGTTTTGAAGCTCGTCGTAATCGGTCGTTGTACACCACGATGGTAAGGGTAAAGCTAAACTCAGCTAAACGTAAATTCGTGTACTTTAATTGGAATATTCGATGGATATTAGGTTTATCGAGTGGCTTACCGCAGAGCGAAGATTAATGTAAAGGACTATCGCCTTTATTAGATCTGAAATCGTAACACCTGTGTGCCTTTTTATCTTCCGAATGAGATTGGCGTTTCTTTTGCTTATTTCCAAGTTTACCGGTGCCTTGGTTATTTCTTTGTGCAACAAATCATACCTATAAACAATCGTTCGCATCGTTCACTCTCGATAACACATCGTTTATCCCCGTATACGTTCTTTCGATGTATTACTTTTCCGAACAGTAAAACGGAGCGGTTAAAAATCCATTGTCCAAAGATTCGTAATGAGTTGGTATTGGTTGCCAGTTGACAAATTTTTCCCAAGAACTTAATTGTGTCGGTGGATATAAACCTGACAACACCAATTGTAGCGACATCTTTGTGCGGTCCATACCCGAACTGTAGGCGTAAACGTTGTTTTGGTATTCACCCAGAAAATAGCCGTAACGTTTTCTCAAAAACTGGCCGATCTTGTATTCGCGCTTTTTCCCGATCTAAATGAAATATACGCGAGGTGTTATTTCTTGTTGGAATTCGCCCATCAACTATTTATCGACTATTACAAATACGACCTTTGTAAGTTGTCCGTAGCCGATACTTTGGTATATCTCGTCGTAAGGGTTGCCGTAGTAGTTTTCGGATTTCTCCGGTGTGCGATCACCATGTCTAAATATCTAAACAAAACACGGCTAAATGTATATACTTGTGCAAGTTATCCAATGACAAATATAGAAATGCGATACATATATACTTACTACTTGCAGTTGTTCTAGTTTGTATTTGTCCGGTGTCATGATAGCACGTGCAGTCAATGCACTATTGAGACATAAACCTAAAAAAATACTTACGAGAATCTGCATTGCTACCGAGTCGGTTACTAGTTATCAACTAAACTTCAAAAAAATTCCAAAATGACGCGTTCGACAGATTTCTTATTTTTTTTTTACATTTATCTTTGATTTAATTACAATTATCTTATCGCGAACTTGTGTTTTTACAGCATTAGTAATTATAGTCGTCGTCAAAGTACACGCCATACGAAATATTAAGAAAAACAAAGGGTACCCGACACGGGATGTGTAGCAAACGTAAAATGTGAAGTAATGATGTATATATTTTGTAAGAAATACATCGATGAAAGTGGACTTTCCATTGGTTGTTAATGGCTGCAATGTATTTTGAAACACGCGAATTATCAGCTGTATTATCGTTCGATTTTCAAATTAAATCCTTTTTTCAAGCAGTCTAGTTGTAGTAAGTTGTCCGATGTGCAAATTTGGCGTTGAAATTTCGACGGGGACATTGATTATCAGCGACGATTCCCATAGCATCTTTCACCTTAGAGATATGATTTATACTGGATCTCCTCTATCGTCAATCACATCAACAATTCAAAGTAATATCTACATACACGGTGCAATCGTTGTTAAAAATAATACATTCACTTTCGACTATTCGTTATTTAAGTAATCAATTATTGTCTAATTATTACGTCAAAATTTGAAACACGAGTGATTTCTTAACGTTTCGTATTAAAATAAAACGTTGAATTTCCCAGACTTTTTTCTTTCACCATAATCGTGCCATAATCGATGTTCATTCGTATATAATCAATGTATGCAATCGAAATAATCGATTCTCGAGGAAACCAATCGAATACACGTTCAAGCGTACCCAACGGTTTCTACTTCTCTTGACACGTGCAGTCGACGGGTAATACTCACTGGTTCAGCGCTGGTTAATTTTTGGAAGATATAAAATTGATCATCTCGACCAGGAGTACATTTAAACAATGGTAAGTATTATTTAACTATTTTTGGATTCATACAAAATTTTTATTTTATTTTTTAACGATAACGGAACAAATAAATCTGTTGGCGATATAATTGAGGTTATATTTATATGTCACTGTATACTTTAGTTAATGATAAAATTTCATTACGTTATCCAATAGGCAAACGTAAAGGCTGAAAATCTAGAAAAACCCGGACAAGAAGTGGCACCAATACACCGAATTCGCATCACTCTGACATCACGGAATGTCAAATCTTTGGAAAAAGGTAGATTTATTTACATTTTTAGATTAGTAACACAGTGCTACAGACTTTGTATAATTTTTAACCGAAAATATTATTTATTCTTATAGTATGCTCCGAGTTGCTTAATAGCGCAAAAAAAGAAAAATTGAAGGTAAAAGGACCCGTTCGCATGCCAACAAAGATATTGCGTATAACTACTCGCAAAACGCCATGCGGTGAAGGTTCCAAAACTTGGGACCGCTTCCAAATGCGCATTCATAAAAGAGTGATTGATTTTTATTCACGATCTGAAATTTTCAAGAAAATTACAAGCATAAACATTGAAGCCGGTGTAGAAGTTGAAGTCACTATTGCCAACGACTAAGTTTTGATAAATAAGTTACTTATTTGCTCAGAGCTTATGTTTGAATAAAAAAAGAGAAAAATTATAAAATGACTTGATTCCTTACCTTGTTAAAATTATAAAGTTTAATATAGTGAAATTTATTTTTTTGAATAAATTGTAAAATAATAGAAAACGAGAGTAAAGCAAATTAGTGAATAGTTATTTTTTTATTAAATAATTTTCTACATAGAAAAAAGGCACAAAATCTGTTTGTATTTGTTTTTATTTTATTTAATGTAAATTTGTGGCACATTATGGACAGAATATATACATCATTATATACAAAAAGTAGTGTGGTATTACAACTGGCTTGAATTTACTGTACAAAAATGTTAAAATTGACCAAGTTAATCCTCCGTTGCAGATTGAACATCTTTCTTTTCGTCATCTTCCTTTTCGTCATCTTCATTTTCTTCTCCACCACTGAAATTACCCATACCTTCATTCTCATCCGCATCGTCATCACCAGCTACTTCTGCATTTTCAAGTTCGGCTTTTTCCATTTGTTTCGCCAATTCTGCATCATCTGTTGCTGTCACGACTTTAGGCTATAACAGATATTAATACATTATTTACATGCAAGAGACATACCCATTTTATTGTATGTGAAATCTAGAATTTAATACTGTACTCACAGCCATTTGCACTTCAAAATGACCTCCCATTGATGTAATTTTTTCTCTTATAGCCACAATAGCATCATTTAATATTTTTAGCCCATCAGTTTTCTCTGGAGTGGATATAGTCATAACATATAACGGAGGTGCTATTAGATTGATTTTAATTGGAAGCTCCTCTGTAGAAAGTGCCAAACCAGCCTTTAAAGCAGCTTTCACAGCATCTATGCCTTCGTAACTATAGCAAGCAACTTCAATATCAGCTCTTATTTTTACTGCTTGAGAAGTTAATTTCCTCTTGATATTATTCAATAGAACTTGCTTGGTGTTTTCATCCAAATCACACTCCCCTAATATAGACGGATCCCTGTAGCAAATATTTAATCGTTTTTTTTTATAGGAAAGAAAATACAAGCATTAGAAAAGTGGTATTTGACGAAACTTACAACACCGATTGTTTGAAAAAATCATAAGCAGAGGCTTTCTGTTTCTTATATTTCTCTTCAAAGTACCATGCTGTTTTTTGGTAAAGCTCTTCCAACTGTTCATCAGTTTCATAGTTTAACAATTCAGCAACATGTCGCAAAATAGAATTTACAGCTTTTGCTTTTGAGTATCTTTCCGTACATTTTTCAATGTCTTCAGGTGACACTCTTCTTTTACTCAAATCAATGTAACCTAAAAGTCAAATTGATATACATTCATGAAAATATACGTACATAAGTACATTGTCTTGTAACAATACAAAGAATCTGCAAAGATTCTTATTGTAAAGCAAGTATGATAAATTACCTTTTTCTCTGTCAACTCGAATGACAATAACGGGTTCGGTTTTTCCCACCCTGATTAATTTATTGATAGACCTAATTCGTCTCCTGGACAATTCAGAAAGTAAAATCATACCCTCTATATTATTATACTCCAACAAATGCACATAGGCACCCATTTCAGCGATACTACGGACATTGACCATGACGACATCGTCCACCTCTGGGTACTTTTCTTTGTAAAATCTACACGACAGAACCATTTTTTCCTGAAAAACGATATTTTTCTCTGAAGTGCTTCAAATTAAGCTCATTATCGGCAACATTTTGGTTGGTTTCTTATTAGGGACTGCCTACTAGTTAAATAGCTTTAAACTTTATATTTACAAACCCAAAGAATAAAATACAGCTTATTGCGTGCAATACTTAAATATTGTTGATAAATTGAAAAAATTGAACAAATATTTACTTCTGCTTTGAAAGCTAAAGCATATGCATAAAATCTTGAATTGGTTAAGTTTGTATAGGTTATCCCGGTTAAACGTTAAAAACAATGATAATACAAAAGATACAAGTGAAAAAATAATATAAATCTTACTGCAATCAATGAACACTTTCGTAGCACTTGTCAAAATTTATTCAAAATCACAGGGAATTGAACAAAAAAATCGTTGATAATCAATGTATAATTCTAACGCGCGTATCTCGGTACAGCTATAAATTATACGTATAGTGACTTGAGACTTGACGACGTCATCAGAAACACCGGTTCACATATATACACCTATACTATTCAAACAGTTCGTACAAGATCAACGGCTGAAACGTCAACTTTTTTCAATATATATACAATATTTTCGTATATTCATGAGTATATTAATACTTGTATTAATATCGATCATCAGCGTTAATTCTACTATATGTCATTGTAAGGGTTGCCTTGATTTACATAATGGAGATTTGGTATAGCGGGTGATCAATTAACGCCGTACATAAATAACTAAACAAAAAAGTAATCGTTATCGATTGATGACAATTATACCGCGTGTGAAATATTTGTGAAATAATCTGCATTGACAAGTAGTCGATTATTAATTACCGACTAAATCGCATAAAAAATTTCAAAATGAATTATCGATTGCAAGCAAGTTTTTCCGTGTTCTTTTGATATTTTATTTGATTATCTTATCGTGACTTTGGGTTTTTAGCGTTTGTATATTTTTCGTAACATCCTTGAGGTACACACACCGTGTACAAAATATACAAAAAAAGTCATCCAAAACAAGTATTGTGCCTGACAACTGTATCAGAGAAGCAATTAACATTCAACGTTCTCAAGGTCACGACCAAACGCTATTACGAACGATCCTTTTACAAATTTAAACCAACGAATAATCCAATCGAGAAAATTGTTACGTAGAAACGTTTATATGCAATATTACCACACCAAACGTATGAGTAAAATGCTGAAGAATTCTGCGTGGTGGTCTCCTTCACGAGTCAGTTTACTTTCACTTTCCTGCAGTATGTTGGCTTTTTTAACGTAGACTAGTCGCTAGTTATATACCACGAGTAGTGCTACACTGTAAATATACCTACGTAAATATATATATACATATATGAGTGTGTGTGTTTGTGTTTGTGTGCATATTTAATATTTTGCAGTAGACGCGACTTGGAAGAAATATACAACGAAGCGATGAATACGTTACGATTAATTTTGGTAAATAGATACATGTATATCACGATCATTAACAAAACCTGTCTTTTGCAAATTACTAATTCGCGACATTCAGCTATCTTACGTACTACTGTGGAACGGAGTATCGTGTGCACCGCTTTTGACTATTGTACGTGATTTATTACAATGGAACGTCGCCGGTATTCCAGTTATTCACGAGGTGAGTAAATATAAATTTTTTCAGTATTTAAAGATCAATACGAAATATCGATCGTAATATCTATCTTCGTATCGAACGTATGAAACGTAACGAATTAACGAATAAATAATCGTTTTAGAAATCCACTTGGAATTTCCATCCTGACGAAGGCACACGAAAACAGATTGCATACGAAGCGACGAATGGAAAATTGGGAAACCAAGCGATAGCGCGTCTAGGCTTAGGCTTTGAATCCTGAACAATTTTAATCAATTTTAAACTACAACGGCGTACGTTTGTACGCTAAAAAATGACAATAAACTTAAGAGAACGAATTAATTTCGGCTTGTTTTTTTTTTTAAATTCCCCGTTAAGAGTGTTATTGTGAGTGCAATTGAACAAAGCTTTGCGTTATAATTGTTTCAGATACAAAGTAATATAATTACAAAAGACAAAAATAATATACGTGCGTGAACGAATACCTACGTATCGATTAAGAGGAAAAAAGAAAGCGAAAAAGATATGGAGAGTTAGAGCGGAAGAAACCAACGAAATCTTACATTTTCGTCATTTTTGAACTTTCTCTTCCGCCAAATAACGTCATCGGACAAGTCGTCTTCAACAGTTCTAATGGACCGTATCTTTCACTTTGTTGGCCTTTTTCTTTTGCTCAACGATCCCCTCCACCTACACTCTTTAGCTTTTTTCTTTCGTAAGAATCTTACACGATTCGTGAGGAGGACAAATTACGTTTAGTCTTGGTCCTCAACGTACTAAGTTAGCAGGTAGAATTTCACTTGGTGTGTTAATAGGGTCGATTATTAGGTATAATTACTTGTAGCCGACGCGTTAATCATGTTGAAAGTGACAATGGTAAGTTTCAAAGATTTACATCAGTGACTAAACATCGTTATTTAAGGAATCGGTGTGACGTAGCACGCCTGCTTATTCATAAACGGGTTAATGGAAAAAATAAATATCTAATACGATCCGATATGATTTGCAGTATTTAACCATCGTCGCGTGGCTCGTACTTTTATACCAAGTCGAGTTTAGTTCCTGTACAATAGCGCAACCTCGAGCACCCAATTTCCAATACTTTGAAAGGTGAGGTATTTCGGAAGATTGGAAGAAAGTTGTTGTTTAGCCGTAATATTTAACCAATAACACAAACAAATTGTTCGGTGATTTTAGTCCAAAGTATCCTTTCCCATACTACGATGAAAATGGGGTTGGTCGTCTGCTCTATGGCCACGGAGGACCTCAGCTCTACCGGTACAAAACGTACAGTCCTATCGACGGTATACGTTAAATCATGCGTGATTAATATTGTACAACTATAAAGTATTGGGTGTATCGTTTTGTGCGGAAATAACAGGTTGTATTATCGTAAAATATACATGTAATGAAGTTTGTAAAGTTGTAAAACGTGTTTATTAACAAATAAATGAGAATCGTTCAATTAATTCGTGTTGTTGAAATATACATAAACACTGCTCACTTTTATGAATAACGTGTATAATTCGAGAGCGAAATTGTTACTTAATAATTCTATTAAGATAAAAACACTGAGCTACGATAAATGAATACATTACAATCGTATTCATAGGCATATGCACGTATAACGCAAAATGTGCAACAGTCAGATACATTCGTCGTGTTAGGTCGTTTGGAATAAAAAAAGGAAAAACAAAAAAAACGACGATGAATAACGTTCATCTGTCGAGTTCTTCTTCACCGCCTTCGCCAAATTCTTCTTTTTTTAGCTGCTCGTGAGTCGTATTTTCAATGTAATCGAGCATCTTGTGCATTGCTCTATCTCTAATCGGTGGGTGTGGATCTAGAAATTGACGGTTAGCTCGTTGTTCTCTATTACGTATAATGATGTGATACCTGACAACGACAGCCGCTAGTCTACGATATAATATTTTACGTCGAGTCTCGTTTCTCAATAAATTAATATCGTAGTAATATTTGCCAAATATCCGACCATGCTCTGTGTCGTCAAGGATGTCCTCTATGAAAGTAATTTGTTCCGGTTCGGTCATGTTCTGATAGATAATATCCAAGTTCAACAATCTTATAACTTCGTTTTCGAATACGAATATACTACTCATTCTGTCCAATAAAGAGCAGACGGATTTTCGAGGAAGATAAAAAAAAATACTGTGCTATTACTTTCAAGAGGACAATCAATTACTATCCAAGTTTAAACTCAAACGCATTAACCAGAGAAATGCCAAACGTATGTACACTTAATCTTATATATCTTCGTAAGATTATGTGTTGGTTGAGCTCGTGCAGCCATAATCCATTGCTAGCGTTCTCGCAACGTTCGATTTTCAATTCAACGAATATGCGCACACGCGTATTTGTAACAGATCTAACTGAATTGTAAATATTTATTCGGAAATAAACGATTACGCGCATTGGTATACGAGTGTTTTCGAAGAAACGGAAATCAACATTCGATGCTGGTGTTACGTTAAAAATTGATCTATTTGAATATTTGGATATCCAAGTATGATAAATAATATGCTCTTTACAATAGATCGATGTATACGTCGTACTTAAACGAGATTATTTTTGTACAATGCTTTGGGTGAAACTATAATAGGAGGCTTATTTAGTACGAGGCGAGCAGCCGAAATCGTTACGCAGATGAAGCATGGAAAGTTGGCATTTATAATAAATATTCGAAAATCAAGCATTTACAATTATTAAAACAAAATCAAATGTTAATTTTAATAGCTTTACGAACAACACACGCTCCGTATACAGAGGCCGTGATAAAAAACAAAGACGAGCAGAAAACGACGATCGGACTCTAAGAGAGTATACAGTTGTTGTACGGAACGCAACGTCCATTATATTCAGGTAAACGTTTCCGTTTATTAAGTTTTCGACTGGAACTTGCCGGTGTATCGATTATTCGAATAACACGTCACTGAACCTTATCCATTTTCATTTCCAGAGACAATGGATCTTTCGTATAGACGTCAAATGCTTGTGAAACATATTAAAAAAAGGAGTAAATAAGAAATGAGCGATGAATTAGCTTCAAGGTAGAAGCTATAATCTACATTTCATTCGAATAAGCACCCGTGTTTTTCTCACCACGTCCCATGTAACTTGTCGTACAATTCTTCAATTATATCACCAACGCAACAAGTCCAATAGTCGTATAAAACACTAGATACTCGTGTCAAGTCAATTTGTAAACTGTAAACATGAATTTCAGTGAAATGATCGAAGAACGCCTAGAACAACGTCGTCTATTCGCAGGAATGAACGAGCAACATCGTCAATTGCTCGTTAGAAAGGTCGTTGATGAAGCAGAAAATAACAAGAAATTCGGTTATCTATTATTCTACATAACGCATGTGAACAATCGTGCCTATCGTCACGATTTACTTTGTCAATTAGCAGTGGCTATTGCTAATTATTACGTGGCTGTACGTGATAATATGACCAACGATTTTACCAGAACGACTACTGCGGTATTCAATAATATTGAAAATGTAACGCGAAAACTGTTACTCGAGCAACTTAACGAAAGCGATGCGGAAGACGTTGACAGATAATAGATCCCGCGCGGAGTGCTTTTTCAGTTTCATATTACGTAGAGTAACGAGTGACTCAACGTGCGATATGTATTATTCGAATGACCTACTACGTAATACATTTAATAAACATTGATCTATATGTTTAAATATTCCTAGAGTATTTTTATTTGTACAAAACTCCACTGATCTTTTGTACAGTTTACAGCGCCGAAAGCTTCTCCACGTTGCCCAAAGCTCGGGTTTAACCAATTCCTCCTTAAACTTGATCCTTTAAAATATCCAGTTTAGCCCACTTGGTTAACGAACAAAACTAACGAAAAATTGGAAAAAAAAATATTTTATTAACAAAATGCATACATTATTTATCGATACTTTTAATAATAATCAACGATTCGCATGTAAAAATAGACGTGTGTATTGTTTTTACAATTATACGTGAATTACATTTTATTCGTTCATCTGATTAGTACATGTCGAGTGGCATCAATTTATCTGCCATAATCATGTTGTTTACTTCCATGTTTGTTAGGAATCTTAAAATTCGTTCGCGACAAATCCGAGAGCGCAGCTTATAGTTTAGGAAATAGCCCAAAGAACATAGGCCTTGTTCGGTCAATTCTTCTCTTGCAACAGCTTTTCTATACTGCAACTGAAGTAAGCTTGCAATTTCTTTAAATTGGCTTCTAAAGTTATTAGTTCTAAGCCCTTCAAAAAAGGTCTTTACGACTGTGCGTTGTTTCATAGGCAACTTCGGAAAATCGATTACAGCTTTGTATTCGGATAAAAAGTCAGCGACTGTTAGAGAAGAGAATCCAATTTGTGTCACCTTAAGTTGTTCGTATTGCCTCTTAGTATCTTTCAGTAAAGATTCTTCGAAAGGAACAGGGTGGTTGTATTCCAATAATTGACGTAAATTTATTGGGTCAATATCAAGGTTAAATAAACGTAATTTTTTAATGTGAAGCAAGAAAATGTCAACGATATCATTGTGGGCAATCAGAAGATTCTCTTCGTTCTCCTCTTCGCTGCTTTCGGCAGCGCGATCGCTTTCGCTTTCGCTTTCGCTTTCGCTTTCGCTTTCTCCTTCGTCTTCGTTTTCGCCTTCGTCTTTGGCTTCGTCACCGTATTCGCTAGCGTTTTCGTTGTCTTCTTTGCTAGCGACTTCGTTATTGTTTCCGCTAGCGTTTTCAACGTTGTTATTGGTAGGAATGTTGATTGGAACGTTACTGTTATTTCGCTTTTGTCGCCTACAGTAAGGGCATTCGCAACAGAAGACTGTTTTATCCTTGACGTTTCTTATGTTAACGTCAGCGCCGGCCATTAGCAATGCATAAATCCCTTTAATGTTAGCCAATCTTACAGCCAAGTGAAGCGCGGTATTTCCTGAGGAATGAAAAGGCACTTTGAAAAAAAAAAAACACGAGTATTCTACTACAAGAAGAAACGACAAATGATTACCTTCTTCATCTTGATCGTCAATGTCACAATTGATGTCTGATAGGTGCTCTATTACTACAAAATAATTGTTCATTAAAACGTGTTCAGTATTTAACGTCGAGGCGATATTGTGAATAGCCGTACGACTCATATAGCCCTCCAGTATTAAATCCGAGTAGTTTTCCACGAGGGTGGGAAGCAAATCTACTAGATCACTGAGGTGAAGCGATTGCAACAGAAGCCCAAAATAGCCCTCTCCGCTTGAAAATTGATAGTTGTGAAAGTAACAGCCAGCTCTCAGTAAGTATTTCACTTTTTCAGGCGTTACAATAGCCGCTTTATCTAGTATGTACTTGGGCGGTGTATCGTTCTCCCAATTTTTAACGTTTGGATCACCTCCGCCCCTATCGCAAACGAAAACGATCATCAACGATTTTCATTCCTTATTCCGCCATAATATCGTTTTCAATGATAATTTTATTTTTATTCACGCGTTATACCTGATGAGTATGTCAATAATATCAAAGAGTTGCAATCGAACACAATCGTGCATAGGAGTATCGCCGCTAAAATCCGGAATATTCGCATTGGCACCACATTTCATCAACAGCTTGACCACCTTTATTTGTTCTAGCTTATTGACATGTGTGCCGGTCAAGGCAAGCCCCAACGTTGTAGAACCAGCCAGGTATCGATCGGAAAAATAATCAACATTTTGCCTAATATCGATAGAGCTGTGTTTTATAAATTTCCGGACGGCTTCGTAGTGGCACAAGGAGCAAGCGATGTGGAAGTGACTGAATCCTTCGAGCTCCAATGGATTAACGGTGAAATCTTGGTGAGCTTCCAGTATTCTGTAAACACGTTTGACATTTTCTTCATCTGCAATTAACGGGCACGTATCGTTTTTGTTATCGTTTTGTCCAAGCAATGAGAATCTAACGTTACAATCGTATTAAGAATTGCTTACTCCTGCCTATGTCTCGTAGAGTGTTGTAAGCGATGTGTAACGGAGATCGATTTTGTTCGTTAAGTATAGTAATGTCAGCGCCGTAATAGGTAAGCATCTCGATTATTTTCTTGAAGTGTTCGGCAAATATACGTTGCTGGCTAAGCACGACGAGGTGTAGAGGGGTGCATCCCGACCAACTTGACGATTTTTTGTAAATCCGTGCGTTCACGTCGATTAATCGAGTTTCCAGAATATCCTGGACAATGAGATGTTTCCCTCGATAGCAGGCAAGGTGAAGACTCGTTATTCCGGCTGTCTTTTCCGCGTGAGCCCGTAGCTCACGATTGTTCTCTATAACCGAGATCACTATGTCGTCGTAATTACAAAGCATTCTATAGAGATACGCATTAACAAGGGGTGTAGTCGAACGAATTTTGGTACTGTAATTTACCAACCACCTGGCACAAGCCTTGTTTTTGCTTTGTATGGCAAAGTTTAGAGCTGTATAACCCACGTATTGCGACAAATAACTAAAATCTTTATCCGTATTGACTGCTTGGCTGAGACTGGCGTTTCCTTTCACGACAAGATTTCTCACTACTCGGTCATAGCCAAAGAGACACGCAACGTGCAAGTGGCTTAATCCAATTTCATTAGCAACCGAGTCCGTCAAATTGGACGACTTGAAAAAAAGTTCGATAGCCTGTTCGTTACTTGAAGATAGTAACAGATGTATAGGAGTCATGCCATTGATATCTTTCGCATCCAGACTAGCTTGACGATTGAACAACGATTGGATTATCTCGATGCTGCAGTTCTTGAGGACCGCGATGTGCATTGGCGTAGATTGAGGATAAATCGTCGAACAAATGATCGATGCGCCCCTATAGACGGTAGCATGGGCGAACTGCGGGCTGTTTTTCAGCAACAACGTAAGAAAATCTAATCTATTTTTCGCGCAAGCTATGTGAACGTACGACAGGCTCTCTTTATCGAGAGAATCGCGTAAATTATTATATTTGATATGCATATCGATCAACGTATCGACGATGCATTGCTTGTCTAGCCTGTACGCATAGTGGAGCGGAGTCAATCCATCCGCTGATCTACTTCGTAGCATTCGAGAATATTCTCGACAAATTCTTTTAATCGTAGCAATTTGGAAATCTGTCGATGGTGTTTTATGATCAAGGAAATTTCTAAATAGAAGAACTGCCAAGTGCAGCAATGAAAAACCAGACCACAACGGAGACATTATGGGGACGCAGATTACGTCTTCTTGAGTCAATCTCTTATGGTAGCTGCTGTTTAGAAACATCAAAAATTTTCCTATATGGCTCAAATCAAAAATAATACTGGCTAAACTTTTCTGTTCGTGGTTTGGATACATATTGACAGCCCATTCGGGATTCAAGGATAATACAAGAGCAATCTGTTTGACTTCAAGTCTCTCTAAACACAAGTCAAGTACTGATTTACCGTCGCCAGTCTTTGATTTCATGTTTGCACCATTTTTTACAAGCCATTTTATCGCCTCTATATTGTGGCCTAGTATGGCAAAATGAAGAGCACTGTAACCTGGCCATAAATGTGAATTTACATTTATAGAATAATTGATGTGCAACTGTTTCAATATTTCTACGTTGTTTTCTTGATCGTTACATTTGGGTACAAAATTGCCAACTAGGCGATCTATAATAATATTGGCGTGTCCCAACTCATTCAGTACAACAGCTACCTGTAACTTAGAAAGGCCCATATCATCAACAAATAAATGTTGATTACCAGTACAGTAGTGTTCGAAAAACAACTTCAACATTTGCTTTCTTCTCCTTTTCACTTCACGTGCTTTGCCTAAACTTCGAAGTTTTGGTAAATTTAAAACCTCAAAATTGTGTTCCAAAAGTAAATGCAATGCTGTCATTTGTCTAGAATCCTTTGCATCCTTGTTAACGCCAAGCGAAAAAAGCAATTCAGCAACTTCGAATGCAAAATATTTGACAGTAAAGTGTAATGGAGTGTATCCAGAGAAATGTTCTGATTGCGATTGAACAGGTTCATCAATAGACACTCCACGCTGGATATATTTTAACACTAGACTATTATCATTAAGCATACATGCTATGTGAAAAAAGGTAAATCCACTAGGATCTGAAATATTCTCAAACTTGTCGTCGATTAAGTAAACCGATAGATCTGGAATATCTTTGTAATACTTAAAAAAGCCACTTTTTAAAGCTAAATGAAGAGGTGTATAACCCTCGTCATTTCGTATTGTAATATCAGCTCCATCATCTAATAAAATATTGAAAAATTTTGGTTTTCCAAAAAGAACAGCGAAATGTAGAGTTGTACATCCAATCCATTCGGGATGACATAAACTCAAGTATTCTGTTTCAGTTACTTGAACATTCAGATCTCCCGTTTGGTCAAGAATATCATAAATATCTTCTGACTTTTTATCTTTTTTAGAGCGATCAAGAAATAACATAAAACGAGCTAATGAATAATTGCTACATATAAAATCTCTACCAGACATGATCGTTGTGCAATGAAGTACACAAATCTTTTAGTCGAATTAACATCAATTTACTAAGCTGATCTTTTATTTCCAGTTGACTTCAATTCTGAAGATAAGTAAAGATTGCAATTTTCCTCAAATGTCAGTCGTTTCTATAGTTGACTACAATAATTTATAAACTGATTTATTTTGCTGCTTTTAGCATATCATTTGATTCAAGGCTATTATTCTCTGTTCATATTTATTGCACCACTTATTCAATTGAAACACCCATCGTATAAACAAATCCTTATCGATACGCTTAGCGTGGCATTACTTTTCCTGTGAAATAATTAACGTTATTACGTTCTGCAATTTTATTTGTTTTTTTTAACAGTCCTAGACAAAGAAAACAGTCAAGCAATGACTTATTGAAATTACGCGATCACATACGAATAAATTCACTTCGTATCGACATGCATTTATTCGGATTTTTTTGCTAAATAAAAATAGATCGATTACCAAACTTACCATATACGTCATTCACATAAACGTTGTGTAATTTCATCAAGTAATTTCACGAAAATCGAAGCAACAACTTATACACAGTTGTAATGACGTCTATTTATTATTCGATAATAATAATGATCAAACCAATAACATAAAAATCATAGAGGTTATGTTTTCCAGGTCATTTAGTACAATTACGATTATGATCGTTTACGAATACGAAAGCGCCACGTAAACGTCTACAAATGGTGGCACTATAGATATGGATATCTATTGAGATTAAATAACGTACGAATGATACTCTTGAAATCAATTGGGAGTCGTACAGACGATTACAAATACGTTATCCTATCGTTAAATAAAATTACTTTCAAAACTATGCAACTAATCTCTGGGTCTAAGTAATGAGTACAATTACAAGACAAACACAAATATCATCGAATCATGTTGCAATAAATGTTAAAAATCAAATATATAACGAATACTGGTTTTTAAAATTTGATACAATCATTTTTGTTTTAATATTATTGGTATTCTCGCAATTGGATAAATTAATTAACGAAATTATAATTTTCAAAATCCTCGACGTCTTGGATAAATAAATATTGAAACTTGTAAGTGAGCATAGCACTCGACTATTCCAACGCGTTCCTGAAACTGTTGAAACTCCTTAATAAAGACAACGCTTATATAGAACGATGGAATCTGGCAGGGGATTCCCACCTCAAAGGGGATTCCCCGCATAGCACGGTATCGAGTACTGTTTATAATTTTTATAAATTATAAGTATATCTATTTAAAACTGCATTCACAAACTTGTTAAATTTGTAAAATTTAAATAATTGTAATTTATTGTAGAAATGTTTTTAACATTACATGTACTGAAAAATATTGCAAATAAATCATATCTATAATGTTCATCCTTAAAAGTTCAATTAATTTATTCGTATACTTTTTGAGGTTATACAAATACTATTTATTCAATGATAAAAAAACTATCAACTGATAATAATGTATTGTTTTGCTATCAAATATCTTCGTTTTTCTATGAAACATTTTTTTTGCATTGTTTGTACATCAATTATACAAATAATATATGCGTGAAATATATAATGTGGATTGGAGCTTCTATTTGGTGTACTACATGTATGTATGTTTTAATATTAGTAGATAGCAAATAAATTTGATATATAAAACGAAGATAGCTTTCGTAAGTTATTCATATTTTTTATTTGCTATTCGAGAAAAATGATTTGTCATCTAATATTGTAATGATCGGTGTTGTTTCGAGGATGAAAATAATTTACCAAAAGAATCATATAATAAAAAAATCACGATTTATTTTATACTTAGACAATTTTTTTAGAGAGCCGTTTTCTTTAAACAATGAAACTAATAATAATTTGTTGTATAAAATATAATAAAGTAACGCCTATCTAAAACATCCATGGCAAATAGATTAAACTTTCATTACAAATATCGAAGAATTTTTTTTCGTGCAATAAAAACGTATTCATATGCAGAACCGTATTTACAACCAATATCTCTATATTTATTACAAGATCATTAATACTGATCAAACGACTATATTAATAGAATTGGTATAACGACAAAGCAATTTGGTAACATGATTAAAAAATCGATTATTTAATCTTCATGTAGCTAATACAATTGAGTCTTTAAACAATATCGATCTAGCAATTATTTTGTGTATAAAATATCAGAAGAGTAATTCTCATCTAAAATATTCATCGCGAGTTGAAACAAAGATTATAAAATTTTTTTGTACAAAAAACGCATATTTACGTGCATAATCATATCTATGAGCTATATCACATTATTTACTACAAGATTACTAATACTGATTAATGACTATATTTATTAAAAAGGTAATAACGATAAAATTCGTATAATGATAAAAAAAATTCGATTTACTTCCTATCTAAATATTTCATTTAAACAGTAATATCCTTTAAACAATATCAGTCTAGTAATAATTTCTTGTATAAAATATCACAGAGGTAAGCCCTATATAAAATGTTCGTGACAGATCGGAAAAAACGGGTGAATTCGACCAAAATAAAGATCGACAGTTTGTTTTTTCGTAGAATAAACGCACACTCATGTGCATATTTAAAACCTAAACGTTATTAGAAGATGATTTTGATAATTCTTTTTGAGCTTGAAACGCACCGGTAATCAACCTTGACAAATCGTAATTTGTCAGAAGCTGCAGAATATAATCAGAACAATCATCGGGTAAATCATAACCACTCATTGTGATTAAAAATTTTCTCGCCGCTTTCAACAAGTAGTACCTTTTTACAGCATACCTGTATTGAAATTGAATTACACTCATGACCTCGCAAAACCGTTCACGATATTTTACAACATTATCTACCGAAAAGATATCGTCGATTCCCGTGCGAGATTTCAATGGCATTCTTGCATACTTAATAGCTATACCATTTGGAATTAAGAAGTCTCCAAATGTAACCGTACAATATTCGATCTTTATATTTCTAATTTCTTCAAGTTGAATGTAGAAATTGCTACTGAAGAATACACGATAATCGAGTGATTTCAAAGTTTCGAGTCCTGAATCGTTATCTACAAATTTCAGGTGCAAACCACACGATAGGATTTTCAACCCATACGTAAAGAATATTACGTCTATCCGGACATGGAGACACTTTTTAGGTTCGGCCATAGCTGTCAGGAGCTGCGGGTAGAAAAATTCGGGATCATGAGCATAACAAGCGTCTATTATCGAGCATCGAGAGCAAACTTTTGGATTATAAGAGAATGCCACTTGATTGTCCGAATCGACTATGCTTGGGTCAGCACCACAAAGTAACAATGCGGCGACCGCATTAATATTCTGGTGGCCTGTTGCGAGATGTAGAGCAGTTTTACCTAAAGATAATAAATAATTAAGTATATCAAAGTAAGCGAAGAAATTATTTCTTTAATTATACCTTCTTTATCTTGCTCATCGACATGGCGGCCAAATCTTGTAAGTCGGTCGATCAAAGTAGCGTACTCTTTAACGGTAATGCGCGGTACGTTAGCCGAGACTATATTGTGAATCGGTGTACGACCCTTATGCTTTACTCCCATTATTTCTGGATAATTTAATTGTACTGTCGTAAGTAGATTTTGCATTTCTTGACAAGACAAGTGAGAAAGCGTTAATGCAATATATCCCTTGCCGATCAGTAAATTATAATCATTAAAATGCGAACCATATCTCAAAAAATTCTTTATTTCTTCAACTGAAACGTTCATGAGGTCACCGTCTGTTGCACATTTCGCCGTTACTAGAAGTTCAAGCGGCGATTTACCAAAAATATTTTTAATATTCACATTAGCTCCAGCTCTATAAAAAAAAACAGGATAAACATGTTTGAATATAATTATTTGCAATCGAGCAATTGAAAAGTTACAAAGAAAGGTAGTTATTATGAGCATGCGAAAGAGAAACACGAGTAAGATTGCGTTTTTACATTGCCAATCTCTCCACTAAGTCTTGACAATTTTCATTGCATTCAACAGCTTTGAGAAGTGGTGTATTCCCGTAAGTGTCTTCGCTATTCACATTGGCTCCACGTTGCAATAGCAAATTGATAATCTCTAATCGGTGGGTTGTTGCATCGGATGATCGTTGTCTAACCGCCAAATGCAGTGGAGTGCACCCAGCTAAGTATCTATCACTGACGAGAAAAGATTCGATTCGTTGATTCACATCGATGTTTTCCATATAATTGAGAAATTTTCTAATTATGTCTACGTCGTTAAACTCGCAGGCTATGTGAAAATGACTGACCCCATCTGCAGTGGTTGGATTAACGCTGAAATCTTCCTGAGCATGCAGAAGCTGTTTTGCGAACAAATAACTGGCGTGTGCTGAAAGAAATTGAAATAGTTAGCCGAAATTTCAGTGAATTGTATATTTTTAACAAGATAAATTGTTGAATTCTTCTTTTACTTTATTTGCTTTACCTTCTGATTTGCAAGACGAATCGAAGTGAGTTCTGTAATATGCCATATGTATAGGAGATTTTCCTTCGACGTTCAGAAGTGTGACATTAGCTTGTCTATCCAAGAGTAAGCGCAATACCTTTTGCACATTGCTTAATGTTATTTGTGACGTTGCGTAATAGTCTAAAGTGTGCAAAGGCGTATATCCAGGCCAAAATCGTGACTCCTCGCTGATCCGCTCATTGACGTTGGCTCCTTTGTCGAGTAACGCTTCGACCAAGCCAACATTGGCTAATCGACATGCAATATGAAGCTTAGTTAATCCAATTTCTTGTTCGGAACGTTTTTGCATCGCTTCACTTCGATTCAACATTGACAAAAATAATTTATCCGAGTCGCGAATAGGTTTGTTTAGAAGGTCAAATAACAGCCATTTTTTATAATGATCGTTGGTCAAAAAAATTTCAGCGCCATTTTCCAACAGCACTTTGACGATACCCATTTCCTGTTGTTTCAGAGCCAAGTAAAGCGGTGTACTGCCGGTATATTTCAAGAGTCGCGATGGAAGATAACTCTTGTCATCTTCAGTGATCTCGTATTTGATGATTCTGTTGATATCGGATCCTTTGCTGATAAGCGAGTTTACAGCAGTTTCATTGCCAAAGTAGCAAGCGACGTGCAGATGACTTAAGGAACTGCTACTTGCAACAGTTTCCGAGTAATTTGCTGACGTAAACATATAGCTGACAATGCTTTCTTGCTCTTTGAATACATCTTCATTGCTGTATATAAACGCCAAATGTATAGGGGTCATGCCGACTGCATCAACGGCTAAAGGATCAGCTCCGTTCTCCGCCAAGAGTAACGCGAGAGAATGTTTGTACTGAGATATAACGATATGTAAAGGCGTCCAATTTGGTTCCACAAGATCGATTTTTTCACCTTGGTAAACAGCGTTTACGTTGTATCCCAAAGATATCAATTTTTTGGCTACTTCGCTAGTTCCCTCGAGAGCACAAGCTACGTGTAAGCACGTTAATTGTTTAATAGTTCCTTGAACAACGTAGTTTTCGAGTGATTCGTAAAGAGATAATAATTTAAGAATCATTGGTATTTTCTGTCGACGATAAGCAAAATGAAGTGGAGTTGGTATACCGTAACTTTGGATATAAAACGTTTTTGGACCTTCGTAAAGTTCATCTATCACCTTCATATTTTGATAAAATGGAGGGTTTGGTATATTTTCGATGTTCTTGGAAAAACAAATCGCCATATGTATTAGTGGCAGGCCAGACCACATTGGCGACATGCCAGGAATATAAATCTCAAGAGATTGAGGCCAATTCATTTGTAATCTTTCATCATCGAAAAAACCATATATAGAAGCGGCTCTGGAGCCGTCGTATTCAAGGTGTCTCATTTCAAAAATCATATCCACTAATTTCGTATTGCCATCCGAAAACACCATTTCCCTCCAAATTGGGTTCAACGATACGACTCTGCTAATATCTTCCGCTTTAAATCTATCGGCACATATGTCAATAGATGCGATTCCTACGAAATTCTTAATACCCAAATCTCCTCCTTTTTTGACCAATTTTGCTACGGTAATAATATCTGTAAAAAAGGCTGCAAAATGAAGTGGTGTATAGCCTGAAAATACTGGTTGATACCAATCTATATCGGTGTTAATATCTTTGGGACGTTCTATAATGTCTAAAGCTTCTCCTCCTATTGTAGCAGCCAAATGGAAATAAGTCAGACCTGAATATCGATAAACCATGTGCATGTCCTCACTTCTATATCGATTCACGAATAATTTCATCATTTCTGCACATTTTAGCTTTAAGTAATCTTCTGCGTAACAATCAGGAGTTAATAAATCTGATTCGTTTTTTCCTGCTATTCTTTCTCCATGTTTCATATTATAAAATGCATCCATGTCCCTTAGTACGATGCGTTTTCGAGATTTTATTGTAAAATCATAATAGTTTTTTAGTAAAATGTGCATTGGTGTCATTTTTATGTCATCTCTGATATAAAATAGTGAATTACTCTCCAAGAGTAGCTTTACTGTTTGCACACTACAGCACTTTACTGCAAAGTGTAATGGTGTGTATCCAGGAAAATACGGGGAATTTCTGCTCACAATATGATCGATATCTACTCCTTTGGTTAAATAGAATTTGACTAATTCAACATGGTTTACCATACAAGCGATGTGAAAGTGTGACAATCCATATTTGTCGGAAGGATTTAAAACATTTGTTGTATCTTTGTACATATCTAGCATAGAACGAATAATTGAATAGGGTAATTCATATCTGGGATCCGAGAAGATATTCAAGTCATCATAGTGTTCTTTCACAATCGCTGTAATTGACCCTTCACTTTTAATGCTGATTTCTTTGTTAAGTATAATATCAATGACATTATAATGTTTAAGTGCAAGGTGAACTGGAGAGTCACCAATCAAATTTGGGTGATTCAACGATACAAACTCAGTAGACGAAACACACTTATCAATACTGTCTGTTCTTTTAAAAAGCCATTCTATGTACTCAGGACTAATATTATGATGAAAAACTTCTCCGATGGCATTTTTGAATTGAGCTAAATTATTGTTTATTTTTTCAATTGTTGACTTATTGGCAGACATGTTACATTTCTCTGTGAATCAATATGCTGTCATTATGTTTTATTTCAGGTTGTTTGCAAATCATACTTACATTTAACTGGAGATTCGATTCGAAAGCTATAATTAACACTACGATGTAGGTATACGTTTGCTTATCAAGGCAACATTACAAGAGTTCTGAAAGAATAAAAACAATATTAGTCAATGATCGGACGATAAGATTTTCGCGCTTTTATTTTGGTGTAATCGGTTAAGGTTATGTAAAAACTTGCGCGCGCACATATGACGATCAAAACGAAATTGAAATGGCGTTTTACTTCGGAATTTTTCCACCACATCTCCTAATGTTGAATTATTGGCGCTGTAATGCAATTTTTCGATCTATTTGTACTTATTCCTTTGCGAACAAACAATTGTTTCAAATAATCTATTATCAATACTTTCATTTAATTTTGAGGGGATTCAACAAATAATAAAATGTTTTTTAAATGCACTTATCTATATAACATCATATTATGATCATTTGTCGATGTATTTCATTTCGCTTTATCGAATACTTTAATTATGCTGATGATTCATTAAAAAAGGATCTAGATGGCAACTTAACAAATTAAAATTAATTTTTTTAAATTATGTTGTATTCCACTCTATTGATTTACGCTGATATCTTTTGTCGAAGTAATTAATCGAAACATATAATTATGTCGAAGATGAATTAGGTGTAAAAAAATTCGAGATAAGCGCTGTTCGTAAAAACATATAACATTTATAACGTATCATTGAATAACAGTTTTTTTTTATAAATAAAAGCAATATAACAGTTGAAGAACATTAAAACATATCACAAATCGACATTACAAGAACATTGCGAATAATCAACTTAGACTTTTTCGGAACCAATATTTTTGGTAACCGTAATCAATTTGGTGATTTCATCATTATCAAAATACTTGAGTAACGTCTTTACGCAATTATTAGGCAGTTTGAGCTTGAGTAGCGACGTAACAGCATTCTTCACTGACCAATACAATTTGGCGCTTGCAAGTGCCTTCCTATACTGAAACATTAGCAGCCCACAGTATTCGGGAAACTTTTTGCGGAGATCTGCATGATCCACGAAAATTTCATCGATCTTTTGACGTTGATCGAGTGGCATTGCTTGGTAATCTTTTGTTGCCTTCGACAACAAAAAATCTCTCATAGTCCAATTCTCGCTGAACTTCACTTCTGCCATTTTCGTCAGTTCAGCTCTACACCGTTCTTCAATGTTCACACCTATGAGATTGTCTTTAAAAGCACATTTAGCAACTAGTTCATTGTATACCTTAAGCTCTGTCCCTATCGATATCATTTTCCACGCGTGATTGGAGAAGGCTTTGATAACGCGATTCCATTTACGATCTCCCTTAACGAATAGCAGATAATCGATTTGGAACGGTGTTTTATTAAAGTTATCCATGATGTTGATATCAGCTCCAAGAAGTAACAGAGCCTCAACTGCATTTGCGTTACAGAGAATTCCGGCCGTGTGAAGAGCTGTTGCTCCTATATTCAAAAATATGTTTCTTAAATCATGTTGATCTACCAAACACAGTTAGGGCATTTGACAAACATATACCTAGATTATTTTGATGATCAATGTCGAAACCCATGCCCATGATCAATTGGATACCCCCGACGTACATGTCAATTGACCAGTTATCACATTCGGACTGTTGTGAATTCGGTGTAATTGCGACAAATATGTGTAGGGCATCAAATCCATTTTTAATTTGCTTAATCACGTTACAGGACTTAAGCAGCGTCTTCAATATCTCTTCCCGACCGTCGTCGGACTGTTCTTCGTTCGATATTATTGATTCTAAAATAATCTTATCTAACTCTACTTCTTTCGATGCGGGTAGACAGCCACGATCGAAGAAAAACTTCAGTTCGTGACAATATATTCTATCCGACTGAAGAAGTATGGACATCGGTGTGACTTCGAAGAAATTTTTCGCTTTGACGTCGGCTCCCATTCTGTGAACGAAATTAACGAATGTCCTTGATCGACGTTACATACGGAATATTTGATTACAAAATACGAAAGTGCAAAACTATTAAGATTTCGTGAGAGAATTATTTGAGATGCCCCTAATCTACACCACCAAGCATTTAATTGACATTTTCTTTTGCGTACTCACCTCGATAATTTTTCCCATACAGCTATACTATTGAACGATATATTATCGATCTTATATTTAACGGCCATGTGAAGTGGAGTATTTCCACGATAATCTTTAACGTGCACGTTGGCGTTATAATCAAGTAACAGGTGAGCTAAGTCGTGATGTCTATTGTAAAGAGCATAGTGTATAGGCGCGAAACCAGCGTCAATTCCCCACAAAACACTTTTCGCGTCGTTCACGTTAATACCATTTTCTAAAAACTTCCGAACAATATCGATTTTGTTCCTCTTGCAAGCGTAATGAAAATGCGTCATATTTTGACGTGTCGCTGGATTGACAGTGTACGATTTTTGACTTTTCAACAGAAGATCGCCAATTTCGAACATAGTTACTAAAACGTATAAAGTTGTTGTTTACTTTCGTAAAATTATCGACAAGAAACGCTTTACTTATCAAGATGTTTAATCGAATGGTATTTCGCAATAATTAAACCTTCCGTCAGTTTTACATTGAAACGAAGGTACGAGAAAGCTTTCGACCCTTTGAAAACTGTACCAAATAAAAAGTTATCGAATTACATAGAGCTCACCTACGCCCTCGTCGCTTGGCTCGGAACCTTCGTCAGTAACCTCGTGTGGACCATCGGGAATTGATTCATAGGCAAATTTTTCGGCAAAATGCAACGGTGAATAGTCCAGTTCATCCTGCAGCGTAACATCAGCTCCGTGTCTGAGCAATAATCTCACCATACCCGCTAGATTTTTCAAATCCGCTAAAATAAAATTAGCTCTTATAAGTAGTACATGCAACGGAGTAAAACCCTTCCATTCGCATTTGTAACGTCCATCCTTGCTGATTTGAGCATTAGGATCCGCGCCTTTTTCCAGCAACTTTTTAGCCCACTTAATGTCGAAAAACGCACATGCAAAATGAAGTAAAGTCACTCCACAAGCTTCGATCGGTTTGTTGAATCGTTTGTCGCGACGTAATCTCTTCTCAAAGAGTTGAATCATCTGGTTGGGTGCGTCGCGCATGGCACTCTGCAAAGGAGTATCGTACATATTGGGCAAGTTGGAAGCGTGAATATCAGCACCTTTGTCGATCAATTTTTGAGCGGCCTTTACGTTATCTCCGTCTACGGCAATTTGTAAGGGTGTTTGATTGACGTAATAGTCGAGGAAATCCGAGTCATCTAATTTGACGCTGGGGCAAAGTAGGGCATTGATATTGGCGCCATTTTTAACAAGTTTCTCAATGACAATATCGTTGTCGACGAAAGCAGCCACATGTAAATGTGACAAGCCGTCTTTACTGACGACTTCTCTGATATTTGCTATTCTATCGAGAAATAGTTTTGCCATCGGTACACATGCCAACGACATATGTATCGGTGTGAAGCCTAACGAATCTTTCGCGTATATGTCGACGTTTTGTTGTTGTAGCAAGTAATCAACGATGTCACGATGACTGTAGAGTACGGCGATATGCAAAGACGTGGACTTTGCGTGTACTTCGTACAAACAGTCTTGTTTATCCCTCCACTGGAAGTTATTTTTAACGCGAGCGTTGATATCGTTGGGAAATTTCTCAACGAAATTTTTCTTGCCTATGGCACATGCCATGTGTAGAAATGATAAGTCGTCGGAGTTGTACTCGTTGGTTCGACATGAATTCAACAATTTGTCGACGACGTTGAATTTGAGCATCTTAAAAGCCAAATGCACTGGCGTAAGCCCATCGTCGTTCTTTATCGTGAGACTGCAATTACGAACCAAACAGACGACAATTCTCTTCCAGTAATTCTTTTCTTCCGATTCGGTGCATGTGTACTTTTCAGAAATGATCTCCTGATCGGCTAATCTTGAGAAATATTTCGTGGGATCCTTGTATCTGTCCTGCATCGATATAGCCAGGTGTAAAATACTGTAACCTGGCCAAATTGGAGAATCGAGAGGAACGACTGCGTTAACGTTTGGTAAGTCTTGTAAGTACTTGTTAAAATCGGTGCAGTCGTCCATGTTAAATAATAGTTTTAGTAAATTGGTGCTTTGGTCCAACAGTATGATTTCTCGAAATTCCTTTTTCGCCAAGAGGACCGGATGAACCATCCCTGGAGGATATCTTGCCATGCACAAATCTAGTGGAGTCTCTCCTTTTGCATTTTTAATTGTGATATCTGCTCCATTCTCGAGAAGTTGTTCGAATGTTCCAAGATTGCAGCAGGCAGCAAAATGTAATAATGTCCATCCAGGCCAGGATTTCGATTTGTTACTCATAGGTTTATTAATGTCAATATCTTCACCTAGCAAATTTTTAATTAGCAATGGATCTCTAATTGTGCAAGCTATGTGGAAAGTTGAAATCCCTGTGTCGTCTACAAAAACCACCTTATTTACTTTGTAGGTTGTTACAATACAACAGGAAATATCCTCTAGCCTATTCATTTCTTCAATGAACGGAGTTACAAGTGCACGTCTTGCCATGTTAATATGATCCATTACATCTAAAAAGCGGTTGATGAGATAATGTAAAGGACTATTACCATTGGCATCTTTCACATGTATATCAGCTCCATAACCAATTAGAAGTCTAGTGGACGAAACTGCAGAATACCTCACAGTAAAATGTAGAGGTGTCCATCCAGGAAAACATACGTCATCTGTCCCAACAGTTTGATTGACAGGTTCCCCAGCTTTCAAAAAAAGTGAAACAGCTTCTATATGGTCAACCATGCAAGCAATGTGCAAATGACTCACCCCTTTGATACATTTTGGATTGGCTGTAATGTTTCTCTTGACTTGTGCTGATAACAATAGATCCACTATTGGATGCTTTCCTAATTTACCCATTAATCTGTCAGCTCTTTTTGTTTGATTATACAAATTCTTTTTGATAGCTATATGGAGTGGGGTTTGGTTGCCATGAACTCCTTGTTTTACCAAATCTGTACCTCGATCAAGTAGTTTCTTCATCAATTCCATATTTGATCCCAAAGCAGCCATATGTAAACAATTACAACCAGCTTCGGGCATTTTCAAGTCATCAGGAAAGCAAACTGACACATCTAGGTTTTTGAATAATTCACTATTATAATTTTGTGTTTTGAGTACATGTATCATTTGAGATAACTTGTATAAATAATCCATCGTAACTGTCTGGCTTCACAACTGGGGGTAAATTAATAGTTTCAATAGAACTAAAGATGATATTCTACAAATATATCTATAATTGCTACTTTATTGCAGCAATAGATTTAAATTATTCTATGTTTTATCCTCTTACAGTCACTTCTTATGCACTAAATATATATGTGGTACAAATATAAAGTCTGTAAAATACAACAATTCCTTTCAAACTAGTTGTTGAAATAAATTACGTTATACGTAATTTTATAAGTATTATTATAGTTATAATAATTAATGATTTAAACTAACCTCACAAAAGACGACAACAAACAGTACATACATTTAACAACACGTTTGTAAACGTTAGACATTAGATTTTTACATTGATCAATTAAGAATCTCAATATTCAACAGCATCTATAAATTTTACTGCATTGATACAGATCTGAAAAATGTTATTCTAATTACTCATATAAAACAAAATAAACAAGATACAAGATAGTACTAAAATAAGTAACAATAACACTGGCCGCTCGCCGCAGAGATTACTGGACTCACTCTTATTGTAACAAGTAAAACAAAAATAAATTTCAAATAAACTTGAGATCGTTGGTTGACAAAGTTCATATATAATATAATTCAGATTATATATATAATCTTTATAGTAAAGTTATAAAGAAACGTGTAAAACGTTTAAAACAATATTTAGTAAAATGTAACATATGATTATAATTTATACTTATAACATAACAAACGAAATAACATAACGTATAACAACGGAAATTAGAATGTAATCATCACGTGATGTTATCTATTAATTGCGTCGGCGCAACATAAGTTCGGTAAAATTTCCGTTTAGTTTAAATTTTTTACTCATGTGTCATGTTCATCGTCTATTTATAAATAAAAATATATGTGACTGTTTAGCAGTTTATATAATAAATATACTTGGTGTACAGGTTGTAATTCAAGATATAAAAGTCCTAGTTTTCGATACGTTCAAATAATCTTATATGGCTGCTATTCATGCTGTAATATGAACTTTTAACAAAAATACTTTGTTAATTCAGTGTATAGATAGTATTGTGTCCATGTTAATTATTCTGACATAACTTTTAGCAAATACTGTGCTTCACTTATTCTATTGAGCCGAATGTGAAATCTTTCAAATCAAGATATTCAGATGAAATTCTACTTATCACTATAAATGTGAGTAAGGGCAAAGAACTTCACAATGTAAAATGTTGTTGTTTTAATTAAGACTTTCTAGATTTCTATCCATGGTAATATAATATAGTGTTTCACAGAAGAGAGTGTGCAAAAGTAGGGTCCATCCAAGTGTCAAGAAAACTTGATTGTTGTGTAAACAAGATATTGGAAGCATTAACATTATGATAAAGAAAATAATTGCACACAGTTAATCTATGTTGGTCTAATTTTATGAGAATGAAACTTCATATCTATATAGTTTTGAGGTATCTATACAATTTGTATCTATTATCAATATTGTCTGAATCGTATTACTATTAGATTCATAATTTACCTTTGTTTAATGTAGAGTAAAAAATCATATTATCATTCAAGATAAAATAACATTTTAAAAGCCTATAAATCTGTTGAATAATTTTACATATTCACTAATTTTATAGGATTTTTTGAATACCCAAAGTTATGCAACGTGTGATATAATATATTAGAAAGGTAAAGAATCCTGCCAAGAATATTTTGATTTGACTTTTATTTCAAAATTGTACCAATGAAAGTATTAAGATATAATTTGTCTCTAATTATAATGCTATACTTTAGTCACTTATTTGGTAAGTACAAGATATTGCTTGTATTAATTTTCTACTAAACCATAATTAAAGAGTTAAAAGAAAAATGGGTTAATAGCTATATATTTGCTAAGAAATTTATATTATAAATAAATTTTAGTAAATATTTGCTTGATGTTGCAACTAATATTTTGCAATTGTTTTCGAAATATATTTCATCGAAATATTCCGAAAGACTTCATTCTATTTATAAGGTAATGCATTTAATTTTTAGTGTACATTTATTCGTTTATTTATTTATTTTGTTCTTTTTAATACAAGAATTATAACAATATTGTTCATTACAAATAAACAAACAATTAAAATTAAGATAACAGAAAATAAACCATCAGTCGTTAAAATCGTCTGTAGATATTTTTTATATAAATTATGTACTAGGAACAATAAAATTTTTAATATATTTGAACGATGGCAGATCTTTTCCAGCAAATAGGTAAGACAATTGTAAAGATAAATCCATCCCGCGATTAGACGACGATCGACGTTTACAAAGATTATGTATTGAAGTACATTGCCTGGCAACATCACCGGGTAATAACGACTTCACAATATTTGTGTAATCAGATAAAAGACAAGTTCTTTCACATTTGGCTAATTTCAATGGGATCAATTTTTCACCCGCTCCAGTCCAGAGATACATCTGTGCAAATAAAATTCGTCAGACAAATTAACATAATAAGATTACATAACAACTCAAAAGAATTATATTACACAACTCAATAACAAAGAACCATGTACGTATGCGGAAAAAAAACAAGCAAAAAAATTACGTAGAATGTTAATGATTGTAAATACATACGCGTACGTAAACTCGATTATTTTTCCCTCTCAATTTTTCGAAAATGATCGTGCTTCCATAATCAGGTATGTTTGGAATACCCGTGAAATTGTGAACATTCGTAAATGACGCAATGTTCAAGTCGTGTGCTCCATATAAATATATTTTCCTGCCGTCTTTCTTGTTTACATTTTTCAAAAATTGCTCAATTATCAAACCTCCCATTGTACGTTTCATTACATCAGTGTGAGTTAACGAATTCATAGCAAGAATTGATATGTCTTGAATGTTTTTGAAATCTTCTTCGGTACACCAGTCTGGTCTTGACAAACCTAAACTTTCCTTTAAATTCCAACAATATTTTAATGATAAGAAACACGAAATCTCATTATTTTTTTCGGACATAAGTTTGATCACTCACAGCAGCACGAATATTATTGTAGATCAAAATTGTGCTAAAATTTGCGAGAGTGGTAATTCCAGTTTTTTTTCGTAAAGACTTGTAAAAGTTTTGATATTTTTTAAGTTTTTCTTGTATTTCAGCTGATTTTGATACCTCATCGTATAATTTTCTGACCCTAAACAATCGCTAAAGTTTTTAAGCCATACTCTGAACTAAATTTGGCAAAAAAATAAAAAAAACTTTTTTTAATACTCACTTTGGACAGGAAAAGCTCGAGAGGAAATTAGTTTCAGACGAATCGTAATATGTGGGAATGGGCGACCAGTTAATTTGATTATTCCAAGAAGTTTTATTCGACGGTGGATAAAGACCAGCTAAAACTAATTGCAATGACATTTTTGTACGATCAATGTTTGTACTATATGCGTGAACATCGCTATTCTTGAAATCACCAAGAAAATCTCCATAAAGTTCCCTCAAAACTTGACCTATTTTATATTCTCGTTGTTGTCCAATCTTTAGAAAGCAATATTTGAAAACGCTTAAACGTTATTACAAATAAAAATGAAATATCACCTTTGTTAATTCCCCATAGCCGTAACTTTTGTAAATCTCATCGTAAGGATCTGTCTCGTAGATTTCCCCTTGATCAGGTATTCGATCGCCATGTCTAAATAACTAAATATCTTTTTTCATATGTACGTAACGTTCATTGTAAAGTTGAAGTATTGTTTCAATTTATTACTTACTACTTGTACAAGTTCTAATTTATAATCGTCGGACGTATTGAAAGACAGAACAACATTATTAGAACTTATTATAAAAAGTATACTCAAAATAAGGATCTTCATTTTGTTTTCACAATGAATTTTTTACAGTGCAAAAATTGTGCGTGCTGTTCTATTTATAAAGAACCAAATTTCATCTGACGTACTTTGTCATTGTCGATTATTGCATGTGACATATTAGATAAGATTAATATTTCTTATCACGATCGGATGCTTTGTAATAAAGCTTTTTTATTTTTGTTTATTGGGTGGTTTTACAAGTCAAACACGTCAAAACGATGATTTTTTAAAGACTTCTTCGTATCTTTTTTTGGAATCAATTATATTTCTTTGAAACATGAGAAGGGCTCGTAACAAAAGACGTCATTTTCGTTTTGTATTCATTTTTACGATAGAATCGAACAATACCGATCATCCGACAGAAAAAATTGGAAGTATGATAAATTAACGATGAAAAATTGTATTTCCTTGTATTCGTGAAATTAAATATCACAAAGTTTATAAATTTATATCCTTCATATCGACGCTTTCTTTTTTCATCGTACACTCCTAAATTTTAGCCGCAGTTTCACATTTATCGACTCCAGCTGTAACATAGATAAAGTTTACAATTGTAATTGTTATTCAGGTATTAGTTTGTTCGAAAGATAGTTACAAAAATTGTTTTTACACATATCGAGACAACCTTCATTCTACGGTATCATTTTAAAACGCTCCGTTACTTTGCCTTCGGCGTCCATCTGAATAAAGTATGGAATTGTATTGTAAATGTAATAAGTAAGATACATCAGTTAAACATTAGTACATTTTATAAGGAGCATAGGAAAAGATTTTATTTACATAACGCGATATTTAACGGTAAAGTTGTAATGGAGTTATGATTACGAGATTAGAACGAAGAAAGTAATATTTACCATTGCATTATGCTTCATTACGCAGTGCACAAACCACAGCACTCCTTGACTTACTGTAAAAGTATTTTTTGTCTTCATGCCGTCAACTGTCTCCAGAATAAATAACGAATCATCGATATCGATAGTTTTTACACGTTAGAAAATGTTTGTTGTCAAATGACTAAAAAGTATGCAAAAGTAAATTATATTAAATCTAAATGATTTTCTTCGAATGCTACTGAGATACATTCATTCGTATACAATGTATAATTATTACATCAAAAGTGTCTTACTCTGATCTACGTTGTGTTTTTCAGCACAATCTTTGACGTATTGCGTCTTATCCAGTTTAGCAGTTGTCTCCTAAAAAAACGTGATTATTTAGGATTTTGTCTATAAATTTCATATATTTTTATTTTTATGTTATTTGGCGGAATGAGATAATTATATAATTATTGATTACTTACACCATAAACACCAACTAAACAGAATGCTACACAAAGAACGAATGATAATTTCACGTTGAATGAAAAGTGAGCAGTGCTCCCGTCTAGACATCTTTCGATCTCAGCTTAGAAAGGGCATGAAATTTCTTATATACGTATATGTTACCCACATTATTGCTTAGATCGTCGGTAAAAATTGCACAACTACTAGTATTATGACTACATAAGGTTTTGCAGAATTTGCAAATATAGTTTGTAGTTATTTTAAAACTTTTTTTAATGCTATTAATAAAAATGAAGTAAAATTTAACTTTCCAAGAAAGGCATCGCCAAAGTTTATTCAAATTAGTTTAATTTTTAGATACGATTTGATTATAGACATTTTTATTTTCCAATCAATCAGTCGCGGAATCTTCCTCGCGCTAGTATAATGTTTTGTTCATTTCATTCGACATTTTCTATTGTGAAATATCTACGGATGAGAATTATGCTTCAAAGATCTACTTTATTAAACGTAACATCAGTTTTATGACATCTTGCTTTTTACAGTCAGCAAATTTAAGCTTGGGAATACTTGAAAATTGATGTTATTTTTATCAGTTGTTCTGATTACGCTTTCACGGATGAATTGGTGTGTGCAATTATGCACGGATAATTTTAACAAATACCAAACCATTAGTTGAAAATTGATTTAATCGTTCCATTTATCTCTTTGTTGACAGATTTTATTTTAACAAAGTTTATACTTAAATCATGAGATTCGCAAAAGAACTAGAATATTGTATTTTATTAATCCTTGTATTTACGTGTTTTAAAAGTTACATAAGAACAACGAGAGAACTTTGTCCATTTATGGGTTTTATGTAAAATGTAATCACTAGCTTTAAAAAAGATGAGTAAACCTTAACAAAATAAATTAGTCCTATTGAAAATTATGCAAATGAGTTTTATCATACCGTGACATTTTTTCGTTAATATTTTCGGTATTGTTATATTTCCAAATATCCAATAAATTCGGGAATTGTACAATGAAATAAAGTTTTAAAATAAATTAAAGTATGCAATTTGCAATTAATTTTTATTATACAATTATCAATTCGAATGTGTTATATTAACAAAGAAAAATGTTCTTCCTAATATTGATTGAAATACAATTTATCATCGCAACGTTTATAAATTTAAATCCTTCATATCAGCGTTTTCTTTTTTTACCATACAATCCATAATTTTAGCGGCAGTCTCACACTTATCATTTCCAGCTTTAAAACAGAAAAATCGTAATTTTTAATTACATTCAAGTACTGTCTACAGCCAAAGAAAGATTATAAAAATTGTTCTCACTCATTGATTGACATTCGGCAGCTTCAGGTATCTTTTTAAACATATCAGTCATGTTTCCTTCATCATCCAGCTTAATGATTTCATGTAAAAAATTACGAGATTATACCACGTATTCACATAACATGCGTATATATTAGATAAAATAAATTAAAAAAAATAGTTTACCATTCCATTATGATGCATTACACAGTGTGTAAAGCACATTGCAGCTTGACTAGCAAAAAATGTTTTTTGCATCTTTAGATCATCGATCATTTCTAAATAATTAAATGATATCAAAGATTTTTATATAATAAAATTATTATTTCAGAAACGATAATCAATCAGATTAGATCGCAGAAGAATAAGTTTCTATATTAATATTTGACAAAATTGTTGTAAGTCAAATTACATTGATCTGCCTGTTACGTTTAATTATTAGATCAAGTCTTACTTACTTTGATCCATATTATTCTTGCTAGCGCAATCCTTGACATATTGTACTTCCTCGGGCTTGGGAGCCGTATCCTGAAATAGTGTTAGCCTTTAGCATTTAATATGTAAAACTTCGTTAAAGTTGTATAATCCAAATGTTTGTACTTGACTAAACAAGAAAATATTTTTAACAATAACTTGTTATTTTGTCGTTAAAGTTAAGGAATTGTATGTTTTGTAAAAATGAATATTTGATGCTTGGTAATTACTCACACAGTAGACGCCAGCAAAGCAGATTGCTACACAAAGTGCGAGTAACAGTTTCATGTTAAATATGGAAATTGAGAAAAACGATTTAGGCGCTACTAATCTGAAATATTTAGAACAAGCTCAGAAATCATTTGCCATTTGTTATATATACGCTATTCGCTTGTTGTTTTGATCTTTAGCATCAGTTATCAAACTGCTGATATGATTGGATAAATTAACAAAGCTTTGTGATTTTCAAAAAATATTTATCTAATTTGATATATTGTTTGCTGATGAGAATAATTAAAATTTGCGTATTTATTCTAGTAACCATAAGAAAATCGTTTTTGGTAGAACAATTACATAAAAATGATGGCATTTCAGTGAACATATACGTATATTAATTGACAAATATCGATGTATGTAGTAGGGTCATAACAGTATATATCAGAGTCTGTCTTGAAAAATTGTACAGTGCATTCAATAACATTAATTATTAGCTCTATAATTTACAATTTGTAAATATCATTTTACTAAACATTTCTAAAAACTATTAATTTTAACAGTGATTCATCGATGGAATCTTACTTATAAAGCTATACATAGTCTTTGGCTTATTTCATATTTTTATTTTTTTTTATTACGAGATACGCATAAGCAGAATTGATAATAGTGCTTTGAAAAATCTATTAGTTAAAACAGCATAAGTATTATCGTATTTAAGTATTTTTATCTGACGTAAGCGAATAATGCTGGCAAATTCCAGTAAATCTGAACTTGAAACTAAGATTTTATTTTATTTTTGATTGCCGTGATTTCACGGTTACGGAATGATTGAAGCAAATATATATTATGATAAATATTTCTGGAAAATACCAACTTGATTTACTAGACATTAATTTAGATTCGATCTAATATAATTTCATTCTCGTTATATTCATGAAAAAAAACAATATATAATTTACAATTAGAGTACGTTCGATTGTTTCTAGCTTCATTCACTTTTGTCAATAGAATTAGACAGTCTCGTGCGTTTTATTTAAGTAAACGATTATACATTGTCAATAAGATCGTGACATTGTACAAGTATTGTTAATATTTTTTTTTTGTTAAGTGATTATTTCGTTGCCCTATTAATCGTGACAATTTGTATAGATATGCGGGGTTGCAAAATGTCACTAATCTACCATCTTTGCCAATTTACCGTAATACAGAACGCTATGGTCGACACGAAGAACTCTCAGCAAATGATCGTTACGTTGTTTTTATTTCTACTCTTAACCATCTCAATGATATATTAGACAGTGTGAAAGCATATTATAAGACATATTATAAGCGCGAAAATGTATGCATCGGCGGTCACTTAACAAAGTAATTGTCATAACGATAGATTAGGGATCTAATATAATTTCTCAACTTACCTAAAAGCCACGCCTATCGAAGGTGGAGCTTGTTCGAAGTATCCCTCAAATGACGTCACTACATAGAACACGAAATGTTATCATATATATCGCTCGATTATGAGATAAACCAAAAAATGATCGTACTCTTTAACGCGATTAATCTAAAAATGGCATTGAATAACGTTCTCGTCTTGTAAATTGTACTTTGCTCCAAATACTTTTATAAATAAATTGCACTAGTGAATGAAAAAAATTGTGTTTATTGAATGGAAGAAACAAAAGCAGTTGTGTTTATCCTGTGCATCGACAATTTAAACTTTATAGTCAAATTGTTAAAACTTGTAGCTTGGATGGAAAACTAGAAATATTATTAATTACGAATACAATTAAAGAAAACACCGGCTTTCATTTCACCAACGACGATCAAATTCACAGGATTGAAAAAATAGAAAAAAATAAATATATATATATATGTACGTTCATGGTCTCCTTGTGGGTCAAATTCGACACATGGTGCGTGCACCTGCGTTCAGATAGTGTATCGCCGGACATGCCCACGAGCGGCTGGAAACGTACTTGGTGGTATAGAGGCCGGATCGCTATTGGAAATATCCTGAGTATCCCTGAGTATCTCTAGGGTCTCAAAATTATTGTTACCGATAAGTCCTATCAGCAACTCCAAGCGAAATCTTTACCAATCTTTTCAGCTTTCCCTTCTCACCATTCTTTTCTAGCTGTGGCTCGAACAGCCAAATCTTTTCATTTATTTATTAAAAATAAAGTTCTATATTTTCGTTGCTTTATATGGATAAATTTGCTGTAACTAAATCAGTTTATTTTCATATCGATTAATAAAATTGTGTATTTTATTAAAAAAATGTTTTTTATTTATACGAAATAATACTTTTTATTACAACCATAAATTACCACTACTTGATCAGATTATGTTTGTTAAAAAAAGAAACTATAAGTACTAAATTTAATTAAAGTAGTGCGAATTATTCGTTGTCTTTAATCATGTGCATGTTCAGTTGGCTTCGGTTAGTAGGAATATTTAATAATAAATATTAATTGATTTATCTAAATTAAATATATAAAGTAGTGCGTTCGATCAACAAAAATAATTGATGTACCGCTCTTCGCTAGCTACTATAATTCGTGTATCTTTCTCACTTCATCTAACACGTAATCACATCTGAGATAATCATCAAAATGACATTGTTATTATTAAGTTCTTTGTTCCAATACTTATAATCATGTATAGCTATTTTATCATACGAAGGGTCGATGTTAATTATACGTGTATTTACATTTAACGGTCATCAATATAACATTTATATCGTGCAAGTTGTACTCTTCAAGATTTATAACTATCACAGTAAAATTATGATAATTCGATAGTTTCTTAATTTTAAATAATATTCTGTCTCATAAAGCGTATAATTTTGCATTTTAATTCTTTGAAATATTGGTTTTCATAGCCACCGTATATATTAATCTCAGTGTCAATGTACCTAGTAGCTAGTGTGTCAGTTAGTATAGTATGTTTTTTAAAATAATCAGTCTGTACAATTACAATGCTCGTCGAAACGTTTTTCTTCCAAAATAATAGTTTATGACATTTATTCAGTGAACTACAAACATAATAATGCCACTGACCGTTTAAAGACAAAAAAATATATGTATATACATATATATAAGTTATTATGTGTCTTAGGCGAACTAAGCGCGAATACGGTATGGGGAAGATGTTTGTAGCGCAGGATAGTATAAAGCCGAAGCAGCGAGGAGCTTCTCAAGTGTACAGATTCTTACATAGGCTTAGAGACAGTAGAGGGAAATTTTACACAGCCGAAAAGCTCCTTACGCGTACACCACTTATGTACTTATGTACCGATTGTGTGCTTTCTTCGTCTATTCACTCGAATACATCCGCCTAGGCTATACACATATACCTGTTTTGACCTTTGATACTTTCCGACATATTTGTTTATTACATCATTAAAGACATCAACGTATCACATTAATGAATTAATATTGTATACAAGTATTAATGTAGCAATTTCGTCAAGACCACCGTGTTTTAATAAATAATATTTTCTCCTAAAATAATAATTTTAGCAAAGTACATGTGTTAATAAAACTATAGTCAATGATAATAGTACATTATGCCACAAGTGCAAAAAGTAGATGATTACCGCACGCCTGAAGATTGTCACCCGAACGAAACGAGAAAATAAAACCGGAAATAATTTCGAAAGTATCGTGGTTTTTCTTAATTTACAAGTAAATCAACGGTTTTAGAGTGATGCCTATATTCACTTTTTTATAGATCACTTAATAAAGAATAACTTGTACTAATTTTAGCGGAAAAATGATTAATCCATTATTTAAAAACCACTAGTTTACTCGTAAATTGAATAAAACATGAAATGATTTAAAACATTTCATTCTTTTATCTTAATTTACAAGTAAATTAATGTATTTAGAGGGGTGCCTAAACTGAGTTTTTGTAGATATTTTAATAAAGAACAACTCTTATTCGTACAATTTTTCGCTAATCTTAATATTTTCCGAGCTAAATTAAAAAAAATGCGCTGGAAAACGCGTGCGGTCATAGTCTACTTTCCGAACGGGAAAGCATGTGAAAATTCGAACTTTCTGCATGCCGTGAGGAAAAGTATATACATTTTTTTTACATTGAAACGGCATATTTATTATTTCATAAAGAACTCTCTGTTTTTAGGTACTGAATAAATTGACAAAATTAACGTAGGCTTTTGTTTTACTATAAGTCTATCAACCTAAAAGTAGAAAATGTTTTAAAATCTTACTTGAGATATTGTCCCTCACGATATCGTTTTTTAAATGCATACTATGCATTTGTTGATTGATAAATTACTTATTAAAAATAAAAAATATTTGTGGTATTTTGGTTGTGAGTAGAAATGGATTACTTAGCAATTGTTACATCGGATGGTAATTCAACTAAAGTATTTGCAGGTATACTATTAATGGCTTCATTTTTTTCCACGCCGCAGAATAGAATTGTGTCCATTATAACGTCAAGGATCAACGCTACGGGCATGAATATATAAATAATCGTAATGTACGAAAATAAAGCCGTTTGAGTAAAGTATGGATCATCTTCGTTAAACATCCATTTAAATATGAGCAACAGATTGTTAACCGAAATAATAATTAGCCCTATTATCATCCATATCATTTGATTTTCCTGAAACAAATAAAACAATTGTAAATTGTACAGTTTATGAGAGAACAGAAAACAATTTTTTTCTTGAATAAACAAACTCAACTTACACGCAAATTTTTAGCTACTCGTCGGGCTTCGATAGGCAAATGAATAAACCTTTTCGTTGCATCGTAAAAGTTTTTACCACTTATAGCCGTTATTATGGTGGAATACTCATCGATGAAAAAGAAAAATGCTACCATCATATATTTCTTAGAGACATTGGATTTCGAGCGAATCGATTGATAGATCGATTTTACTAATATGTGTAGCGCAACGAATAGTGGTAATATTCCAGTTGCATTGAAACAGATTGTCCCAAAATGATACCTATATGGACATTCATTTACGATATTAAATGTTAGTTATAAGTATACCATCGATAGTATTGTAATAATGTATTTACTTGACAATCATGTTAATCGCGCGATCAACATCTTCAAATGTTATTTTGTTTCCATTTGGCATCCAATAATTATTAGCTGTTGTTAAAGAAACTACGGCGACACCGAAAAAGTACGTTGTCAGCAATAAATAACTACTCCCAATGAGAATAACTATTGGGAAAGCCATACTGATATTTTTCGTACCGATTCCTTTGATTGTTCCTAATGTGAATAATATCAAGCATCCCATTATTAAAATTATAAATATTCCGAAAATCAATGATTGCATGTGAAACTTGTAAAATCTGAAAAAAAAATGCATTATTCACGTGAGTTGTCAGATATACGTTCAATAGATATATGTGATATTAGTTTGTAAAATACCGAATTGCTTTCCAAATAGATTCGGACATGGTATTCATTCCCTTGCGAATCGCTACGATAAATATTAGCTGCACGCATATAGAGAATGCTACGAATTCAGGTATATTCCAACATAGAAAACGATCATCCCATGGTATAATACCCGTGCTTGACCCGTAACTAAGATACATTGTTGCGCGGTAAATAAACGATACTATCTGAATACCGATGCAGATTATTAAACAATGGCCGCAATATTTATGATAAACTCTTAGAAATATTGCGAGTGTTGTAGAGATTAATAGAGTACCATACAACGCTAGATTCAGATACACTACCATTGGACCGCTGAAAAAATGTACACGTACAGTTAGAAATTTGTTTCTTATTTTTTTTTTCGAGGTTTCTTATATTTGAATGAAATTTTACAATTCTTTGCTGTGTTCTTCAAGTCTTGCCATATTGAAGATACTTCTAGAAATAAAATCTTCCTTCTCCGTAGTTTCATTTTTATCGCTTACGTGATCATTGATGTCAAGGAGTTCCAAATTGTGTTTGACGTAACGTACTGTATTACAAACGAATTAAAAAGCAAAACAGTTTAATGACTTTTTTTTAATTAATTGGTAATATGTTTCAAGTGAAGAATATTATTCTTACGATATCCACACGATCCAAGCCAAATCGCGAATACGACGAAAAATAAATATATCCAATATTTATCTGTTTTTGAGCGATCCTTCATTATGTTCTTTTGAATTGGTTTTATTATATCTTGCGTATCTAAATTTAATAAAGTTCATTTAAGTAATTATTTTTTGTGAAAACTGTTAAATGATAATATACAGAAAAATAGAAAATGTTTTAACGAAACTATTAAGGAAATGTGTTTCCTTTTTTGTCTATAACGCAAAAAATGTCGCAGCGCTTCAGTAAATATACATTGAAATCGAGTTGCACTTCTCTTCGGTCAAAATTTTAGAATACGGAACAGACGTAATTTTTCAAATAATTTTTTTTAATAGATGTTAAACTATACAAACAAATGAAGAACACACATTTTTTTAAAAACGTTTTGAACTTTCGATTTCATCGACGATATTTGAACTTGGTGCCAGTCGGACCACCGAATATGACGTCCATTAGGACGGACCTCTATAATATACATAGTATATGTCAGGGAGTAAGAGAGAATCTATTCGTATAGTACATGTAAATACATAACGTTGCCTTTTCAAAACCTATTGTCTACTATTTTTTGCAGGATATTTTAAAAATGTTGAAATGATTTAATTTGATTATTAATCGTTCACCACCATACCTAATAACACCAAACATACAAACGACATGCGTATAATTTGTTTGAATTCACGTATCCCTGCAGACGCCATCTTGAATGCATAATAAAAGCACCTATTCAATTTTTATATTTTTTATAATCCATTTTTATGAATGTATGTTAGTGTTAAGAAACAAAACTTCGCTCCAAAAATAGTAAGTACCTCTTACTTGTCCAGTAAAATCAAAATCAATGCATTATTTGACATGTCTGTTCCCTTGATTTATTTAATTGTGAATTTTGAAAAAAATAATTAATATCATAAGTACGCTAAGTAATAACAAAGTATGAGAAACAATAACAATGTAGCTGCGTTATTAGTTGTTGACATTTTGAGTGCATTATTATTAAATCAATAAAAATAGTACGAAAGCGCATAAACGTAACCTTAAAGAAAGCCAAAAATAAAATAAAAATTACTGGTACTCACTCTTATTAACAATTGCCACCATGATGAATAGTTGAAAGTAAAAATATCAATAGAGAAATTTGTTCGTGTGTGAAGGATGCAATACACGCTAAGGTGAGGAGGACAAGATTTGACAACAAACTGAAAATTCCAGAAAAGTGTTGCTTTGGTAGTCGAACGAGAAATGATTATTGTCCTGGGAGCTTGTGACTTACTACGACGTTAGGCAGGTGCGTACAAAAAGCGCATGCGTATATCGATCGGCATCGTGGAGTGTGTATATCATAGTAAAAGCAACGAAAATACGAAAATGTAAAAATGTACGTATATTCTCGATATTCTCTGTATTTTGTATATTCTGTAACTTATGTATATTGTAGTACAGCTTATCAAGTATTATTGATTTCAAAAAGTATGATTCAAATATTTCATTTCTTTTATTAGCTTGGGAATAACGAATACTATAATATTTACCCACTGCTGATATTATATTACGTAGATCTTCGAGAAAAATCTCTCTTCCACGTATATTTAACTAAACGATTAGCGAGATTTGTTGGGAAAGATCTTTTTTTCATTTTATATGTCCACGCTAATGTATGACTGGTATACATAAATTATATTTGAATATCATTGAATATTGCGCGCCACGAGCTTGCACGTTCAATGATAGCACATGCGCATATCGAATTCGCTTTATAGGTGTACATACATTTGTTTATATTCGTTTTTTGTAATAATTTTGAGAGTTTATTTATACATAGTCATAGATAAGCTAAAATATTTTCATCAACGATTCATCATCATTGATGAAAATATATCAATTGATTGAATTTATTATCGCGCGTTAAAAAGTTGTTGAGACTCTTTTTAATATATCTTTTGTTCCATAACCTGAGGATTTCAAGTTCACGAATTCGACGATAGTGCGACTATACTTATTACTGCTAGCATTTAGCTCAATTATAAAGTCACTCACAAGATGGCATTACTCGACTGATTTCAGTTGCCCGTTGATGCCGATAGAACGGTGCAAGGATGAACACCCAAACATCAAACAATTACACGTCTTGATATCATCAATTGATATGATTATGCAAGTGTGTTGTCTTGACAACAATTTTAACGGCAAAGTATTTCATACGTGAATCAAAGTGGGTTGAATGAGATTATTTCAAATACACTCTTGATCATTCGTGAAATATTGAGGTTGGCAGGAACATGAAATTAGAACTTGTTCAGGTGGTAAGAAGTAAATAATGATATTAATTTTGATTTCATTCGGAAATACTAGTAACATACATAATATGAATTATTAAGTCCATATTTTAGTCATTTATTAATTTCAAATGTAATCCATCGTTTCTTTCTTCATTGATTTATCTCTTTTATGCAGCTGTTCAGACATGGAGCAAGAACTCCAATTAAAGAGGAATTAAAAGCGTTTAGTTTCAACGATGAGTCTTTATACGAACCTTTTGGTCTCGGAGCATTGACTAATGTGAGATATTATTTGAATTTCAATGAAAATATAAAAAAAACTTGAAATATTCGTCATTGTAGGAAGGAAAGAAACAAATGTACGAGTTTGGCAAATTTTTAAGAGAGCGTTATCGTGCATTTTTAGATGTCAATTATAAATTCAATGATGTATATGCTTATTCGAGCGATACAGATCGTACAAAAATGTCCTTGCAATTGGTACTTGCTGGACTTTATCCTCCCGTCGATTGCACGATTTGGAATCCAAATTTGATGTGGTTACCAGTGCCTTACACATATACTCCGCGACAATTCGATATTCTTCTTCGTTCTTACGATAATCGAAAGTGAGCATGCCAAAACTTTGAAAAACTTTGAAATATCTTTGATTTATTTTTAATACGCGTCGAATTAATTTTAATATGCGAATAAAGTAAACCTTTATTTCTCAGATTTCGAAATTTAATTCGTAACTCGTATCAATCAAAAGCTATGAAAAAAGAAATCACGAAAAAATTCAGTATTTTAAGTGAAAAAACGGGAATCAATTTTAATAGTGATTTCTACAACGTTGCTTTCGTTTATGGCGTTTTGGTTTCAAACGTAAGTTCCTTTTGACAAAAGTAGAGATCGTTGCAATATGGTTGTATGATGTTGAAATTATTTTAGGAAAGTATGAATTTACCATTGCCAAATTGGTATACCGATGATGTTAAACAAACTTTTATCGACGCAATGAGACAAGTATACGATGGTTATGTATCAACGCCAGAAATGAAAAAACTCGGTATAGGACCACTCGTTAAAACATTCGTTCAAAATATGAATCTCGATCAAACCGTTGTTAATCCGAGAAAAATGTATTTATACAGTGGTCACGATGGTAATTTAGCTATGTTCACAAGAGCACACGGTATCAAAGAATTCTCGTGTCCCGGATTTGGAAGTGCTGTTATAATTGAAAAATTACGCGATTTTGACAATCGTATCCACGTAAAGGTGAGTTGGAATTCATATTTTTCGGGTTTTCATTATTCAAGTAAAATTTAATTTTCATCACTGTGTAATATTTTATTAGATTTTTGCTTGGACTGGAGATGGAAAACTATTACAATTGCCACTACATGGTCATATCGAATGTTGTCCAATCGAGAATTATTTACAAATCGTTCAACCGATAATACCTACTGATGAAGAAATCGAAAAAATGATCGGTGATAGCGATTCTGTAAAACTTCAACAATTATTCTTTAGTGATAAAGCTGTTACGAAGTTGTATACAAAATAAGAATTACCATAATTCTACTCAGCGTAAAAAGTAGCGATAAGTTTAAAAATTCATTATTAGTAAACCGAACGAAAAGACCAATCTAATGGAGATTGCTCGTAGAATAAAGCATTTTTTAATTAACGTTTAACATTACGTTATACACGAGTAAGATATTTATTTCTATCGTGTAATTTTGTGATTTTCCTGATTATAAATATAAGTAGCATTGAAATATCATATTTCTTTTGATACTAAGATTTACATACACAAATCTAAAAATATTTTATTTTGCATTTTTGTATAGCAGTCCAAAAATCGCGTAATTAAATATAAATGTTAAGAATATCTACGAAAATGACAATTGTATTGATTTCACAATATGCACAAATTTTCACATATTAAATTATCCTTTTTTTCTAAATTCGCAACTTACGTATTTTTTATTAATTGTAAGTATTTGCGTACTTACATTTTGCTTATAGAAATAATAAGTCAATTTGAATTAGTAATACAAAGAGTTGTTTTTTCATAAAAATGTATCTACACGTAGGAAAACAAACAAAACTTGCAAACACGATAGTAAACGTATTGTTTAAAATTCGTTTCTACTCGCCAGTACGTCCCCTCAAGACGACTTGGATTGTCACTGATGTGAATTTTTCGACGTATCCGCAATTGCGTATAATCGTTCGTTGAGTAGTTTTCAATCGTCGTTTGAAAAAATATTCGTTACTAGTTTTGAAAATGTTTTAATCATTGTGGTAACTTTGTCGATATCACGAGACAAAAATTGTGCAATCGTTAATAAAAAAAAAGCTTTGGTCGATCTGTTCACTAAAATTATGCGTATCACGGTTACACAATAAAGATGCATACTTGAATAAAATGTCACCGTACTGAAAATACAAAAAAAATGCGCAGTATACAATTTGTCAGTCTTGACTCGTCGATTTCAGTCCCGTTTCTATGATCATACATCAGTGTACGATCAATTTTGAATCAATTCTACAGTTTTCTATAAAAAATCTAACAATCTTCTCATTGGCCATAAGAGTTGTCAAGAAATCACGACAACGATAACTATTATCAAGTTCCATCAGATGAACAATTTGATTACGTCTCTCGAGAAGAATATCCAACGGAGTTAATCCATATCTATCTTCGGCGTTAACGTTAGCACCGTATTTTATAAGTATCTTGATAGTTTCGAGAGTACACAATTCGCTACACCTTGCCGCGAAATGTAAAGGTGTATATCCAGGAAAGTACGGTGAATTCGTATCGACAGTTTGATTGACGTCGCTAACATTGCCATGTGTTAGTAACTCAACGATTGTATCTGCACTATTTGCCATACAAGCCGCGTGTAAGTGAGCTATTCCATATCGATTACTTGGATTTTTTCGTATTCGATACTCGTAATGAGCAAATAACGTAGCTGCTAGGAATGGATTTTTAAATCGACCTCTTAATGGATCCTCGTTGTACTCGTTGCTACTGTTTTCTACAATTTGATGTACCACTGTCGAGCCTTGATTATTGGTCAAGGTAAAATCTGCCCCGAAACTCAGCAACAATCGATAAGTATCGATGTCATTCTCCTTGTAAGCAACGTGAAGTAAAGTGTTACCAATTATATCTGGCGTAAGGTCACGAAAAATATCGTTATTTGGTATTCGTTGGTTTAGAATGTCCAGTGAATTCTTCTCGATGAACTTTTGAACGAATGCTCGATTTTTATTCTTGATCGCTTGGTAAAATTTATCGATTTCAAGACATCTATGATCATCGCGATGTATCGTTGTCGATTCGTTCTCCATAGTTTCACCAATATACCACAACTGACATTTTTAGTGTGCGCTTGAATAATATATCCTCGATGACTTTCCCCACCACATTATTCTTTCTTTACATATGAATTCCGTTTTACTACATACACTTTGGCTGATAATGGAAACACGATAGGTGCTTATACGGATGTTGTGACTTACGACGTGTTCGACTTTTTTCTCATTTTTATCCTAACCAATTTTAACTCACTGCATGCTTTGCACAATTCGATGTTACTTGAAAACGTAATCAATTACGAAATAATTGGCGTATCGTCGCTATGTTATCCTCGTGAATACCTAAATAACAACAACAGCAAAAATATCGATCGTTTTTCAAACTAATCTGTCTACGTGAATTGCATCAGCGACTATTAACAAATGTCAAACTTTGTCAATTGAATTTTGGAAACAAGTACATTGCTTTCACGTCGTATTCTTTTCGTTTCGCCACACTACCGATACATACATATATAAAATTATCGATGCATTTATAATTGTCCCTTGACACTTGCTCTATATTCCTCTAATTTTTGTTCGTATTACGTGTTTTATTATTAAAGCAACATTATGAAAAATGACGAATATTCGCTTGTATCGTTCTAACATTTGTTATTCGTTTTATTAGAGTTTATTAATAGAAATACACAAAGGTAGCGTTACAATATTCCGCCGATGCGATAAGAATAACTAATGCAATATTGCCGAGAAAAACAAATATTTCTATTTCGAAATATACGATATGTTTTGTCAAGTTGAAATTATATCGAATATATCTGATACATATACGTACATATAAAGTATTTGAAAAATATCAAATCTTACAAACTTTTCGCCTAAGAAATAAATTGTTCAGGGTCAAATTGCGACGCCCATCACTGAATAATATTTTCATTATTTTCACTTATTATTGTCGATTTTTTTTTAATATAAAAAAATACGAAATTAAACATCTTTTTTATATTCGTAAAAATTAAATGTACTTCAATGTGCCCGTAATCATCATGCGCAACATGAAGATGCGCGTAGTAATTCATACTCCCGGATGAAAGTCAATCCTATAAGATTGGTCGGTAGATTATATTTTTCATGCAGTCAGCATCCAGTTGCCGTGACATACAGACACATTGTCGAGTCGCGTAGACTCAACTGAAAAAGTTACGTACAGCGATCGTAAAATGGACAACGACGGTTAGTCATTGAGTAATTGTTGAGGTAATTAAGCGCACACGATAATTGCCCTTGTCAACGTATTGTATATTTTATACTTATGTTTACATTTTTCACGATTACTCTTGCATCGTAATGATAGATTCCAGGAGAATAAAAATTGCCGTTCGTGTAATATCGCCAATTGATAATTGATTAAACAAGTTTACAAAATTTATCGAGCCTTATTAATTTTATTTAAAAACATGAGTTGGAATACAAACAACATTGGAATGAAGCTAGAAGTAGTTCAAGTGGTACGTCTATCGAAGATTAATTTACCGTACGTCAATAATAAAAAGTTAATAGTCTGCCAATTAATTGATTCGTAGCTTTTTCGACACGGAGCTCGAACTCCAATCTCGGAAGAATTGAGCGTTTACGATCAAGCCGATACTTCTTTGTATGAACCTTTGGGTCTTGGAGCACTGAATGCCGTAAAGAAATATAATTTTGTTGATCATAAAATTCAATAGAAATAATCGTATAATACGTAGAAAAATAGTCGATTTATTTGTTTTTTAATTTAAAAATTAAGTATGATTTTACACTATACACGTATATTTCTTTTATTTTTTAATAAAAATTGTCCAAACGACATTCCAGAAAGGCAAACGACAAGAATACGAATTTGGTATGTTCTTAAGAAAGCGTTACGATGGATTTTTGAACGCAAATTATAAATCTGACGAAATCTACGCTTGTTCGAGCAATAGCGATCGTACAAAAATGTCTCTACAATTGGTACTTGCTGGACTTTACCCTCCAACAAAAGAGACAATTTGGAATGCTGATTTAAAATGGTCACCTGTCCCATACTTTTATCTTCCAGACGAGTTGGATATCTTGTTGAAATATTACGAGCGTCCGAAGTAAGTAATGTGAAATAAATGTTTTGTATGTGTTGGTCAGTCTATCAGAGTGTGTTCAACGACAGATTCAGGAAACTAGTGAAGCAAGTGTACGACACTGATGCATTCAAGAAGACGAAAATAATGAAACATCAAGATTTCTTGACTTATTTAGAGCAAAAAACAGGTGTGAATTTCGATGACAAATTTTTCTACGTGGCTTTTGTGTATGGTGTGCTAGCGTCACACGTGAGTTTCTATATAAATTCGTTTGATAATTATGTTTGTTCGTTATAACGCATGTGATATTTCTAGGAAAGTATGAACTTACCGTTACCCGATTGGTGTACACAGGATGTCAAGCAAACTTTTTTAGACGCGATGGCAACTGTTTACGATGGTTTTGCATTCACGAATGAGTTGAAAAAACTTGGTGCTGGACCTCTCGTCAAAACTTTCGTTGAAAATATGAATTTAGATGAAAAATCGAATAATCAAAAAAAAATGTATTTATACAGTGCACACGATGGAAATTTGGCGATATTTACACGAGCTCATTGTATTGAAGAATTTAGATATCCACCATTCGGTAGTGCATTGATTTTCGAAAAATTACGGGATTCTCAAAACCACATTTTCGTCAGAGTATGTAGAATTATTATTGGTTTGCTGATTTTTACAAAAGCTTTATTTATTGGAATGGCGAATAACATTTTCAGCTTTTCGCTTGGACGGGAGCTGGAAAGCTTTCAAATTTGAAACTTGGTAATCATGAAATACTTTGTCCCATCAATGAATATTTGGAAATCATTCAGCCGGTAATACCAACCGAATATGAATTGGATGAAATGTTGGCTGATGTTGATATTGCAACACTTAAACAAATATTTTTTGATAATTCAGCTATGAAAATATGGAAACATTAATAGACGTCAACGAAGTTTATAAGAGCCTTATTTGATTTTATAAAATTAAAATACTTTCCTGAAGAACATTATTATCAGTAGAATGAAAATATTTATAAATATGAAAATGAACGTGCTTTAAATTTATTTTTCAATTGTACACATGAGATTTATGAGAATGAAACTTTTCTACGTGAAAATTGTAGGTCGTCTTACCAGTTATAGATAGACGGTATATATAGTTCGGATCCATTAAGTATGATAAAAGTACGTATACAACAACGCGTAATTTCTAGTTGAAAACTTGCAAATACACGTCATAAATAAAAAAACAATTAGTACGAACCACAACAAAAACACATACGTCATTTTCACTTAATTTTTAGATCAATGTTGCTGTATATGCAGGTTAACTAGTGTAAAATAGATAAGACAAATGAAGGTAAGGTATTTCGTAGTTATTCTTAACATTTAAACTTAAGACATTTAAACGTTGAACGCAATAACTATCAACTCTATCTGCAAACAATCCGTTGACAGAACGATTATTTTGTGCATTCGTTTCAATTAAATAAAAATACTAATGGCAATGAAACCAAAAAAAATCCAAGCAGAGAAATTAGAGAGAGTAGCAACGAGTGGGAGCAGCCAATCAGAATAAAGAAACGTACGACTGCATTATACGATGCATGGACTTTCTTGATCGTTTTCGCACAGAAAACGTCGTATCAATATTTTGCGCTGCCACATACTATCGGATCAAAAAATGTCTAGAGCTAATTGGGTAAGACCATCAGATCCATTGAACGTCTGGAGAACGATAGATGTCGAAGGAAAAACAAATAACAACACAACTTCAAGTTTTAAATTGTCAATACAAGAAATACCTTTGGACAGGTACGAAGAAGCTCTTGACCATATGTGCGATTACTTACTGGTTGACGAAGTTAAGTGTGTATCATTGAGTGAGTACGATATATCGTTACGTTTTTACGCGCATTCCTTCTTATTCACGATTGTTTTAAAGAATATTAATATAAAATTGTTCCAATTAATATAGGAGTAAAAGATAATCCAAATGCAGTAAACGATTTCCGTTCCGTTTGGAGTTACTGCTTAGAACAAGGAATAAGCATTGGCGCGTTCAAATTAAATTCAAACGGCGAATTGGGAGAACTTATTGGAATGAACGTTTTGATGGTATTAAACGGTACAACCAAAAAAGGGATGGAGGATATTATAGTATGTATTAATTCATGTGACGATATTTTGTAAACGCTGTTTTTGACACCGCTATTATATACTACGTTTCAGCTGAATTTTAAATCAACCGAAACGAAGAAGATATTCACAGTTTTAAACGATGTGTCGGGGAAAGTTGATATTTGTAAAATTTACGGAGTAGATCGATATTTGACTGCAATGGGATTGAGCGTAAAACCAACGTATCGTGGCTGCAAACTTTCCGTCCATCTTCTCGAAGCGCGGTAAGGTATTTCACGATTCTTTGTGAATTTACATCAGTTTGAAAATTAAACATCTTTAAAAATACGTACATCGTATAAATCAAATTAATGAATTTAATTGATTAAAAATGGGGAATTCATTTACGATTTATTATAGAAAGGACATTGGTCGAAAGTACGGGATACTCGTAACTTCGACTACTTTTGCAGCACCATCTTCGCAGATCCAAGCTCAACGTGCAGGTTTTGAGACGATGCTAACTGTGAGATACTCCGATATTTTCGATGAAAACGGGCAACCTGCGTTTCCAAATATTGCAGCTGAAGCTATGAAAATAATGGTAAAACAGCTATAATCTACGTATTAAATATTGGCAAACAAACCAAAGTCGATAATTATGTGAGAGCACGTGAAAGATTGGCATAAAATAAATGTGACTTTGCACACGACAATGTTTTTATTCTTTTTATTTTATAAACCGTAATAATTAATTTTATTACTGAAATAACAAAAGAAATCGATATTTCAAAGCTGAAATAATATAACGTTGCAGTGAGTCGTTCAATTTGTTGATCAAAATGAACTCGATTGGTTTTCTTTACTGACGAAGCACAGCAAATTCTTAAACAAACACAGACACGAGTTAGTTTGTCAGAATTTCGTGGATGCATTAATTAAAAAGAATCTTTCTTCGTTATGTGTTGTTAACCTTCATTATAGCATTTCAATCAAATGCAATTCCATTCTTTGCATGCTCGTGTGAATCGATAAAATTACCACTCAATTAATTCGGTTCATGTTTACGTTCATAGACCAGTATGTCCTCGTCTCGTACAAACATCAAAAGAAGACAACATTTTGTTCTTCTGTATGAGTTAATCATTTTGTTTATACGCTCGTGTGAATCAATGACCATTCAACTGATCTTCATTATGGATAGAATCATGAGAATAATTATCTTTTTTATACATAAATTGATTTATTACATATTTTTCTCAAAATGTGGTGTCGTAAGATAATAGTACATTACGATACAAGCGCGTAAAGTAGATAGTTCTCGCAGGATATACTATTTACACGATTAGGGGTAAGACCCCATCGGGGGTTAGGGAGTTCTCCCCCCCCCCCTCCACCTGTAAAAAATAGACTGCAGATCAATAGAAAAATACTAATTGCATTAGTTTGCTAATAGACAACATTAAAAACTGAGATGTAAACAAAATGTTGTTTTATTAATAGTTCATAGTTGTTTATACCAAGAAAATTTTGGTACACGTTCGTCGTGTCGATAAAAAAGTTAATTTTCTAATTGAGATTTTAATTTGAACTATAAAATATGACTAATTATATCATGACGCTATTTGAAATTAACCAACAATTGTATAAATATTTATCGTGTAAGCTTGCTTCTTATTATTTTCACATTCTCGCTATTCATAATCTATCCTTTTGATTTTGAATACACCTACAATATTTTTCCTATATACTAATAGTCTAAGATTGAATACGAGTCCATGATATAAGTAAAATCGTCAATATACCGTACGCTTATTAATGACTTAGGCCACGAAAAAATATTACGTACGCGCAAATTTATGTCACGGAGTGCTATAAAACGTGATCGTTTTAATTTGAATTGCAATAATTAATAAATCAACTTTATTGCAGACAAAGGTAATTAGCGAAGACGGGATTGATAACAAAAGTTAATATAACGTCACTCGTGATTGTCTTCATCGTTTAATTTTTAAGTTAATTTTTCGGTCGATACAGGCACCGCCAACTGCTATAATACAGGTAATAAGTTAACATTAGTCAAAAGGAAATTATTAATAAAAACGATAATAAAGTAGTTAGTATTAATTTTTCCTATTTATTGTTATCTAGTCGTTTTAATACTAGGTAATTAGTATTTTAACGTCTACCGCAATTGCGATACAAAAAATGTCCGAAGCTATTTGGAGACGACCACCCGGTACTCCCAATGTTTGGAGAACGATAGATGTCGAGGAAAAAATAAACAATACCATAATCTCGCGAGTTCGATTGTCAATACAAGAAATACCCCCAGATAAGTATGAAGAAGCTCTTGATCACATGTACCAATACTTTCTGACTAACGAAGTCAAGTGTAAATGTTTGAGTAAGTATAATATGTACATATTTTTGATACAATTCCAATTTCAATCTCCAGTAAAAAATGGCTTATGGATTTTATAGAAGCAAAAGATAATCCAAATGCAGTAAAAGATTTCCGCTTGGTTTGGAAATATTGCTTAAAACAGGGGATAAGCATTGGCGCATTTAAATTGAATTCAAACGGCGATTTGGGAGAACTCATTGCGATCAATCTTTTGACAGTACCAAACGATGAATTTAAAAAAGGGATGGAGAATTTTATGGTATTTATTAGTTTATGTTACAAAACCTTTAGACGATTAATGTTCATTCAATACTATGCTATTTTGTAGCTAGATTTTAAATCGATCGAAGCGAAAAAGATATTTATGGCCATAAGGGATACGATGGAAAAAATTGACATTGGTAAGATTTACGGAGTGGATAAATATATATCTGCACTGGGATTGAGCGTGAAACCAACCTTTACTGGTCAAAAAATTGGCTTTCACCTTCTCGAAGTGAGGTAAGATTTTATTTTTACTTGACCGTGTTATCCGGCATATTAGATAAAATTTTATAAAAACACAAATGTCTGAAATGCGTGAAACGGGAAACAATTAATTTAGTCATTTGTAAATCGTGAATTTTCTATGATTTATTGCAGAAAGGACATCGGACAAAAATATGGGATACCCATAACATCTTCTATTTTTGGAAGACCGTCAGCACAGATCCAAGCTGAACGTGCAGGTTTTGAGACGATACTAACCGTGAAATACGCTGAAATTTTGGATGAGAATGGACAACCCATGTTTCCAAATATTGAAACTGAAGCGGTGAAAATAATGGTAAAGCATTTATAATCTACGAAGCAAATATTCGTTAGCGATAAAAAATCTATAGTTATGAGAGTTTGTATATTGTAATAACTAATAACCGAAATAGATAAACGTGACTTGAACTGTATAACAATAAGGAAGTTAGTAGAAAGGTCGTTTAAATAAATATGAATCTTACTTGTTGTCTTTTTTTACGTCCAAAATACCTGCAATAATAAGACTACGTAGTCATGAGCTAGTTTGAGACCGTTTGATGTCAACATTTAAATCCTCAGAACCACTCGTGTACACGCGCAAGTACATACCTTTATTATTTATAATTTATTTTCACCTTTGGTCATTTTTCTTTCTACGAATTGGATTTTAGTTTTAATTATTTAGACGATGAATTTCAAAGAATATCTTGATTTTGAATCGGTCAATTAAAAAGATAATACAAGAAATGATAATCGACTATTTGCAAGGAATAAACAATATAAAGTTATGGAAGGCTAGTTGCAAACCAAAGTGCGATTCAATCAACGTTCATAAGATCATTAATACCGATGAACGGCTGGACAAACAATAAAATTCAAAACATACTCGGAGATAGATAGGAGAAGGCTCTTAATATGCCAATATGTGCTATGTTATTATCCAAATCTGGGAAGTATTGAATAAGCGAGCTTCGCTGGAGATAAACATTAGCGAAGAGGGAGTCGTTTAGAATTACGAAGATAACGTATTTCTTGCTTATTTGGATCATTTAAACTTGAACCAGTACAACGTTCACAGCAATCACTAGCGGTAGCTTCTACTGTTTATTGTAATAATTAATAGAATAGTAATAGACTAGTCCTGATACGATAAAAAAAATGTCTCGTGTTAATTGGACACGACCACCTGGTCCACCAAATGTTTGGAAAATTATAGACGTCGAAGAAAAAATTTACAATGCCGCAGCCTCACGAGTTCGATTGTCAATACAAGACATACCCGAGAACAGGTATGAAGAGGCTCTTGACCATATGTGCAAATATTTTCTAGTGGATGAATTTATGTGCAAATGTTTAAGTAAGTACCTATTATATATCGTCCTTCTTACAGTTTTTACCTTGGTCGCTAAATGATTCTAAAAAAATAGCGCTTCAATTATATAGGAGTAAAAGATAATCCAGATGGAGTAAACGATAGTCGATTGATTTGGTCTTATCTCTTGAAACAAGGAATGAGTATTGGTGCATACAAATTGATAGCAAATGGCGAACTGGGAGAACTTGTTGGAATGAATGTATTATTTGTGCCAACCAGTGAAAACCTAAAGAAGATTGATGAAATTATTGTATTTATTGGTTTTCTACGATAAAATCGTTTGAACGTTAATCTGAAATCGACACTATCTCCGTTCCAGATGAATTTTAAATCGACCGAGGCGAAAATGATATTCACGGTTTTAAACGATGCATCGGGGAAAGTTGACATTTGTAAAATTTACGGAGTGGATAAGTATTTGACAGCAATGGGATTGAGCGTGAAACCAATATATCGTGGCCAGAAACTTGGTCTCCATCTTCTAGAAGTGCGGTAAGATTTTTTCGGTATTTCATAAGTATTCTAATAAAGTTAAAAAAGTAAGTAAAAAATTGCTATTATGAGATCAAATATGTTCAGTGGAAGAAATCAATGTTATCAGATACATAGTGTCTTTTCGTACAATTTATTACAGGAAAAATATTGGTAAAAAATACGGAATACCTGCAACTTCAACTTTATTTATGGGACCATCATCTCAAATTCAGGCTGAGCGTGCAGGTTTCGAAACGTTGTTAACAATGAAATACGCCGAAATTTTGAATGAAAATGGACAACCTGCTTTTCCAAATATTGCGGCTGAAGTATTTAAAATGATGGCAAGGTTATTATAATCTAGGCATTAAATGTAATTCCATTAATAAAGTATTGGTAATCAAGCCAAAATCAATCTTTACAAAATAATTTGTTTCTTTTATTGTATAAATCGTAACAAATTTAGTTATTACAATTAAACAAAATTCCGAGATAAGATAACGTTACATTAATCTGTTTAGTCTTTAGATCGAAAAGAACGTGTGATTATTTATTTTTATCTCTGACACAATTTTTAGTTTATTTGTTATCATCACTTTGCACGTGCAATGAGAAAAGCTACGTTTTCTGTTTTTCGTAATTTATTATTTATCATGGTCTTACATCGCGTACAATCTTATAGTATCTATCCTGGTTGTGTTTAAAGTCAAGTTGTTGATTAAAAACTATTTTTGCTAAATTTAAATAGTACTGATTACTGTTCATAATTGGTATTTGACAAACATACATTACATTGATGTTTGATTATTTGTTTATCGCAAATGATCTCTTTCGTCATCTTTAGTATTAAATATTTTACAACAGTATTTTACTGGCGTTTTAATTTTTCTATACTTATCTTATCACTCGTATGGAAAAACCTATTGATCACGATTGTAATTATTTTGACGCAAATATATAATGCTACAACAGCCAACGTTATCAGAGTCACATAAATGTCCAATAAAGAAACTTGCCACCATGGCATATCCTCGGATGCCGATTTTAAAGCATCTTTACCGTGTCGACACATGTATTCAACCCAAAATACTGCGGTATCCATTAGATTCACCGGGCGATCTTTCATCTTTTCGTTAATGATCTTGACGTTTTCCCTGGAAAGTAATCGGTGCAATGACTCTGTTGTGGAAAACACCGATGAAAACGCTTACCTGTACGTAGGATTTTTCAAAATTTCCCGAAGAGCATTGGTGAACGTAACCTCGGTGACTTTGGGCAACGGCAACTTGATAGCTATTTTCTTACTAGCATAAGTATTGACAGTGTAATATTGGTCGAAAAATATCGGAATACCAATCAACGGTACGTTGTAATGAATCGCTTCGAGTGTACCCATAAGACCACCATGGGTGATGAAGGCTTTTGTGTTTCTATGCTCTTAAATAAACGTATAAACGTTGAAAATACACTTGACATACACATTATAGAAAGAACGAGAAAGACAACAACGCTTACTTAATACTGCTCCCTGTTGAATCCACGACTGAGTAAGAACGTTGGAAGGAAGACCAGGTGGCAAAATTTCCGGTTCTGCAATTTTCATTAGCACGCGTACTGGTGCTATATTTCTAAAAGATTTGTAAATCTCATCGAGCACGTGACGTGGAAGCGTTTCGATTCTTATCATCGATCCAAAAGTGAACAAGACGCAGCCACTCGTACTTTCGTCGAGCCATTTTTTAATTTCCTATAAACAAAAGTATTTGACGATCATCCTAGACACGAATAGATCGAATGATTCTACAGAATGACGATTTGAATACGTCGTCCTGGTATAATAAAATACTCGGGACAAGCGATCAAAATATACCATTGAAATACCTTTGTTAACGTTTCATTGTGATCAACAACGTGCAATCCCGCAGCTGGTATAACTTTTGGCACGTGAGCTTTTGGCCCGAACAACGCGGCATCTTCAATAACAAAGATTAACGAAATATCCTTTGCCAATTCTTCCGCAGATGGATATCCATGTCCGAAATACTTCTCGATATAGCGATCTTGCAATTGGATGTGGCGTTTGAATACTCGTTTAATACGATGATGTATAATGAAATTATCGAGTCGCTGTAGAAACGACATTGGATTCACGTGGTCAGTTGCAAAATTTGGTTCGGAAGCTAGATTCGTTGGATTTTGAAATGCGTCGTATTGCCAAGGATAAATTGTCATTGCTTGAACTCCAATTATTGTAGCGTTTAAAAGTCGGCCAAATGGGAGGAAACAATGTACCATTGCAAACTGTAACGCGTTCGAAAATAATTAGTCGGTTAATAAATAACAGTGTAAGTATTGTTAAACCAAATTCGCCTACCTCCACGAATAAGACATCGTACGGTGGATCCATAGGTGGATTGTGAATAAGTTTTTGAAACATTGGGAGTCCCAGCATATCGCATAAAGGGCCATTCAGCTCTTCGAACCAAACGGACATTAATTCTGCAGGATCCGATATCGATGTTGCTTCCTCGTAGGTCACGTTATTCGTTAGAGCTGGTAATGTACCAAGTAAACTAAAATCATTGTAATTTGGTATTGGATTGCGTTGTGGAAAGTGACTGTAAACATCCACTTGATGGCCTTTAGCTGCTAAAGCCTTGCACAACTCTTCACCCATGACAAATTGACTTTTCATTTGAAACGGAAATATACCCAAAATTCGTAATCCATCGATTGATTCGATAGTCAAGCAAAGACATAGTGTCATCAGTACTAAGACTGTTAATTTATTTGATCTTGACATTTTTAAAATCTAAAAATGACAATAAACCCTATTGCTGGACGTTGCTATACGAACGTGGTTTAAATCTGTAATAAAATATAAAATTATACGTTTGCAAAAACAAAATAATGTCATCGAGTTCAACGTTCTCCGATCATCTAAAAACAATAGATTTTACGTACTACTTTACGTTTATTCCAAAATATTCACACTTGCAGTCACGACCAATTTTGTTAATCAACGCTTTGAAGTTGACGGTTAACCATTAATTAATCTCGATAAACCGATCGGTTGATAAGTAATACTGACGTATCTAAAAATACCTTAAATATATAAAAAAGTTATACGTAACTAGATATAATTAACAAATATTTATGTTGAATGTTTTGTTTTTATAACGTACAAACACTCTCCTTATTGTCTATCAATTAGGCCGTAGATAATAGTTTATCGTATAATCTTTGTTATTTATCAAGGCAATATTTGGATTAAAACAACAAAATACAATAACTTATTGATGTTTTCATTAATTTGTCAATTTTTTTATATTCTAAGAATGAAATAATTTTAATTTAAACTACGCGTCAAATTAAGCATTGATTTAAACAAATGTATTAATACAATAATAGAGTACTTACAAGTTAAATTTGTGCTAAATCATTCGATTAAATCGTTATGATGTAATACATCATTTTAAACATGAGATACACTTGCTACTCTGACGCTCATCGTCAGACTGTGAAGTCTCGCGGTTACAAATAACTCTGACGCTCATCGTCAGACTGTGAAGTCTCGCGGTTACAATTAACTTATGTAATCACTTTACAAACTTACGTAACTCAAAAATCTGTCAATTTTGCTTGTCATGCCAACTTTGCAAAAGTTTATACAAGTAAACGTGTTTCTCTGTAGATTTATGATAATAATATGGTACGCTAGAGATTTTTTATTAAGATACGATTTCAATTAATCAGTTAATGATATACGGTATGTGGCACGATAAAATTCATGTACTATGTGAATTTTCCATTAGTTTCAAAGCTAGTAATATATTTCTTAACGTTATTTTTTAATACATTATTATAACATAACGATTACGCACATAAAACTTTATGGATTGTTATTAAATGAAAGTTTAAAGAAATCAAATCATCGTATCAATGATAAAAATGTATCTATTTATTTTTTCATATATCTTCTTTTTCTCTTGTATATTCATAAACGTTTAAGTTTCGATTCACGAGATAACAGAAATCAACTTATACATACCAAAAATAAAAGAAAAAATAAAAGCTGTGCGTAGAAAATATATAAATAGATTACTAAGACATCCACTACGAAAAGAATATTATTCAAAATAACGCCAAGTATCTCAAAATTTTTAAAATACAAATAATCTTTTATGTAAATGTAACTTAGTATTTTACTATATTATAAACAACGTACGACAATTAAATCATTACGGATCATTGGTGAAGAACATTTATGTAATAACAAAACCCATAATGTTGTTTTTTTTAATTGTATAATCATAACATTTACTTATCAATAAACAGTGTGTAAATAAAGATGTAAGAAAAAAACGTTTCAATTCAAGTAATTTTACTCAACTGTTTTCATTCATTATTCTTCCAAAACAGTCGTTATCGAATAAAAATATTGGCCGAATAAACTGTTCGATGGTTGTCCACCTTGAACGCTTACGTCATATTTGCTGACTCATGCAGTGTCCGATGATACTAGTCAACAATATACACGTTGAGTACGCACCAATTCCGTTTTTTTTTTTGTTTTACTAAATCGAAGTCATAGGTGCGCTTGATCATTCTATTTTGTCTATTGTTTTTTTCTTTTTTTTTTGTTTTACTAAATCGAAGTCATAGGTGCGCTTGATCATTCTATTTTGTCTATTGTTTTTTTGCTTTTTACGAAATAAAAACAAATTGAAAACATTACTCCGAAGTTAGGTTTGTTGATATACAACATATGTACATACATATTTATATTATGAAATTATGAAATTTTTGTTATAATCACAGAAAATAATTAAGAAAAGAAGGAAATTAGGATAAGCATATATACATATTTAAATTATAAGTCTTGTTAAAAAAAACAGACATTTTCGAAGCTAATTAACGTTTTGTACTGTTGCACAAAAAAAATTATTTGTTTTCAGCCTTTGGTGATCTTTTAGTCTTAAAACGTCTAACGATACAGTTATTATAAAAATGCAGAGTTTCTTAACCTAAAGACGCTTCAGTCTGATAATTCTAATTTTTCTCTTCAACCAATGCCTGTTTTTCTAATATTCGCTGCAATCCAGGTGGCAAAGAAGCTATAACGGCAAGTTGCAATGAGAAATCAGTTCGTAATTCTTCGGGTGTATATTGCCTTGTGAACCTAATTGGGGAAGAATCAGTAAGTCTCGAAAGTGTAATTTCCGGCGTTGAACTCATTCTTGACAAATGTTCAGTATTATGATTCATTTGGATCCATGATTTATTATAAACGTCGTTACATTTTGAATACTCTTGTGAACTACCATCAAAATGCTTACGATTATGTATGCTTTCAGTCTTGGAATAATCAATTGTTGTTGAATTGTTAAGTAGCCAATTCGACTGATCAGCAGTCGCGTTATACGAAAACTCATTCGTATTTTGGATTAAGGACCCAGAAATTGCTGGTGAATTCAGTACTGCTTCCGAATTAATTTGACATTTTTTCATATGTTTCGCATCGTTTTCTACTTTGTTTTCAGATACCCGTCCCGATGAACGTGAATCCAAGCTTAACGTCCAACTTTCCGAATCTTCCATCGTATATGTACACGTCTTCTTATTGGATGACATATTGTTAATTTTATCCTTTTCTTTGTCTTCAGTTTTCACGCTTGGCGGGTTACTGTGAGATAAGGCATCGCTTTTAACCATTGAATAAATAAGGTTATTGGTATTCGAGTACTTTGATTTTATCACTTGACTCGGTATCATCGAATCACTGAAGGTCCAAGTGTTCGGAGAAATCTCATTTTTGTCCGTATACTTGTATTCGGTATCGAAAGAAAGCAAGCCCTCAGCTTGTTTTGGTATGGTATTTTCTTTTATGCTTGATGTGCAAGTTTCCAGAATATTTTTATTCATTTTTTCATCGCATAACTGATTTTTCGTACTTTCCAATCTTACGTTTGATACAGGTATATCTAAAAGGCAAGAGATAATTCTCAAAACAAGCTTTCATCATGAGTTAGCGTTATTATAAAAACCTCGCTCTTACCTTTCTCATTATCTCGTGGAATCTCGCTAACCGAATCGGAATGAAGCTCGCAAATAATCAAAGTGGCGGGGGTACGTGCGATAACGTGATTACCAAGTAGTTTCACATCTTCGATTTCGTGTCCAGCTCGCGATCTTACGACAATCGGCTTATTCGAATACTCGTCTCCCAATGAACTAACGATAGCAAGTGTAGGCTCGACGTACAGAATCTCGTAACCGCTAGTACCAAAAGTCGATGGCGAACGTAACGTTACTTCGTATTGCTCGACTCTACCATTTGATCCTCCGACAATCAATTGCGAACCTATGGTATATTCATTTTTAACAACATACTAACGATAACATTTAAAGGAAACGTACCATCTCGTCGCCAGGCCAACGCGATAACAGCGCCAGATTTAGGTCGAGCTATCATGGCAGTATCCTCCCATAGTGTAGTCCTTGGACTCAAATTAAGTATTCTCATCTGAAGATTAATTTTGTTGGCCATACAGTAAATAACGAAAACTCTGGCTTGAATATTAACTTACACCATCGTAGATGCCGATTACCACGTTTTGACCACTTGGACTACAACAAGCTACGATATCTTCGGTACTAACATTGGTAGGATAACTAAAAATCTGTTGTGGTTTACCACGAGAATCGTAAAATGTAAGTCTTCGATCACGACCACCAGCGAGTATGTAATTATGACGAGTCCAAGCAAGTATTTGAGCACCTACAGAATGAACGATTGCCTGACCTGAAAATTCAATTATACCTGTTTCCGTGATGTGGTAGCGATTTATTTTACCATTGGCATGACTTGATAACATCCCTGTTCCTCTAGAGCTTCAAGATGATTGTTTTGATCATGGGATACAGTTTATTCAATCAACTATCGAGTTGTTTTTTCTTTTGGGCAAAACTTACTTGATAGCTAGTGCTATTGTCGTCGAATTGATATCGCATAGTATTGTTATCGTTCTGTTTGTTATTGAGACTGCGTTTACTTTACCATTTTCAAGGCCTACAACTATTAATTCGTTGCTCGGCCATGTAAGACACGTCACTGACGAGCCTTGATGTAGCTCAAATTCCACGCTTTTATTGCCCCTTGAAATTCGTACACAAGATTTTTATCTATTTTACACGAAGATTTGGGTCTTTAGTTTACCATTCTTCACTGATATTGTAGACTTTGATGAAACCGTCTGTATGGCCTACCGCTAGTTTTGTGGAATCTGGTGAGAATGCTAGACCTTTTATGAGGTGGTTCTGTTTAAAATAGAAATATAATTACATTTGAAACTATAAATGAATTATACAATTTTTTTAATAAGATGGATTTTTAATAATTTACTCGAGCGTTTAAAGCTTTGGTTGAAAATTCATCTCTTTTCACGCACTTGTCGTCAAAAAGATGAACCGTACAGCGAACAGATGCCACGGCTAATTTTGAATTGTTCGGTGACCAAGCAATCACGGTTTCTCGTTTTTTAGAATCCTTAAATAACAGTCGTGATATTTTACTTTGGTTTAGTGTATTAACCCGATGTAATAATTTTTCAACCATACAACATTAAATGAAAAATATTAGTATCACTATTTCATTTATGGAATGTTTTATTACAATTGTTAAGGATATGGAAACAAAAAGTGTACACATAATTATTTTTCCATTGTTATTTCACAATAAAAGATCTGCTTTAATATAGATTGTATAATAAATTTTTTCAATTTATATACATATATATATATATATATATATATATATATATATATATAAAATATAACATATATTGTTATTATTTGTTTGATTAAAATAAGCTTTACATCGTTTAAAAAATACTTACTTGTGGAGGTAAAATCACTCCCAACTGTCGTAATAACATTTTTCATTGCACGTTTAACAGTATTACACCGAGTGAATTGATTGATTCGTGAAAACAAATACTGTATATTCCAAATAAAACTTTGTTTATTGGAAGTTGCTTGGCAACCTACTCTACGTATTGTACTGTCGCCCCTTTTTTATATGTCGTGCAACTTCTACGTTAAAACTTTTTAACTTTCGAAAGCTACGATTAACGACATTAATGAAGAAGCGTCTGATGAAAGAATAATCACTAATTTTTCGTTTTAGTCGATTAACGTAAAAAAAGTTTATGACTAAAAAATGGATACTACAAGGGAGTAATACAAAGAAGATGGAAAAAAACGCGTTTCATGCGCTTAAAACATGATATATTATCTCTTAGCATGTGTAATATTTATTGTATTGTAAAGAACTAAGTGTCTTAGCTATCATTATTATAATTATTGCGGTATATCTTTTCAATAGCATTGATTTCGCTTAAGGTTCAATGTTTCCTGTATTAAAATTTGTTGTTTGTCAAGAATTTTTATGATATATTTACTACAGAATATATGACTTTTATTCAATTGATTTATACCAAATAATTCGTTCTTCCAACGTGTTAGATCGATGTCTAGATTGTAAGCAATATCGTTTAAATTTTAAAACAGCATATCACCGTCAATCAACCGAATTGTTAAAATTGTTGATAATACAGTCACATCAACGTCTTTTGATCTATCATTTTGCATTCATTTTCGAAGTGATCACATTATCGTCCATTGTTAAATCAATATCACTTTCACTCGATAATATTATCGAGCCAAAATCCATCGTGAAGTTTGATTGGTCGATGCTCGAGGCGATATCCGACGATATGCAATCAATCACGATGATTTGTTAGTCGCAAACGATTGGTTTCGTTTTTTTTTGCGATCATGACCACTTTTCTTCGTTATTTTTACTTTTTCATTGTTACTTTTACTCCACGGGGAAAAATTACTGATAATTCCACTCTTATTCTTTGGCTTTATTACGATTAATGACGAAGCGATACCTTTACCTTTGTTATTAACCTAGAATAATACCTATTTGACAATCTTGTCTTGTTTCCCAATCATCTTCCATTTCGTAGCACCAGTATATCACTAAATGAGATCTCAATGTATTATTCTTTTTTAAAATCCCCAAAGTACCAAATACAAATTTGACCCCTATAGACGAACTATCATAGTACTTTCTAATTGGCTGTCAAATCGTTAAACCTCGTAGTGTTGAAATAAACCCATTATTCAAATCGAAATCACAATGACATTGTTATACTACAAAGATATTTCGCTTACAAGATTACTATTTACATTGCGAATGAGTATACCGATAGTTTGTGGACGCATGTCCGATCTGGATAACGTAACGTTTCATCAACTTGTCTCTGACTTAGTCAGTTTGAATTCTGCTGCAGCACAACGAAGACCATTCATCGCAAGTTTAATGTTAAATAAAAATCAGGTGTTTAAAATTATTGCTATTAGATAGAGTACGAATTCGATAAAATGTGTGCCTATGGCGTAGAACCAAAAGAAAGTAGTTTAGCCACTAATATCAATGGATGGATGAAGTGATTATCGTAAATGAAAAAATTAAAACAGTATTGGTTTTCGAGGTTGGTTTTTTAGTTAAAATTGAAATAAGACTTCAAAATATCCAACTTAGGAAATGCTTTAATATTTGAAGAACCATACGATTCCAATATCGAAGTTTATTTATGGTATTTAAAAATAATCTGTAATTGGGCAATTTAACTTATAATAATGGGTATATATTGAACTTATTAATATGGAAATTATCTCATCACAAATAAAATGCATCGTAATGATATAAAAAATAATTAACGTTAATAAAAAATTTAGTTTTAAATAGTTTTCAATATTTTACCAAAATACGTACTAATTATTGTTCGATGTTCGTACGAGTAAATATTTTACAACGCTTCGAAAAAAACCTCATGTTTGCTTAATTATTTTTTCTATCGGCAGCAATTTTCGAGTTTGTATTACACTTTTTAACCAGGATGTTGATTTTTTTGGTACCCTCGTTCTGTTAGCACTATTGAAATCAACGTGAAATAGGCCAAACTTTTCACTGAAAAAAATATGATGATTATAATGAATTACTGTACATCGTGAGTAAAAAAATCGGATTCTTACAGGTATCCTCGGTCCCACTCGAAATTATCCATTAAACTCCAAACAGTGTAACCTTTTACATTGCAGCCATATTTATTGATAGCAATCAACATATTTTCAATGTAAGAATGTAAATACTCGAGTCTTTGATCATCTTGAAGCGTACCAATATCGGATACTCCGTTCTCCGTTATGTATATTAACGGATTGTTGTATTCTTCTTTAATCTTAAGCAGAGTTGCTAAAAATCCCTGTGGCACTACCTGTGAAAATAATTATTGCTTTTAGTTTTGTAAGTCTTTATTTGAAAGGCAAAAAAATATAGTTGAATTGACTGACTCGCAGCCATTTAGTGGGGGTTATTGGCCAGCGTGGATCGAAGCTGTATGAAAGACCATCGTCGTTTGGATAGATTGTACTCGACGATTTAGCCGCAGCTTTCACATACATAGAGGTATAATGATTCAACCCTAAGTAGTCGTACGCTCCTCTACAGAATAACAGCTAAATATTATACGATCGTTGTTATAATTTACCAATGAGATATTAAATATCGATCTTACTTTATATATTCAATCCAATCTTTACTAAACGTTGGTAATCTAGAACGTGGTAATCCTTCGAATTTGGAATTATCATTAACTTGTTGCTTCACAACGCCAGGCCAATCCCCGTCCTTGGAATATATTGGATGCGCGTATATTCCAAAATTAAATTGAAAAGCAACCTCGTTTGATACTTTATCCGTTATATCGTTTGACCAGAAATTAGTATTACCAATCACTATTCCAATTTTTCCATTATATTTTAATCTGAACTGTTTGTCGTAAATGCGATAAGCTCGAGTATGAGCTTTCAAAATGTTTTGAGTGCAAAGATAACTCGCATGTCTTCCTAGTTTTATCCCTTTAATTCATATAATCGCAGAAATATTCAAGGTAATGAAGTTAAAAACCAAATCATCGCAACAGTGTACCTGGAGCTAATTTGCCTTCGAGGTATGTAGTTTCACAAACACTTTCCGGTTCGTTGATCGTTGCAAATATTTTCACTCGATGACCAAACTCGTTGAAGACAACTCTCGCGTAATCCGCAAACAGTTCAACCATTACTTCGTTTGTCCAACCGCCCATATATTGAAACAATTGTGGGTGATCCCAATGATAAAGAGTTATCATAGGTGTAATATTATACTTTTCTAGTTCATCCAACAAATTGTGATAATAACGGATACCATCTTTGCTGATAACATTCGAGTACCCCGTTGGTAAAATTCTTGACCAACTTAGAGAAAATCGATAAAAGTCCATCTGAAATGTAACGTTATTTGAATTGCATTCGTCAACTTTCAGGTATATTCTTTATTTTTCACTCACTCCCATTTCTTTAACTAATTGAACATCTTCCTTATATTTGTAATACGAATCACAAGCAACATCACCGTTTGATCTGTCAGCGATTCTACCGTATTCAGTATGCGCGTAATGATCCCATATATTTTCACCTTTGTCTAAATACAACAACAAATTTCATCTATATGCAACGAAATAATTAAAAAAAAACGTCAAATTTGAAAATATTACCGCTGACATTCCAAGCTCCTTCTACTTGATACGACGAGGTTGCTGAACCGATAACAAAGCCCGGAGGAAACCTCAAATAATCTTCATTATTTCCGTTAACTAAACTGATGGAACAATATTATTAAAAATAGTTAATTATAATATTGTTAATATCTATACAAATGGAGACGTTTTTAATTTGCATGATATGTGTAAAGCAATTATAAATGGTAAAATCCTTACCAAAACGTAAAAGTCGTCAGAAATATAATATATCGTAAATGCAAAATCATACCGAATAATTCTATTACATAAAAAACTTATGTTTCAATTTGTCAAAAGAGAGAACAGTAGTCAACCAAATACGTACAAACGAAGAGTTCTCTGTCATGTCGCTTGCCCGTACGTAATTTTAATGGGTATTCCGGTGTGGGTAGATACTCTGATACGAACGACGAATAAAAATAAATACTTTCGTAATTGGCTTGATAGTTCTCTCTAATGAATGTACATGGTTATTTTTCGCTTAACATATTATCGTTGAATTACTCACTATGAAAACAATATCATCATTTTTTTACAACTAAATACAATATCGTTGGTTTATAAATGTTTTTTCTTGTTACACAGATAAGTCGTATCGACAGCGATTTTCGAGCGCGAGCTCACGTCTTTGAACCAGAATGTAGATTTTTATTGAATACTTGTTCTATTTGTCCTATTAAAATCCACGTGAAAAATACCAAACTCTTGTCTGAAAAAAAACAACATATGTATATAAGTCCCATTTATCGCGTATAAATAAGAACATAAAATACTACGTTACAGCCATGCTTACTAACAGCAATTAACATGTTTTTCATGTACTAGTGAAAGTATTCAAGTCTTTGATTATCTTCAAAAGTGCCTTTGCTGGAAATTCCATTCTCCGTTACGTATATCAAAGGATTATTGCATTCTTCTTTCATTTAAAAAAAATGGCTAGAAATCCTTCGAAATCTTTCAAGGCAAAATGTATCAAATTTTAAATGTATATAGACTTATATAACTTATACAATGACACGCGTAGTACAAAATAATATCCGAACGTAATAAAATGAGCGTAGCCTAAGCCAGATAGTTAGGGTCTTGGGCCATTTTTCACGAAAACTGTACGGCAATCCATCGTCGTGTCGATAAAATACAAACAACGGCGATGAAAACGGCGTACACCCGTGCACTGCGGCGTATTTGTGCCATAACACTCTGCACTTTCTCAGTATCATGTTATCGGTCTGTTAACATTATCCGTCAGCCACTCGACGTCTCAGTTGTTCAATTATCCTACGCACCGTTCTTTTACGGTGAAAAATCGGGTTCATGGATCTACTCGGTGATTTAATTTTCGAAGGAGCGAAAAAGGAAAACGCACGCGATCTTTTTTTCATTTTATTTTACACACTTATATATGCTGTTTCCAATAATACATGCTCACAAATAGTTAACTATAATATTGTCGATAAAAAAAACTAATGGCGATGTTTTTGTCTCGTCCGATTTACTAATATTTTATGTAATAAGTAATTACGAGAGTAAAATTCTCACCAAAACGTAAAAGTCGTCAGAAATGTAATATAGCGTATATGCATTATTATATAGTTTAGAAACTTTCTATTACGTAGAAAATGTATGTTGCAATTTTTTCTACGACCAACGTATTGTTTCAAAAGACTGAGCAATAGTCAGCGAACTGCGTACAAACGAAGAGTTTTCTGTCATGTCGCTTGACCGTACGTAGTTTTGAAGGGTATTCCAGTGTGGGTAGATAGACTGATACGAGCGACGAATAAAAATAAATACTTTCGTAATTGGCTCGATAGTTCTCTCTAATGAATGTACATGGCTGTTTTTCTTTTAAAATATTATCGTTGAATTATTCGCTATGAAAACAATATAATTATTTTTTTACAACTAAATACAATATCGTTGGTTCATAAATGTTTTTCTTGTTACACAGACATACACAAGCGATCCAATGTTTCTTAATTTTGCCAATTAATCTATGGTATTGGCAGTAATTTTCGAGCGCGAATCACGTCTTTGAACCAAAATACAGATTTTTTGGGGGTTCTTGTTCTATTTGTACTATTGAAATCTACGTGAAAAATACCAAACTTTTGTCTGAAAGAAAACAACATATATATGTAAGTCTCGTTTATCGCATGTTATTAAAAACGTAAAACACTTACGTGTAACCATTTTCCCACTCAAAGTTATCCATTAAACTCCAAGCGGTGTAACCTCTTACGTTACAGCCATGTTTATTAACAGCAATTAACATATTTTTCATGTACGAGTGAAAGTATTCAAGTCTTTGATTATCTTCTAAAGAGCCATCGTCGGATATTCCATTCTCCGTTACGTATATCAAAGGATTATTGTATTCCTCTTTTATTTTCAATAAAATGGCTAGAAATCCTTCGGGAACGACCTAGGTAAAATATTTTGGAAATTTATTAATTGTTAAATTTATATAGACATATAACTTATTTATTGGCATGCGTAGTACAAAATAATATCCGAACGTAATAAAACGTAGGTACCCTAAGCCAGACAGTTGGTGTCTTGGGCCATTTTTCATCAAAACTGTACAGCAATCCATCGTCGTTTGGATAAATTGTTGTTGATGTGTTGGCTGCTGGCTCAACGTATCTGGACGTGTAATGATTCAATCCTAAATAATCAGCGGAACCTCTATACACGTTGAAAAATTTAGATGAATCATTTTTTCAATCGAATGTGAAAACATTGAATTGTCAATGTTATAATTTACTTGATATATTCAATCCATTCTTTAGTGAAGGATGGTAATCTCGATCGTGGTAGACCTTCGAAGTTGCTGTTGACTTCGACTCTTTGTTTTACAACTGCAGGCCAATCACCGTCTTTTGAGAAAATTGGATGCGCGTAAATTCCTAATTGAAATTGAAATGCTACTTCGTTTGATACCACGTCCATCGGATTTTTAGACCAGGAATGAGCGACGTTTATAACTATACCAACTTGTCCCTTTTGCTTTGATCTGAATTCTTCGTCATAAATACGATAAGCTCGAGCGTGGGCTTTTAGAACATTCTGATTGCAAAGATACATTGCATGAAGTCCTAACTCGATTCCTTTAAAACAAAATGTGCGAACGTTTAAAAAAAGTATAGTTTATTATTATTGTTACGTAATAAAAGGTATTTGTACGTGTACAAAGTTGTGTACCTATAATGCAAATTTACCTTGAATGTAAGAAGCTCTACATACATATTCCGGCTCGTTGATCGTTGCAAATATTTTCACTCGATGACCAAACTCGTTGAAGACAACTCTCGCGTAATCCGCAAACAGTTCAACCATTACTTCGTTTGTCCAACCGCCCATATATTGAAACAATTGTGGGTGATCCCAATGATAAAGAGTTATCATAGGTGTAATATTATACTTTTCTAGTTCATCCAACAAATTGTGATAATAACGGATACCATCTTTGCTGATAACATTCGAGTACCCTGTTGGTAAAATTCTTGACCAACTGAGAGAAAATCGATAAAAGTCCATCTGAAAAACGAGATCGTGGAATTAAAATAACATAATTCTTTGCAAATAAATTGAGAAAATAGAGTACAATTTTTTACCCCCAATTCATTGAGCATTCGAACATCTTCCTTGTACTTGTGATACGAATCACAAGCAATATCTCCATTGGAACCATCGGTTATTTTGTGAGCTTGAGTATGAGTAAAGTGGTCCCATATATTTTCGCCTTTGTCTAAAAGTCGATTATCAACTTACAGTATCATAGCAAAACATTGAATATGCAGATGAAAATTTTACCAGTAGCATTCCATCCTCCTTCAACTTGATAAGAAGCTGTTGCTGAACCAATTATAAAGCCTGGTGGAAAGCTCGTGTAATCTTCCTCGATTCCATTTACTAATCTAATGGTAATATTTTGAATAAATTTGTAAGAAAAGGCAACGGATCAACTATTTTTTTCGATTTGCACCCCACGGACCGGCTTGCACATTCCGTGTGTTATAGACGAGGTATTAGGACGGAAAAATCCCATGTTTACATACTTTTATCTTTTATTTAAAAATTTAAACTATAATTTAAAACACTCGCCTATACAAACGATCTTTCAAGATCTTGCATGTCAATACGCTCGAGAAATTCTATCCCTTGGTATTTGTCTTTTCAACTCGACGTTTCATTCCCTTTTTACCATGCACTCCCGTATATCATAAACCGAAAGTGACCTTCTTGGCAATAAGGTCTTGTAACTTCGAAGATGGTTTTCGATATGCTAAGGTCAAAGTCCGTAGGTTCGTATTTGCACGCATATTGACGATCAAACGGCACTACTCGGTACCGTATGCTTGTATCACGACAGGTAACGTGTTTAGATGCAAACTATTAGTAAAATCAATAGTAGTTTCTTGTATCTCTTCGTTCTCATAATGTATACACATTTACGCGTCTCTCTCTCTCTCTCTCTCCCTTTCTCTCTCTTTATTAATAGCGAACAATGCCCGAACGATTTATTGTAGTGACTGCTCAACTCTACCGATAGATTCTTTCGATATTTTTTCTTTGTGTTGAACGTATTGATGAAGTAATGTTTATGGAATTTCGATATATTAGGCAGAAGAGGTACAGTGCCCAGTAAAACATTCATCGTAACGAGTAGATAAATTTTGATTAAAATTCTTACCCAAAATAAAATAGAACACTTGCTAGATAAACAATTTGGCGGTGTTGTTGTGGTGCCATAGCATCGAACACTTTCGTATTTAATACAACTCGTTTAGAAAAAATATTTTTAAATTTATACAAGATCAAACTATGTTGACTGGAACAGAGAACGCAAAAGACTAGCGTCACTTTTGACAGTCAGTGATTGTTAAATCTCAATCTATCTTCCGTAATAGATAATATACATTTTTTATCTCGTTCTATAGACCAAATTTAATGGCTCCATTTAGATTTAAGATTATCATTTCAATCCAAACTCATATCTATAAAGATACAATTATTTCCTGTACATAAAATGGTTTATCAAACAGTTCTAATTGAATTATGTTTTAAATAAATACGTATTTGTAAAGATAAGTACAGCACTTACAAAAAATATTTTATTATATATTCAATAAATATCATATTGATACAATATCATTATAAATGTATAATTTTTTTTTAATAACTGCACTTTATACATAAAGGATGTATAAATTACAGGTCAACACTGGCCCTTATCTCGCATAATACGCCAATGTATATTTTGTACAATTAAATAATACAAAACAAACATTTTAATACTTATATCCGTGAATTTACTTCTTCACTTCTTAGTTAACGCGAGTGTTTACGTTTCGCTAAAAGTATTCGCATTACATTTACATGTCATCAGTCTTTGAAGTATTTGACTCTATTAAATTCTTCAGCTCGGAGTTTTTCAAAGATATAAAGATAGCTTCATTGCATGGATCAGGTAATGAAAAACCAATAATATTATTGAAAGACTCTTTGGCTTTTTCGATCAACGAATGCCTCGCCAAAGCCTTTCTATATTGCAGTTTTAAAACACTCGCTAATTCTGTGAATGTATTAGTTAAATATACCCAATTAGACTTGAAGAAATTATTGATCTCTTCGCGTTCGTGAAGTGACTTATTGGAATACGCAATTACAGCATCGGTTTCCGACAAAAAGTCATGAAGACACAGCGAACTCGAGCCGATTTTAGTGTTTTTCATAATTTTCAACTCGTCGTCTAAATCAGAATAAAAGTTGGCCATGTAACCTCCTTCTTTCTGCAGGTTGACCCAAAGGAGTTGATTATGTTCGTCTATGTCGATATGATTATATATTAACTTCTTAATATGTTCGGCAAATATTCCTCTGATTTGATTGCCATGTTCTTGACACTCATTGAACACTTTACAACAGGCTTCAAATCCGTACGCAAATGCTGGTTTACCACTTGCATCGATAATGTTCATATCGGCACCAGCCGACAATAGTCCTAACATCCCTGACTCGTTATGAAATTGTGCCGCAATGTGCAATGCTGTTTGGCCTGTACAGAAACAAACGATTGTCTCAGTATACGGATTGAGAAAAAATAACAAATCAACGTGAAATTGAATAAAACTTACCTAATTTATCTTGATAATCTAAATCACAACCAAGTTCCATAAGTCTCTCTATCAATTCGGTGTACTGGTAATTATTGATAAGTGGCAAACTGATAGAAACTACATTATGTATAGCAGTGCAACCAGTGTCGTCCACCTCGGAGATAGATGCTGCATTAAGCATAGTTTCCAAAATTAATTCTTGAAGGTGGGTATGATATAGCATTGAAAAAGTCAATGGTATGTAGCCCTTCTGAGTGATGGGATTGTAATCGTTCACGCAGCAACCTCGACTCAAGAAAAATTCAATTTCTTCGACAGTAACATTTTCAGACTTTAGTAATATTTCGAACGGTGTTTCGCCGTAGATATTTTTTGCGCTGATATTTGCTCCTGCACTAGAAGTAGAAAAACGAGTATGATTTAAGATCTCAAAAATCGATCGTACATATTTAAAAAAAATCCTTACTCTGCTAGCAATTCAAAAATTTTGATACGAGGCGAGCTGTATTTGGCAGCTAGGTGAAGAGGCGTATTCCCACGAGAATCCTCGGCATTTACGTAAGCTCCATACTTCAACAACAATTCAATAGTTTTGAATTGCGATAGAATAGGCGTGTATACTCTAGGTTGATAATTTAGAGTCATGTGCAATGGAGTACAACCGGTGTATTCACCGGAAAGTCGTTCGATCGTTTGATTAACGTCCAAACCGGTTTTTAAAAATTTCTCGACGGCAGTCTCATTGTTCCAACTACAAGCAATATGAAAATGAGACATTCCATCGGCGTTAACAGGATTGACGCTAAAATCTCGTAAAAACATCAACATTAAATTTAGACGTGACCCACTCGAATTTATGGACCATATATCTGCAAGAAAAAAATAACGCTTAGTAAATCAGATTTGTTGAATAAAAAACAAGAGTACACGAAAGTCAACTGGTCGCTACGCTTACCTATGTGAGTGTGAAATATTTTTTCACACAGCAGAAGTGGAGTCTGCATATTGTCGTCCATTAGTGAAACATCAGCTCCATTAAATAGTAATAGTTCCAGAAAATCACTGAATTCGTTCGATAGATACATGTTATTGTTCGTCGTCGTCTTTTTTATGAACATATGTAAAGGCGTGAGGCCTCCTTTGATTTTTCCATTAACATTCACACCACGTTTGACCGCATCCTCTAATAACCGAGGATCATTTTTCTCACACGCGATGTGTATCAAATTTAATCCTTCGATCCGTATGATATTATCTGCAATTGCCGTTATAAAAGGTTTCTCAATACGTTCTAAACGCCGGATATTCACATCTTTGACTTGAATAGGGGTCGAAGTATCAGCACCATGTTGAATGAGTACGAGAGCAAGTGGCCAATGTCCTTGACGCATTGCGATACGTAACGGCGTGAATCCAACGTATTCCGAAACCCGGGTATGGTTGATAGCTACGTTAACGTTCGCGCCATGACAAGGTAATCTCTTAATGACGTCAGGAAAATTTAAGAAGCAAGCAACGTGTAAATGGCCAAATCCATCGACCATATGTTCTTGCAGGGTCGACGTTTCCAATATCATCTTTGAAAATATCTTCCTTGCTAGATTATATTCAACCATCATCAAATAGTGAACTGTAGTCAAGCCATCCGCGTCCTTAACGTAGATATCAATATTGGATTCTTCTAACAGTCGTTTGGCAATGACGTAAGAACCAATTGTTATGACAATATGTAACGCAGTCGAATGCGACCGAATGTAACAATTATTCATGCGAAAATCTGATTTCACTTGACAGTTTACGTCAACGCCTTTCTTTAGAAATCTGTCCACTATATATTCGTTCGTTAACGTACATGCAATATGGAATTGCGACCACCCGTTATCGTCAATTGGATTCACGTTAAATTTATGATATTGAAACAACAATTTCATAAGTTCCTTCTCTTGAAGTTTGAAAGCAAAATGTAAAACTGTGTGACAGTGAACTTTCTCGGCAATGACACTTGCCCCTATATCCAAGCAATATTTTATCGCATAGAGGTACCTTCTCCTTATGTCAATGTCTTTGTTTTTATGATAAAGGGTTATTATAACGTGTAGTATTGTATAATTTGGCCATAACGGCGAATGACTATCAACGCTGGCATTAATGTCTTCGAGTTCGTATAAAAATGGACGAAATTCATGCTCATAACTCACAAAAAGTAATAGATCTAATAATTTGGTTTTACCATCCGACAGTAGGATATCCTTCCAAATTATTTGACAATTCAGAATGTCACACGTAACGTGATTCTTATATTTTTGTAAGCACAAATCAAGCGGTGTTACACCGTTGACATCCTTGGCTAAGATATTCGCACCCTTACTTGATAATATTTTAGCCGTGTCGATGCTACTCAAAGCAGCCAAATGGAACGCACTGGACCCTGGTGCAATTGGTGAGGTTGGTGAAATTGTATGGTTGATATCGCTTACGTACTTGAGAAAACGCTTTGCCAGCGTAGAATCTGGCGTATTACAAGCGACGTGGAATTTCGAAAAACCGAAATGATCGGTCTCTGTTGGACTCGTCGGGTCGTTTTCCAGCAGTAATTTGATCATTTTCTCGCTTATCTCAATGGTCATTAAATTGCAATGTAGTCTACGTCTTTTTTCGTCCAAATGCATTATTTTAATATTACGTTCCATCAATACGTGTAATGGTGTCATTTCTCTCACGTCTCTGTCGTGGGTACGCGCGCCGTATTCCAGTAAGATTTCGGCAGTTTCTAAAGCGCAAAATCGACTCGCAAAGTGTAACGGTGTATAGCCTGCAAAAGCTGCAGAGTCGTTATTTACCTTTTGATTGACGGATACACCGTTCTTTAAGAAAAATCTCACGGCTTTTGTATTATTTGTTATACAAGCTGCGTGAAAATGTGTCAGTCCGTGTCCGCTGCATGGATTTTCGTTGATTTTCAATTGAATGTGAAACGATAATATAGAATCTATAAATGAATCTTCTACTTTGTTTTTCAATTCTAAACTGTCGATAGATATTTTATACTTTTCTTCGATGACATGATGGAGAACTGTCGAACCACTGTCGTCTTTGATTGTAAAATCAGCACCATGATTCACGAGCAAATTAAATATGCTTATGTTTCGGTTGATAAGTGCGTGAATTAGTATTGTACAACCAGTAATATTTGGCAGGTGAGTTATCTCAGACGTAATTCTATAATTAATGTCTCCCTCGCGATTTAAAATTTCTATAAAGTATTTCTCGTTGCGATACTCGCGAAGAGCAGTACACAATTGCGATATCTTTAAATAACTTTTAGAATCGAATTCTTGAGTTTCAGTCATGGTGCTGGTTATTTTCTCGTTAGACAACTTGATGAGAATTTAACTTACCTGTAATATAACAAAAATTACTTATTTTATATTTTCAACACAAGCGCGCGTGACAACAAAAGTGAACAATCAATAATTTAACACTTGAATCAATTCAAATAATGTCTCGAACAGACGAAACGATTCGAATTAATTAATTTAACAATTATTTCATACCGATTAGCGATAAAATCATTGAACTAAAAGTTACACCGGTACGCGCAATATTTACCCAATAAGATGCAATCAAACGAGAGTGGAAAAAAGTCTACACCGCACGAGCGGCTGCCGAAGACTGATGACTCGGCCTACATAAACTATACATAGTATGTATAGACCATTATCTCCACAGGACAAAGATTTACAAAAGATTACGAAACTTTTTTGGAAACCCACACAATACACGGACACTTTGAAAAATACTCGTGATCCTGTCGGCAATATACATTCTTTGTTTAATAAATATTGTTATTTCGAAAAAATTGTTAACTTGTATTCTACGCTTGGATATCTTTTAGATGTTATAAATCGTTTATAAGTTTTCACGAGGTGTCGACGCGTAAATTAGTTCTTAAAACAATTATTTTTCATAAATATAGCGACGAGATTTTCATAATAGTTACAAGCAATAATAATGTAGTATACCCATGTATATTCGTTCATGTTTGACTTGTAATAAACGATTGAACATGTATAACTACGATAAGAATATCGATTAAACTAACAACAAGAAAAAAATAACCTAAAAGCGAGGTTACCTTAACTAACACTAGTTGATTAAACAATTACAAATAATTAATTCATATATTGGAATTCACCAGTATGCACTTTTAGTTGAAGCAAGTAGGTAATAAATGTGTAGTTTTCCGTAATATGTAGCACCAAATTTTAAACGTGAGGGCAACAATAACAATATACGTTGACGCCTTGCACGGAGTGCATGGGACCTTGCACTCGTGCATATGCACAATGAAGCGTATACAATGTTAATAACCGCTTCTCACTAGATGGCGGGAGAGGAGAATGGTGGGATAACAACTGGTCCATACACTCGTGACGACAACAGCGACATGTGTGACAGATGGTGATGTGTATAATACGTGTGACTGATAAATATGTAGTGCTTCCTAAATGTTTAGTATTTGATAATAAATTACAATTATAATTACATTTTTTTACGATATTTTTACGACAAATTTTCAATAATAGTTGGTAATGTAATACCTTGAAATTGTTGATTAATTTATTCACAGTTAATATAAACATTTGTGAATAATGAGTGAGGAAATAGCAACGTTCAGTTGCTCTAGAAAAACGAGAAATCGCAGTGGTTCGTCGTTAAATCAAGGTGAAATAAATTTATTACTTGAATTACTTGTAGGTTATAAAAACTTTCCTTTTTTTATAATCAGAGCTACAAATTTTTAGATGTGCATGCTATAGCTTGCCCCAAGAGAACACAAGGTGATGGAATGGAAAATGCTACTCCTGATAAACCATCCGAAGTTGTGGAAAAGCCAATAAAAACAAGACTAGGGGAAGCTTTAATATATCATCCGACAAATTTAAAACAGAACTCTACACCTCCAGTAACTCCAACAGGACAAATAGTAAATCTTATACCCAGGACAATAACACAGATTAAAAAAGACAAACACATACTCCATTCCTTGAAAACAAAAGAACCAAAGTTTATTCCTTATGAGCCTTACAAAGCTGCTGTTAATCCTATTGTGCCTTTAGAGAAAAAGAAAAAAAAGTCAAAAAATAATTTAGATATTAATGTTATGGTATCTCAGTTAGCTCAACTAAAAACTGAAGAAACAAACAAGGATAATCAAAGAGACAGTATTGTTGTCCACGTTGATAGTGAAATTGAAACTTTGAAAAAGCAATGTGAAGCTGAAATCCACAAGTTGAAAGAAGAAAATGGTCAATTAGAAAACCAATTGAAATTTCAAGCTCAGGTAAGATGAAGCAAAATGTTCTTATAGCTAAAGTAATTATCTGATGTTAATGCAGTTTTAATATTGTTACAGGTAAATGGTGAATTAAAAAACTTGCTAGTCGCAGCTGTAGGTGAAGATTTGGAAACCAGAGTGCATTTACTCACGGAAGACAAATTGCAATTATCACAAGCCCTATTGAATTCAGCCAAGCATCTCAGTACTCACCAAGAACAGACTGAATGGTTAGCAGGCCAGTGCGAAGTTTGGAGAAGTAAATTTTTAGCAAGCAGGTGAATTTTAATTATTGTATAATAATAATGTTTAATATGCTAAAGGCTAAAAATGATAAATATTTCAGTTTAATGGTAGAAGAGCTTGCTAAATGGAAGGCAGCGTTATGTCAAAGAACTACAGACTTACAAGAATGCGTAAAAAGGCTTTTGGAAGAGCGTAGCAAAGTCAGAGATATTTCAATGAAGACATATAGGTAATAAATGACTTCTACTTTATTTATCGTCGATGCAATTATATGTTACACTGTGGAAATACTCTTAATTTCAGAACTCTTAGCATCATCAGAGAAAATTTCGATCCAGTAGGAGCATCCCGTCGTCACGAGCTTCCCAGTACAAATATACTCGACCTTTCGGAAGGTAGCTGTCAACTGGCTGAGCTTTTGAAAGTTAATTTACTCAGTGGTATGGACAAAGTAGATTTACGACGAGAAATCAACGTGACAGGCCTCGAAATGAAAACAACCGCTGAGAAAAATGCTGAACAACTTTTAATGAGTCCCAATCTGATGATCTCGCAGGATGCCGCTTGTAGTGCATTAGTTGGTGCAGTACGAATGTTTATGCCAAACTCGTCGGCGACAAGTAACGTGGGTGGTATTACTAATATGGCATGTTGCGCGCATTGCAGTGGTGACGTTAAGCAAGTTTGACCGAGGGCTAAGAGGCGCGAGGCCAATAGGTGCTATTAGCTTATAATTTCAATTCAAACTTTGTATATATTTACGATCGTAACCTTTGTAAAACGAGACTCGATAATTGTACAGGACATATTTCAAATTGTACGTACAAGAAGGATTTGTATCATAAAAGGACTATGTATACGTGACATTAAATATCCAATTATGATTGGTAACCGTTAGTACGTGTTTTCTTGTTGAAACGTGTAATAAATTATCTAACGTTAAAATTCCCTCCAATAAAATATCATATTTTTACGTGAAGCATTACGTTACTCAAATTTTTTGGTTGAACAATTCCACAATCTTGGTTAAAAACAACATGATATTCGCGCGAACAGAAAAACGTCTAAGTATATAAAAATGTCGTTCACATCGAATAATACTACTCTTTTTTTATTTAATATACGTGGCACTGTCCATCGGCATGACTGCATACTAGACCATCAGCACAAGGGCATACAATGAGATGAACTTTATTCAATTCCACTTGTCCATCTGGATAATAACGTGTTCCACTGGTCAAAAGTGGATGACCTGGACGACAAGTATCACCTACACCTAGTAACGGTTGGCAATGTGGGTAGCTGTATCTTTCTTGTCCTACTAGAATGAAACCTCGTTATTTTTAAATACTTGAAATGACTTGAAAAGAAATACATATATATGTCATACCGATTGCGCAACAGTGGCCAGGATCGCAATCATTATTACTCGTGCACTCGATGTAAGCCGGTAGATTTGATTGTTTCTTTGCTAATACACAAGCTGCCACAGTTAGTAACACGAATAACCCTGTTGCGATCTTCATTGTAAGTTCTATAAAAATGAATGTTTGGTTGTCTAATTAATCGCTACATCGATTGAAACAAAACTGTATTCTTGAATTAACCGAATTTACATTTATAAAATAAACTAATTTGTTTTTTTTTTTTTTACTATCAAAATCAAATTTTAATTCATCGAAATTCTACATGAATTTTAGTAATTCGGATTATACCTGAGTTAGAGTAGAACTTTTGCCTATGGAACGTTCCTTTAATAATCAGTCAGAGTTGATAATGAAGTGACTTTGTCGAATTCGCCATTTATATTCCATAATTTTCAAAATCATTATCTCAATGCAATGTTCTTTACACACTTGTATAAGAGAAAAAGTGGGAGTAGATAATTGTTTACCTACAAATAAATGATGAAATATGTTTGCCAGGAGCTGTGACGTTATGTAGGCGAATCTTTGACATATTTAAATAAAAAAATAACACCGCCAGTGAAAATTAAACAAATATTTTAAAAAGTTTGAGTCAATAATAATAATAATAACAAAGGTAAGTTAACAAATGTTTATATTCATTGCTAAAGAAACGAATGTATTTATCTGCATCATGAACAAAGAAGTGCATTTGCAAGCACATGACATAAAAGGTTACAAAAGCAATTATTAAAAGTCAAACGAAGTCACATAAATAAGACATTTGAAACAAAACAACATGCACTTTCAACAACGAATTTCAATTATATGTAGAAGATAAGATTAGCATTGTTAGACTTGCTAAAAGTAACTAAAAAAGTCAGATACTAAAAATAAACAGAGCTTTATATAGGAACAGTTAAAGAAATAAAAAGAACTCGTATAAAAAATATCAAATTCTTTATTTAAATATTACAACAGCAACGCGAAAACTATATCTTTATTGATCTTTGTCACCCATCAGTAGATTGAGATCTCTTGCATCACGACACTCGGCAACATCGCGATCGCAAGCTAATCCTGATGCACAAGGACAAAACATGAGATATACCTCGTTCAATTCAATTTCAAGCAAGTCAGGATACGATCTTGTGCCGTTAGTTAAAAGAGGACCACCAGGTCGACAAAAATCACCTTCGGATTGCATCTGCTGACAGCGAGGGTAGCTGTATTTCTCATAGGCTACAATATAAATTTTTTTTTTAACGATAGTCGATCGATTTAAAAAGAAAACAGTCTTTGTAAACAATCACGATCGTTTAACATCGAGAGCTTTTGACGTTCACATCTTTATTTTGAAATTAAAAATTGTCAAACACGTCGTACCTATCGTGCAACAATAGCCAGATGCGCAATCTTCGTTACTCGTGCAATCGACCCAAGATGGTAGATTCGACTGTTTTCTCATTGGTTTTTCAACACTGGCCGCCAACGTACACAAAGCTACACTTAACAGCATCAATGTTCTGATCGTTTCCATTGTCATTTGGATCTGTAAAATTGTGCAGCTTTATTAAATCACACGTAGTACATCTGAATTCAAAATCTACAGTCGGCTAAATAAAATCAAATTAATTTAATGCCGAGCAAATTGATATGTAACGTAGAGGAAATGAGAGTACAAATATTGCGTCTATAGCGTGTCAGTTTATCATTTCAGGACATTGAAATAATAATTTGATTGTAATTTAGCTGAAAATTCGGTAAGAAACGTAATCGTTGTTCCAAATAAGTGCAAATTGTTGATGCTTGCTATGCACACTCCAATACGTTATCGACGTTATCATTAGAAAACGTGAATATTTTTTTTGCGTGCGGTTGGATTTTCAAACTGTTGTGCGTACGTAAGAAGTTTTAATTGCACCAACTTTTCCGCGTATTTTCCGACACAAGTTTGAAATACCGAAGTTTCATTGACAATTAGTCGTCCTACAAAAACCAATTACAATCGCATTGTCATTAGCGATGATTTCATCGATATATCGTTGTACCAAACTGACGTTTCAATTCTTAGAAGACTTGGTACTTTTCGAACGATAAACAATACAATACAACTAGACGAGAAAAAAAAACACGAAACTAAAATGCGAATCTATGACGCATCTCACAATGACGTACGAAATTTAGTAAAAGGATAATTATATCAGGCCTTCGTTTCGGTATACTAGATGTATTTTTCGATGTAAATTCGCAACACGATATACGATAGATCATCGTTATAGATTTATTATTACGCTCTGTGAGATTTGTTGCAAAACACCTTGATGAGCGTGTGTATAGCCTTCGATATTTCAATGCTTATATCCAAGCGCGTGCTCGTTAAAAATAAACAATATTACCATATCCGTGATGCTCACGAAACTCGGAAGATAATCACTGTGTTTTAAAACGATAATTTTGTTATAATTTCAAGCTAATTCGATTGAGTAATATATAATGCGCGTTTCGCCAAGTGATAAGAGCAAATTCATTTTCTGCAATAAATTGACGAATAGCGACATTCTCTCAAGTGAATATATCTGGATAAATAGAATAAGTTCGCGAATAGATAGAAAGACAATAACATTACCTGCACGTGTGAAGGTAAATTACTTTTATCAACGAGTACGTATTAATTTCTGACGTTAATATCGATCACAATCGAAGTTGTTTGATGCACTATAAACGTTGTGAAGACAATCAAATTGATTATTAACACTTTGTTGTATTTGAGTCCAGAGGAATCGATCGTTCAAACGAACGGAGGGACAAAAGAAACTCCGTATTCCACGATCTTTGCAGCTCAAAATCCAAGCAGCGTTTGAGAAGTTCTTTCGTCACTCTGGTTTTTACGCGCGATCGTCCGGCATATACACTTACATACATATACGTAATTTTTGTTGTGTCGATCGAAACGCGTAAATACAATCAGCCTTGTTAATTCTTGCAAAGTGATAATTGACCATTTCTTTTCCTTCTTCCTACTAATATGTCGAAGATCGTATGCATATCGACGAACGTTATCGTTGAAACGAGAGAAAAGTTTAGAACGAAAAAGGAGGTTGAAGGACGTGCATGGATGCACCTTCCTGTCGATTGATTTGTTAACGCGCTACTTTATACATTTGAGAAACAACGAATAGTTGCAAAACGTTAAGGTTGGAGCTATCTGTAGAGCGATCAATTTGTTTTAGTAGATAAATATTGCCATCCTTAAAACTTTTTCATTTCTCTCAATTGAACAATTCGTACAAGTATTACGATCTATAACTATATTGAAATCTTGTCGATTGGAACAAAGAATATTTTTACTATATCTAATGAAAACGTAAATATTGTAAATAATAAATGGTACGTGAGTCATCGTGTTCGTGACGTTAAATTTCGTATGGAAATTATCCATATGAGACGATCCGTACAATATTTTATTGCGTAAATGGATAAAAACGGTCTAAAGGTTAGTCGAATTTGAACAATGAAAAAGCCTTGCGTGTATTTAAAAAAATATCAATAATTACAATATTTATTCCTAGTCACATTCGCATTCGTAATCGACATAAATATACATCTTTTTACAACATTTAATACAATTATATCGAATAATTAGCAATTATTTTTAAGATTTTGGCCTCGTTGATATAATTACAGTCTTCAAAGTGTGATCGAAACAATTTCTACGGCATCGTTTTTCCTGTGACAAATACGCATTTTTTAGTAAAAGGACGATCACAAAACTGTTCAAAATATTTATAAGTATTCCTCACCGTAGCATTCCCTGTAGCAAGCTTCCCTTTTACTTCCTCCAAAACCTGCATAAAAATCAAATTAAAGTAGACTAATAGATTGCTAAAGTAAATGATTTTAACAAATACAAATTCAAAATATCACGGTATAAAATTATCTTTTATAAACGATGAAATAATTTTAACGTTTTTTCTATTTTTACAATAGCACTTTATGGAATGTAAATGTCTTTTCTTTACGCTCATGAACGTTGTAGTTATAAGGATTTTTGTCAAACTATCGCGTGGTAGACTTAAATTAATTTACAAGGATATGCTCACCTTTGCATTCTCTCTGTTTGCAGTGTCGATAGTCAGTCCAATCTTTCGATGGAAAAGAAATAATAATATTGAATAAAACAACTAGTTACAAACATAACGTTATCTTCAACCTACCACCCATAGCTAGCATCACGCAAAATGCTAAGAAAACGAGGATCGTTAAACTTTTCATGACGAATAACAATTTGTTTTTTAGAGTACGTTAACTAACTGCGGATACCCCGTACAGTTGATTATATAGTATCTGTCAATACAGATAAAATCACTTTGCACAGATAAGATCTATGGCTATGGTCCCCTACGTAGAATGACGAATAATAAGCACTTTTATCAGATACGTAAACGATAAACTAACGTCAAATGGAAACTTTATTTTTTAATAATGGAAAATACGACGTATAGAAGAATGGAAAATCAATCGTCATGTTTTCTTCAAATGGATTGTAATCAATTACATTTACACAATTGTTTTGGGCTTGACAAAAGTTAAAACAATTAATAATATTATTTCGATAAATATTACTTCTATCGAGCTAGCATTAACGTACAAAAGAGTGTTCGTACCGTTATTCTATTTTTGACTTATATTTCTTACAGTGCAGTCAATCAAATATTTACATCAACTTGTATTTATTTTCTAATCTCTTGAATCATATTAAATAGTATTTGTATTTTGTACAACAATTAGTTTTCAATTTAACGACTAACTTGTGTACATAATTATTTAATAGCTAAAAGTATTATGTTTATATCGTATAATATTGTTCAAAATAAGAAGATAACGTAATTGAAGCAACAACTACAGATAATATTAACAACGCTTAAACAATAGATTTTGAAGGTGTACTAATATCTGGTTCAAAATAAAAATAATCGTAAAAAATAACGTTAAATTCAAAGTGAAATAATTTTGCAATCTTGTTCATACGCGAAATAATTAATCATGTTTAATTGTGAAACAATCGGTGCATATTTGAAATGTAATAGCGTTAATTCTCGTGGATTTACCATTGTACATTTTGAATATCTACAGATAGCGTATACTTTCTTGAAAATTGTTTCGATAAAATTAATTTTTATTGATCCCCCGCGAACTTAGTCCGATATCGTTAGGCTTAAATACATAGCTTCAATGATAACAACTTGTTTTGTTCCTCTACTTTGGCGATGGTTAACAGAAGCTGGGCGATTTTAAGATCCACTTAATAGTTAACTCTCGTAATCGATTAAAAAACAATTTTTTTTTATTTCTTCGTAAGATTAATGGTAGTGGCCTAAAATTGGCGCATCTCCTAGTTTATTACTCGTTATTATTCAAACATTTTCACAATATGTGTCTTACACGTTCGTTTTAACTTCTGCGTAATTATAATCTTTATTTTTACGAAGTATATAGTGTAAAATTGAAAATATATTAAAAAGGTGTTATATATTGTTACTGAAAAAATTAATTGGAAATATTCACTTCTATTACCGTTTACATTGTTGTCCGTGCGAAAAAGATAAGATCATAAGCGTTATAAATGTTAACGTGTGCCAATGAAATACCAGAAGAAAAGATATTTGTGAAACATCTTTTGTAAAATTTTAATATATCATAATAACAAACGATCGTTGACATTATATTCGTATACGATTACAAGTAGAGTATTATCACGAGTTGTAATTATCTAGTCGATTTGTTACGAAACTATTATTTTTTTATTATTTTTGAGCTCAATCTATATAAATCAACTAAATATATATATAAACCCGTATCGCCAAGTTGATTGAAAAACCACTATATAAAAACTTAATTAAACAACAAATCGCTATTTTATTTCCGTTTTATTTTATTTTTAATAGCGCGAATTATTCAAACTAGTTTTACAAAATAAAGTCTACGGTAAATATAAATATTTGATTTGTTTACAAAATTACAAGATACTTTTGGCAGTTCTCCAAGCAAAATCCTGTTTTCCACTTTTCTGTATCGCCTAAAAAATATAGGCAATATTTATAGTTTTGCTTTCGTATAATTCAATAAGAATATTTCAAATACGTACCATTACAAGTTTGCTCGCAACGGTATTTTTCCTGCTCGATATTCGATCTGCTGGCCTGATTTTCATAGGGATCTATCAATGCATTAATTAGTTGCTTGTTAAAATTTTAAATGCTAACGGGGTTAGCATCCAGTGTCAAATAAAAAATATATAAAAACAAAAAGAATTTTAGATTTGACGTTAGTTATTTATTAGACGTTCAAGTTACGTCGTGACATCACGAGTAACAATTTAAAAACTACAAAAATAATAACAAATACCTTTTGCAGTGACTAACATTACGAAAACTGCAAAGCAGATTAGAACAAACAAATTCTTCATTTTCTCAAGACAAATAATGTAATAATCAAAATTATTTGTAAGACTACGTATGAGAGTAACGTCTATATACGCAGTTTCTTCTACTGACTCTTGAGCACTGATCATTGCTACTTTATTATTGTACGATAAAAAAAAAAGACCAGAGATGATAGGAAGAGAATTATCGTTGCATAATCATGGTTTAGCAAGCGTTGCGCTCTAACTGAATGTAATATTTCCTCTTCCGATTGCTATCGATAAATTGCTGTATAAAAGTGGTTATTGAAAATTGTTTGCACGAGAGCACGTCAATTAATCAATGCTAGATACCGATGCAGTATTTAAACGCATTGTTTTGTTTTTTCAACAATATTATTATATATGTTTAATGAATTGTGTCATTCACTCCGATTTGACTTTAAATCATCGTCGCAACAAATGCCAATCGCATCGATCGCTTAAACGTGACCGACGTACACTATTTTACACGCAGTCGTACTCTGGATTGGGGATGATCTTACTTTCGATATTGTTGATTTAGTGTTGGATGAACAAACTAAAATTGTGAAAATAATACTTCGTTGTACGTCGATGGATTAACGAATAAGCATCCTTCGTAGCCAACACAGTTACTCGGTACAATTTGACGAAATTGTACATAAGCTCTCAATATTATGCAGTATTCAGAAAAATATCGAAAAAAAAGATTCAATAAAAATAAATGATAATTCTCATGAAAAACATTCTATCGCAGCAATATTTGAATGTTATAACTATAGCTTGCTCGTTTGGGTAAATCCCGAAGATGCTACAGTATAAATAATTTTAAATTTGGACACTATATAAAACGAACGATAGTGTTAATCTCGGTAAGTCTCGAAAAGCATCAGAGATCGGTCGTATCGTCAAAAGAAGACTGCTTCAAGAGTGTCGGACTAAAACTTGTAAAGTGAGTAGATAATTTTCTTTTTTCGTATGAAAAAAATATATTCGATAGTATGGTATTACGTAAATTTCTACATTCTATTGATGCACAGTTGTCGGGATTCGGTTGGCAATGGCTCACGTACACGATTTGTTCAAACGTTTAATTTATACTTTCGTTTTATTTCGTAAACTGTTTGACACAAACTATAGAATGTATTCGCGAGTGAGTTTGTGAAAAATTTGAATACTAATATGCGGTATAGCGCCTATGGCATCCAATCCGACGATTAATTCTCGTTTTTTTTTTAGAACGCTGCACGATAGTATCCGCTTATTATTATGGCAGTTCAGAAAATGAATTTGATCGTTCTTCTGCTCTTGAGCGTTAAGTTCTCTTTGGAAGATTCGGTTTACAACTCATCTTTTACCAAGGAAATCAAATTGCAGAAAGGACGACTCCCTATCAAGCTTAAAAATAAATTGTTAATTTTTGAATTCAACTTACTTGTTTCTACTGAGCCTGGTCATGTAGAATGCAGACTCTCTCCAATCGATAATTATAATTCAATTTCAATTTTAGGTAACGGAAAACTTTTGCTGATCGACGATTCGGTCGATCGTTTCAATATAATCGATTTCAATAATTGTTCATCGTACGTAAGCACTTTGATTCCTAACGACACAAGAGTCCATGAAGACGAAGATTACGCCAAATTTATAAGTGCAGTAACGTACAATAACACATTCGACATTTTTGATCATTATCAAACAATTTGCACGCCGTGTCGTTACAACGACAAAGGTGAACGTTTGCAAGTCGAATATCAACTTGTGAAAGAAGCAACTGGCCAAGATCCTGAATTTGCATATCAACACGATGGTTACTCATTGGAACTCGTTAAAGATGCTTTTGGCGTAAAAAATGGATACTTTTATATTTTTAAATACGTCAATAAGACAACTGCTTTAAGAATTCTCGACTCGAAATTCAAAGTGGTTAAACAACGATTATTCGATGCCAAAATTGAGGCGCACTCGCTGACGCACGAAAATCTTACTATTTGTTATAAACTGGACGCTTGTCGAAACCAATATCGAGGCTTTTGTTATTACGTTAAATGCCATTTGTTAGATTCGAATCTCAACACTATCGCCGAAGTGTCATTACATCAAGTAAGTCCAGATAGTTCGGATAATAAAATTTGGGTTGATATGGATGTGCATAATTTGATTGACGGTGGTGCTATGGTTGCTATGAAATTTCATTTTGATCGTTCTCAAAACGTTCATCGTAAAGATATTTTTCTTCAACGAATTCATCCGAACGGTCGTATCGATTTACCCATTCAATTCGATAGCCTTGATAACGATTTCGTGTTTATGTATCACTTTACGTTTAATAACGGAGAGTACTGTTTGATTACAGTCAACGATTATTACAACGTAGGCTCGTATACTCTTATTAAGTGCTTGAACCCGTCACCAGCTGACTACGACAAATTTTAATACTCAATGTATCAAATTTTTAACGTACAGTACTAATAAACGAGACATTTGGAATTTGTTATTTGACTTCTTCCGTTTTCTATAATTTCTATAGCATTATAAATCCATTCGATGTACACTCTTTTGGGATACTGAGAGCATATTTTTTTAAGCGCAAACATTCATTTATATCGATCAATAATGTAAACGTGACAATTTATCGTCTATGAATTAACGTAGTCAGTATACTCGAGACAGCTTGATTCTTCGATATTTTTAATATTTTTTCGACAAGCTATTCATTTATTAGATAGAGTGGTAGCTACCAACGATATTTTTGAGACACAGTGAAAGTGTACGTCGTTGAATCCGTATGGAATTACAGGAAAAAAGAAAGATATCGAAGAGTGTTGTGTTGGACGGATATCCTTTCGAGACGATAACAAACCACGTATTAAGCAAGAATTTGTAAACACAGTCTCTATATTCGACGCGACTATAACAGACTGCAGTCAGTTGGATCTTGACAGAAGACGAATGTAAATCAAAGTTTATTTAACCGATTGATTTAGCCAATTTATGCCTTTATTACGTTCAAAGTCGTTATTTGAATTAACGTTTAATTAGTCGGCATTAAATATGAATAATTCTTGTACATAAATCAAAGTAGCTGGTGTACACGTTCAATTTTGCCGCGTCTAATCTCAATGAATTAAACTTGTTTGTTTAACTATAGGCGTTGGTTGTTACATCGTTATTTCTCTTTGTGAATGATATCGAGTGATTCTTCCGACAGTGACAAAAATATTAATTGGAGTGAGCGCAAACGAAATGGATAACGAGAGGAATTTATTAATTAAGACGATAGAAAAATACAAAAATGTGAAATATATCGATGAGGATTCGTTCAAAAAAAACAGTTGTATCAAGAAATCAGCGGAACATTCCGATCGAATTCGAGATAAGGGCAACGAGCTATTTTTACAAAAAAATCACGATTCTGAAAGTCACATAGAAATATTTCGTTATTACTGCCATAGCATAGCATTAGCTCCATTAAATTCAGAACAACTTGCTAAAGCGTACGGAAATAGATCAGTATTGTTGTTACACATAAATAGGTACGAAGAAAGTATCACGGATATCGACAGAGCGTTAAATATCACCAAATCGGATAAATTTTTAGTGAAGCTCCTTTGCAGAAAAGTAAAGTGTTTAAAACATTTGTCTTTGCCTGGATATGAAAATGTATTAAAAACCGCTGAGAATTTAACAGATATACTTAACGATAACAATAAAACTCAACTCGATAAACTGATTAAACAAGTGAAATCTTGTTCTATCAGCGATCGTAAAGTTTCAAAAAATCATACCAATCAAAATGATACATTCCCTGAGATGGATAAACCTACAGATTGTATTTCCATAGAGCACAATCAAGTGTACGAACGCTATTTGATAGCTAAGAAAAATTATAAACCTGGAGAATTCATCTTCTACGATAATCTCTATGTAACTACTCTCAATCCAGAAATCCAGTATACCCATTGCGACTACTGCTTAAACATTTGCTGGTCTGGTATCGCGTGCGACCATTGCACGTGGGCAATGTTTTGTTCAGAGAAGTGTAAGAAGAACGCGTGGGATACTTTTCACAACGTAGAATGCTCTATCATCCCTTCTGTATACGAGACGTTGTATTTTAGAGATATTAGAATGTCACTTCGAACTTTACTTGTTGGTATTAGAGAAACTGGAAGTATTGACAAATTAAGAGAAGAACTTGCGTTAATTGATCGATCTACAGGTGAGTATATAACACAATGTTCCATAGCGAAATTTCGTTTTAAATAATGACACTACATTTTGTTTGTGTAGATGATCGTTACAAAGGCTTTTTTAAGAATCGTCAATTTACAAATGGTACTATAGAGAATGTATACTCGTTAAAAAGTCACAGACTTTCTAACATTTTGAATGGCTCTTTATCAAAGAGTGTATTGAATATTTTAATGGCTATTGTTGAAGATGGCATATTAATCAAACATTTGAAACTTAACAAAATGTACGATATAATCGATAATGAGGAATTGCTTTTTCTGGGATCACTACTAATCAGATTTGTATTAATAAGCATGAATAACAATTTTTCGGTAGATTTAATTGCAATTCGTAATAATTGTATTAATCAATAATTTTTTTTACGCTGTTGATGACCAAAATATGTATTTTTCCCAAGTACTCCCAAATGAAATGTGATTGTGAACGATTACGTATAGAAAATTATACGTGCTGCGACAGGGGGCATGGTTTAGCAACTCTTGCCAGTCTTCTTAATCACAGTTGTAATCCTAATGCAGCTAGGATTTTCACGGAAGATCGAAAAATCTATATCTTTGCTATAGAACCAATAAAAAAAAATTCACAGGTTCGTCGTTTTCGTAATGCACAATTTTCTCGAACTGTCGTAACGACCAATAATTAATGCTACATTTTTTTAGATTTTTATCACTTACGCTGCTTTTTACTATAACAAAAGTCCATCTGAGAGGAAAAGGTTATTGTATGGATATGACTTTACGTGTAAATGTGAAGCTTGCATTAACAGCTGGCCTACGCTCTTTCATTTACCATACAATGTAACCATACGACTCTTGGTTTATTCATTGTCCTTGTTTGTTTATGAAATTAATATCTCGCAACGTTTTTTTTTTGTTTCCTAGGAATTAATAGCTACAGAAAGTCGTCTTGAATCGAAATTGCACAGTGCTTGCAAATATATATTTGACGCGTTAGAAAATAATAAAACCGATTTTAACAAAAAAGATATCAAAATATTGTGCCAAACTATCGAACAAGCTTACGAAGGACTGAATGAACCGACATTTTTAATGGCTTCGTTAAAAGACGCTTTACTACATATATATGCGCGTATCTACGGCTGGAAATCACCGATACATGTGTTTGGAAAATGTAACGATGCACGTTAGTAATCTGTGTCATAGATTATGGAAATAATATAATATAATGTATTTACTGTTTTATTCCATTGGAAAAAATAAAATTTTGATATTATAATTTACGTTTTACAACTTGAATGACGTTCTAAATATCTTATTCGATTTATACGGAACATATTCTGTAGTAATAAGGAAACATTAAAAATACATCAAAATTTTCCAAAACTTGAAGGTGAGAATGAAAAGAAAATATCATTAAGCAATATAGATTTTTTATACCAATTTATTGAAGCTCTTAAATAATAACGTATATGCATGTAACGGTCGTTGCGGGATGTAAAAATATTTTAGCGTCAAATTTTCGCGCGATAACTTGCATAATGATTGCGTATTTAATTGTCTTGTACTATATTGCCTTAAATTAGATTGTTATTTACAGCTGAAATTGTGTCATTAGATAAATAACTTTCCTAGGATATGTGTTTTACTATTATATTATTCGTGATGCTTATACAAATACTCATGATTCTTCATTCTATTTCGGACAAAATCTTTTAATTTAACTAAAGGTAAACCACCACCTGAAATTTGGTTGATTCAAGCAAGCAGATGATCGTAACTACTTTGAAAACGTTCTTCGTATCGTGTAATATTATCTAGAAATATTAACAGCCCTATTCATTCTTAACAAGTTAATTGAATGTAAATTGCGGACTCTGAGAAATTTAAGTCTATCTATTCAATTTTTTAATGGAATATCTTGTAGCAATTGACTTATTTAAGAATTTTATACATCAACTAGACTGGATACAACGATTTATTTTTATTTGACTCAGTCAACTTGCAAATTTTCAAAATCATTCAAGATAATTATATATTTTTTCAATAATGCTAATAATTGTATCATTCCATGATGCTCAAGCACTATTGTGCTTGCATCAATCAACCTTATTTCCATAGCGCATACTGCAACTCATCACAGTTTTGACTGTTGTTGAGTGCCTTTTCTTGGCACGTTGTTAAAAGGTTTAACAAGTGGATAAAGTGGATGACTTGTCTTAAATTGTAGAATGTCATTGATGCGTACTGGTTCCTCGACAGCCACACGTTTTTGTTGTTCTTCCTCGGGTATATCTTCACTTGTCGAACTAATTTCTTGTGTTCCTGCACCACCTTCGGCAGTTGAGACCACGTGGATGCAAAGCTTGTGCTGTTCTGGTGAGTTCAATTGTACTACATCCTGTTGGAATACAAAAATAATTAGTTACATAAATTCAATATTATTTTTTTTTAATTTCACCAATACGTAGAAATTCAATAATTGCTTACCTTAAAGAAATCGAGTACTTGTTGCTTTGTAATCGTTCGCATATAAGCGACTTCAATATTTGCTCGATCAAAGTTATACTGCTGCTTGGAAATTTCAGCCCAATAGATGGCCGATTGCGATCTCATCATCTTCGGTTTTTCAAGTCGTTGCGTTGCAAGCGATTCTTTGTGCATGTTGAACTCTTCGTCGCTCATATTCGTGATATATTCCTGAAAAATTATGTTGTATATTTTTATAACAAGTTCAACAAATATTTTCAAAGATTGTTAAGTCTTTGAAATATAACGTTCCTACCTGCATCGACTCCATAAAAGTATCGATTCTCTCTTCAACGTACTTGGGATGCTTATTACTTTGTACAATAACGCGTAGTCCTTGAACACCATTCTGTCTACGTACGCCGCTAAAGACGATATAACCAAGTTGTTCCTTGGTGCGTAGAATATTGAAACAGGGCTCCGAAATTATTTGCGTGAAAAGTTCGAGTAGCATGTTACTCTCTGTCGATTGCATTCCGCTCTGATAATAAATTTGCGTACAGGAACTCTTGTGATGCTTATTTTGAACTTCGTATAAAAAGTGACAACCTGAAACAATACTTTACGTATTAGCTCTCTTGTCGTCTTACAAAATTATACAATAGATAAGTGTGGACATTAGCGAGATAAAAAATAACCATTACCATTTGGCAGTTCAAGCTCTCGATATAGTACTAATTGTCTCGGCAGTAAGGGAGTCAAATCTTTGACTGATGATGTAAGCTTCGACTCTACCATTTTGATAGTTTTCAATGCCTCGGATTTGGTAACGTTACCATGAATCAAACATTCGATATGCATTTTACTCATCAGCATTGGGATGAATTGTTTGACTCTGTCCGCCGTGAGCACTGAATGCAAATAATAAATTGTTAAAATTATACTTGTAAACAGATATTGTGTTTAAACTTACTTGAGCAGGCATTTAAGAGTTCGTTTTTTACCCACACTTGTTCCGACAAAAGCACCGCAAGGTAGTAAGCTGCGTGTTGGTATGGCTGTTCTGCTTCAAAATTTTTCAAACCTCGAATATACTAGAAAAGAAACAAATGATAATAAAAAAGGTTCGTGCGTATTTCTTTGCACAAAATTTGATAAACTTACGCTCTCTTTCAGGATTTCAAATCTTTTTTCATCGACATTAAAATTCATCATCCTGTCTAGAATTTTTTCCAACAGAACGTCCAACTTGTGGTCGTAGCCACTTACAATTAACTACAAACATTTTATGAATAGTACTGTTATTTAAATCATAAGTAGCATTTAAAAAAATACATGTAAATGTTTATGTTATACTCACGCTCAAACCATATTTACTGTTGCTTAGTTCCCACTTTAACCCAGCTAATTCTGCGTTGTATGCGTATTCGTTTAATGAGTCTTTGAACAGCTGTGCAAACATGTACGTCATATTACTGCTCATAGGGTCTATGTAGGCCAAAGGACTATTCAAAAAATGATTTATTTAGTATATATTTTCATCGGTTATTTCATATTCGATAGCTTACCTAACGAAATCGAAAGTCATCGTAGCTTTGGGATAGAGAAACTCGTCGTCTTGTTTAAACCAAACTCTAAAAAGTGGATTGTCTTCGATAATCACGGGGAATTTATCTACCTTTTCATGTGGTTTAATGTCAAAATTGCTCGGAATGAACTCGTTCTTCTCAGGCAGATGGAAAGCATCATTGGTACCAGCATTATTCCACTGATCAATAATTTCGTCAGGTATTTTTTCAACTTTATACTTTGTCCCGTACCAAGATTCAACACTGTCGGCTTCATCTTCAAAAGCTTTCGCAAGTACGTGCACTCGAATATTTTCAGGTTTAAGGTAAGACATCACGTCGTTTATCAAGTCGGGTCTCCATTCGCTAACAAGACGTGGCGCACTAAGAACTTCTTCGATGGGATACTGCTGCAAAGATTGCACGGTTGAATTGACATAACTACTAGACGAGGATTTTTCGCGAAATCTGAAGTTCATCGTTGCTATGTCACTATATTCCTGAAATCATGGAAAAAGATTACTACAATTGTTTAATTATATTGAAATTAAATTGTATTATATTACTAATTTTTTAATAATTTCAACAAACTTAAAAAACAAGAATGGAAATTTATCCAGTATTAGTAAAGTCCTCAATAAATTTTTTTTTTTAAATTCAAAAATAATTACATTGAAAATCCATTCGATTGGTCCTTCCTCCTTAAGCATGTTCATATATTGAAAAGTCATCGTGATGATATCGTTCACGTGTAAAAGTCCTTCTTCGGTCAAGTCAACGTTTATACTGTAAAAGTCAAATCCTCGAGCGGACGATTTTTTGCCTGACATCAGCGAATTACACCAGCCTTTTTCCTTTAAAGCTGACAGTAACGAACCTTTACCCTCGTGACCTAATAAATGCGACCAGTAGTACACAGGCTGCAATCAATTTAGTAATGTAAATGGTTTACTCGGTACGTTAAATAGCAAAAGAAATAAAAAGTAAATGAAAATTTGTAATACCGCTGCTCGAAAATGTTCCTGAAGATCGGGAATGGGAAATGTAATGTTGAGATTTCTTAGGTCTTTTACAGGCACTATAGACCATTTCATTTTAAAATGTTCTTCTTTGAATGGATGTTCTGTCCACTTGGGAGCTTCTATATTCTTATTTTCTATGTCAGAGAACATTTGCACTACAAGTTTTTCCAAATCATCCAAACTTTCTGAAAATTGTAGGTACAAAATGAATTTCTCGCGCAATAAATTTACAGGTGTATAATGAACAAATACTATGATAATAATACTAAATTAACAATTTACCTTTGCCAAGGACACTTAGTGACATGATATTTGCGGAATACCAGGTACTATGAAAATTAAGTAACTCTTGCCTCACATCTATGTTTTTCTGTTTAGGAATTATAACTAGAGTCTCTTTACTGCCTGTTCCAAATTTGGAGTACGCATGATTTGGATCAGCCGAGGATTTATCTAGCTGATCTAGTCGCCAAATATCATTGGGCAAATTTTTCTCATGTTCCGAATGAACAGCATTGATTTCCTTTTCTGTCACGGATTCCGTAAACAAAGGAGATGTGAAAAACTGTGAAAATCTATCTAATGCACCTTCCAGATTTTCAGGATTAACATCAAAATAGTAGTTTGTATGATCTAGATATGTAGCAGCGTTACTAGCACCTCCATTTTGGGATAAATATGAATTGTAATTGTTCACCTCTGGATATTTGGTTGTGCCAAGAAATAACATATGTTCACAAAAGTGAGCAAGACCAGGCAATTCCTTTGGATCACTTAAGTAACCTATAATGTGAAATATCACGCACAAGTTTAAGCTACTGGTATTTGATACTTTATCAGTGTTAAAAAAATATATTTGGAAACATACCAACATTCACATCTAGAGATGCAGCACTTTTATCAGTAGTTGGATCACTTATAAGCAAGACTTTTAATTTATTGTGAAGAACCAATCCTCTGTATTCTCTTTTATCGTTAGATGATTTGACGATGTTGTTGAACCGAATCGGCTCCTTGTGCTGTTGTTTGACTGTTGATGCAACCATGTCTGTTGATTTATTTCTATAAAAGATGCAATTGTTCATTTTACTCAACTGTAAATTAGACTGTACTGTCAGGTATGAAAACAAGCGTTAGACTGAGACTCTCGCAAAGTTCACTAAGCATAAGACAATAGACAACAAAAGATTCATTAAGCATGAGACAGGAAGGAAAAATTTGTTCTCATTACATAAATGAATCAGACTATTTGTACAAATAGACAAAAAAACACTGAAGTTACAATCAAATTCTTACGTAGCTGCACAGTCATCAGAGTTTGAAGGGTCAGTACTTTGATGTAACAATGACATTGTCAATTTTGGAAGAAAGTATTGTCTTGAAACTTTATATTATCAAACTATCACGACTTTTACTAATCAACGTTTTTTACAGTCCAAACACCATTATTATACAAACCAGACTGAAAATCACAAAACGTAAAAACCCCAGCAGATATAATTAAATTAAAATGAATTCAAGTTAAACAATAAAGTGCCTTGCTTTCAAAATGTTTATTATTTTAAAGGAAATTTGAGTGTTAAACTATGAAAGGACATAAATGTTCTAGCACACGCGCAAGTCAGCTGATCAAGAAAGAAACAACGCACAAATGGTAAGTTTAGTAATAATATAATGACTCGCGAATACCATTAATCTTGGATTATACACAGTTTGTACAACGTATACGTGTAAGTACTTGAGTATACATATTTACTTTGATGGTAACGGCGCACACGTCGCGATGTGTGGATAAAAAAAGTGGGGGGCCTGCAGATATACAATTATTATACTGCAAAACGTGCAAGTACGATAACGCAGGTGAAGAAGTTGAATTAATGAAATAGGGTAATCACGTAATTTCGCGTAATTTCGTTAAAAAAACTGGCAATATTTTTTCAACGCGAAAAAATCAAATACTCCAATAGCCGTATCATTTGTTTTGTTAGGTTATGATAACTTTCACGCACTGTTTATTTCAAATTGAACGTGAAAAATAGAAAACAATATTATTTTTTTTACATACGTTGCAACACAATAAATAGATTAGTTAACAGACGATGTACAATTTAATAAGAGAGGTTATGTTAGATAGACGTATTTATATTCTGTCACCTGGTAGTGAGGATGAAGGAATGCAGAGGAACCAAGACTACGCGAACTCGTAGCAGACGTTTGGCAAACATTTGAGAATAAATAAGTGCCGAAGAACAATTTAACTCGTTTTATCGCAATGTTAAAAGTAAAACTTACAAACGCAAAGATTTTCCTAATTGTCACCGGTAACATATACGCAAACACCACTGCACGCACGGTAATACACGTCGCGGAAGTGGGATTATGATGTAATTTTAAAAGTGATTGATCGTGTTTACGATTAATATATACATACGTGTGTGTGTATATAATGCAATTTATCTAAGTATTAAAGTTAAAATTTTAAATAAAAAAGTTTTTTATTATTTGATGGAAAATTCGCATGATATTTTAAAATGAAAACTAATTATGAATGAGAAATTTCAGAGACAATTACTATGGGCACAAGACAACGCAAGTATATTCGTAAACATTCAATAATGCAAGATTTGTATCTGTTCGTACAATGGACATATAATAATTATATATTATTAATAAGTATCTATTCCTCAAAAATGTATACGTAAATAAAAAAAAATAATTGACGTATAAAATACTGCTTTACAAAAAAATATATATATATTCAGTCATCGCTCGAGCACGTACTTTTGTTTTTTTTTCTATTCATTCACACACATTTGATATTTATATATGTACAAAATTGGTCAATTTTTCGTTTTCTTAAATTCAAGCCACTGTTTTCTCGTTTCTAAATTTTTTGGGCCCCAATGTTTGGATGGATCGAAGGCACGTTTGAAATTCTGCAATAAATAAAAAAATATTTAAATACACAAATTTACGGAAAAACATGAAAAGTAAAAAATGTATAATCGTACTTCGGGGAATCCATGATTTCTTTTTTTTACAAAAGCGACTACCATCCAGATTGGAATCTGCAGTAAAGCAACGCTAAATAGTATCCATCCAATAACTGTAAAACAATATAAGTATAACAATTCATCGCTTAAAATTAAAATACGTGTCCGACAATTAGAAAATTCGAAAGGGTATTTGTACTAACCGTAAGCGATCTCGGGATAATAAGCTTCGTTATAAGTGAGCTTCTTGACGCTAACCATGCTGTAAATAAAAATGATGGTGATGATGGCAAGAGTGACAAATCGCCAACAAAACGTCCAGAAAAAGCAAAGTCGTCGTTTGAGCATAAACTCGACGTCATCAAGGAATTTTTTGCTGCCGTAAGCGTAGAAAACTGCAACGAGTTCAAAAATTGCCGGTACAAAAGCTATGAAAGACGTTGCGTAGTAGTCGACGAACTTGACCATGAATTGGCCTCCCTGAAACAGCAAAAATACATAAATTTGAATTATACCGATGTAGTTATATAAAGTTTTTTTATACGAATATAAGTGAAAAACTTTACGAGTTAATCACAAAGTGGACTTTGAGATCTTCTTAGATTGAATCAAGGCGATATCGATGAATTTGGAAATATACTTATGACAAGTCCAAAAGTGAAAGAGTAACCGAATAAGATAGATAATATTTAGAACGAACGATCGGAATGCGATAAAATTTACATTATCTATGTCGTGCACGATTGAAATTATTCACATAAACCAGATTGGAAATATCAAATTGAATAAACAGGAGCAAATTAATTGAATAGAGCAGATACAAACAATGCCACTTACCGGAGTAACATAAATAAGTCCAATGCAGAACTCAACGAATACAACGCCACAAGCGATAGGCCAAATTTTCCAATGTGGAAAATAATCTTGGATAATGGTGATGACGCTAGAAGTGAGCGCAGCTTCGCTTCCGATGCCAAGTACAAACATCATAACGAAAAAGATAACAGCGAAGAATTGTGGAAGCCAAGTGAATTTTGCAATAGCGTCGGGATAAGAAATAAATGCTAAACCAGTACCACCGCGTACAACACCGGATATATCATTGGTACCAAGTTCGTGTGCCAAATTACCGAGAATCCCAAAGATCGTACACCCAGCTAAAAGACTCGTAAAGATATCTAGCGTGGTTACTATTTGAGCGTCTCTGAAAAATAAAATTCAGAGAATACTTTATCGTTGAAAGTCATTAAAAATGTAAACAATATATCATCGATAATATTTTATATTTTGAGTTATATTTTAATTTGATATTTGATATCTCGACTAAGCTACTCTGCATTATCAATCGTGAACGTTGAATAAAATCCGAGTCAAGGACGAGCACGTACTTGAAATGAAGTCGATGAAAGAGGAAAAAATAATTAATTTCTATGATATTGTCAGTGTACTAAAAATAAAATAATACATCGATCTCACCTATAGACATTATGCTCGAATTTGTTATGCGACGAGAACGTTACGATGGCACCAAAGCAAACGGTCAACGAGAAAAAACATTGCGACACTGCATTGTACCAAACTTTTGGTTCCCATAATTTTGTCCAATCGGGTGTGATAAAGTAGAGTATTCCGTTAGTAGCACCATCCAACGTAACGGATCTCACTAGTAAACCAAGCATTACCACGTATGGAAATATGGCAAGGAAATAAGCTGCTTTACCGGAACTTTTAACACCTCGTACAACTACCATAAGTACGGATAACCAACTCACGCCTAAACAAATAGCTAGTCGCCAATCGGGTAAACCTATACCATCGTTGATATTGACCTTCTCACGGAGTACTTCTTTGCTAGTTTCAAATCAGTGGAAAAATATAATATTATACGTAAAGATATATCACACGGTAAAAGAAAGCGTGTCACTACGCGACATTGATAACACCTCGTGTTTTCTTATTAACTATGTGAATTTACATGATAATCGAACGATTTGAACGCACTCTCTTGATTATCAATGATAATAACTCACTAGAAATAAAGTTCAGCTGAGCTATTTAACGTGACGTTGGTTCCTTTTGCTTGAGATGAGACGTTACCACCGGTTGAGTCGAAGCAACTATCGCCCCATTCGGGCCAACATTTTGCCCATGGTAATTCCGATTGAAAACTCATCACGAGATAGAACAGTGTTATTGCCATGAGAGAGCAATAGTACGACGCCAAAGCTGCTAGCACTAGCAACTGAGCGAATCCGATACCTGTAATAATCGTGCGTCAACGTATGTCTATTCAAGACGCTTACTTTTTTCTGTTACAACTTACCTCGGAAAGCCGGTACCATATCCCATATTTTGATCGTTGATTTACTACTAAATTGTCCTATTATCATCTCCAGAAGATAAAAAGGTCGACCAACAAAGGTCAAAATGAAGATATAAGGTATAAGAAACGCACCACCTCCATTCTCGTAAGCAGTAAAGGGAAATCGCCAGACGTTACCCAAGCCGATCGACATGGCAATACAGGATAACAAGAATTCCCGATCATTACCCCATTGAGCTCGTTCCTTTTCTTCTCGAGGCTACTCTTCAATCAAATGTTACATCGTCAATGCGTCTGCGTCTTAATGTGTGTATGAGGGGTGAGGGGGGGGAGGGATCCAATATTCGTTAACGAGAGATTTTGTTTTAATTAAGTCGTCTGATTTGACGAATACGTTTGTCGCTATTTAACGTTTTAATTTGATTAATTAAAAAGCATAACATTTATATCAAATCCAATCACCAATCCATCGTTATTTCTTTAAACTATGCTCTTTATATTGATTCAATCGATACAATTAGATAATTATAAGGAAAAAGACATATATAGGTAGAGATCTATACATTAAAGCGGTATAGATAAAAGTTCAATCAAATTAGTATACTTCTTTATCGTGAGAATTAGAAAACGATTTTTAAATAATATTAAACGACGACTAAATGAATGATTACCGCTTTTTCTCCAATCGCTGGTTTTTTATCAACGCTACATTCATCTTGGACGAATCCCTTGTTCGCAAATCCATTATTACTTTTCGGTACCTTTAAATGAAAAATTCCAATTAAACGTTGCACAATCACTTCCTACATTATATACGTATTTCAGTTTTTTTTTCGATAAAAGTATATTGTTTACTTTTTTTTCGACCCGATTAGATATTAATTGTCTATCCGAAAATCGTTCAATAACCCTGATAACAGTTTACGCTTGATAATCGGTTCAATTATTATCGGATACATTATATATTTTCGATGAACGAAATATACTTCTTTTTTGTTTTACCTAGTTATACATACGGATGCATGCTCGTTGATCATTTAACAAAATTACGATCTTTGATTATATTAGTCAGAGTGACGTTCATTTTGAGAATATTTAATGTTGATAATCTTGCGATCGTTACGTATTTACGACTTATCTCAACTTTTCGTTCAAAAATATTTGACGATCGCTAGGTTTTTCAACTTTTCGAACAGGTTTTTATCTATGTTTTTGAGATGATGCGAAATATCATACACCGACCCGAAAGTTTATTGACTCTTGTCAAATAACTTGTGCTTGAATTTCCAAATTTAACTTGCTTTTCTAGTTCAATTCCACTTTAATGCTTAACCCCGACAAGAGATAAGATAATTATATTAATTTCCTTCAAACATAGAATCATGTGGTTTGTGTTTCTTTTTAGAACAAGTCAATTCTCATTATTAAAAAATCTCTCCGTAAAGAAATTTAAAAAAAAATTCCACTAGTATCCACAAACAAGTTTGAGAAATTGTTCAAGTCTTTTCTTTTTTTCTCGTATTCTCAATTTGTCTAAATTATTATACCCGTGAATTGTTTCGTTACTACGTAAGTATTAGAATAGCACTTTTTCATAGAAATATATTTGATAAATACAACAAAATAACCCAACTAAATTTTTCGATAACAATATTTCACACTTCAGTAGATGTAATTTATTAAGTATAGAGAAAAACTTCTTTTTTTTTTTAATTTATTCACACGCGTGAAGAAATTATTATTAATTTATCAAAATTGTTTTCAAAATAAATGAAAAACAACATGTTGAATATATCGCACACAACAAAGTCAACACTGAATCTGAGAATAACTCACGGTCTCAGTCATGGTAGATCGAAGCGTCGTCGCTATAAAGTATTTTTCGGGACGAAGGTATCAAATCGACTGACAAACTTCAAGAGAACGAGAGAGGATCAGCTACGATTTGTTTCGCTACCGCGTGTGTGCAACCGACTAAGTCACTGGTAATAAAGATAACGCACTGATTACGTTGCGTTGCCGTGAACATACTTGAATTTTTCTTTAATTATTGCTGCATCTTACCTTTCCTTTCTATTTCTTCTTAATAAATATCACGTGATTTCGACTTTTCCTATACAATTTTTAACTTATTGTTGAGTTTGCAATTGTGTGCTTTGCGTGTTTATTTTATTGTATTTCGGAAAATGTCAATCTAAGCAGGCTAGCCATGATCTACTTTAAAGGGAGAATTTTTCCATAGTCTTTTCGAAGCACTACTAACCACTACCAGTGTGAAATAAACGCCAAACGTTTCCATTACACATGTATGAGAAAAAAAAATAGCAGAAGAAAATAGAAACTATCGTCGTACATTTTCGCACGATGCGTAGTGGATTTGAAATTACATCTTTTTCGTTAATTATCTTATAAATGCGTCTTTGGAATGTATATCATTACTCATTGAAAAATACCAACGTGCTTTTATTCGCATTGATTTTGATAAATCAAAGTTCATTGGAATTTTCATTAATAAACAGATGAGTACAAAAAAATCCAACAAACATTCCAATGTCCATATCAACTTAGAAAACTATTTTGTCTTTTGACAAACAAATTTGAAAAAAGAAAAAAAACAAAAGCTATTGATACCGAGTGCATAACCTTTTTTACAAAAAAAAAAAACATAAATCAGAGCAGAACGAACGGACCCACTTGTGTTAAAATTTTAATCGCTTTTGTAGATACGGTAACTTTTATCAAAGCGCGTTTTGTTAACTTTTCGATTAAATACGGATATGACGGAATTGACACGCCGATTTTTACTATCGCGTAATCTACCAGCTGACTTTGTTGATGAAATCGTGGAGAAGGGGATCACCGATGACGTTGTCAGGTTATATTCATTCAGAAACAGCTGTTTTCTTAACAAAATTGTATTTTCCCTTTACTTTTTCTTTTGATCAAACTTGAAATATTTCGTTTGAATCAATCTTGAAAATTGATCGTAACGATTATTTTCTTATCATCGGTCAAGTACGCATACGTCACTCGTGAAAAATTTGTTCTTTATCAAAAAAAACATTTAAATCTTATAAAATTAAATACCAAATCATATACACGTCTCGACAGAGAATTAGAATGCAAAGGTTTCTCGTACAAAGATATCGTGAGCATTTGTAAAGCGCTCAACGAATCCAATGACTCTTGTTGTTGTAAGTACTCATTGTGTTTTTTGTTTTCTCTCTTTCGTGTCGTGTCGCAAAATTTGATTAGACTTTACTCTATATACATAAGGTTCGTCATCGAGCGGGGAAAAATCGAAAACAAACGTGGAAAGCGAATATTTGAGAGAACACTTTGGTGACATTTTACCGATGGCGCTGCGAGAAATCGTTGCAAAGAAACCGCGCGAACCGATCGAGTATCTTGGTCAGTGGCTTCTACACTACAGAGTAACTATTATACCGATTTCTAATATTCAACGTAGTAAGCTCTGTTTATAGAAGTTTTATTAATTACATTTTTTTTATTTGTAAACGTACTACGTTATACGATAGATCGACTACAAAATAATGCAAAAATCAAATAATTAATTTCGTCAAAGGACTGTGACGAACGCGAGCGACGAAGAAGAGAATTCGAAGCGGAACTGCTGGAGGAACGTGCTAAATATCCGAGGGCAGTTTGTGGATCGGTAATACTATTATAAAATTAACTAAATCTATTAGAGTTTACGCAATAATTTTTACAATAAAAAACAACAAATTATCGTTAACAGGAGCCCCAATTGGACGACGAAGAGGAAGAGGGACACGAGACATACGACTAACAACTTCCAACAACCATTTAATTTTAGTATCAAAAATTTTCGTACAAAATAAAGTCTCTTAGTCAAGTTTATCCTCGCAGCTAAAGAGAACGTAAATGAATTGTTTGAATCTCGTGGCAGCACGTTTGTCGCGAATCGATCTACGTGATTCTTTGAAGCGTCCCCAAGAGATGAAATCAATTTCGTTCCTAGGTCCCCAATCTCCGCTTGGTTTTAACGACTCCAAAAGCATCTATCGATATTTAAAATTGGTTTCAAAGTAAATTTATCGTGCGTATAACAAAATATATGTACGTTGTTACCTTTGGGAAACCAAATTTTCCATTGGATAGAACAGTGTAGCAGCACCAAAACGGCAACTGACCAACTCCAAATGCAAGTAATGTCCAACCAGCCGCTGTATACGTATACAAACAAAACGAAATATTAATAAAACACGCGTACGGCTAATTTGAAATACTACTCGAAACGTACCATGAGCACTTGTAGGATATTGAATGCCAGCGTAACTAAGAGGCGTAAGATTGACAATCGTATAAACGAAAATGGCAATAAGAAAGAGTGGCGTTACAAGTGCCCAACAAACACGCCAATAGATTGATGGACGTTGGCCAAGCATGAATTCCACATCGTCGAGAAAATTCTCCAAACCGTAAAGCCAAAACAAACCAATTACTTCAAGGCTTGCCAATACGAATACCACAAACGACGCTGCGTAATAATCCACTAAGTTTAAGATGAATTGACCACCCTATAATGTATTTTATAAAAAACGAAAAACAACAAAAAAAAACTACTTATTTTTCTGAACGCTTTCGATCAACCGAGGAGAGAGCTTTCGATTATAAATTTTGTTCAAATACATTTCCAAAGGATAATTGATCTGCGTTTTTAAACGAGCGATGATTAAATTGCCAATTAAACGCCTCAACGACGATGTACAAGCTTGTCGATTTTGCTAAGTGCATAGATCGATGAATCCTCGAATCTCGGATTTGCTTACATATTATTTGGAATCGCGCTTTCGATTAATTGACACGTTCGATTCCAATAGATAGTCGAGCATGATTTGCAATACGAGTAAATTCATGTAAAATCCGTACTCGTGTAAGAGAGATTTCATATTTTCATTTAAAAAATCAATGACCATTTTGAAAAGTGAATATGATGATATATTAACGAAACAAAAGGTAATATAGTAGGTAATGAGATACGTAAGAAAACGATCATACCGGCGTGCAATAAACGGTACCAAGAGCAAAGCCGATAATCGTAGTAGCAAGTACAATGTGACAATGCTTCAAGTTGGGAAACTGATCGTTGATAATACTGATTATACCTCCTACCAAGGCTATTCCACTTCCAATACCAAGTACGTAAAGCATCAGAAAGAATAGCACGGAGAATAGCTATAAAATTAAATGTATATCTGGACAAGATCATCGGGTCATGGAAACAACTTGTCTCTTACCTGTGGCATCCAACTGAATTTAGCTATAGCATCGGGATAAGAGATGAATGCTAAACCTGATCCAGCGCGTACAACATTAGTGATATCATCGGTACCCAACTCGTGTGCTAAATTTCCCAAAATCCCAAAGATCGTCAGTCCAGCTACGAGACTCGTTAGTGTATCGAGAGTCGTTACTACGAGTACATCGCTAAACGAAAATGTATCGTGAGTTATATATATACTTTTAATAATGTCGTTTAATAATGTCGTTAAGGCTATATTTACCGATAGACATTGTGTCGAAAATCATTGTAAGATGCATAAGTAACAAGTCCCCCGAAGCAAATACACAGCGAGAAGAAACATTGCGTTACGGCTGCATACCAAACTTCGGCATTAACAAGTTTTGACCAATCGGGTTTAACGAAAAATAACATCCCATCGAATGCTCCATCGAGTGTTGATGCACGTATTAATAATCCAATCATTATTACGTATGGAAACAGTGCAAGAAAATATGACGCGCGTCCACTCGAGCTAACACCACGAGCGAGCACCGCGAAAATGCAAAACCAAGCGAACAGAAGACAAAGCGTTAGATGCAAGTCGGGCAAACCTATACCGTCGTTGATGTTTGATTTTTCTTTTAATACTGTACGACTGTATACGTGTGTGAGATTGTTGTTTCTTAAATCTTTGAATATAACAATGAATAAATTTGTAGATAAATATAAATTGCACACTCACGTGAAGTATAATTCAGCCGAGCTGATCTTTCGCCTTGAATCAATGCTCGTATAATTCCTTTTATCGGTTGCTACGTAAGTGGAGTTGATACATTCGTCTATAACCCACTCGTCTAAACATACGCTCCATGGTAATTCACTTTGAAAACTATCCAATAGATATTTCAATGTAATCGACATGAGAGAACAATAATAAGTACCAACAGCAATCATAGAAAACATTTGTGCCCAACCGACACCTTTGAGTATCGGTAAACAAGACCATAATTTCACACACGAACGACCACCAAATTGACCGATTATCATCTCGAGATAGTAACATGGTTTACCAACAAGAATTAGTACAACGATGTAAGGAACGATAAATGCACCACCACCATTTTCATAGGCAGTGAACGGAAAACGCCAAACGTTACCAAGACCCACTGACATTGCTATACACGACATTAAGAATTCCAGACCACTGTTCCATTGCTGGCGTGATGCGCGTGGTCCATCGTTGGCTTTCGACGATGTCTAAGATAATTTTTTAAATATAGAAACAATGCAACTTGTTTAATGTTCACAAAGCGTATCAATTACAAATCTACGTTACTTACCTTTTGCAATCTCGGTTCATCATTCGCAATATCGCGTAGCTCGACGTCGTCGTCATCAATGAAACCACGGTTACTCTGTCCTACCTGTGTATAACAATTACGTTCGTTACGTACGCTTAGTTTACATTGCGCAGCCTCTTTATTTTCCTTTTAGTTATCGCAACTTAGTATTGTGTAATATAATCACATCGTTGTCGGGTGCCGAGAAATTTAGCGTTTATCGCGTCGATGTTCTTACTCGAATACGTATATTTTTGTCTAAAATAAAACAAATAAATAGAAATGTTTAACGGTGTCACTCGTTTTTTTTCCTTTTGCTAAACAACAGATACTTACACGTGACACAATTATGGAGCATATATAATAATTATCCTAGAACACGCGCGAGAACGGTTTTACGACCAAGGTCTGCACCGATGAGAGAAGTATTGTAAAATCGAATAATTAGCGAGATTATTAATATCATATTCGAGCTAAACATCTTTTGGCAAGTGTGTTGTTACTTGTTGTGTTAATGAAAATTCATGAAAAAAAAAAAAAACAGAAATAGTATTTATCAGTTGACAGATCGAATCGTGCATTATTATACGTGAAAAACGTACAACGCAAAACTGTTTCGTGATAATGTCGTGATAATTCTACCAAAGTATTATCGTCTTAGCAACTCGTTCGAATTAACCCGGCAGTAAAAATTATCTAAATCTTCGTTCTAATGTCAACCCACACGTGTGTGTATGTGTGTGTCTGCTAATTACGCAGATATCGAAGATCATCATAACGCGTATAAAAATGTCGCGCCTAATTCGTACCTAAACTACCGATCTGATCGCGCGAGACAATTATACGTTGATTATGCTATTATAAAAACAATATCTATTTTACATCAATTACTACACCATAAAATTTACAATAATTTTGAAATATGTCAATAATTGTTGTTATTCAACGTTGTCAACGTATGTAACCTCGAATGTACGGATGAAATTAAAGAAAAAGAAAAAAAGGAAATACTATCGTGATACAATAGAAGTTGTGTATTTGCGAATAGTGTAGTTTTGTAGTCAATATGCAACAATAGAATCACCTCCAAATTTGCCATTATACTGAATTTGTCACGTCAATCTTTTGTCGTTAACAAGCTTATGAAAAAAAAAGGACGGACGCGATGTGCTCGACGCAAAACGCAACGATCGACTGCACGCGAGGAAACGGAATTCACGACTAGACGTAGTTTTTTTCATTGGAAAATTGTTGCGTACGACACTAGGGTATTTTTTATTTTCATTTCAGTGCAGGTGAGTTTTTATTTTAATTGATAACCGATATTATCTTGTATTTTTGTTTGTAACTTGTTAAATAGCTTTGCGCGCAAGTACGTAAGAAGTCATCAAGATTGCGATGCATTTTTACGAAATAAACCCCTGATATTCGCTAAAATAACGTCTAACGTTTAATTTTTATTATTTACCTAATCACGAAAAGTAACGTTTAAGTGTTTTTTTTTCTATAAAATAACATTTATTGAAAAAAAAAACAAGAGTTAAACGATGAATGAAATTCCGAACGAGTACGTAACATTGGCTTTGGCTTGAAATTTCACGCTGTCACTCGCAAACAACATTGTCATTGTTGAAACCCGTGTCAATTTCACCGATTGCAGATATTGAGAACCGATTAATTTTATCAGATTAATAGCTTCGTTTTTCATACGGGTCTGATGTATTAGTAGATGTGGGCGAATATAGTCAGACACTTAAACGGTAATACATAAAATATCCTACAATTTACTTTCTGTGCTTTTTTTCATCGTTGAAAGTATCGTTTGAATTGACTTTTTAAATGAAAGTTTTTAAAAATGTAAATTAAAAAAGATTACGAAATCTTAAATATTATAAAAATTCAATCGTTATCCGTTCGCGCAAAAGTCAATAATTCTAAAAAGAAAACAATCGCTCGCGGCAAAAACGTATAAAACCAGTCGAACAGCATTATTTTTTATTATCACTCATACTGCTGTCATCTACAGATCGCCAAGCGAAGTCCACCACGACACTATTATGACCATCTGGCATTTCATCTATACATACGTATAATACGAGAACGTAATATAGATATACAGCGAAAGTAAATCGTAAAGTGGACATGACTACTTTTTTCTGTCGCGTAGTAGATGTTACATTTATTATTGAGAAATTCGATGCTGTGGTTAGAGAAATAGATACGTGTATTTATACGTATCGATTGTGGTATAAGCGCATTTTTCTGTGATATTGTTCATTCATAATCAGATCATCTAATTTGATTTGTCGAGTTATTTTGACGTTTCGTCAGTGTTTCGAATATCTATGCATTATCCATTTATTTCAACGTTTAGTTGAATATTTTGTTTATTACGTTTGAATTTTGACAAGATCTCGAGATCTACAAAATTATTCGTAAACTTTCTTCTGTTTATTTATTTATCCTTTGTATTATTAAGATTTTCAGCTTGATCTCTATTTATCGTAAGTTTCAACGAATCAACAGCAATCAAGGCAACAAACGTTCTTTTTGCAAAATAAATTACTAATAGAACACAAAAGCGCACTATTGACCCTAACTTAGCATAAAGCAAATCAATCGTCGTACTCTAAATATCAATGAATCATCGAATCTAGTGATAAGTGTCACTCTCATCGATTTTCCAATAAAACCGTGGCAAGAGAAAGAATTCAAGAAACTCGTTCGTGTAATTAACGAGTTTCTCCCTTCTCCCCTCTCCTCTCCCCTTCCTTCCTTAATTAGCCGATCGACGCGTTAATTAATCGATCAAGCTACGTCGCGTGAAAACGTGACTAGACTTTCCGTTCGATAGATTTTCGAGAAAACCAAACATTTCTTTTATTGGTTTACAAATGCATTTATTATGACACCTCGTAACTCGTATTGCTTTTAATCCGTGGCTTTTACATATACATCGAAAAAATGGTAAATTTGATAAAAATTGATAGTTGTAAAAAGGTTTGTTTTTTTCTTTTGTTCGAGATAATAGAACTTTTGTACCGATAATCAAGCGATTGACGAAATAAGATTTATAATTAACGACGTAAATTATTCAAGTTGGCTTAGACGAGACGATAAATTTTAAATCAAATTGTAATTTGAATTAAAATCAATGACATCGTGTATGAATAGTAATTTTGTCGGTCGCGACCTGTTTTTTTTTATTTCTATTTTTTCACGGTATATGTTTCAAATTGTAAAATAACATTTAATAACGTTACACGATTAAGCATGTTCCTTGCAAACGAAAATGAAATTGACGTATCAATCCCAAACGTGTTTTGTACAAGCGTTTATGTGTACACGCGGCTGCATATAGGAAGACAAGTTACATGTAAGATATTCCATCCATTATCTTCCCCTTAATACATCGCAAATCAATATCCTCCATACACATACACGCACGCACACACACACATACCCATATATATATGTATATAAAAAAAAGGGCATGAAGCTTGTGCGGGAGTAAATAACATTATCATTGAAATCCAGAAGATGTCGCTTGCATCGTTTTACTCTCTCTCTCTCTCTCTCTCTCGTCCGCGCAAGTAGTTGCGCGAGCCTTTGCACACATTAAATCCAGTCGTTGCCCAAGTGTGGTGCGCGTAACTTAGCCGTCGTCGACGTCGTTGTTCTACGTTATTATTTTTTTTTAAATAGTGTACAATCTATAATATAAAAAAAAATACAGACACACACACACACACACCCATATACACGTAAACATACGACAAAGAAAAAATGCCACTGTTTAGGCGTGATCCAGCCAAACGACCCAAAAAAGACGATAGATTCGCATCTATCGAAGATAAATATGTCCTTAAGGAACAACTTGGCACGTGAGTATTATGACGTTTCAACATTGAAGGACAATTTAGTACTTTTACTTTTTCTCACGTAGGCCACGCAGACTTTTTTCATTCATCTTTTTTTTTACGACCGATCTATTATATTATTGTTTATTAATTGTATAAATAAAGTATATTAACAAGGTAATTGATTGGAGTTTTTATTAGTCGATTTCTTCTTTTTCTTCTTTTCGCATCGAGAGAGAATGGATAACGTATCGATGCTTTGAACGTTTCAAGAGATTGTCCAAACGTACGTGTACCTACATCAAAAAAAAAGAGAAAGAGAAAGAAGGAGAGAGAAAGAGTTGTAGTATCATGGAATTCATCAATATTTTTAACATATGGAATCAGTACGGTTCTGATTTTTCTTCTTTATCGCGGAGAAATTGCGTTTTTCCTCCAGACACCTCTCTATCGCTCAACCCTTGATCTTTTCAAAAACATCGTTGTTGTTATTATACCTCATGCAACGAAAAGAAACTTTTAAAATTGCAATAGAGCTTGCAACATGTTGTATTCTCGTAAAAGAGAGAGAGAGAGAGAGTGAAAGTGACATAACAAGAGGTTATAAGATATTATTCAATTCAGACACATACATACACACACGCAACTGGAGACGTAATATTGATTCGCGCTGAGCACGAAGTGAACATTTATAATGTCTTTTGACTGTCAATATAAAGTTCTATCACGAAAATCGTTACATTTTGTCTTCTTCGGCGAAGATTGACACGAAGTTTTTTTTTCGTAAATGCAACACGTTAGACTATGTTTATATCTTTATGAAGATATCGATATTGGTTTTCACAAAACTGAAGAAACAAACGTTCACAAGTTTCAAAACTCTTGGAAATTGGATTTTTTGTTGATAAATAACTTATTGATGGATATTGACTGTTGAATTTAGACCTAGTAGAATGTAATTCATACAAAAACGTCTTACAAACACCAACATTGCGCTAGAAACATTAATCAAATAAACACTTTGTTGCATCAAAGTAATTTTTTTTTTTTTTGAAACATCAAAAGTTAAACTGAATCGAAGGATCGTACGAAACGACGTTTAGAAATAAAATAATTTCGAACACTGTTCCGTGACATGTATGTATTAGTATAACCATAACATCTCGTATCGCATGAATAATTTTAGCTGACACGCGGAGATATCGCACCGCAATTGAAAGGAAAAGGAAAAAAATGAAGAGAAATATAGAAGTCAAATATATAATATCTCATAGTCGATTGAACGTTGTGTGAAAATATTCCAACTTCGTAATCATATTCACGAAGATATATACACTACTCGAGCGCGAAATAATTGCAAGAACGGACTATAATTGAGGCTATCGCCGATAAATTTGTTCGTCTATTATTCATCTTCTCACCAGTTTTTTTTTCCTCCGTTTGCGATTGTGTAACCTTGCGTTTCCCGATGGTTTTATAAACATATATCTTGGCGTGGAGTATTCGAACGATCGATTGTTAGTATATCTCTATCAAAAAAGATAAAAAGAAAAATTGGTAAATATCAATTCCTTGACCCAATGTCGATAATCGTTTCATGGTTTGTATTTTACGAAGAAACGATTATGATAATACTCTAATTTAAACGGAACGAGTTTGTTCACTGCCAGTAATTTTTTTTAATTGCACGTTTAAAGATATAGTTGAGTAAAACATTAAATCTGTAAGATCTTTGACAAAAAGAAAACGGTTTATTAATATTGCTGTTTTTCAAAAACTGTTCCTTATTACCTCTTGTTCACGATCAATGTGGAATTTTATTTGAAGTTACGTTTTCAGGAGCAACACAAGCTTGATATTTTATAAAGTTTCTTTGAATTTTCCTATGGGTCCATCAAACAAGTAAAAAATAAACGTTATAAAACTTTTTTCTACACGTTCAACCAATTTTTGAAATAAATATTGAGAAAACTTTTAAAAGGAGGAAAATAAAAACGTACGAAACTTGTTATCAATGCATAAAGTTTCATTAAAATTCCTGTCATGTTAGTACATACTAACGGAAAAAATTTAACAGCCCACCAGGTTAGAGTAGCAATATCGAACGTTTTTAATAAAACTTGAATGAATAACGATGAATATTGATATATCGCGAAACAGCTTTTATTAAAACTCAGAAAAGAAGGAAAAAACCGCTCTTTTGAAAACTTGATATCGTCTTGAAATTACGTTATAATCGTTTCGTTGAATATCTTTCGAACAAAACAATGTATACGAGACATTTTACGACTATAGACACTTTACTAGACAAATAATTATTGATTAGCAAAGCTAAAAATCTTAAAATCCACCGTCGCAAAATGGGCAAATAAAAAGATTGTAAAGAGATTCACGAGTAGGTAGAATATAAGTGTTGACGTAGTTTTTCTGTGGCGGCGCTTTGCGTAATTGCTGGTTCGTTTTGCATCCATACGCGCACACGCACGCGTATGCCCAACGTGAAAGTTTTACCGCGAGCAATGTAGAAGAGGCTGCGGGAATTTTCGTTGATGACGTAATGAAAAATTTGACTTTCTCTGTCTGTCAGGAGGATTGTTTTGCTAATCAATTTTGACGCGTCTACGTTTAAAGTCGATGTGCGTATTTTTTATTTTGACAATTGATCAAGCGCAACTCCTGCAAGTTAATCAATTGTATGATTGGCCGCTTCTATCGCTCGATATATCCGTTTGCTTTAATCGTCTACTGCTTAATTATTTCCTCCCTTGTTTTTTCTTTGTGTTTGTCGCGTGCAGATGTAGGTTTTGCAAATTGTTTGATCGATGTGATTCGATAGATATATTACTCAAATCACTTTCAATATTAAACAATATATAAACGATAATAATAAAAAATGAAGAGTAAACGATAAATCGAGTATTAATTCGTTTGATGCGTCAAATTTTCAAAACGTTTCCAATCAAACCACCACGCTATCCACAACACACATTGATATTTTAACGCGACGAAAATAATCGAAAGCTTGACGTTGCCATATTATACGAGCACAAAGTTAATTACAAATTTTCAAATAACTCACTAAATATCGAGAGGCACCTTTCCTGGTTTCACTGTACATCAATCAATCAATATCACATTACTTGACATCCGTGTCAGTTGCACTTGTGACAGGATTTTACCGGAAAATACGTGTCTATATATATATAAGCGGCTGTATGATCTGCTTTCAATAATGGAATTTTTCAAAATTCAGCAACTTCGAGTGAGGTTTTTTATTTATTTTTTTCTTTCTTTCTCTTTCTCTCTTTCTCTCTCTCTCTCTCTCTCTCTCTCTCTCTCTCTCTCTTTCTCTCTCTCTTTCTCTCTCTGTTTCGTGTAAACCGGTTTTTTCGGCCTTTAGAATCCGTTTGGAAAAGTACTTGGTCCGGGAACTCGTTTTTTTTTATTAGGTTTTGCCGGTTATTTTTAAAGAAGATTGCATTCCACGATTGAAGATGAAATTTTCATTGTAGTTGTTGTTGTTGTTGTTACTGTTGAACGAGATGAGGAAAATAAGGAAGTTGCATCGAAATGCTTTTATAAATATTATTTTACGTGGGGAAAACAAACGATGCATAAACCATCGATGTATTGGGAAATCTGTCTACGATAATATATTTCAAATGATATATGTGTTTCGCGTATGTATAGGTTTATTATCGCAATGCACGATAACATACAAGTTGTCTTTGAATAAACAAAATTTTCAAACTCGTTTTGTAAATACTGTTTTTTTTTTCTTTTCAAATGTTGAAAAAAATTCATCGCGATTCATGTACAACTCGATATTTTACGAACAATGCGTCGCGTAAATTCTCTGAAGTGGAATAATTGAATTACGACTCGTTTAATTGATTTATGAAACAGATCCAATCGAATTATTCATCTTGATTATTAATTTGTCGATATAGTTAAATATCTGTAAGAAATTGCAATCAACCATATATTTATATACGAAACAAATTTTCCTCTTGTTTGTCTATCGTGGGAAAACACTGGTTTATCAATCCCAATAAAAGTCTATCCTTTTCTCTGCGTTGCTTTGCTTTATTAATACGATTTGTAGGCTGTACGTTGAGCATGAAAGCTTGGTGTTACAAAAAAGCTCGTATACCCTTATAGGAACCGTACACACCATTGAAAAAGATAAAAAGGTAGTAAACAAGCTGTGGGAATCCTCGATAAACCTTCGTTAGAATCACAACGCTTTAGTTCGAATCTATTTGTTGCATAATCTCTTACTTTTAATAATGAATAAAATCATTTGAACCAACATTTTTTAGGATGTTTTTAATTATTTCTCTCCAGACGCCCTTGACCCCCTTTTTTTATTTTACTTTGAACAAGGCAGCACGTGCGTCAGCAATAAGTCGTTCGTGTGTTACTGCGTGTGCAATAAAAAGGCAATAAAGTGCCAGTAGGAATTCTCCCAAAAAAAAAAAAAAAGGTAATATAGAGGAACGTAAGGTGAAAAACCCGTACATAAAGCACGTAATAATTTTTCCAAAGCACGTATGGATAGAAATATTTTTGGGGAATTTTGACAATTGAATTTAGTCGTCAAACGCGTGCGTCTGTCTTACCTTTCTCTATTAAGTAACATTGGCATTTGTAATTGACCTAAATCCCTGATTGCAGGGGCGCTTTCTCGGAAGTAAGACTAGCTGAGAGTAAGGATCGACCAGGGATGATGTACGCCGTTAAAATTATCGACAAGAAAGCTCTCAAAGGCAAGGAGGATTCCCTTGAGAATGAGATTAAAGTACTACGGAGGTGAGTATACACATGTATATACATGTACTAACTATACGCACAACCCTTTATATATATATAACGTTCGATTCGCAAATCGCATTTGTAACTACTCGCGGCGATCAATTGACGACGCTTTGTTATGGCTCTGCTATATTTTACAAAGACAAGTACTGTTTAATAGACTGTTTAGTCATATGCGGCTTTTTCTTTTTTCTTTTTTTATCAATATACATATAATGTACAAATGATTATATGTGCCAGCTTATTAACCGCGAGATGTTTTCTATTTGTATAAATACATTGAATGCCCATGAATTGTGGATTTTTTTTTTCTTTTTATCAAAGATATTATAACATTGTACATGACATGACAAAAAGCCTAATAGCTGTTGAGTATGATATTTAACTGTGTTTGAACGCTGATATATTAATTTTTTTATTATCTCCGCGAGCTCTAGATGTTATTATTATCTGCATTCGATTTTGATTAGCTGTTTTTTTTTCAATTTTTTCTTCATATTAATATATATTTATTTATACTAACACGTATGTTTTTTACGTTGCTAATTTAGTTTTATGCTTCGGGGTGAGCGATGAAAATATCGATGATCAAGTGTATATCGGTATTTGATGTTTTTTATTTCGTCATTAATTATGGCTAGAGTCTTCGTTTTTAAAATTTTTTTTTATTGCGAAACTTTGAAAACTATGTACATATTCAATTATCTAGTCTATATATTATATAAGATATCAATTTTTTTCTATGTGTTTTTTCTTCTCTCCAAATTATCATTGTTGAAATTCTGTATGAATGTTACTTAATGTTCTTTATCCTATATTCAGCGAGTACGCCAATCGTCGATATCAAATCAGAGATTCTTATAAAAAAAGATAACGATACGAAATTACCATACCAGAGTTGACGCTTTGTCATCAATGTCAATATCGCACACCCCTCTTTTTCAAAAATATAGATAAATTAGTCTCCAGCGAATGAATATAACAATTAAAGAAGCTAAAACACACGAGATCGTATATCACAATGCGCGTAAACATTCAATCGGCACTTTTTCAATCGCGAGATAATTGTAAAACCTTCTATTCAATAACGACAATAACAAAAACAACACTAAGACAGACACTCTCTAAAAAAAAAAGAAGAAGAAAGCGTAGTTGTTGTTTCTTTTGTTTTTTTTTTGTGTATGGAGCAACAGCTGAAGACGAACATAAAAGAAAAAAAGAAACAAAGTAAATGTGATGATGATGATGATGATCCATAGGTTCAGTCGATGCGTGAACTCGTACGGCGGCGACGGCTCGCTCAAGTGCGACGATAGTAATGAGGAAAAGGAATGGTAAGTGGGCCCTTCCTCGCTCAACCAACCGTACTAACTCTTTCTCTCTTTCTCTAATTCTCCCTCTCTGTTTCTCTCTTTCTCTCACTGGCACATTCTCTATATCACACTATTACTAACGTATCTCTTTCACACGTGTCTGCATACGATATATACATAGATACTCCGAGTCACGACTTTTCTCTCTATTCTCTTTCTTTCACATACACGTATATACTTTGACACCTCGAGAGGCGTTTTGTTTAAGTGGCCCTCTCTCTCTGTCTCAGCTTTATGAAGTAGCAGACACTCGTTGTTGGTGTTATTTCCTCGGGGATATATATGCATATAGCGTTGCTCGTTATTAAATTTCATCCCCATCGTGTAATGTATATACTGTCTTATCATATCTCATCGTGTATATATAGTTATATGCGTCGTTTGTATTCTATAGTCTCATCATCCCTCGACTCGCTCTGATAACAAGCAAATACTTCTATAATATGCATTTGTTGCTTTTTTTTCTCCGATTATCGACGATGTCACGGATACTTATAATATATTTATAGGTTGTTATTAATAAAACGCATTTCCACGGTCAATGGGTTGGCGAGTTTTGTTCAATTAACACGTCGCTCTGGATAAAGACGTGAAATCGAACGAAGGATTCTTTTTCTTCTTCTTTCGTCTTTCGAGTTATAAACCACAGCGAGGTATACAAAACACTCGAGGTACCGTGATCTACATTTCAGCGAATTGTTCGCTTTAATGTTTATTGAATTGTTTTTTTTTCCGTTCGTTTGATCAATTACATCGGCATCGGCGCTGTGAAATAGTTATATCCCCTGAATAGCATTATATTCATTAGTAAGTATCAAAGAGCTTACATTCTATCTTTTGAAAAGCTTTCAATACTGGAATTCCATCGTAATTGAAAAAAAATCCTCTATAGAACTCGCATAGTTGATCCTCACACATACGTACACATAGATGTCGTGCCAACTGACGTAGCATTTGGCACGTCACGAGTTTTCTGCATCTCTCGACTGCTACTACTGCTGCTTCGAGCTATGCGATCGATGATAACGTAATCGACGACCTTTCACCGCGATATTTGCTCGTGACTTTCATCGAAAAAAAAATCGCGCTTTTTTTTATTCAAGAATGTAATTTTAATTTCGATGCGATAATTTTAACCTTTTTTATTTGAAAGATTAAAAAAAAATGCTTTTTTTGGAGGGAGAGGAATAACGTTGAATTTCGAAGAAAAGAATTTCCATTTCGTGTTTTACCTTTTTTTGCTTTGGTAGAGATAGAACTCGGTCGGATTTTTCTGCTGAAAATTTTAAGTGTTCTCTCTCTGTCTCTCTCTCTCTCTCTCTCTCTCTCTCTCTCTCTCTTACTTTCTCCGAGGAAAAAAATTGCATCCATAATTTTTATGGCCTCATAAAGTAAACGGTATTTGATTACTACACAAAATAAAAAGCGATTGTTGATTTGACTTGTTTAAATTTTACTAGTTACTTGTCTTTATTAAATATAATAATTTTCTCGAGTAAAACTTATCGTTAATAGTGTGAATAAATAACGAAAGTAATTACCCGACGCGCTTTATAAAAATATCTATATAAGAAACATTTTTCAACGTTTTTCCTGGAGTTACGTTGCACCAGAAACGGGTTTTTATCAAAGCTACGTATGATTTTGAGATTGCTAAAACAACATATTTCTATTTTAATAAATCTGTGTTAGATACTAGTTTACTAAAGCGTAAGTTATTTATTTTTTGTAACATGTATTTATTATTTTGCCGTAAAATTATTAATACTTCCGAACGTTATAAAAGAGTAATACGTGGCATGTATCGTTGTAATATCAATTGCGCCAGCAACGAAACAAGAACAAGAGATATTCTCGATCAAGTAGATACAAGTTTACTAAAACGTGTATAACTTTTCGTACGAAGAGACACGAGAATCTATTTGAAAAATATAAAAATCCATCGAATGTATAAGCACGTGCAGCCCTTTGACTGCGTGTAAAGAATCACTTCGTCATATTAAACTTACGATTCCCCCATCGTGCAATAAATGAGAAAACGTGACGAAAAAACCTCGGAAGTCTCGAGTAAATATATTGTACACTCACGTCTTACACGCAAGACCTCAAAAAAAAAATGTAAGAAATTTATTAGGTAAAGCCACGAAAGAGATACGGCAAACGAAGAAGAGCGCGTCGTAACGTTAAAGGTTTCAGTCAAGTGGAGCAATTAGACGATTTCGGAAACGATGGCAATTGCGAAAACGAGTTACGTGATTGCTCGACGTTTAGGACACAAAAAAAATATGCTACTTAATACCGAAAAATCCAGTATGCTTATGTAACTTGACTCGTTATGCTAATGTATTATAAGGCGAGAAATCGATACTCGCCTACTTCCGAGATGTAAATGAGAGTTGTAACATTTTGATTTTTCTTTTTTTGTCTTCGCTCGTTATTGATTCATTTTCGAGATATACCTTGAGGAAAGCGATATCGTCCTTCTTTTTCTATGCAAGAAAGTTATTTGTTTGGTTTTTGTATTGCCCAGACGTGAGGCGTACAATCTTTAAAGGGAAAGTAGAAAGATAGCGGGAACAAATGTTCAATCTGATCATTGAGATGAGCTCTGTTTTAGAATTATAACCTAGATTTTTGAAAATGACAATATCAGCAAATATTCAAATTTCCCTGACGTACCTTACATCTAATTTTTTTTTTTTTTTTCAAAAGAACATTATTCATTCTCCACGTGGGAATTATGTCATTTTTTTAACCGTGATAGTGAAAATTAATACGTCTAACGTGACTCAATTCTTTCGAACAGCAGTGTCCATCATTTATAAAGGAAATTGGAATTAGATAATTTTTTCCGTATATACCCTAACTGTTCGATAACGATAAAAACGGACGACGAGACACATATGCATATAAAGTTTTGTAATATAATCCTGAAAACGTGTTGTGCAATTAAAACCACAATTTCAATCGTATGCAACGTTGTGCTATTCATTTGAAAACCATCCAACGTTTATTTTCGGCATTTCACTCCTGTTGAAAAGAACATTTGCTCAAAGTAATATTTGAAATGGAAAACAAGTCGTGACGAGTGGTTATATATTCTTTGTACGTATCACGAGTATAGCTTTTAAAGTGTTTGTTACTCATAGTTACAACAAATGTATCGCATATATCGAAAGAAAAACTTGGTTAAATCAGACGAAATATCATCCATGACCTCAATCCCGATGATTCATCTACTATACTGACTCTTAGACGTATATAGTTCGAAAGAGAGCGGATGTCCAAAATTTGCAACAATAGCTTGACACGTGAATGACCAGTGAAAGAAAAAGAAAAGAAATGAATTTCGACGCGTCGCGTCGCAACAACAGCAGTCCCTTGGGGCAATAAACGCTCTGTATTTTTCATCTTCCCCTTACTTACATATACAGATACACATGCATAGGATACGAGAATAAAAGAGACTTTGCTCGACTCATCCCCTTATCGCTCGATATTTTTATAGATCCTCCTTCAATCTCTCCCTTCTCTTTCTCCGTACTATCTTGCACACATACATACACAAGATATATATACATACACACATATAAACCGTATCCCTTATCGATCTACTAAAGTTGCATCGGCGCTTGCGTGTTTCTCTTTTAACTCTACGTTTCCGTATGTCTGTGTGAAAATAGAAAAAAAAAGAAAGAAAGCTACTTTGGTATTTTATTGTTAATCGGCTATATATGCATAGAGTTATACGACTTTATTTCGACTGAAGTCTATTAACTTAATTACATTGTTTCACTGTACCAGTTTTCTTTGATTATACTTTCTTTGTCTTTCTTTGTTTTTTCTTTGTGCAACGTGCATGCGCTGCATGAATATGCCTGTGTCGCAAGCATGAAATTTGTGCAAGTTCAAGCTGTAAAAAGAGCGTTAGACCTTCGAATGTAATTTCGTGTAAACGTTTTAATCCTATTAAAAAAAAAAACAAACAAACAAATTACATATTTATTTTTCTTTGCCGTTTGGTATTACGTAAAAAAAAAATGTTATATAAATAACCATCAATCAGTAAGACCAATGAATTTTCAAGTGAACAAATAAACAAATTTTCTTTTTTTATTTCACGAGTCTAATATCTTGAACTCTTCCCGCATCGAAGAAGATTTGGAAAACGTAACTTTTTAAAATATTTTTCTCAGTCGGGTTTTCATATATATATATATACGTACATTTTTTTTAATCTTTTCGCAAAATTCTCTTAAAGTACTTGAATAAATTATTGAAAATTTTATCAAAATCTTTTCCAATGTAATTCTCGTACAGATCGTGTACTTGCCGTGATAAAGAAAAAAAATACATCTCTCGAAAGACGACAATCGACAAGGTATAAACAACCCCGGTCGTTTTGAATAGAGATAAAAGCAGAACAGTATATGAAGAATGAATAAAAATTTAGGTAATCCCTAAAAAAAAGTTTCATAAATGTATGTATATAATGCCCTATGAGGCGTGCACACGCGCATCCTTGAATATAGCAAAGTAAAAAAGAAAAAGGGTGGTTATATAGAGTAGGTAGTATACGTTCAAGTTCACTGCGCGCGCACGACAACGACGACGATCGAACGTCGACGCCTCTACGAATAATATTCACCACTACTTCGAGAGGGAAAGAGAGAGAGAGAGAGAGTAGAAATTTGGAATGCGATGATTGAAAGTCCCTCGCGCGTCAATGGTTACATTTCTCTCTCTCTCTCTCTCCCTCTCTCTCTTCTTTTCTTTTTAAAAGAATCTTGGACTGGGCGCGTTAGAATGATTTGTTCGTATACGAATATAACGTATCCGACGCACTGAAAATCTTAATTCCAGTGTATACATACGAACCTTGAATATATATCCAAGAAGCAAGCGCGATCGATTTTGCGTTGTAGTGAAAGTCATTTGCATTTCTAGCTCGTTCGTTGATAAATCTATTTTTTTTAGTTTTTGCTCGAGTTTGATCCATTTGTTAAATTTAAGAAATTGCTCGTTCTATTTTTTTTGTTATTCTTTGAATTATTTTTCGACCTACTCAATTTTATTAATAGAACCTTTTTATTTTTCATTTTAGATAAAGGTTAATTGTTTTTTTTTTGTTTTTAATTAACTTTGTAATCGTGACTCTTAATTAATTGCTTGCTGAGTAGTGGAGAATGATGAGAAAAGTTTTTATTCGGCTTAATTTGAGAAACAAATTTAATGAAGCGTGCGAACAATGACGCGAGATTTTTAATCTTTTTTATAACATAATTTCACGACTTAAAATTCTTTGCCTTTAGCGGGTATATACACGTAACACAACAAAATCCATATTTTTTTTCGTGAGATTTCACCAAAGTACGTATTGTGATCCATCGAAATCTTTTAAAACAATCGTTATGTGGAAACTCTTCAAAGATCTATCGAGAGAAGCAATATCTTCAACACATACTAAAAAGATCACTAATCTTAACTAACAAGAAAGATTTAATCTGGAGGTGGCTAAATATACGAACGTAAGTAATGCATGTTCACGTACAATCTAAGAAGCACTTTACCCATTTGTTTTCTTTAATTCAACTATCTCACAACAAGGTTAGTAACATCTCCCGTCTATTGTAACAAACCCTTCCGCAATAAAAAAAAAATGGTATATATAAGTGAGAGAAACGACATCTAATCGTCGAAGCGATAAAAATCGCTTTGGCTTATATAGAAGGTCAAGCGTAACATCGATCTAGAAAAAAAAGAGAAATTTATTTTTCGTGCTTTATTTTTTTCCAGGCTGACGCACCCAAACATCGTGCAGCTACTCGAGACTTTCGAGGACAAGCACAAGGTCTACCTGGTCATGGAGCTGTAAGTATATAACGTTCATTTCCCATGAGATAACTATTAAACTGACTTACTCAATTACAATCGCTTTTCTCTAGTGTATCATGAGCTCTTAAAACGTTATATTACCTATTTTACTCTTCTTCCGTGTTATTTTTTTATAATAAAGTTTGTCGATCGGATAATTGCTTTTAGTTGGTACTCTATACTGAAAATGTATTACACACAGCATACATGCACACAAGCTTTTCGCGATTGCTTTTTGAAAATTGATCGTTAGCGCCTACACAAACGCGCAAAAGGCAGAACAAATTTTGTTTTACGGTTTATTAAATTAATTACTATGGGTATCTGGGTCACGCAATGTACGTAACACAACGCGAAACTCTTTACTTTGTTAGATGTGAATCTCTCTCTCTCTCTCTCTCTCTCTCTCTCTCACTTTTCTTTATATAAAGGAACGACGTTGCGATTATAATTTTCATACGCGTATGAACAGTTTACCTCGCATAGAAAAATTGTACAAACGACTTAGTCGTTAAGAAATCCAGTTTAGTTGGCAGAAGAGAAACCAGCTTCATTGCGCAATATACAGTGATTTTTCAAAGGTATTTCAGATGACGATATACTAATGTCGTAACGATAATACAATACTTTTGAAATAGATCTCGTCTATATTTATTTTCATAGACATAAACTCAATGAGATCTCGCGATACGTATGTTTGTTTTTTATATTGGTTCTTCGCAGTTTTTTACGTTGTATAACTTGTATTTGGAGCTTAGTTAATAGGTATTGTTTTTCTTTGAATACTTCCATCCGAATGCATGACATTATTATTACACACAGAATTCGCAATACTATACTCGCGACGTAAAAAGGAAATAAACACTAACATTGTTCACTTCATACACGTGTGCTTGAAACACGAACAAAGAACAAAAAAAAGAGACACTGTGATGTTATTGCAATGCGCACAAGGAAAAAACGGAATCTATTACGTAACTTGGCTTACCGTCAATAACCCCGTAATAAAAGCTCAATATCGTTGCAATTCGATCAACCTCTCAACAACGAGAAAATGCAATATATATATGTACGTACGATGAAAAACACGTTTTTTTTGTTTCTATATAGGGTGACGGGTGGTGAGCTATTTGACCGCATTGTTCAGAAGGGTTCGTATACAGAGCGCGACGCATCGAGTTTAATACGCCAGGTACTCGAGGCCGTGGATTATATGCACGAACAAGGCGTTGTACATCGTGATCTCAAACCTGAAAATTTACTTTACTATAGTCCCGATGAAGATAGTAAAATAATGATTAGTGATTTTGGTCTATCCAAAATGGAAGATTCTGGAATTATGGCTACTGCATGTGGCACACCTGGATACGTCGGTAAGTTCTTTCATTCTTGTATTTTTCTCTTTAAAATAATGGCAATGTTAGTCGAGTGTGTTGAAATTAAGTAATCTACTTGAATTAAAAAACGATATCTTGTGATTTTCATAGTTATATAGGCATAGTTGAATATAGCCGACGAGAGTTAATAACCCTAATGGCTTTTCTCGTTGTTCTGAACGAGTCATTACCATAAATCGGAATACCTAACGCTCGCTCGTTCCTATTATAGATGTACCTATTCATTTATAGTTGACGTAAATTGATTAAAATTGTAGGATAAAAAAAATTATATTCGTAACATCAGTTTATAAAATGTAATATTTGATTTGTCAATAATTGGTATCTTTGTTTATATTCTCACCCTCCCTCTTCACGATAAAATTACATATTCTCTTTTTTTCTCCGTCATCGTCTCGAGGTATAAAATGATCAATAACGATTAGATGTAAGTTATACATGTACGTAAACAAAAGACAAGAATCGATTGGATTATTCAAGCGAAAGTGCAACGGTGTAAATTGCGGGTATAAAGTGCAGTTCTACAACTGGCTTTGCAATAATAACGAGAGAATACCCATAGGTCGTACGTACGTACACGTGAGATCAAATTTGTAAACGAGCTCTCGTTGAGTAGCAAAAGCAATCATGAATATTAATCAAATTTCAAATTGACTCGTTTGTTAGTTCGCGTGAGAATCGCATAATATACCGTGCAATACATAATCAATTTGCCATTTCATTGACATTGCCGAGTAGCACTTGTTGTTTGTGCTTTTTCCTTCGCAAACTGTTAAAACTGTACAAAAATATAATTTGTAATCGATAGCTCCCGAGGTATTGGCCCAGAAACCTTACGGTAAAGCGGTCGACGTGTGGAGTATAGGTGTTATATCTTATATTCTACTCTGTGGCTATCCTCCATTCTACGACGAGAACGATGCTAATTTATTCGCTCAAATACTCAAAGGTAAAGGATGTTTATTATATAGCGTTTCCATTGACTTTTAAATTTTGCGGTGTATTCACAATGTACGTACTATATGCACGGAGTTCATTGACTTGTATTTCTTTTCTTAAATAAATCGTACAATTATCCATTTTTTTGCCGTTTGTCTTGTTAAAAAGGTGAATACGAATTTGACTCGCCGTACTGGGACGACATCAGCGACTCTGCCAAGGATTTTATCAGCAGGCTCATGTGCGTCGACGTCGAGAAGCGCTACACGTGTAAACAAGCGCTTGGACATCCCTGGTGAGTTACGAAATTTACAAAAAAATTAAATAAAAACAATGTTTTAGGTTTAGATCGTTACCGACTGACAATTCATATATTTCTCTCCAAAACGCCTTTAAACGTTTCTAAACTCGCGCGTTTCTCTCTGAAACGTATCGAGAGAATATTTCATTGTTTAGTCGGTAAAGAAATAAAAAACGATCGAATCGAGCCAAATATGAGAAATAATAAATAACCACAATGAAATGAAAAAAAGAACAGAACGAGTTAAATCGATGCACAAGAAACGCGTAAAGTTACGATATCGCTTGAAAACGAAAGATAGATAAAGCTAAACTTTACGGTAAACTGCAAAATATTAAACAACAATGTAGAATCGAAAGAAGCTGTTGCAGCTGGCTTGGCTTTTGATACACGCGAATGAGTGTAAGTACGCACGTACGTATAAAAATGAAAAATATGGTATGCGCAATAATACGGGACGGCACATTGAAGCAAAATGTCAATTCGTAATTCAACCAGACATTTTACATAAATATACGTGAATTTGCTCTATTGTACGAGCCATATGTGTCATTCCAACATACCTGTTTCTGTCTCAGGTATACTCATCTCTATATACAATCGTTCGCTTGCATAATTAAACTCTTATGGCAATCATCTTCTTTATTCGGGCAGCTTTATTTCTCTTTTTACAAAGTATTGTCGTTATCGTTATCACGGCATAGACAATGTACGTAACAATTCGACAGCTAATTGTTACGTACTCGTACGTTTGTGCACGTCAGCTTCTATACGTGTAAACGTGTATACTTTTATTACCATTTGGGATACGTTATCTCTCGCCCTCTCGATCTGTCTGCCTTGAAAATCAAAGTTCGATATCGTAAGACGCGTAACGATACATTTGTCTCGACAAACGCATATTAACAATGGGCAAAGCGGAAAATCAAGTTGAAAAAAGGCGTTAAAAAATGACATATATTATTTATTATTTTGTTGAATTATGGTACACTACTAAAGATCGAATCGTGGTGTGCGTGTGTTTTTTTTGTTTTGTATGCATTACAGGATCAGCGGCAACGCAGCAAGCAACAAAAACATCCACGGTACGGTATCGGAACAACTTAAAAAGAACTTCGCCAAGTCGAGGTGGAAGGTTAGTAAATGATAACGAGCAGAGCACATCGTGTCTGATTCACGTTTTGTGTTTTTCTCTTGTGTGTTTTCTATGTATGACGTACGGATTGAAAAATTGCGATGTGTGTGCATCCCCCATTGCACACACTAACACACACACGCACGCACGGGTACTTCTCTCATCCACCGGCAACGTGTCTTCTCTGTCTCTCTGTCTCTCTGTCTCTCACTCACGATCAACCCAAAAAAAAAAAACGAAAACCAAAAAAAAAAAAACAAAAAAGGCATGTGTCTGATGGTTGCAGCAAGCTTATCATGCGACTACGGTCATACGTCAAATGCAGAGGTTGGCATTGAACAGCAGTGGGAGCAGCAGCGCAACCAACAGCCCTCAACCTCATCATCATCATCATCACGCCAACCAAGGTTTCAACAGCGGCCCTGCCTCAGGCGCAGCGAGCCCGAACCACCGGAATTATTGAGATTTCAAAGGCTTGAATTTCAACGACATCATCATCATCGCCATCATCGTGTTGTAGTTGGCAGTAGTGCGGCGACGACGCCAAATCATTCGTCGTCATCTTCGTCGTCGTCACCACAACATCGTCCGTCACGAGTTATCGGACAAAAACTTTGGGCGAGCGTACTTGCTCTCCTTAGATTTCGTCTGTCTAGTATGAGACGTCGAAGATGGAGGCACGAAAAAGGCTGAGAAAACGCCTCGTTATAAATCTTCAATTTCTATTTCTCCTTTTTTTTCCTCTTATTGGTCGCAACAACAACACCACAACGCGTACAAAACTCGACGTTTTTATTATTGTTCTTTTTCGTTTGTCGCTGCTTCGCAATAAACGAGCTTCGACATGGGCCAACTTTCCAATATTCGTTTATTTTTTTCTTCGTCGTAGCGGCCAGTTAGCTCAATAGGATTTGGCGATATAGGAATTGACATATATATATATATATCTATATATCGATAAACCTCGTTGAGGGGAGGAGCGTTTATAGCGTTCGAGTATAATACGCTGTGAAACGGGAAACGCGAGCAGCTCTCCACCGAGCGTAATAACTATTTTATCGACTTTGATTGGTTAGTCAGTAAAGCCATGTATTTTAAGGATTTATCTTTTTATGATTTTATTTTAAAAACGAGGTACATCAATCTTCAAAGCGATTGTTGTGTATCTCGTCGTAAAGCATGTACGCACACATTCATTTTGAAAGACACATAATAAAAGGGGGATATTCTTGCCTTGCGTACCTTAGGTTTAGATAGTCATATGCATCTATACGCGTATGACTTGACTTATCGAGAAAATAAGCGCAGATTGTTTGTTATGTAATTGTGTCTACAAATATGTTATAATTATTGTAGTAAGTTTTCGTTATGTTATTCTCTCAAAATGCTGTCTCTATATTTGTCTTTAAAATAAACTCTTTTCAGCACACTGCGCGCGGCATTAATATTGATAATTAAAGGCAACAGTAACAACAACAACAAAACTAAGCCAATTTATCGAGCCGAGTCAAAAAAAAGGAATTGCGTTATGAAAAAAAACTTAATTATTTACGATTTTTTTATTCAAACAGTTTATTCGACAAATAACTATTTTTGTAAACGTACGATAATGAAACGGTAAGGCGTTCCTTTCGCAAAAATCTACCTAACAATTGTTTAAAATCAATCAATTTTTCACATTGAAATTTCATTAGCTGTACGTCCTACGATATTTTAACGCAAAGTATATAAACTGCTCAAGTACAGCGCAAAAAAGGGAAATAATAAACACGAATGGTCATATTTTTTTATTAGAGTTTTAATGGAAAACGTTGAATTTTTCCTCGATATTTTCATGGTAACGGGAAGGAGAGCGTATTACACACATACACATACATATACACCTACAAGTTACATATGCACAGCGCAGTGACGAAGTATAATATATTTTTATCTTTTGTATATTTGTATAATGTATCGGTAGATGAATCTTTGTTCCTCTCGGCAACTATATATACATGTATATTATATACATATATAAATCATGATAGCACAAAAAAAACAAGAGCTTGCAATTTAAATGTAAGTCCTGATCAAACTTGAATTGAAATTGCGGGTTAGGGAGGATGATTTAGTTTGGTGCGACGTATCTTGCGTCAATTAATCTCTCTCTCTCTCTCTCTCTCTTTGATCGGTTTTCTGAAGCTTCGCAATTATCGCGCTTCGATGCAATTTTCTGTGGCTGCTCATTAAGCGATCGATTTTTCCTTCGCCTGCTACCGTCTCTGCATCTTTTTTTTTCTTTCTCTTGAATATTCCAGTGTTATAGTCATTTAAGCTTTCGCTCGTACCTAAATAACAACAACAAAAATGCTAAAAAATAATACAAAAAAATAATAAATACAAAAAAACCGCATACGTTCGCGCAATAAAAGCTGCCAGCAAATCATGTGATAATGACGCGAGCGGCAATATACGTTTAATTGTATACGTTTCAAATTTGTAAAATGCGCGAGAATTCATTGCTGAAAATATATAAACAACAAAAAGTCGTGAGAAATCAGTCGAATCTCTTACTCGATGTCTATCTCTTTCTCTCTTTTAACGCATAAAAATGAAAAAAAAACAAAACAAAACAAAAAATAAAAACTTTCTATATCTTCACTGTAATGGTAAGGAACATCAAGGTGATATACACACGTATTACACGAACGTTTTAATGAACTATATTTACACATGTTACAAGTGACACGATTGCATATATCAATTATATGTATAAACGATAAAGTGCAGTAGACGTCCGTCCAAAAAGAAGTCGGACACCTTATTATTGGTTTTTTCTTTGTTTGGGGAAAGTGCATTACGAAAATATGAAATGAAAAATAAAAGTGCCTCCGTTTTGTCCCTTCGATGCTATGATTCTCATCCTGATCTGACGATTAATTTAACTCGACCTTTATTAAAGGATCAAAATCGAAGTCTTCGATGATTCTTTATTACTGTATATTATTTATTTCTCTCATGTAAGTATGTATACATTACGCGTAAGCTTATAGTAGTCGTAAAATAAGTCATCTCTTATTGCTTTCGCATTGGTAACATAAAGAAAAAGAATGAAACTGAAAACCGAAAGGCGTATACTATGTACATATAAATATACACACAGGCACACGCACATGTACCGTGTATTAGAGAATTGGCATCATACAGAATCTCTTACAATCATTTCGTCGCGTTTGATTTATCGTTTCGTACTTAAAGGTTAAAAAATCGATCAAGGACTTCATCCCCCTTTTCTCTCGTTCTCGTTCTCTCTCTCTCCCTGTGTACACGTGTGTTTGCATGGAAGGAAAACGTGTGTATACTTACATATATCTACGTATTTTTTTTCTTTATTTGTATACAACGTCAAGCAGTTGCTCTATGCCAGTGTACACGCGTCAAATATACGGTTCTTTCTTTTGCTTTACTCTCTCGTTTCAATCCCTTTTTTGATAACTCTATTTCTAATTATAACTTTCATTTCCTCCGTATCTAAAAGCTGTGGCAATATTATTTGTTCGTTGATAAGGGATAAAAGATTACATTTGACCATTTCGTGAGAAATTTACCTAAAAATCAGTTGTAGTCTGTTTATGTAACGATTAAAGCAAACGTACTAGATCTCGGCATATATAGTTGTACAATCGATCAGTCGTCGAAAAGTAAAATAAACAATAGATCCTCGTGCGTATTGCTCATTGGCTATACCAGTAGTACATTACTCGATAATTGTAAAACTAAACTGGTTTTATTAACTTTTTGCACGTTCCTTAGCTTTGACAAATAAAATAGAGAAGTTAATAATTATCGAAGAAAAAGTTAAACTATCGTTCTTCCACTTTAAACAATCTTTATGTCGATCTTTGTCTATCTCTCGGTAAATCTTTTTTTCGAATCTCACTCTCTCGCTGTGACAGAAATAAAAATGAAAGAAAAAACTATGTTGACGAAGCACCGCATGTAATAACCCCTCCCCCCCTCTCTCTCTCTCTACCCCTTCGCCCAATAACCCCATAATGTGCCATTGTACGTATACATATGTTATATATACCGAATGACCAAATAGTTATATTTTTACGAATTTCAGTGTTTGATATAATCGAGTACTTAAGTGAAAAATAAGATGAAGAAGAAAAGTATGTAAGCGTGGGATGGGGTTTCTTTGATAATGTACATCTTGCATATATTTATAAATATACATATATATAAACATAACCGTATAATGAAGGAATTCTGCTTCGCAGGCCGTAAGTGTAATACACGTAATTAAAGAGATACGTACATACATACATGCATATATATAGGGTATATTATTGCTTGGCTGCATGTTTAAAAGTTAAACAAATTAAAACACATATATACATGCGTTAACATACACATACACACACACGCGCGTACACACACACACACATGATCAAACACAATAATATGTGATCGTTTTAAATCGACGATGCAAGACTAAACGAGCAACGAATAAACGAAATTATTTTTCTAGACTCAGCAACAAACAGAGCTTGCGCTCTTTCCGTCTTTTGTCATTATTCATTTCTGTTTTGCGCACTGCCTCGAAGATGTTTCAGAAAAATAAATAAATAAACGGAACGTGTGCGAAAATCATTTCAGTAGGAAACGACATAGATGAAGACATCTCGCAGTGCCATATACATATATATATTGACGAGGAAACAGACACATATCGGCACGTTATTCATGTGATTGTATTAAAAGTAAAAAAAAAGAAGAAAATATATTCAAAGCTTGTTACCTAGCGGTGCGGTAGATGAATTCAGACTGATATACATTGTTGTCTAAAAATAATAATACAAATATATATAAAAAGATTTGACGAGGACGAAGGAGAAAAAAATTATTTTGTTGAATGTTTAACTATTGTTGAAACGCGCTTCACGTGTATACATTTTTACAGGTCGTTCCTTAGTCGCGAATGGACGAAACTCTTGTGTGTTTTTTTTTAATTTCCATTAGGAATGAGTAGCACGTTTGTTGTTTTTGAGCTTATTAAAGTCTCATACGTATAGATTGCCAATTGAAATAGAGTTCTGATCTATTTGTTAAAATAGACTTTAACAGCAGCTTCATGAAAATTTATTGATAACTATTTACGGTATTACAGTGATGTTATTTTTAAATTTAAAATTATCGATCAGAACTCGGTTCGCGAGAATTTCATTGAATGAATAACAATACTTGCCTAAGGATTTTGACATTCCTTGATTTAGGATTTCTTTGTATGTATAATTTTGCTTCATTGTCACGAATATGAGAATATAGTTTTTATACAGAAACAAAATACGAAGCGAGAATACAAAAGTGAGAAACTCATTATCGAATAGATGTAAATAAACAATTTTCATGTAGTGTATGTTGACTTATTACCAGCCAAGTGTTCGCGCTTATTATCGAAAATGAAATTCAAGTGGATATAGTAAATAACAAAAAATAATAATAATAAAACAATTATTGAAAAAAAAATGAAAAAAGACAGCGGCAAACGTATAGACTTTTCGAAAATAAGTGACGAGCGCAGAAAATAATAAAAAAATACAGAGTCAAGAGCTTAAATTCTGCTCTATCTATGTGACCTTCTTCGATTCGATTCACTTGTACAGATTCCTTTTCTAATTGCGTGTGTCGCGCCGGAGAACATCGACTTTTGATTCCGTGATATGTCATTTAAACTTCATTTCCGACCAAACAAAAGAAGATGAAAGATGCACGCTGTCACAAAAAAAATAATTCACAAGAGGAGCGATAAGAAGGTTTTGTATATCGAAGAGTCCCGTTTGTCATCTATAATCTGTGCAAACTAACAAAAAAAATGTATATATATATATATATATATACATTATACTTATATAAATGAAAAAAAAAATGTTGTCCAAATAAATGAGCTAAGTAAGAGAAAGAGTAACGCATCTCTTGAGACTTCTTTATCCTTTCGCCATCGATTTATTACTCCACTATAGTGATTCATGACAATCGAGGCTGTGTTGAGTAAGACTGATTCACTGATGATACTACTATGGACATTTTTATTCGCATGTGCGAAAAAATATTCCGATTTCGTGAAACCTTCTTCTCTATTTGCTTTTCTCAATTTTTACTCATAAATGTTCAATTCTAGAGAACAATGTAGTTTATGGATACTTTTTCAGACTCCAACGATTTTATTTCTTTAAATAAGATCTAAATTTAGTAGTTTACATAAAATTTTATCAGTTTAGGATAATTTTATCTCGAAATAACTTGGTTTCAAGACGATCATTCTTAGATTCGTTAAAAAAAAGATCTTTCAATGATAGATTGAATGCAGTCATCATTGAATAGGTAAGTATTTTGTTTTATTACAGGCCAAACTGTTAATTATTATCAAATTTTTATACATTTTTAAAATAGAAACATGTTACAATTAGCACTTCATCGTTGATACATTAGATTTCTCATAAATATGAAAACAGATGTTTCAATTATTACGAAAACCGTTATCTTTCGTCTTTGAGACAATATTACACAAATTTTGCTTACAAAGAGTAGAAACATTTTGTAAAGCTCTTAATAGGCTTTGATTTTGATGGGAAAATTTCTTCAAAAAACCCTAAAATTCGGATTAATGATAAGATACATCGTATCAAAAGTATTGCATTTTTCATTGTAAAAATATTTCGCAAGCGATTCTAGAAAGTTTTTGAAGAAATTCCAACCATCTAGCCTTGTTTTAATCTTACATAGATAATATACACATTTCATTTACATAATATTGATATCAACGTCATAATTACAATTCAATATATCTTACAGTCTGTTGCTCAGAGAAAAATGCATGTGACGACGATTCCTATGTAAACATAATGAAATCGTATCGTTTAACGTGATCAAGCTAATAGCAAACCATTGGTTATAGAATATCATTACGCGATTAAAAATTGACGAATCATGACAAAAATCGACAACGCATTCCTGGAATACTTCGAAATGGAATAACTTATCCAACTAAATCACACTTATTTACAATTAGATATTGATGTAAGACTTGAAATATGCCTCAAATGAATATAGGTAAACAATCCTTTTTTACAATTTTTTTGTAAAAAATATAATTCAGTGATTTATGTACAACTCAAGGATGATTGACGAGCGTACTAAAAATGATTTGCAAATTTCGTAAATTGTTGCGAACGAAAAAAATACATAAGTTAGAGTACTCTAATGCCTCGTCTAGACGTACGCTTGACACCATATTCACAAAAATAGTAAGTAAGTCGGTATAAAGTATTAGACATTCGTTCCAACTTACGTTTAAAGTCATCGATAAAAATATAAATCAAAGTGTAAGTCCAGACGAAATATTCCGAACTTAATAAGAAATTCCCTGGCAGAATTCTTTTCCATTATTATGCGGTATGTAAAAATTGTACGTAACTTTCTACAATTTTATTTTTACAAAATTCCCAAGTTGTGCAATTACACGTTGTATTCGTTCAGTCAAAAAAAATCAAGATACTGTTAAAAAGTGGCATAATTTGTCTTGCACTACGAATGCGTATATACTCAAGTGCATATTACGTGTAGTTGTTACATTTAATTCTTATAAAATTTTACATTTAATTCTTATAATAAACATCGATTTGTATACATATACATATATAACAGTTTTACCAATTTTAAAAATTTAATACTCTATATAAACGCAGTATAGAAATCGTTTTGTTGCAATGCGTAAATTGATTAATAAATTAATAAAAAATACAGAAAAAGTCGTTAGTTTCCACCAGGGAAAAACTCGAGAAATACATAGTTGCAATACTAGCAAAGTTCAGGCATCGAACGAGTTGAGAGCCTCTTGAAGCTTATTTACGATTTTCTGGTAAAAGTTGATTTGTTCAACGAGATGATTTTTCATCGCTTGATTTATGTGAACCTCGCGCTCCGACTGAAAATGTGTCTCCTCAGCACCCAACGCTCGAGCAATTACGTCTGTCCTATGATTCAATTCGCGAAGCTGTTGAGCTTCCATCTTATGCTCGCTTACGAGACGCTCGCAGTCTTTACGTTTTTGTACTGCGCTCTAAAAGTTTCAATTTTCATTATTTATTGAAATTATAATAGATTCGATAATTTAAAGACTTTGAGAAACGATGATGTCCAAATAAACATAAATGACTACTCGTGATAATTGGTAATGTTAAGTTTAGGTATGATCAATTAAAAGAGTTTAGTAATTGTTGTTAATTGGGTGCAGTCATATTAACTAATTTTTTTTGTCACCCACTTCACACGCTTGGATATATATATCTTGTATTAATACAAAAATAAAATATGCTCTTAATTAAAAGCTTTTTCCGTTAATATAGGGAAAATAATATCTCACATAATAAGTACGCGATAGCAAAGTTACGAAAGTATTTTTGAAAACTACATTTTGTACTTAAACAGAAAACTTAATTTAAACTTTTGACATAATTTCGAAAAAGGCGAAAATTGTTTAAAGCTGTTATTCGTGCGTCAGTCAAGATAAGCAAAAAAGTTTATCGTCTTTGGACTTTTAAAATTAAATTATTCGTTTCTTTAAAACCTCAAATAATAAAAAAGAACTTAATGCATAGAACCGTATAAAACAGAACAAAAAATTATCACACAATCAAAACGTACCTTGTGAATATTAATAACATCGGGAAAATTATTAATAATCCCCCGGTAAATATGAAATTTATCCGCAAGCGGTTCCCAATCATACTTTGGTTGCTCCTCGTATAGCTTTCCTATTTCATTATATGCTTCACCAGTATCTTTGAGTGCTTGATTGAGTCGATTACGATTGCGAGTCGGTTCGTCAGCTTCAAGTGCATGACCCAAAGCATGGAAACATTGGCCAATCTTCTGAAATTCACGTTTGTACAATTGCTGATGCTTCTTTGCTTGGTCTGTAGCCATGGCCATAAAATTTTTCACTACTGGATCTAAGCCTGCAATAAACCTAGCAATAAGAGAACAAATTTCTTATTAGTTTGACCAAATTAAATTAATAGTGCCATTGATAATGTATTTTTTTACGATATACCTTGAAAAAGCATCGGTTTGAAACTCTATCTTAATGGCATCGAGCGAAGTCTCAGAACATTGAATTCCATGGAAATAAGTATCACCTAATAACTCCTCCTTTTCAGCTTGCCTTTTTCCTTGTTTCCAACGCTTCTCATCCGTACATGTAAGAAAGTGTTGCCAGACACGACTCCTTGATAAAACTGGATGCCTGCATACATAGTCGACAAATTCTTGAAGTTGAGTACGTCGATGTTCAATGAATTGTTCCTCGTAGCGACCTGAGATTTGCTTATCTGGTAACGGAGGAATTGGGATGAAGATGAATTTCTCTTCCAGACGTTCATGCAGCCAGTCAAAATGTTTGTACCTTCGTGATACTTGAATGTTGTTAAACTGAAAAAAAAAAACAATAGCTTGAATTTTTTTCCATTTTTTATCAAGCCTATTTTTGTTTTATCTCGATCACTCTTAAATAATAGTGCGTGAATGAATAATCGTTATTTCACATTGACCAACATTATACATAAAAATGAATTACCGTAGGAGTTAGCTGATAAACAATAAAACTCTTCAACCCTTTAAGTTTAGATTCCTTTTTAGGTGAGGTCACAACACAATTGTAGCTCTCACCAGTAGGTACCCACTGAAACTGTCCATTATCAATTTCCTCGATAAATATTTGCTCTGACTCTGGCACCATAATATTTTTGGAGCTGAGAAGATAGCCATCTTCTCCGGACTTAGAGAAAGTGAATTTGTTATTTTTCTTTGGTACACTTGGGATTGCCCTGTCAGGTATGACTGAATGAACCGTGTGCATGGATACAGAATCACTGTATTCAATACTCCCAGACTGAGCTGATTGCACACTTGGTTGTTGCTGAAGTGGTGGTACGTAAGCCTGAGTTTGTCCAACTTCTGAATCGTCATCCCAGTCATCATCCCAAAAGTCCCCTGCATTTTGCTGAGCATTATTAGTTGAATTGCCTAAGTAAACAAATTGGATTAATTAATTTTTTTATTTCTAATAGATATCTAATCATGATTGAATTCCAATTTACAGCCTATAAATATATTTTTAAGTTGAGCTTTAAAAAATAATGCGCATTGTCCAACAAAGTTTTACTCAGTGATTCATCTTTCATTAAAAGCAAATGATAATGATTATCTTGATAAGTGGGAGATGAGATATGAGTAATAATACTACCAGCTGTAGTATTATATTATTGTATTCTAAGAAAAACAAGTCTAAGTTCAACTCTTTTGTAAACATACCAAGCACCTTTTCTTTTATTTTATTTTCAAATAAATCACAATTTAAATGCCAACACTAATAGATAAAATATATGAGTAGTGTCTCAGTATCATTATCTCTTATAGATAAACATAATCAACAAGCTGTGTTCTTCCTATGTACTTTTCAGTTTATTATTCACAATGGCCAATCCATGAACCATTTTAAAATAATAGCACTCAACTAAGCAAATTTAAAGTTCTGAATCACTGGGACTATTTAAAAATCAAACAAAGAACACAAACAACAACCTGTCGGTGTAGCAGCAGCCTCAATGATTTGCACATAAGCAGTAGGAAATAATCCTGATTTTCCAGTTTGATTAAAGCCTTCGCACCAGCCATCCCCAACATTATCTCTCATTACAGTAAGCACTTCCCCTGCGGTGATGGATAACTCGGCGGATCCAGGCTCCCCGGAGAAGTCATAGAGGGCTCGCACCTATAAATGACACGCGTGAGTCATCAATTGATTACTTTGGAGAAAAGAAAAAAATTAAATAAATTGAGAATTTTAAGTAAAAGTGTACCTGTCGTCCGTCCATGACTGGATGGTAAGTTATTAGCCCGATGACATCCGCGGAACTGACTGGTGTGTCTTCACTTATGGAGGGGATGTGCACGCCTCCTCCTGGATTGTCGTCAAGTAGGTTAGGTTTGTTTGTCACCCCCACGTCTGCAAATTTCTCGACATAAGATCAAGGGTATCACCTGCAATATTTAATTTTTTTATTTAGGAGTCAGGAAATTGAAGGTTAGGGATGGACCTCGTTATATTAATTGTTTCTTCCTCTCTTGCCTGATATGCGAAATGAAAGGCTCCTTTTTATTCGCGAATATATGTGTACACGCAACCACTGTGCACTACATATGAAGCTCAACTAGATCGTTAGCGGGAGATTCAAATGCCAAAACTTTGATAAATGCTGCAAACTTTGACACGTGCAAATGCTATGTTTGTGTACACAAATATTTTTTTACGGAGCATCCATTCAAAACTTCTCGTTAAATGTATGGTACTCAAAGATTCTTACGTTAACAATAAGAATCTTGCTGAATGCATCATTAGTTTTCTTTTACTTACGTAATGAAGGAAGTTGCTGCAATTATAAACGCTTGCGAAAACCAAAATATTGACTACCAACAGGTGACAACACCGTCGGATGCCCTGCGCACTCACACGGACAAGTGGTGGAAACAAGAAATGGCATCGTGAGAAAATGTTAAGGGAAGGTTGTACATCGATGACGACATACGATCTACATCGTCTGCTAGACTCCTCAGTTTATTTTATTTATTTTTCGTTTGTTTATTCGAGAAACAAGTAAATTCAACGTTGCCTTTTGTATTTAATAAAATATCTATTCATCTATCAAATGAACCGAGTGTATTTTGTTGTTTTAATTTTTTTCGCACAGCTGTAAGAAATTTCTTGCGATAAATATGATTTAGGAACAATATTTGTTGCATTTATCATCTAAAATTATTAAAAAATAAAAGTCAAAACTTAAAAGTAAAAATAAATCAGAAAAGAAAAAGCGTAATTCATTTTGAATTAATTTAACCATTTTTTTCCTTTTAATAAAATGTTATATCCTTCGTTGAAAATGTTTTTGTCATTCAAAAGCTCCCCGCGAAACGTAAAAATGAAGCGTCTCACTGGTCGCGCATGTCAAATTTGAGGTTTGGTTTAAGCTGCTCCAAGCGGTTTCTTTTAGCTTATCGGCATCTGTGAGGTGAATCTTTGAACTGCCAATTGTTTTTGTATTTCATAATAAACAAAACACAATTGACAAAATGACTAATTCAGCTATTACGGATCAATCACTCATGGATAAATCCATGCGGAGTGTCTTCGGTGAGAAATTCTTGTATTTTGTTGGTTTTATTAATGTTTATTTGATAAAATTCAATGACAGTTAACATTTTTTATTTTTGGTTGGATTTATTTACAGTCGGGAATATCCCGTATGAAGCTACAGAAGAAAATTTAAAAGATATTTTCAGCGAGGTTGGACCAGTTTTGTCATTCAAGTAAGTTGCCTGTTTTTTCTGTTCAACTACCTTGTGGCTAACCTAAAAATTGAAGAAAGAACTTTGAAATATTACAAAATAATTTTGAATTACTCAAAACAAATATTCTAGATGATTATAGTGCAATTTATAAATTCCAGTAATTTTTCAATAAAAATATTTGTATTCTAAGAAAAGTTTTAAATAGAAAAAAAAATATAATTTTTAAATAGACTGGTATTTGATCGAGAAACTGGCAAACCAAAAGGATATGGCTTCTGTGAGTACAAGGATCAAGAAACGGCACTTAGTGCAATGAGAAACTTGAATGGTTATGAAATAGGAGGTAGAACACTGAGAGTAGACAATGCATGTACAGAAAAAAGTCGAATGGAAATGCAAAGTCTTTTGCAAGGGCAAAACACAGAAAATCCTTATGGAGAAGTAGTGCAAGCAGACAAAGCACCAGAAGCAATTAGCAAGGCAGTGGCTTCATTGCCACCAGAGCAGATGTTTGAACTCATGAAACAAATGAAACTGTGTGTCCAAAACAACCCCAATGAAGCAAGACAGATGTTACTTCAAAATCCTCAATTGGCGTATGCTCTTCTTCAAGCACAAGTTGTTATGAGAATTGTAGATCCACATACGGCTGTCAGTATGCTACACAAGGCCAACCCAATTCCTGGTGTGTTAGTAGCACCAGATAAGCCTCCAGTTCTTAGTGTTCCTCCTCCACGTATTGAAGAACCATGGGCCACAACAACAAGACCCCCACCTATGACTAATAATCCACCTGCTCCTATTTTCACTGGTTTGTATTATTCATATACATAGGTATAGGTATACAAAATAACTTATTGTTATGTTAAAAATTAAATGTTTGCTTATTTTAGGGCAAGACATTGATTTGAGGACTCTGGATAGACAAGTAGACCCAAGGATGGCTAGGATGGACCAAGATTTAAGGGGACCTCCACCAACCACTACAGCATTGCCTCCACCTCCCATCCCAGCAATTGTTCCTGCTCCCACTGATCCAAGAACTGTCAATGCATTCAATATGTCTGAATCGTGAGTATAGATTCACATGATACAAAGTTCACGACATGTAACTAACACGATCGCCTAATTCAACATTAACATCTCTTTTTTTGTTGCTCATGCTTACAAAGAGTTCTCCCGATGGAAGGAATTGACAGGTTCCATTTCATTTTTATATCCATGTCTCATTGTGTGTGTATTGTATCTTAATGAAAATAAGAAATTTATTTAACAAAGTTTTAAATTAACAGCTTTGGGAGAGATCCACGAACTGATCGATTCCCACGAGATCCAAGGGATCCACGAGATCCCAGAAATGTGACTTCTGTTGATCCGAGAATGGCCGCCAAATCAAATGGTATGTTATTTACAAAAGTATACACTTATACTAACTTTGAGTTATTGATTATTACTACATTTAACAAATACTCATATCCATCGTTGAAATGATTTATTGTTTTTGTATAGCACCGTCAATTATAGCTTCAGCAGCAGCTATTAATACAACTGCACCAGCAGGTCCTGCTATCACAAATAGTAGCGCGAGATTAATGGCTGGAATGTCTTCAGCTGGAAATATTCCTAGTGGTGCTACAGACCAAGAAAAGGTAATTTTGATAATTTACTTTGTTCTTTAATGAAAATCGACGAAATGTCTAGTACTACAACGATTATGTTTTTTAGGCTGCTCTCATTATGCAAGTACTTCAACTGTCCGACGAGCAGATTGCGATGTTACCTCCAGAACAGAGACAGAGTATTCTAGTTTTGAAAGAACAAATAGCCAAAAGTACACAACGCTAATTTTTTACATACTCTATCTGTATTCGCGATAATGTTTAATAACTTTTTGTGAAATGTCAATCGATAAGTGTCATTAGTCAGAAAGTTATTTGTCAACTCGATCATTTAGCTTGAAAGAAACTGTGTTATGGTTTATAGGTTCGAAAGCCAAACAATGAGTGAAATTGACAGAAACTATTTTTAAAGTCTTATGTAAAAAGATGTATATTAAAAATAAGTGTCTCTTGTAATATGTAAGTAAAAAACAAATGACTAAGAGTTCTCAGCACTGATTTTATATATGAACTTCAGCTAGTGCCGCGTACTTTACGAACAATTGTAAGGCTACATATATAGTTAAGTTCCTCTTATCTCAGAAAAGTTAACTTAGAATTATACTATGGGCTGTAGATCGAATCATCAGTGATTGCAAAAATAGTAATATATAGCTAATTTTAGTTGAAAAATCCTTTCTATTACTTTAATAAACAGATTATAATGTTCAAATTAAAACTACTTTGAAAACATTACGCCCAACAAATAATTTTTCAAAGGCAACACGATCTTTCCCATTTTCAAGAAATAAAACACATTTTTCAGCAAATATTTTATTTCGTATCATTCTTTATAAAAATAAAACTATTTATAGATTGAATTTTTACATTTTTAGATAGAATGAATTCGTTTTTACGTCCATATTATTATTTGATGCAATAAGAAAATGAAATATGGATTTATCATTGTTTATTACGTTTAGATTATAGTGTAATTGATTATTAATAATTACATGGCACGATATGCATAAAATATTTTTTATTATTTAAAATAAAAATAAAAAACTTTAGAGAACTATTTTTAAAAGATTATCTATATGCTTTAATTATTAACTACATAGTATAAAAACTCATAAGGCATTAAATAGCAGTTATTGTCAAAAATGATTAATATTTTTTAAACTAATTAATACTACGAAATAACGCAGTTCATATTTCAAAATAAAAAATATTAAAAAATAATTCTATTCTAAGAAGTAATGGAATTGAAAACGCTTCAATGCTTTGAAACAAAAGTCAAATATATATTTTTTTCCGCTATGATTTAATTTTAAAACCAACGACAATATAAAATCTAAACGAAAGGAAACTATTTGATACTCGCAAATATTATTTAATCAATCTACTTCTGGATCAATAACTTCTAATAAACCATTTTTGATCAACGAAGAATAAGCCAATTCCCTGCAACCTTTGTCTAAGTACAGCTCTATTCCAAGCACAGGCTCATACTCCTGAAAAAAATATACAAATTTTGAAAAATTGGTGCGTTTAGCGCATGAATTTCTTATAATTGTTATCATACCTTTATATACGCTGTCAAAACTTGATGCTGATTCAAAATTACGGCCACTGCATTATGCGTTTCTTGATGTCGCCCCAAAGGAATTCTGACGTTATAGAATTTAAAGTTAAAACTCAATCTAGGCACTTCTAGCCATTCTTTTCTGGCAGTACGTAATCTGAAATCATGAACGATCTAAGTATGTCATTGTTAAGTTTCACGCGAGAACGATTGGACCTACTTGTTTTTATTTTTGAACAGCATACAATTTCCGAAATCAATAAACTCCACTGTAATGCCAGATTCGGACTTGTTCGTGATTTGAGCCCTGTACCACTGTTTGTCGCTGTATTTTGCAATACCAATTACACCTATGAACAACATCAGCAAAGCGAACGTTAATCTGAATAGTTGAAAATCGTTGTATAACAGTTACCTGTTCTCACGGCCAATAGAGGCTGCTCTTTTGCGTAAAGCTGTATCTCCTCTTGTATTATTTTGTTCTTTTCTATCCAAGCCTTTAATTCCTATCATAAAAATCATTGATCACGATCTATTTGTCAGTTTTAGAGTGAAAATTACGTACCTTGTTAGTGCAATCGACAATATATCCTGACATTTGTATTGGTGTAGATGCTTGGCCAATGCTTATTTGAAAATCGCGTAATTTATATTTAAAAAAGTCGATGTCTTTCGGACCGAAGGCAATATCGTCTTCCACGTATGATGTATTCAAAGGTGTTGATGCTATTAGGGGATAATTTATTTCCGAGTTGAACGCTTCGCTTTTGACACTCTGAATGTCAAAATTGATATCCAATTCATTGACAAGGTAAATCGAGTTGCCGGAGAGCAATTGTTCTTCAATGCCATTCAGTTCTTTGTTTCCGTTCTCAAGATCAGCTGAGTTATTTGGCGAATAAACTATGTCTGATGAATCGGTTAACGCTAATCTTTGTTTTCTGCCTGAGTTGCTGTAATCGTAATAGTTTTATTGCTAAGATGAAGACATACAGTTTTACGTATAGACTACTTTAAAAAATGTATCCTAGACAAAGTTTTTGTTTTAATACATCAAAAAAAATTTTACCTAGACGAGTTTGTTTCGTTCGACAAGCTAGAATTATTCATTTTAACAGTATTTTCAGATTCCACATCACCTAAGCTCTTAATTGTATCCGAATGATCATCATCACTATCGTCTTCAATTTCGATAGACTTTTTGCTTAGGGACTCGTACTCACTTGAATCATCGGAGTCGTTCTCATTGATTGGAATATCAAATCCTACGCCCGATTCATCAGCTACTGACTGAATGGAATAATCAATTTTCAACGAGTCATCGGACAACATTTCTTCAGTCTCAACGTCCATTTTTATTGTGATTATGTCGTCAGTGATACATTTCACTTGAGTTTTGTTTTGTATGTACCACGGTACCGAGATAGTTTTGTTTCCATCGATTATCCAGAATGCAGCCTATAATATTTGAACAACAGAGTTTTGTTCAACGTACAAAAAACTTTCAAATTATTCGTAAGAACAATTGTATTTCAGATCGAATGAAAACATTATTAACATTTAAGTTGTACATACAACGCTAATTACTAATTTACATTTGGTAATAATTATTATTTCTACCTTCCAAGTCTTAGGTGGTCTACTCAAAATCTTAATTCTCACTTTCTTATCAACAAGAACTTTATGAATAACATCCAAATCAGCTTCCTGCCATTTATCACCTTCCTACAACGAATAACAATCACGAGACATGAGATAGAAATCGCAAAAATTTACAACCAAACTCACAGGCTTTAATCCAGCGATGGTAGCACATGTAATTTGAATAGGAATTTCAGTCAAAATAATGCGCTTCTTTAGCGCTCCAATTTGACAGTCTTCAACGTTTCCATAATCGACAAAAGTCACCTAAAAATTGCACATAACGTTGTTTTATGCAAGAAATGCAGTTTTACGGTATTTCCCAAATTGGTATTTGAACTTACCGAAACAATTTTGTGTTTACTTGTAACATCTATTACTTTTGCTCTGTACCACTTGCCATCGACGTGATAATTTGCAATGCATAGATCTCCTACTTCCCAACTAGTGTCGTACTTTTTGATAGTTTTATCACGATACTGCCTGTCCAGTGTTTCCTTGATGTAATTTAGTGTATCGTAGTCTAACGAAAATACAATCATAATTACGCTAAAACTTACATTAGAGATCGTATAAATAAGTTATGACGAATGAATTGTGTTAGAGTGAAATAAATAACGACGTGACTCAAAAATAAAATAATAATTAGAGTAATTAAAACATAGAATTTGTTCGAAAATCTTGTGCAACGACACGTGCAACGTTCGAAGCATTTTTAAAAAATTACTTTTACCCTCCCCCTGAGGAATGGAAAAGGTGTTCCCACAAATGCTTAATAAAGCGTTTATTCAACGTATCGCTAGAACGAGTCGTGGATGTTTTTGTCTACTTAGCATGTAATTTAAAATGATAATTGTATGGTTAAGTTAGAAATTCACGTACACTCTTTTGTATCGGGATGGAAATACACTTCGCCGTTATAGCCGACATACGTGACCTTGCCAATAAGCTCATCCTGAATCAAATGAGCTGCGGGTATCCAGTTTTGTACTTTAGGCGGCAGTGAAAATAAATCATTGGATGTGTCTTTAATCGAATATATCTCCCTGTCGGCTTTGTCATCTTCTCCATCTTCTGTTTCAGAATTCTTTTCTTCGTCATTCTCCTCTTCTTGAGCTTCCTTGTAATCGTTAATCATTTCCCTGTAATTTTTTCTGCTAGTCTCGACGTCACCCTCACCATCGTTCATTACTGTCTCTTCTTCGATTGGCGTTAGGTTCAGATTATTTTTTGATAACCCGTTCGTGCTCTCGATATTGATGCAACTATCGCGCAGTGTAGTATCTAGTTTTAGTTTCTTTTTCAATTCTACCGCTAACTCTTTTTCCTTGTCATCGTCGTAACTGCAAAAATATAACGGACATTCAATGTTATTGTACAAGAGAGCCGAACGTAACTTTCTTACCCTCTGATAGGAAATGCATGTCCATCCTCGATCAAACGACGTTTGACGGATATACTTTCTCGTCGATTTGGCTCAGTTGGCCCTACTACCACATGACGTCGAATAAGTAAGTCAACAGGGATAATTTCGTCTTTTTCAGCAGATCCCTACAATAAAAATGAGAAAATATGGGAAACCGTTTGATCTTGAGGAAGTGAGATAAAAAATACGCACAGCCAAGGTGATGTAATATTTGGTATCGCAGCCACTGTCCTCGATAATCTCTTTGAGCTTTCTACAAGAGGATGACGGCCAAGTCTCACTACCTCCACAAGGAGTAACCCCAGCCAACTTAATCCTAAACATGTGTTTAGGAACCTCGAGAAATTTCGTATTCAATGGTTGAATCTCGTTAATGTCAACTTCGATCGTTTCAGCGAGATCAATCAATAGCATTCTCGCTTTGGTAGGTTTCTTCGGTGACATTTCTAGGTACATCGCGCGACAGTATTGATTATCTTTGCGAGAATAAACGCAATAATAGAGACCAGACTCCAATTCGTCTTTGCATTCGGCTCGGTTTTCCGCGTAAAACTTTTGCATTTGCTGATTCATATTTTCGATTATGGTTGTGTTCGCAGCTTCCGATACATATATCTCATCCGGTGAAATAACTTTATGCAATAATACTCGCACGCGAAACGGATCAACATCGTCCGATCTTTTGTTTAACAATTTACGTTTTTCTGAATCAGCCTTCAGGTTGTCATTTTTGTACGAAAATTTATCCGACGACGTTACTTTGCCGACTTTGGGCTTGTAATATTGTTTTTTACGAAGCTTTATTGGGGCTCTTATATCGTTGTTGAGAGTCGCGTGCTTTGAACTGCGAATTTTTATTAGTGCATTTGTGTTAATAAATAATACTTGTAAATAATAGCGATCAAGGTACTTACTATTGGCCAGTGCTTACGGCAAAATTTATCGATACAAGATTCGCATTGACGTTAGTTTCGTTGAAAGTCAGCATGGCGACTCCGTATGCATTTCCAGACTTAGAGATAGGAAGTATTTTGACCGATTGATTAGTCAAATGTTGTTGCAAGTAACGTATTGCTTTTTCAGAATACGTCCCACCCTCGGCAGGTTCGATGTCGACTAATGAAACCTTGATAGCCTGAAATGTCATTGTTCCTAGTTATTAATCTTTCAATGTATACTCGCTGATTTACACGTGAATTACTGCTCTTGAACATGCAACTTTTTAAACAAACTTGGTTTTTTTTCTTTAACAGTTAGCCACAAGATTATTATTTAATTAGGTAAAATTACATACTTGAGCAGTCCACTCGCAAAAGCGATGAGGCAAACGAGTGACTTGCGAGTACTTAACAGTTTTTGTTTCGCCCGTATCAACTAGAAATACTTCGAGTTTCGATTTTTGGTGCATAATATTAGTAACATATCCTCTGTAATACATTAATTCCTCTTCCAAAGCTACGGTATCCCCTGAAAATATTACGAACCACTCGTTAAATGGTATCTTATTAAGTATCAAGCCACTTACCAATTTCTGGACATTTAATGGATAAGTTTTCGTTTTTCAAAGCTCGGCTATAATCGGTCTGAAATTGTTTCATCTTATAGGCCAATCCTTTACTAAGAATCTGGAAATAGAGCAAAAATGTGACGTTACCTTAATTTATCATTTCTGTCAATGTTTAAATAACGTGTATGATAAACTACTTGAATCAAAGTACAAACTTACATTCTTCACATAAATGCAATTTGGAGATACCACGTTCAAAACTTTCGCTCTCACGTATCTATCCGTATCCATTGGCAAGTCCTCGTAATAAAACTGATGAGCTGACAAAGGATTGATTCTCTGAAAAAAAATTGAACGGTCAACTTCCAACTGTTTTCGTCAAACATCCCTTTTGCGTAGTAAAAAGTTACCTTGAGTTTGTGGAAACTGTTGATTTTTCCTCTCTGAGTTACCAAGAGTAGCTCTCGTATACACATTTCTTGATTACCGTTATTAATTTTTAAATCGACGGTAAGTTTTGGGCCATCGGTACGTAAAATCGTCATATGAAGCATTTGCCTATAAATTTAATATTTTCCGAGTGTATAAAATAACGTATTCTTTTGGCATGGACAATGACAATAACAGTAGGCGTTAGACTGTGTTTTTTAAGAGGAAGCAATAATAAAAATATTCAAAGTTTCACTCAAAACCCGTCTAAAGCGCTGTACAGAAATTAACAAATTTTGTTGAACAAACAAACAGTCGGATGAAAATAAAACGAATACCAACCCAGCCAACATATCAGCGTATTGTTTCAAAACGTCTTCGTCCCATTCTCCACCGTCGATAGGTACAATCTCATCGAGAGTGCAATGTAACGCCATACCTGGTGCGATATTGATACCAGTGACGAGTTTACGCATTCGATCGATACTCACTTCGTAATCACGCGAACCAAGGTCAATGTAATAAATTTCATAGAGCATCTGGTTATTGCATGATTTATCTTTGTGAGTTACACGTCCACGATACCATTTGAAATCTTTCGAGTTTTGTACTATGTACAGGCTGTCTGTTGAACAAGATTTACGTAATGCAAATTAGGATTGTTTCTACGAGTGTGATACCGGTGACGTTTTATTTTCGTACTTACTAAGATTAACGACTGAAGGTGGTTCAATGTTCGTTTTTAAATACTCGTCAATGACCATTTGCATTTCTTCGAACAATCTCACGTCGGACTTTTTCAGAACGTAAAAGTCCGTGGGATCGTTGAAGCACGTTATTTTCACACGTTCTGTTGTTCCTGCGAAAAAGAAGCAATGACAATGCAAAAACTATTCGATATGACAATTATGCAACATTTTTCTTTATTCAATTGAATAATTATAACTCGAAATTTTTTCGCGTGTACATGTCAATCCAGCAGAACTAAATCCAATAGTCATCAACTTGTCCGGAAAAACACCAAAAAAGAAGAAAGCAAGAAAGGAAGGAAGGAAGGAAAATGGAATCGAGTAGTCAGAAGTTTCGATTACCTCTTGCCAAGCTTGAGGGCTCGAGTGGTATAGAGGTGATGGGCTCCTCGAATGACTGATTGGCGGGGCTACCGCAGGATGCTATTGACGGCAATGGAGATGGACTATCTCTTCGGAAACTTCCTCGAATACTCATATCTTAAAAATAATGAATTGCGAAAAATCCAGAATTAGAAGAAAATCGATCGAAACTATTGTACTTGTCAAGTCGTTAAATTCTCAATTCTCGTTCTCTAATCCTATATGTATGTATATATTTTTTTAACATACACCAGTTATATCGTGTACATTCATGTACACACGCACGAGTGAATTTTTTTGTGGAATATTTTAAGATATACTGTATAAATGAATGTTATTAATGCCAAAAAAAAGAGCTTCCTGCGATTTTTACTTTGATATTTTCGACAATATTGCGCCATCGCGCATGGGGTGCGTCGAGCTTCTGCCATGCAAATTTCTTTTTCGTTACGCGCGACGTCACCAGTCGTCGAAAATTGAAATGTAAATCGTTCTTCAATCGACGCTTTTCCTTTTTTTCCCAACACTTTTTTTTATGAAATAACCCATTTAGAAATATAAAGTATTCGTAAAATATACAGGATTTTACGAAACTTGAATTTGAATAAAACAAATTGTCGGAATAAAATATACGATGGAATGTAATAGGAAACAATAAAAATAAGAACAAAATAATAAATTAAGAATAATTACTGAGATTTTCGTCGGATTCGATGTATTCCAATTCATAGTTCGTGGGCAACTCGTGAGTTCTAAGCAAAGTGAATTTTGGATTTTCAGGTACGTGTAGCTGTATGTGATGTAATTTGAGATTATCAATCCACTTGGGATCTATTTTCATTCTGCAATTGTTCGTTACATACGAAATGAAATAGCAAATAATAAATGATAAACAAAATCATCGCTACATACCTTATTTGGTCATCATAATTGTTATTTACCATTAAATGACAAGGACTATCAGCAAGATCCAGCAGTCTCTCCGTTAATTTTTTGACATTAACGTTGTTATTTGGATTGTCTTTAGCAGTAGCGGCCATCTATATAACATACGAAAAAACCCATCGTATACGTACCATAATAGTGACAAATGACAAGCCAGTAGTGCCGATAAAGTCGGCGTTAAGAAACGAGGAAAAAAACGTTAATGATCCATCGTAATGTAATATCGACGTTCTCACCACATAAGCCATTGCTAATTTGTCCTCTTGATCGCTGAGCTCATCGCGAAAAGCCTCGATATCCGCTTTAAGCGTATCGCGTTGTTCGTGCAATCGATCCTTCAATTGTGCTTCAAGATTCTGCAGTACCCCATGAAGATAGATAAAATGTTGAGTTAACGTTAATTCCGTTTGCTGGGATGCTTTATTCAATTCCGCCGAGACCATTTTACTGGTAAGATTCTGCAAAATAGATAACGATCAAATTTTGAACATAAAACAAAGAAAAAAAGCAACTCGATGTGTCAAATCAATTGTCACGGCGAAACATCGTGTAAATCGATAACGGGGCATATTGAAAAAAATTAAAAGCATAGTTACGCAAATAAAACACCATCGAAAGTAAATGCCAATTTGATCGTTCTATTCCGATACTGTCTTCGCTGTTACATTTTTGTTCATACGCCTAAGAAGAACGTACACCTCGAAATATCAAGGAGTATATACATATCTATACATAAGAGTTTTCGTGCAACTCGCGATACTTTCGCAAGTGAAAACTCGACGGGATCTTTGTAACTACACGATGCCTTTTAGGGTGATCGGTATATAGCCTTCTATACGATGAACTCCTCTTCCTTAAGCGGATATTTTCGATCAGCTGTCTTTTTCTTTTGTTTGCTGACGATATATCGCGTGCACGAATCTGAGGTTTTTCTTTTTATAAATAGTAGCAAAGGGATTATACGAGATATCTGTGTCTACTGTTATTCGTACGAAAGGACTTTTGTGAGAATTTGAAAATTCAATATTTGAACGCATAAAAGCGACATTGCGTTAAAAAAATATCAACAAACTAACAAACAAAATCAAAGGAGTCGTATATGAAACAATCAACCCTCGCGAAAACAACGAAAACGCAAGTATAAATATACATTCGCCAAGTATCTCTCGCAAAGTCTGAAGTCACACTGACCCAATAACCCCACTCAATTTGAAAAGAGAGGGGCCTCAAAACTCTCCCTTCCACACAGTACTCAATATACCAACCTCTCACTCTCTTTCTCTCTATACGTGGGGCCCTCGTCGCTTCAGTCGGCGCTGAACGTTCATCGCGTTCACCAATTTTATTTATTAAAAATTCCAATCGAAATTGTTACGGTTTGTGCGAGCAACGAGATGTGCTGTTGGCTAGCCACCACCGCGTGCAGGCTCGTCTTTATCGCGCGTGTGTGAGTTTTTTTTTATTTGGTAGCACGAGGAAACGACATGAGGCAGTTATTCGGCGTTTTAGTTTTACTACTGGTGGCGAGTGTTGGTGAGTTGAGAGGGAAAACGATGGGGGTTATTTTCTTTTCTTATCGTAACATTTTTAAAAAGATGTCTGAGGCATAGTTTGCTTAATTTTTTTCCGTGGATTTCAACGTCGAAAGACATGTACACAAGATGTCTTCTTAATTATGCGGTTACCTTATGAAATACCATCGTCAAAAATTTCCCAATGCTTTTAGGGTATTTTCCCATCAAATTACAGCTGCGTTCGTTACCAACTCCGAATGAAAATGTATTATTAACGCAACTGCAATCAAATTAAATATACGAAATAGGATGTCTTTTCATTAAACAACGATAAGAAGGAGTATTCAAGAGAATGCAAAACTCGCCAAGGTCAATTACTTCAAGAGAGTGATTTGAATGTTCCCACGGCAAAGTTTTGCAAAGCTTAATAACAAACGTACACGTAGGAAAAAAAATTGCGTTCATTTTCGAGATTGTTTGTATCCATTGACACTCAAAATAGGTATGTGTTTTAAATATGGCAACTTTTTTACAGCGACGATGATTTTGATTTTGAAAAGATTGATTTAAATGTATTGACGCAGTTGTTTCGCTAAACAAAACGACGTAAAAATTATTTTTATCAAACGTGAACATCCTCTTTTAATTCTCATCAGGAAGGGTAACTATAAGTAAACAATCAAGATTGAATCTTCTTAATAGCGTCAAACGTTTATTTTTTTTTCTTTTTTTTAACGACGGTTAAAAATAACAGAAAAGTAATGGGAGGTTATATGAGTCGCTTAAAATATGCACGGCACCGTAGCACGGATGCCAAGTGGCATAATTTCGATGTGCTCAAGCGGAACATCGTTTTCTTTTCTCTCTTACTTTTTTGCGCTTTGGTCTCTCCTCAAGGAGACTTGCACTTATACTCAATTATTTTCGATGACGATTTCAATGGCTTCATTTTTTTCTTCTTTTTCTCTTAGAAGAAAGAGAAGAATATTCGTTTCAAAAGTCCACCGAAAGTTTATTATTAATCGCTGTCGGTTAATATACAAGATGTGCGTTGTTAAACTGCTTGTTGTTCAGAAAAAAAAAATATTTTCATCGTTTGTTAAAAGTGAAAAATATTAGCTCTATCATCGTGTGATTCAATCGTTCCTTTAAACTGTGTACTAGAATACATCAAGCAAAATATTAACGAGCAACTATTGACAGGCCTATTTAAAATTTTACGACTGACTTTGGCGAAAAAGTCCAACAGTTACATTGTTTTCTAAGAAATATCATCTACAACATAATATGAAGTACTCAAGTTTTTCGCAACGATAAAAATGAACGTAACAGGCAATATTTTTTAAAGCTTGCGTATAGTATACCAAGTTCAATATTTATTGAAATTTCATGGTAATTTGATATTTCTTTTTATTTAGTAAGTACAGTTACAAACCACTGCTTTCAAATTTAGTAGTTTATTAAAAACTTAGAGCACACATAAATCACGCAGAATTGGATTTAAAAATATAAGCAACAATAACTTGCTACATTTCTCTTTAAGGCATTTATCAAAGTATTTTTCAAAAACGCATTAATTGAATTAATGCCAATGGCTGATTCATTGCTAAATTGTTCGCTTTAACATCCGATATAAGTACATTACTAAGTATATTAATGTTTACATCGTCGATTTCCTTTATTTCTGTTCGTTCTTGCGGTCCATAATAACTTGTAAAACAAAAATTTTGTTGGAAGATCCGTCAACAGAGTTGTTTGTCAGATTTGAGAGATTGGAACTGAGATATTCAAATCATCTGTTTCCATAGTATCTCGAAGGCGAGACACAAAAACCCAAAAAAATACCCAATAGCAATCAGCAAAATATATTTCCTTTTCGAATCTATCGAGTCAGTGTTTTCATTATCGTCAACATCCACGTCAAAATCAAAAAAATCCGCGTAATCGTCGAACATTAAAGTCTCCTCCATTTTATTCCAAAACTGAAATATTCCAGACTCGAACAACCGTCTCTGAATTTGATTGAATCTGGTGACATATGGAGAAATTCGTGAAAAAATTGTTGCTGCATATCCAACCGATAAAGGCTCCTTAACGAAACTCAAAATGCGATCATATTCGTTTGTCATATAAATGTCAGTGACAAGATCGCCCAAATAATTATTTACCTGACAGGCAACGGTATTTTTGTCGTTATTAATCAGCTTCCAAATACAATTTTCCGGTCTCTCGACTGTCTTTGCAATCGACATCAACTGGCGTATAACCTGGATATTCGTACTGTTTAATACCGTTCGTGTGTTTTCCGTTACAGTCGGAACGATATTCCGATCGAGTAAATCTTGTAGAGTGTTATACGTCAAAACCTCATATTTCACCAAATAGATATCCAAAAGTTGTATCAACAATTGAGTATTGAACATGACGAAGAGGCAAGCTAGCGTGGCGTAAAATATAACTTGCGAAAAAGTACGAGGTCTTTCAGCTGGCATGCCTACAAATCCTTGAGTTATGATGAAAAATGCATTGTTCTCGAGGTGGAATAGTGTCGTTAACAAATGAAAAGTGAGAAAACACGTGACAACAACGACACCGATGAGTATCGAAAGTTTATTAGAATTCCAAACTTGGCGACTGTACTGTCTGACGATAATAAATATGGAATCTGGTAATAGAAAATTACCTATCTCGCAGTTGTAGTCCTCCAATTTTGTACGACCAATTATGATGTACTTATTTAGGCTAAAATCAATCAAATCGTCTTTCGTAAGTTGATCGTCATCGCTGTTAATGATGTTACAATGCGTCAAGTCCAGATCGTTATCGGTAATAACACTGACAATTATGCTAAAGTTGAGAGTCTCTGCTAAAAATTTGGCGAGTCGGACATCCCAACCGTGCAACACGTTCAAAATATCACAACCTGTGTAATTAACGTTCATAACAACATTGGGAAATTCCAACGAAAAACTAACGCGCAAACTCATGTTATGTAAATTTGGAAATTTATCGTTAAATAGATTTGATTCTGGCGAGAGTTCGGTCACGTTGTAAACTTCGCTAAAGGGATTGTAACGATGCAAGTACATAACTTCCAGATTACTCTTGAATTTTACATTTTTTAGCAGTTGAACAGGAGTCTGTTTGGCGATTGCCACGGCATTCACGTCTAAGAATTTATGCGACCAACTGTGATGAAAAAATTCCAGTAGATTGATCGTTGGACTTGCAGTTATCAAAATTACGAGTAGTTTTGGTCTCGTTGCGTTTGGTATTGACATAATCATAAAGTCAATGATTCTTATCAAACCTGTTGTATTGTTATTTGTTTCGAATAATATTTTTAACGTATTTCTTTCCGACCATTTCATTAATAAATTTCTATCTTGAATATTTGCAGTCTGCGATATATCTACGATCGTCGACGAGAATTTACTCGCGATACTTTTTATCAGCAACGTGTACGTTGCTGGAAGTTCACGCAATGATTTGACGATCAAAGTAGCTCTCGAAAAAGCTCGTTCTTCGATGTAATTATCGAGTAACTTTGCCAACAAAATCTCTCTGTCGTGCGTATTGACATTTTGAAAAAAAATTATCAAACAAAGCAGCGTGAACTCGAAATACTGAAAAAGTAACATTTTATAACTTACTCTTTCTGTCTACCTCGCTTGTTAAGCAATAACTAAACGATATTTTTATTTCCTTGCATATCAATCATTTATAAAAATAACTCGCAGCTGTAATATATAATACATCTGACAACGGCATCCTGAATTATTAACAATTCAACAAATCGATAAACCTTCACGCGCCTCGTTCGTCGCAAATCGATTTTCTAATTCGCATTGCAAGAGAAGGAAACAAACAAAAATATAACATACAACAAATGCTTTTCACGGTCGGCCTAACGCTTTTCTTGAACCATAGACGCATTACGCGCTCCACCGATTTACATATATGTGTATATATATACACCCACATATATACGTTTTTATACGCTTCAGTGGTGACTTTGAGTTTAGATCGTATATACACCCATGTAGAAGAATTTTTTTTCATTATTGTCCGTTGTTTCCTTTTTTCGGGGGAAGCTGAGTTTATTCGCTGGACTACGTATACTATGAATAGAGGAAAAAGTTTGTTGGAGAAATATCGAGTCTCGATCGCTATGGAGTAGTTTTCGACATCGTGACAATATTTTTCATCCAAATAATATTTCCGCTTCAAATAAATCTCACAAGCTTTATTTATATCTCGTGTCCAAAGACCATAAGAGAGAGAGAGAGAGAGAGAGAAAGAGAGTTAGAGAAGAAATGCGAAAAATCAGCACAAACGTGACCGATCAACTTTATGTAGTTTTGAACTTTATAACTTTCATGTCTTATAAAAATGTTTTTAATTCGACAAAGGAACAAAATCTTCACCGGTATTAGATGTATACACTCTTTGGAATTTTTTCAGCTGTCAATTAGCCTATATGATGTGCGAGGGTACATGATGGTTATTTTCTAGCCGTAGGCAAGGCTTGTTGGTTATTGTTACCTTTTCAGATGTTGAATATCGACAGTTTGCTATATATATATATATACATATGTGTGTGTGTATGTGGACCCGAACAATACGCGAACGTGACGTGCTATGGAGTGAGAGAGAGAGAGAAAGAGAAGCAGTAGAGAAAGAGTTCTGTTTTGACAAGATTTCCACGGGGAGTTTGTGGTTAGAGTTTGATCGCGTCGAGAACTTATTCGAGTATATATAGATAGGAACAAAATTAATAATCAAATAAATAGTTTTTCTAAATAAACAAATTATCCATAACATGGCATAGCACTATACACCGTCGAAAGTCACGTGATCAAATAATACGATAATTACTTACTAACCAAGAAAATCCCTAATTACTAAAATTACTCCTCTTTCATTGCCATGTACCAACACACGCTCATATAATTAAACATAAACGCATACAAAAGCCTTACACTACGGGACACCATCAAATATATTTAGCGGGCCATCAGTGAAATTGTCGCGCGTAATCACGTTGATTAACTTCAACGTCTATATTTATTTTTTTTTCTTCTTCGTCTCAACCTTCTCTACTTGCCTCACCTCAACGTAGTAATTATCCGTTGTACCGATAAGTGGAGTTTATACTTGTATATAAATATATATATATAGAGCGCACGGGACAAATGGAATTCAATAGAGCCACGAGAGATTAAGTAAGCCGCGTTGCGCTCGTTAAAATGTGAGCGCATGAGATGCGTATCTACTAGACGTCGTAGCGTATGTGCTTGTGACTCTTTTTTTTATTTTTTTGTTCAATGGTTCGACTCGTTAATTTTCAAATACGTGTATTTTGTTCAATTGAAGGGTGGTGGAGATATAAGGCTACATGACTACATAACGAATGGTACAGGCACGAAGTAAAGTTATTAGCATTTAAAAAAATAACAACATTTTTTTTCGCGTTCATAAAAAATGTAAACATATTTCATTTCTCTATAGTATGCTGATCTAACGTGTTTGCATGAAATTTTTTGTTGCAAAGTTGAATATGACGCGTTTATCTATAACCATGTATTATTTAATATAAAGTTTTATTTGAAATTTTCAAGGAAAATACAACGAATGTTTATGACATTGTTATTATTTAGTATTAATTAAAAATAACATCGCTCGCGTGTTTTCTCGTATCCGTAATTATAGTTTGCGTATTACTCTAAAAGAATATTGACTAACATTGAAAAGAAGAAGAAGAAAAAGGCTCTATAAGCCTTGGTAAGTAAAAGAGCTAAAAGACAAAGTGTAGAGCATTCGCGCGCCTTGATGCGAAAAACAGAAGGAGAGAGAAAGAGGGAGAGATCCTTGACGGAGAATTATTTTACCCGAGATCGCAACTCTCTCGTTGCAGCCACTAAGAGAGAGAAAGAGAGCTTATTAGAGGCTTTTAAGATTTCATTTACTGACGCTTACTCAAGTGTGCGTGTGTAAAGTACGATTGTATCGATTTTCATTGAATCTAAAAATACATTTAACGTTAAAAAAATTATCGTTACTACAATATAGAAAAAAGCGGAAGAAGGATGTTGTACACCAAAGCAAAGTTCGATAAGGAACTTCCACTTCTTCGCAAGTAAAGGAATCATAGCTCCTCTCTCTCTCTCTCTCTCTCTCTCTCTCTCTCTCTATCTTTATGCACGTGTATATACATATATGTGGTATGCAAGTTCACTCTCTTTAAGGTCTCTTTCTCTCTATAAAGCCATGGGCGAATCGAAAAAGGTGCTCCGGTTTTTCGGGAGGAAATCCTTTGAAAGTGGAAAATTTCCATTTCCTGCTTGACTAGCGTCAAAGCAAAGAGAGTAAAATGCGTGCGTGTACGTGTGTTTTTTTTCTCGATCAAGTTTGAGTTGCCATTGTTTTGCTAACCTTCTCTCGTTCGTACGTGTATATACGTTTGTTACTATTGATGTGAGTGTGCGTGTGCCCATTGTTGCTGATTTTATTTTCGATATCAACTACGCGTGTAGTCCAATAATCGCCATATACGTGTCGTTACTTTTTACCGATTTGACAATTCTAACGTGTATACGTATACTAACGCGTGTATATGGAAAAAACGATACGTGTATATATACTGTTTGCTTTCAAGGAGGTTTTATGGAATATAGAAATCTCTCGATTAGATGAAGTCCGAAGAGTTTGTTGAATCTAAACTTCTTATTTCCAGTACTAAACGTTCAATTTATTTTTACACAAAGAAAACGGGGCAAAAAAAATCACAACTTTCACAAAATAAATTGGTATTTGTAAAATTGATCAAAATTTATTGAATTCTTCTTGCGAAAATGTCTCTTCTCGTTGTATTGCAGTTATGGGAAAAACCAAACCAACTTATATTTCACTTAATATCACTGAAAACAAGGAAGTATTAGTTTCACAATCGTGCAAAACATAAAACCATTTCAAACTATACTCAACAATTATATATTTTTCGCGTATGTGGCAGAGAATCAATAAAGCAAACCGAGGATTGCGCGCGCGTGCGAACGTAAAATTTAAATTTTCATTCTGTATATCCATGCATAGCAATTATACAATTATCTTACGTAATAACAAGCCCTTTCTATTATTATCGTCGTACAAAAAGATCATCGATAACGATCAATTCAATGTATCACACGTATACGTGTTCTGCCTTGGGTTTCGAGTGTGTTTAATTAATTCGCAACGCACGGATTTTCAATTAAACGTGTCTCGTCGTCGGTGGCAAAATGCGTCACGCGATTAGCGAATTTCTTTGCAATCAACATTCTTGCGCGCGAGCAATCATTCCGAACACCAATTTGTTTTCTCTTTCTATTTTGATTCACACGATATATTCGTCGATATAATAGTACACAACTTTATAACAGTTGCTATTTTTCGTATTTTTCTCTTATGTTCACGACATTTGTGTTGTTGCGCGGGTTCAAAATAATAATAAACTTGCTTGACACATTTTAAAGAAATGTCATGTAATTAAGTTTTGATTGCACGCCAAAGGATTGGCTAAATTTAAGTTGAAATTTCACAAGGTGCATCATTATACGTGTCTTTCGTCAAATAATATATATCTTGAAAGAAAAGGGAGAGAGTGAAAGAGAGAGAGAGAGAGAGAGAGAGGGAGAGAGGGAGAGAGGGAGAGAGAATAAAAACATTTGCCAAACTAGTAGTGGCTGAGCTACACGCTCGACAAGCTTTCTCTGCATAATCGAGCGATTTTCAAACCTCAATTGCCTCTGTTTGCCTACTACTATTACTACGCTCTTCCCAAACGCGTGTCGAGAGTACGGAGGATTTTTTAGAACGAGTTCGTTGCGGTGTGAAAATTGCCGAAAGAGAGAGAGAGAGCGATAAAGAGACAAGAAAAGCGTTCTCTTTAATCGACGAGCGCAATTGTACGATAGACTATTAAATTTTACATAAATCCAGTGTATTTTGCTAATGAGCGTTGTAACAATTAATACGATTGATTTTAACGTAAAAAAGATGTTCTCAGAATTATAAGTTACGTCGAACGATGGAAAAAATTGACAAAGATACTTTCTCGTTTGTACGTAGAAACAACAATTACCAAGACGCGCAAAAGATAAATTATTGTTGCAGTTACATGAAAGATACTGAAAATTATTTTTTCTTTTCTATAGAATGTACGAACGATTGCCTTGTGACTGGATATACCTTATAAATTAAATTAACCTATTGTTATAGATTTGATTACTTTTGACAATTTTTATTCGATTTTCATCAATCGTCAATATGAAGATTTTACACTAACGGGTTTATTCAGGTCAATAATAATTTAACATACATAATTGAAAATCAATATATCGGGCTATACTTTAACTTTTTGGATCGCAAGTATATTTTCTATGTATCGACATCGTAGTACATGTATATATAAATGTCCCTATTATCTCATCTCAAGTCACGAGAAATTACTACATCTTTTCATGTCGCACTTTTAGAAAAAGTCATTGCATACAATCAATGCAAATTTTAAAAAAAGCGCTGCAATGTTCATGGGTAATAAACGGTTCTGAAATATTCAACAACAACTCCTGCAAGAGAGAAACAGATAGATATAGATAAAAATAAAAAAAATTGGCTGGTGTGGTTTGCTCAGAGGGGGAGAGAGAGAGAGAGAGAGAGAGAGAGGCAGCAACGGCAAAATGAATTGGCCCGAGGGGCAAACGAACGGAATGAACGAAATTGTGGCAGTGCAAACAGCGCCCGCTCGCATACACATATTGACGGAAACAAATATGCACACGTTTCGGATAATAATAACCGGATATGTTGTTTAGCGCGCTTGAGATTTATATTATGCCACGTGCAATAAAAATATTTGCAAGCTTCGAAATAAAAATCATTTCATCGGGATTATTTGTTATACGTGTAAGCTATGTTAAAACGATTGACGATACTTTGTTTATTATTTTTCGAGATAATTACAACAAAAACTAAACGATCATTCGTAAAAACATTGTTGACGCATTTTTTATACAATCTACTACATTACTCGTATCGTTTTGTTGTATAGCTTTATTCGAGTACATATCTCGAGTTAATTTACAGTATATAAATGTATTATTAAAACGACTCTAATCAAGTACGCCATTGTATCAATAGCAATGAGTAAAATAATGAATAATAAATAAACACGCACGTTTATCAAATTCAGTACAATGTTATAATATCCATATTTACAATTACAAGTAGGTATAAAGGTAACAATGACTCGGTATGTTCTAGATATCGTAGCCGTGGTCTTTAGTCTCGCAATAAAATCGCGCGCAAAAAAAAGAAAGTATATATAGATATCCTTCGGGCCAATATGACCTTTTGCCATAGAGAGAATTAAGGGGGTTGTTAAACGACAATTGCAGCGATTGTTTAATCCAGCACAAACAGTGACTCACTATAGCGAGAGAGAAGGTTGCAAGTTATTGCGCTACTTTGTATATGTGTGTGTGTGTATGTGTATGTTTGTGTATATGATCGTGATCCATTTGCGATGGGTGATGACGAAATAGAGTTCGAGTTGATTGGCCGTAGACGCGAGCTAAAGAGAGAGAGAGAGAGAGAGAGAGAGAGAGAGACAGATAGACAGAGACAGGCTAACTTGAGAGAACGGATACTCACTCTTGAAGTTTTGCCTTGCTGTACGAGGCACGCGTTAGGAAACGATGCTTATATTACGTCAAAATTATTATACATATTACAGGGTGTAGAATTGTAAAAATGTTGAGGAAGAAAAAATTGATCGTGGTTTGATTGCGAAAATACTCTCGATATTGTCGTTGTGATTATAATGTTGCGTCAAATTAGTTTCCTAGTATTCAAAGCGAGAAGTAAAATACGTCAAAGAAAAAAGACCTCTGATATTCAGTAAAGTGTCGTAGAAGAAAAAAAAAAGTTCCGCCTAATTCCATTGGTATAAAAAGAAAAAAAAAGTATCTGTCTCTCTGTCTTTTTTCTGATGCTCTTAAAGTCTCGTCTTCTTCAAAAGAGACTCAAGATACTTTTCTAAAAGGACTCAATTAACAATTTTTTCGTTTAATCGGATAAGCACAATCGTATATACGTATATTTTTTTTTATATCCACGCGTAACGATGTAACCACAACACGTGTACAAACAAGAGAAAGTAATTCGGTTACATATACATATATATTCGTACTATATATATATTTACTCTTTCATTCTTATCTGTTTATTAACGAATATCGCTGCAATTGCTAGGAATAATTTTATGATTTTCAAAAACAACAAATTTGTTTTGAAATTTCTCGATATCACTGTGTACAATAGTGGATGTTGCTTATGAAATAATTTTTGGACATATTAGTGTTAAGCTCATTTATAAATCGAACGTTGGAGTGGTGGACTTTTGTTTCACAGTGATTGTAATTTTATTTGTAATGCATAAAATACGAATAAATCACTATCGAAATAATCAAAAACGAACAACTGCAATTGAAATTGTATAATCGATATTTTTAACAACGAAAACAATCAATAGAAAAAAATATATTTGCCAAATCCGGGTCGATTATAGACAAACGTTACAGACATTTGAATAATAGACAAGCGAGAGGAAGTTGAAAAGTAGATCAAACCTATATACGATCAAGAAGCGTGCAATGCGAGAACGAGAGCATTAAGCAAAAGTCTCGTTAAGCAATAATACATTATCGTATAGAAGGGTTTTGCGCGCGCGCGCGCACGAGAGAGAGAGAGAGAGAGAGAGAGAGAAATAGTCTTAGAAGTGCGAATCTATACATACACACACACACACACACACACACACATATGTATAGACATCGATTCGTACATATCTTATTTTTTTTATCCTCGACAAGCGAGCAAACGCACGAGTCATTCGATTAAGAGTGCAATCTTTTTTTTAACACGGTGCTTTTTAACGCAGTAATTACCAGACGAATAACTACGATGTTGTTCGTATTTTATTCAATTTGTACGTAAACGCGTACGAAACTTAACAAAGATTCAGGCACTCGCATCGTGTTTTAATTCGCGTTAACGAACACTCGTGGTAAAAACAGGAAGAAAGAAAGAGAGAGCTAAATTTGACGTAATTTAATTGAGATATAATAAAGCAAGAAACTTCGTGGCTTTTAATTTTAACTCGATAAACTTCTTAATGTAACGATATATAAAAATAAGAAAAATCACTCGTATGGATTTCAGCGAGGTAGGCAAATTATAAATTCAATCTAAGTATAGCACTAAGTGTTACAGTATGTATTCAATATTAGAGTGGGAGAGTGTTTATTATTATTTAATTATCCATGGTTGATTCGCAATTACGCAAAAGGGAGTGTAACGGATTATTGGTTGTGTAAATAAAGCGAGGAATTATTCTTGTCTTTTTTTCCTTTGCTCTAAATACGCAATCGGATTCGCTCGTGGTAATCCACTATTGAATTACGTTAATGCGTTCAAATTGATTTACTCATTGATTTTAGTGGCGGCGTTAATTTATATATATATATATGTACACTGAAATAACAATATAATATCGATAATCGATAAAACGCGTGTTTCTAGAAGTAAATTGGATTCTGAATATTATTGTAATGGTGCGTTTATTCGAGGGTGGTAGGGGGAGGATATACGATTATGCGATTTATTACCGAATTGTATTGATACAGGTGTATTTCATTTTCGAACGATTATATTTTATTTTTTCAACATGCTTACAATGATACGTTCATTGATCTATAATCAAAACTAAGTTAGACGAGATCAAAAACTTTTCTTTATTCGTTACATTTCAATGACGTTTGGACATTCTGTATCAAATTCGTCGGATTGACTACTGTAATTTTTATTAAATTTACTACAAATTTGCATATTTTCGCGAATGATTAAGTTGTCGCATTTACTTGTTGACCTATGAAATAGCAATTGTAATATTGCACGAAACAACAACGTTAACTCGAAAATTAAAGAAAATTGAATAAACAACGCATCTAGGAGTTACGTTAAAAGTGTCACGAGGCAATTACACACTCTATACATATTGATAACCGTTTTAATATAAAAATGTAATATTAATTAAAAACTATTACGCTTTACCCACGAGACAATTAATTTGATTGCTGATTGTATCTCTCAAGGACAAATATTAATTTCAATTTCCAATCAAGCACAATTATTTCTATTAGTAGTCATAGTAATTATCAAAGAACAATCAAGCGTTCCTTGATGCATAATTATAACAACGAAGTTTGTCGGACACTCAACGTTAAAAATAAAAAGAAAGTTCAATCAAACGATAAACTCGTCAATTAGAATAATCAGTAATTCATGGCCAAGCTTGAGTAAAAGATAATAAAAAGAAAAGACAATTAGTTACCCTTGGTATATATTGATTTTCTACGTAGTATCAATCAAAGCGATATAAATTATTTCTAACCGAAGAAAGACAGAGAGAGAGAGTAAAGGTTTCTCGCGCGCTTACAAGGCAAAGGTGCACCGTACAGACGTAGAGCAATGAGAAAAATCAAACGGAACAGTTGCAATTGTATATCTATAGCTTTTGCCTTGAACCAAGCTTCTACCCATCGACATAATGACTCGAAGACAGAGAGAGAAAGATAGAGAGATTTTTTTCCGCTGAGCAAGTCCGTTTTTTTGCTCACTCCCTGTTTACGACTCTAATCGCGATAGACTTTTTTGATTCCCTTTTTTTTATGAAATTAAGTTCTTTTTATTTATCTATCAGAAATCAGTTGTTGGAAGGTTAAACGATGATCGTTGATTTTTTTAAGCTAAATTTTATGCTTTATTTCCCGTAATAAATCATTCGCGTAAAAAAACCATTGTATTATAGAGATATCAAAGTCTTTTTTAAGTAAGGTGAATTTCATCGTTGAAGATATTTCAAGGCAACTAAGAACAAAAAATAACGTAGAGTTCATTAATTGCTATTATTCCAGCCAGACAAAAACGATTCCCGAAAAAAAACAGAAAGAGGCATTGCGTAAAAAATGCCAATATCTATTTCAATTTGTCGAATAAAAAAAATAGTATTTCAAGACTGCATCGAATGACAAATGCGCTGACGTTGCACGCGCGTTCGTCTTAGAATTGGCTTCGTTTTAACGGTGGGCACACGTTCTTGGGCTTCTCCCTGGATGCTTTACGATCGTATAGAAGAAAGAAAGAGACGCTGACGCGATTTTCGTTGCGCGCACTCGCTAATTTCGAACGCGCCAAGGTTGCGAAAGATTTCTATTCTTGTTATTTTTTTTTTATTTTAGATAGGCATCGAATTTTGATAGTCATCATCCGTGAACAATGCTTTAGCGTTGATTTACATATTTATTGTGAACGATGAGGTAACAATGATTTCGATTATATGTTTTCGAAAGAATCGTAGCAGAGACCCTCTGGCGATCCTTCCCATTAATGTTTTAAATATTTCTTTGTGTAGATAAACGGAACAATTTGAAGAAAATTTTAAATAACCATTTTATCGTGTAGATAGCAATAAGCGCTTACAAAGATCCAGTCGCAGCAATTTTAAATCTTTCTTATTTTTATAATTCAACTTTATATCAAATCGGAATATTTCCATAAAAATTTGATGTAAAACAAAGTTGAAAGTAATATGCACGACGCAGTGGGCAATCTCGACACGAGCTCAGAAGCAAGAGAGAGATAGATCGCCAACTCGTCGCGCAGATCGTAACTTTGCTCTTTCGTGTTCGCGTGTTTATTCGTGACGGGTAAAAAAAATTAAAAGAGCGAGGCATCGCAGAGCAAATGATCACGCAAAAAGTTATCTTGAGTTTAATTGAGTAAGCTCTGATGATGCTTTGAAAAAAAAATCACGTGGAATGCAATCGAGGTCATTTAATTAGCACGATATCTAATGTATAACTATTACTTTCCGATGTGTATACATATGCAAAGTCTGTATTTTTAATACCAACCGGAATGTACTGAGAACTGGTAATTCATTTCGTTTGACTTTTAAAAATAAAGGAGAAAAAGGTGAAGAACAATAGAGAAAAAATAGCGAAGCATTATAACGTTGAAGCTTAAAGCTCGCGTAGAAATTCATCCTAATTATAAACTACCACAGCAACGACAATTGTTTACGATAAAAAAAATCGTAGTGACATCTCGCGAATCTACAATATACGTATACTTAAAGAGTGAAAGAGGGAGGCAAAGGTCAATCCAATTACGACGACACGTCAACGTTTACATTGAGAGGAATAACTTGACGTCTCGATTAAATTTTGCACGCGTACGTAGAGTCTAACTTCGCATCGTTCAAGAAACATAAAAAGGAAAAAATAAAAGACGCCGATTTTTCGTCATGTTTAAAAAGCCTATCCGTACAAAAGTTTGAATCCAGTAAAAAAATATGAAATTTTTTTCTTTTGACGACCAAAGCAGCGCTCCTGCGAGCGATAACCACGGTAAAGTCACAGGGGAAGGTAGAGGGTGATGCGTTAAAAACGTGCACTAGAGCCTATCGCACTTATATAAACGCGGGCGAAGGAAGGTATAAGACATCATAACGGGCCAAGTTACGACGCGCTGCTGCCAGGTGAGCTGCTACTAAAATCGGGAAATTGTCAGAGCTTTTGCACGCCCAGTTTTACGAGGTAGGAGGAGGAGGAGGAGGACTAACTTTTATTCCCCTCGCTTCACCAACTCAACACTCTGATAAAGGAGACTCGTAAAGTTTTAACTATATATATGTATATTTTTGTTCAAGAGAGTATTAACAATTGTAATGCGCAGCTTTACAATCTTTAAACGCTTTGTTGTATAACGTTGAAGGGATTTATTTTAATTCAACGTTGTAGTAATAATATTCTGATTAGAACGAGAAAGTTGCGTGAACCGCATCTATTGAGATTGTTAGACAAACTAAATATTAGGGTCGAAGGTGTAATAATAAAAATATTTCTATGAAATTCCTTATCGAATACTCAATGACGATGATGTTATAGGTTGTGTCATCCTCTTCGGCCGAAGATATCAACATTACCGTGTGGACATTTACTATTACAAAACTAATGCTAATGAGGCATTAACGGTTGCGTACATTTTAATTTGCATGGGAATCTTAAGTATTCTTCGATGATGGAAAGAAAAAAATAAGAAACGTGCATATTTGATTTTTCCGATATTGATTTTTACCGCGCAGTCGTCCCAACTTTTTTAATATCAACGCTACTTTGTAACCTCCTGCACGTAACGCTATTACGAACGTTTCTGTCTTCTTTTATTCTTTCATAATGACTCTTCGCTACTCTGTCTAATGAATTTTGACTTGTGAAGATTTAATCGAGATGTATCGGATTACTGTTGTCAAACATATATACCGTACAATATAAAAATAAAACAAGAACAAATGGAGTTGTCCGGTTGAAATATTTGGATGACAAAGAAGCTTCAACACAAATATGTAGAAATCAAAGTTCTTGAGTCGATGTCACGTAGAAAAGCGACGAGAACGTTTGTCGACATTTCATAAAGCGCATCTCTCTCTCTCTCTCTCTCGCTCTCTCTTTCTAGCATTGTACATGTCTTACACTTGATTTGGTACCAACGTGTTGTACCAACACGAGATTTTTTTGCATATACTTATAAAAGTGGAGCTTTAATTTACAAGCAGTTTTGTCATGGCGACAATGAAAATTTCGCGCGTCTCGATTCTTAAATTGTCAAGCTTCCAAATACCCTTTTTAAACGAGTGAAAGTGGAGAGGTGCGGGGGGGGGTGATATCAAACAACAGTAAGCTTGTGTAACGTAGAAAATAAAAGGATGTATTTATTACGTAGTTTGACTACGTAATAATTGAAATATTTATCGTGTTAAAATATTAAAGGTCAAAATCATACGTATTCTAGTTAATAATTGTAATCCTCGAGAATTAAACAATCCCCAGAGTATAGAAAATCATTGTTAATAAAGCTTTCTTTAATACATACGTGTCAAAAAACAATTAAACACTTAATCGATATTCCCCACAGGCCACGTGTCTCAATTCTGCGTGAATAAAACACATAGACCTTCATATGTACGTATATATAATGTGTGTGTATGCGAGCTGTCGATTTTTAGATGCTTTTCTTTGGCAAGGTCCTAAATAATGCAAAAGCCCGCCAGTCAAGCGTTTGATTAGCATGCGAATATATCTTCCTTTCCCTCCTGCATGCAACGTATACAGTCGAGCTGTCGCGTGATATGTTTGTAAATGCGTCAAACTTTGGTACGAGACGAGAGAGGAACTGAATGTAAATGTATATGTATAAATGTACTTACGAAGCATTACCTTCTTGTTTCGAATGCTGACTTATGGCTTACCTGCAAAACAAAAAGCGAGAATTATTTTGGACAAAAGTTGATAAAACATCATTTCGTCAAGGTAATTTCTAGTGTTTAAAATTTTTTTAATTACTTTCAAAGATTGTCATTTTTGCGATATATCCGTGAGATAAAATAAAGATTCATCGAAAATCAATGAAAAAAAAACAAAAAAGAAGAGGATAACGTCGAACATTCTAAGAAATATACGTAATGGAAAATCTCTATTGTAGTTCTCTCACGACTTTCACTCTGTTCGCCCACTCGCGAAGAGTCGCTTTTCGTTTCTATGATTTATTTATTAACCGTGAGACGCTGTTTCTGAATGATGTGTGAATCTACTTCGAAAAACTAAATCGGATTATGTAAATGCGAAGTGATATATTTGTATATAACAATTTTTTTTTTCAAACGAAACCACCATCTGTGAATTTTGATCTAACTATTTAACGTTGTTGTCACTTGTCTGATCAAAAACAATCACAAAATATCCATACAAAACCTAAAAAGTCCGCGCTATACGATGAAAATATCATTTCTTACATTTCAAACGATTATTTTTTAACGTAGAAAAATACAAGTCAAAATTGATTGTATCAGTGATTTGGAGATTCCTTATGAATCAATTGAAAAATTCATTCGTGTACAAGTAACTTTCACATGAATAGGTAAACAAACGAAAATCATCGTAAAAATATATCTCCTAACAATATCCAATAGCAGATTAGCCCTTTCTCCTAACATTAACCGAAGAGTTTCCCTCTCATGGATTAGCAAGTGCATTTAAAACAATCAAATAATCATCGCTTGCGCAGTTCGCTAGCAAGTCGATAAGCCACTACACTAGGCCTGTTGGTTGGAATTAATGGCCACAGCGAGAGAAAGAGAGAGAGAGAGAGAGCAACAGGTTACATTTGTATGAGAGATAGGAGGAATTATATCGATTGTTTCTTTTAACGATTGTAGAAACTGGCGTGTAACAGTACTCCATAGGTGAATGTGGTGTTCGTCAGATATTTGTTTAATTAATATAATAATATATTGTGCGATTGTGAGGAATGTAGGCGTAAGCTTTTCTGTGTCACTGTTTAACTCAATATATTTGAATTTTGATTCCTACATACATCATCGAATCTAAATCACAACAGGGGGGACTCCACCCACCCACCCACCGTTCCTAGTTATTTCCGAGTGATTTTCTACCTGACTTTTATTTATACCGTATAATTTTTGTACAAACTGTAGTGAAAGCTATATAATCTTCTTCCTAGAGGCAAAATTACCTATTTATACGCATACATATGTACTTTTTATTTTAAGAATTTACGCTCAATTAGCAACGTAAAAAAAAGATGGGTTTGGCTGAAAAAAATATTTTTATATCTCAACGACTTCCTCAATTATAGATTGCGAAGATTCTTTGATGATAATCTTGACGGTTGCGCTGACAAAACAATTCCTTTTATCCATCATGGTCAACAGACTTATAAGCGGAAATTGCTTATTAACGAGTCACGAGAACCTTGCGTCAATTAAGTGTTTATTTGCCACTGATATCTCTACAACAACTCGTTCGTTTAGCTACCTCTTTTTGTTATATTGGCCGGCATTTCATCGATGTACGTTGTTTGCAAGCCACTTGTTTATGTATATTTCTCACTGTAAACGGAATGCTGCTTCATTCGAGGCTGTTTATTTCCCATTGTTGTTATAATTGATGGTTTTTGTGTTCGTTACGATTCTAGATTCTTTTGTGCGTATATTCGATGAAACTGATAATTTTTTGTTGAATTCGGAATAAATAACGCTTACGAATAATATACAAATATTTATCCGACTATATTTATGTGCAACGGATTTGCCATTTTTTGTTCTATATACATAGTAAAAAATTTTTATTCGAATGACAATCCTGCGTGTTCGTTAACTTGTGGATTGGAAACCCAGCAATTTTTTCTTACAGCATACTGTACAAAGACAATAACAAAAAGTTTCCTAACCACAAAGATGGTAAACATTCCAAGTGTAAGGAAGCTTGCTTGGACAATTCATCGCGCTAACGACCGACTGAAAAGATAAAAAAAGAAACTTGAACTTGGGCGGGCGCTAATTAAACAATTAAAAAACTCTTGCGGCATCCTCGCGTCAACTGCAAGTCTCTACTGCCCGAGGGTTACTTTTAAACAACGGAAAATGAACCATTCTCTCTTTAAATCTCTCTTGCTTTTGAAGTATACAGGCGTGTGTACGAAAATTTCAATTTTCTTAAAACTCATTATAGATATATACATATATACAAGTGTAATCGCATTCGCGTGTGATTTAGTCCGTCAAAGCGCGTCGCTACTCGCGCAAAAACGAGATTTACTCATCATAATTATAATCCCCCCGAAGCCCCGTGGAGTGCGTACATATACACGCCCGCTAGCATTAGTGTGCTCGTTTTACTGGCGAGAATGACGCACGAGCGCATACACACATACACACACAGATAGATACAAAGTGCCGTGTTGCAGGCTGAAAAAGGCCAAAATCTGTTTGCGATGTGCTTTGCACGTTAATTTTCGTCGTATATTATAAACCCGCCGTTTCCAGTGCAGAGAGAACGATGATTATATTGCGATTCTACGCGTGTATGTATGTATTTTGAAAGGCTTCAGCGACGCACTTTCAATTCAATGTAAAAGACTTTGATAATTATATTTAACGATATTTAAGATAAAGTTTGATCGTGAAAATTAAAATTTTAGGAAGAAGTAGACGTTAATTTGTAGAAATCCATATTATAGCCCTTCATCGTAGGCGCGAGAGAAACTCTTACGGGTGCAAAAGTCAAAGTTGTAAGATTCGAATTGGTGTATAATAGACCTGTTTTTGTAAGAAAATACATACTATCGTAGCTTTCTCAGTCTGTCTATCTATCTCTCTCTCTCTCTCTCTCTCTCTCTCTCTCGCTCGTAGTCGTTCACTTAATTAGTTTATTAAACTTGATTAACAAGTTTATTAAATTAGCTGTCAATAACAGCTCGCGCGCCAAGCAAGCAACTTAGATTAAGTTCTCTCTCTCTCTCTTTCTCTCTTACTCTCGCGGGAGTATAATTCGCTGTGCACGAGCGCAAAGCTCCGAAGACTAAGAGTTGTACTTTTGCTTTTCCTCCAAGAAAGAGAGAGAGAGAGAGAGAGGCAGATCATTTACATCGCTCTTTGCCGTACAGTTAATAACGTTTTCAAGAGCTATACAAGTTTTTTAAAAGCTACATTAGAAACTTGATATAATAATTTAAATCAACATTTAATTAGTAAAAACCAAAAACGTTCGTCGTATAAATATATATACACAGAAATACGAGGTCTGTTCAACTAAGTAAAAAAAGAAAAAGACAAATGTTGGAAGGTATAGAAGAGAGAAGAAAACTACGCGTAGTAAGCGTAACGTTGCGCGTTTTACGCGCAGCCCGTTGCACATAAACGCGCCTTCGTTTTCACTTCGGAAAACGCGCGCAAAAGCGATAAACGAGGCTTTTTTTGCAGGCGAAAAAAAAATTCTTCTCTACCCTCTCGACGAACGACGCCCGTTGATGAAAGTACTACGTACTATATCTTTCGGAGGGTTTTCGTTTAGTTTGATGTTAGATTTAAGCCTTCTTAAGGTTAAAAGAAAGACTTTTTCCTTTTTTACAAATTTATGTTACACAAGTAATGGGCGTGTTTGCTTTCATTCCAAATGAATATTTTCGTAATTGGCTCTTGTTTATTCGAGGTTTGTTGGCTGAGATTTTTCAAGTTTATTCGCAGAAAATCAGAGAGAGTTTGATTAAGATGAATTTCACGTTTTCGTTTTGCAAGTTATTAGAGCAAATAGTAACGACGACGACAACAAATTAGCTTGGAAAAGAAAAAAAAAGAAAATTACGATTTCGCGTCAACTGTTGCAGATAAATGTTAACGGGAATGGCGAAACATTATAATTAATGATGATTTAATGATGATGATGCTGGTAAAGAAGGTGAACAAGATAACGTCAGAACAATAATAATAATCAAGAAATTGTAGAAATCACACTAAAAAAACTGTTCGATGTTTGACTTGGATGAATTTCAGATGAAAACGTTATAAAAAATCGTGTGCTCTTTCTCCGCTCGCCTAAAACTTTTTACACACGTTTATCTGTAGAACGTTCAATTTATATTCGTTGAAAGTCAACTGCTCGTGGTAGTAATTCAGTATTCGGTTGGTTGGTAATTTTACGTAGAATGTTCATTCAAAAAATCTTCGTCTAGTACACGAGTCTTCAATCTTTGTAGAGTGAAAAAAAATTTGCAATTTAACCTTTCGCTTGCAAAACCGAGGAAAAAGTCTCCTTTCAGCCACAATAAAAGCATTAAACTAAACTCATCAAGCTTTGCAGTTCGCAAAGGCTGATAAATATATATAGTAGTTTCTCGCAACTCTCTTTCTCTCGATTAATGTGTATGTATATATATATATATACAGTTGACAAAGGGAAGACGAAAAGGAGCTTTCCTGTTAATTAATCAGGGCTTTGATGGTAAAAGCTATATGTACGTTGTGCAGGAGGGTAAATGCCTAGAGAGAGAGAAAATTAGGAGAGTAGAGGGGTGATAGAAAGAGAGAGAGAGAGAGAGAGAGAGAAGCCGTTTTGATCGTTGTTATTGGCAAGTCGACGCAAAGCACGCACGGCTTTCCCAGGTTGAGTCTGTGCCGCAGCACTAGCAGCAGCTTTTCGCTTGCGGTTCTGCTGTAATTAGAGAAATTAGAGTCTCTCTCTCTCTCTCTCTCTCTCTCTCTTTCGTATCTACGCGCTAAGGGACACTTGAGTTTCGTTTGCACCGATTCAATTTTCTAATGCTTTGTCGCGGATTCTTTATTTGTTTGTTTTAATTGTCGAGCTAAATGAAATGATAGACATCTAAATAAAAAAAAATTGAACGATTAATAGTTATTCGATTAAAGAAAAATTTGCTTTTGCTATGTATTCAAAAAAGCATGTCCATTAGTGAAATATAGAAACACGATTAGGTAAAGTCAAGCAGTAAAAGCAAGCGAAAGCTTTGGACTTTGAGAGGATAATCCGCTAAAGGTGTTTTCTCCCTGTTGAAAAGGGGCAAGCAAGCAAGCATCCTCCAAGGCGATTTTGATTGGGTATTAAGTCTACGTGTAAACCGAATCGAGAGAATTCCAACTTCCATCGAACACAAGAGGCAGATTAAACCTAGCTCCATTGTTTATGTGTATGTGTTTGTGTGTGTCCCTCTCTCTCTCTCTCTCTTGAATTTAAGCTGATTATCGATTCTTTTTCTATAACTTTGCGTTTGTTATTTTCTAGGTCAAATTCGTACATGTAAAGTACTAGACAAAAACAAGTTATGAACGTTCTAGGAGAACATCCAACCACGGAATCTAGCCAAGTTTTATCGAATACGTCAAGCTAATTTTATGTAGACATGGCGCAACGCGCGCGCGCTAGCGTAGCTTTATCCAATATTCACAAGTTTACTAAACTAAAGTTCCGCAAGGCCTTAGTCAATTATAAATAACGCGCGTTATCTACAACGTCAATTACTTTGAGATACAAGCTTTATTCAATTAAACTTATAAACTTTCTTCTATTCGATAACAACAAAACAACAACAACAACAACAATAAAATATATGTATATATATATAGCTTCCCACCCAATAGAATAAACTAAAAAGGATCCATCGGTCGCGTACGAATTGACGTAGAGAATGAGAGAGAGAGAGAGAGAGAGAGAGAGACAATACACGATGGGAAACTAGAGAGACGCTTGGCACGTAGTAGTAGTGCGTCGCGTTCGCTTGCGGCATTTGTATGCATTGCGCGAACTGCATCAGTGCGAGAGGCGCTGCCACTCCCGTGATTACTACTGTTTTCCCAAGAGAGAGAGAGAGAGAGAGAGGTCCGCGAAAACGGCCGCTGACTTGGGTTTCGTGAATATAGATGGATTGCAAACTTCGATTTTCCTTTTTTTCGAGAATCGATTGTAAGAATTGAGTAAAGCTTTTTTATTTTTTTTTATTTCAAGTGCGAGTGATGAATTTGATATAACTTTCACGTTGTCTGAATGTCTCTTTGGTTTTACAACAATAATTAATTTCTATTATACGGCATGTGTATTTTTTTAAGTACGATATGAATAATTTAAGCTTCTAATATTGAGTCTTCAAGAAAAATGAAGAAAAAAAGACCACCTTTTTATCCAGACGACCACTCGCTACAGTGTCGCTTCATCGTGAAAAGAAAATTTACATTACAATCAAATACAGAATACGTTAAACTTAATTTTCCAAACTACTCTCACTCTCCCTTAAAACAAAACAAAAATCTCGCAATATTTTCATATAGTAAAATGGGTTAGTCGAGCGCAGAGTATACGACAAGGTTGTTTTCTATCTCCCACGCGAGCTCGCGCGCGCAAAGAGCGAGCTTGTCAGTGGTATCTCTTTGTGTTATACGCTCGCTGGCTTGTGTCATTAGAAAGTTTTTATTATTTTTTTTTACATTCCGTGAGAGTACAACGAGTTTGCTTTGTCAAAGAGAGCGAAAAAAAGGGGGAAGCGTCTCTTAATGAAGTGAGCGAGGGATTATCGCCACCTGCAATTTTCGCGATGATATATATTGCCGCTATAGTTTTGTACTTTATTTGCTGCGTTTTATATACCGTTGGGCTTTGACGAACGTTAATAGGCGAAAAGAAAATTACGAAAGTGCTTTTCGGTTGTTACTTGTATGTTTGAGCTACGGCAATAAGATCAAACATAAATTGTAAAATATCAAATAAAATTCAAACCAACATCCTTGAAATAAAAAAAGTAATTTATTTATAAAGCGATATCACGCAACCTTTATGCAACCCATCGCTTTCCCATAGAAGAAGTCATCAAACAATCCCGAAGACGAATCACAAAAAAAAACAAACAAAAAAGTAGAGCGTTGACACATTATTACGTCATGATATTTATACACACATACACATGTGCAGCTTCCTAATTGGTCGGCGTAGCTTTCACAATTCACGCGCGCTTTCCCACGTCCCCGCAGCCTCCGGAAAATACGTCAATTGTTTATTTTCGTGGTTTGTCATCCATACGTTCTAATTGATTTGTCACTTATCTCCATTGTTTTTTTTGTTTTTTATTGGAATTCAAGAGTCGCGTGAGTAAATGTGAATAACGAAAAACGTAATTGACTGCTGCAATAAATAGCACCGCGACAGCTCGTGATACGAATGAATTTGTATAATACCTAAATTGAGTCGTTTATACGCAGTGATTACAAACATATTTTCTTGATAAATTGGTATTTCCAATGGATATTTTAAATCGTTTCGTGATTTTATTTTGAACGATCAAATACTTTACAATTAACGATTTCAATTGTAATATTTCTCTTTATCGAAAGTCTATATAGAGTCATGGTTGAAAACAATGCAGGCGCGGCGTGCATAGTGCGATAAAAAATGGATAAGGCGTTTCGTTTTTCGTAAGCTCACGCGTGCTCGGTAAGAGACCCAAAAACGGACAACTAATTATTAATTATAACAAACGACGACGGCATAAAGAGGCCCCCCTCTGTAACACGTGAGAGTTTTGTAATTGCGATATAGAAAGTGCAACGTAGCGGCACATGGCAAAGTGAAAGAGAGAAAGAGAGAGAACCCATTGGGTAATTGCGCGTATAACTGCATTTTCATCGCGCTTCAAGATTACGAGGGATGGTATTTTTTGTTTTTGTTTATTCCTATAACGTTTAGTTTTCTTCGCGATTGAGAAATTATTCCTCAGTGAATAAATTATTCAATTGGAGAACTTCGTGGGTGATTGAGATAAAATAATAAAGTTACATTATGCAAATGCAAACCATTCGTTAGTGAAGAAATCGTATGAAATTCGACTTTGAATAAATTTACTCGCGTATCACGTGTATATATCGTCAAATGTTCTCAACAAAACAGATGGATTTGCATTGTCCTTATGGATATAATTCGTATTTATTATTTTCAGTAAATTATAAACAAGTCACACTCTTAACGTAAAAATAATCTATTATTTACCTCCTCCTCCTCCTCCATCTCCCAAATATAAAACTTTGCTTGCATCCCCGTTTACGCAAAAGCAGAAAAAAATCCCGTCTGTCGTCCGAACAATCTGCCCCGATTTTTATGGAAAAATTCGCTATATAGGCCCGCTGGGCTAAAAAAAAAAGAAAATTTCGCACATACAACTTTGACGAAAAGGGGAGAGTGTTCGGCTACAATTCGTATAGCGAAAGCGGTGGCAAACAGACACACAGCGTCTTTATTACGCATGCATGACGAAACGGCGATTAAAATGCATGTGCATGCGCGCGCGAACCTCCAGTTATATTGTCCTATGCCTCGCTCGCGCGCAAAGGAGTTATATTGCGCGCAGTCGACGCCACCGCCGCGAGAGATAGGGAATTAGCTCGCGCCCCGCTACGGCACGTTCTCTCTATTTTCACATTGGACTTTTTTTATTTTTCAACTCCCTTTCTCTATTCCTTTGTGCGTTCAATTTAAAAAAAATTTTTTTTTACGTCCGGATAATTGTGTGTACGTATGTTTTGAAAAGTATAACATCATCGATCATAATTAATCACATGGGAGATATGCTTTTAATTATTCCGTATTGTTGACGCGCCTCGCGAGGTGCATTAATTAAGCGGCTCTGGTGATTCGTCATTTTGGCGGGTGGTTTTTGATGATCGATTTGTTTCTAGATGGTTCGTAAATACACGATTAAACGTATCGTAGAGTTGAATTTGATTAAGAATAATTATTACTCTGGAAATATTGAGCGAGCGTTGAGTAACGTAACGAAACCCGTAATCTTTGAAAATTTCACTATACAGCGGCGTATACAGTGCACGCATTCGCTTCGCTTTTCTGTATTCAAATACCGTTATAACCCCGAGGAATCTGAATGCTAATGGTGTTAAAATTTAGAATCGTTAATATAGTAGAAATATCGTTTTTCTTTTCTTTCGATAAATTGCAAAAGTGTGAGATAACCGTATGAATTCCATTTGAATGCTATCAATCGTTGCAACGTCGTATATAATCAAACAATGGAGACAAATCATAGTCGCACGTACACTTGCGCGCGTTGTCAATCGTTTTGTTTTTCGCAGAATATACTTTCCCAAGCATCCTCGCGATATGTGAACGCGCTCGCGCGCGTGTATCTGTGTGTGTGTGTGTATGTGTGTGTGTGTACGTATGCATATACCGATCGCGCAACAAGTTCACACGCTGCCCATTGCGTAATGTAGTACGCGCCAACGTCGCGTGTATATGCAGCTCTATGTATGTATCTCATTCATATGCATGCACTATCGCTGCAGCACGCGCGTATACGTGTACGAATGTGTGCGTACGTGTAATGGATCACGGAAGAAGATCGCGAACAGCCGCAACAGGTCACGCGTCGCGGACACGGCACTTTCTCGTAACGAATCGTTTTTCACGTTTCTTTTTTTTTTACACAGAGAATTCGGAGAATGAAAAGTGTGATCAATGATTCGTTTTCTAAATGGTTGCAATTCTGAGATTATTTAAGGAAGAAGAAAGACGATGGCAGTTATAGTTGTATTGTGATCAGTTGAATACAATATATAAACTATCGCACATAAACTATCTCACTAAAATACCTCTCCTCCTCCCTCCCCCCCCCCCCACCCGCCCAATGTCAATTCGGTAAAACAGAATATATTATCGACTAGGTATTGCGATTTTAAAGAATAAGGGAATGATTTTACCAGATGGATAATCACTCGCTGCCAGGTGGTTACGTTTACTCGCAAGTGACTTGGTTTTCCGTCGCTTAATATATAACGATAACATCGTTCGTAATTTCAATGAACGTGAACCGAACTACGTAGAAATATGTAAGAAAAATCGGCAACGTGCCTCCCCAATTCTTCGTGAACCTTGATAAACAAGGATTGGTTCAAAACGAACATAACTTACTCGTAATATAGAACTGGAAAGGAAATAAAAAGTCACAACAATACCAGCGCAAGCCCCATCGCTAACATATTCGTAAGTCCTGCCGACGAGAGACACTATGGAACTTTACCGATTAAACAAAAAGAAATATTCATGGCTCACGGAAGATACGATGCACATGGATGAGTTTAGAACAAGTAGACGCAAAAACAAACGGATAAAAATAACTCTCTTACATACACTTACATACACAAGCTCAACCTGCACAAACAGGTAATCGCACACAAGACCCAAAGCCAAAGCTAAGATAAGGGGTTTTTTCATCGTGGTTTTCTTCTTTTTCCTCCGTGTGAATCCCCGATCTTCGCGTTCAATTTCAACAGAACTCCTATTAATAACGCCATAGGTTACTATAAACCTATATAATACCAGCCATTTGTAACACATTCGTGCGCACTAATAATAATCGTACAAACAATATCATCAACAATGCCATCAGGTTTTACTTATGTTTGTTTATTCACGTGTATTTGTCGTTATCAGCCAATAAAAAAGTAAAGATTAGTAGAAGAATAAATTTTTTTATCGAAATAAAATTTCGTCTACTTAAAACACTATTTCTCAGGCTAATACGAGGACTTTAAACGATAGTACTATTACGCTCCGATTAAATTGAAACTATTCGAATACATTGTTAATCTTTCGAAAAGTGAGGGAAGATTTTTGCCAGACAGTTCGCCACTTGCTACTCACCGCTAGATGTCACGACTAACCGCAAGTAAACAAGTGTTGTATTCTTGTTATGACGAATAAAATTACAGCGTCAATTAAGGATAATTAATCGTCGTTTAGAACGATATATAGTTCACTGCTGTTGGAGCCGAGTTTAGATATGAGTTTACACAATTTATCTCGTTTCATTTTATACGCTATTTTTATTACAAGAGTATAAGTACGTTAATACTGTATACGATCGTATAAATGAGTCAATTGTCCGAAGCAAAACGATTTGTAATCTTAGGAATTTCCATTGCAACATTATTGGTCCCAAAAAGCGCAAGCTGAACCGAGTAAAGACAAACTAGGACGAATAAATATAGTCTGCAGTACCGCGACGCTCAAGCCCCGCGACCTTCCTTCTCGTGACAAACTTTCTCCTTCTCTTTCTCTATCTCACTCAGTCGGTCACTTTCCAGCATAGCAGCGAAAATTCCTCTGGCAACAAGGCCGTACCAACGTGTTATGTTTCTGATGCGCGAGAATTAATGCGACAAAGCGAACACCACGGATTAAGGGGAGTGCTTGTCTGGCAAGTCGATTGTCGAATGGATTATGTACGCGTTCGATTTTCAACACTGTCGCCGCCGCGGCGCGACGCGATTGTTTCGTTGACTCTCGAGATTTGCCATGTACACGTAGTTTATGCAAGACATTGTATAATATCACGCTATCAAATATTTTAATTGAAAATTGCTAGTTTTTTTTTAAATTTACATCGTTTCAAATGTAAATCCTTGTTTTTTATCACGACAAACAAGGATTTACGTATATTTCGACGAATAATTAAATTCCAATCGGAAGGTTTGCGAGCAATGAAATGTCCATCGAGAATGTAAAAAAAAACGAAATGCACTCGTCCAATGCACTTTTTCCATTAAAACATCAATCGAGTGTTTGGGGGGTTAAAAAGCACAAAAAACGCCGAAATTCATCAATACTATAGACGCTCGGCTGTCAATAATTTTCACGTGTGCGACCGCAGGTAAATAATGAAATAAACGTCATCGGCAGAGAAAGAGTGAGAAAAAGATAAAGGCTGCTGCTCTCTGTTAAAGTTTGTAAAAAAATTGCAAAACCCGCTCTCTCTCTCCGAGGGGATATAATTGCGAGTGAACTTCAACAATATCGAATATTCGAATAAACTAAAGCGAAATTTAATAAATCAGCATAGCAATGCCGATTGCTATGTATGCCCGAATTGGTTTGCATGACTTTTATATAATGCACGAACGTTGCGTTGCGAATTTATCGATTTAACACTCAAATGAGAATGGACGTTTAAACAATTCTCTCTCTCTCTCTCTCTCTCTCTCTCTCTCGCCGGCGCGCGCGCACGCGCACATTCTCGTAATTTGCTAGAAGTAATATCGGACTTTTTTCAAATTTCCCGACGGAACGCAATAAAGTATAGTCCGAGCGAGAGACAGCAGCTATATAATGAAATGACGTCACATTGCTAGAGAGGAAATATTTTTTTCGAGGGAAGAAGAGGCAAAGCGAAGATAATAAAGCTCGTGTCTTTATTAGGATTCGTGCAGTTTATAAATATGCAGCGAAAGCGAGAGATATGACGGACGGATGTATCCAACAACTTGGCCAATTAGACTGTTCTTACCATGCCTTCTTTTTTTCATTTGTCTCTCTCCACGCCTCCCCCACGCCTCGTCTGATTGCGAATTACTGAGAGAAATGCTTCCCGACTCAGTGATATAATTTTCCGTTTTCATGCTAGAGCGGGTTTGCTTTATACACTTTGTTTATTCCGTACAACAGACTTTATAACCTCTCTCAAAGTCATTTGTTATAGAATGTTCGCCGGCTTTTGCTCTTGAATTTTACCAAATGAAAACATATTTTAAGCAATACGGTATAATTTAACTTTTTTTTAATATTATCATAAAGGGGGGGGGGGGTGTGCTGGCGATATTTTTTGTTTCGTTAGCGCAACATTTTTGTCAATCTAATCAAGTCCAACAAAGAACAGCGTCGATTTGTTTACCACTGTTTGGGGATGTACATACTTTGGGTTATATCGAGGAATCGTTACGTTTCGATTTTCCTCAAGAGCATCTATTTAACTATTAAAAATTAAAAATAAATAGATACTGGAAAGTACATGAAATGAGAAACACTGGAGTATTCTGTTTCATAGGGCCACTTTAGTTTCCTTTGGCGTACGTTTCTATGCTTTGCGTGTTCATAAAAATCTATATTCGATAAAAAAAGTAATGGATTTTTATGGAATCCTGCCATTGTAGAGAGTTAGAGAAGGCAGATAGATGGTTTTCCAGTCACCACCAGGTGATCATGCTTACCTGCCGGCTGATAGGTCTCCTATTCTTACTAAAACGTAGCTGACTGTATCGTTAATTAAAAATAAACAATTAACGTATAGTCGAATTTACTGCGTATTATTAATTCAGGTACGCTTAAACGTATGTTTGGATAAATACATGTACTAGAGTAGGAACAACGAAGAAAAAATTAATACGTAAAGTTCCATATTTTTTTGGGTTTTCATTATCAACGAATGATCTAACGTCGGACAGTTTTACCTATAAAACTAGTATTTATAATATTTTTTCCTCAAGCACTATACACTCCGACTCCTGCTTCATCTTCAGTATCAAGGGTGACTATCCCGTAGACATTGAAGACTCTGTAGAGATCAGAAACGTGGATAGTTGATAAAAAATTGCTTTTCACGTTAAGCTTTGCTTGTGCTTGTTGATATTTTATCAACAAATATTCTATTTAGTTCAAATGTTTATTTTTGATGTAACTAGTCAACAATACGCGGACACCAATGTTGTTTCCTTTCCTTTTGTGATCCCACCGATTAAGAATAATTTATCGTCTTATAGTAGAATCTATGCTCAAGTTTCTAGAATATCTCGTGGCGCGTTTACATAATTATACTATACCTTGAATGCAACGTACAATAATGTTATGTATGATAATATAAACGAGTTGATTATTTCAAAAATAATATTCTTATCGATAAGGTATTTCGCATGCTATAATCCTTATTAAACATATAACTACACAATTACTTTAAACGCTTATGTATTCAATTTTGTGTAACACCATCGTGTAAAAATCGTGAAGTATTTCACAGTTTTCGCTATTTCTTGATATTCAATTTTATTCCGATCTATTAAATATTAGATCCGTTGTTTTTAATGGAAAACTCGTGTTCATAGATTAACAAATATATTCGAATTTGATATTAACAAAATAAAAACTTTCCAAAAAAAGCAAGTAACTTTATAATTTTCGCACGTATCATCGATCTTTGTAATATTACCGTAGCCAGAAGCATATCAGTTGTACACAAAGCAATTTGGTCAGTGCGGAAAATCGGATACGCTTGACCAAATCCTGTCAACATACGTATACATACATATGTATATATACCTATATCTCTGTTATATCACGCGCAGGTGGACTGGAAGAGGACGACGAAGTTGATAGCGTCGCTGATGCTGGTGATGGTATTATTGGTGGTAGCCATGACGGTCGTGGCAGCCGAGTTACCAAACGAGCTAAAGCTTTGGACCCCGACGAAGAAGACTACTATTACGAAGATGAGGTAGACGAGAGGAATAATCCAACGCAAGAGGCACCAGTCGTGCCACCTGGTTTTCTCAGCCCCTCTGTACGAGAATATCTCGATCTCGGCAAGTCGATACCCGGTAAGCTCTGGACTTTTCAGTTTGTTTTACGCTTCTCACTCCCCTAACCCCTTCTACCTTCCGAGTTACGCGATACTCAAAGGGGTATAAAGAGAGTTTTAAAGAGCAACGAGTTTGAGTTTCATGCCCCTCCGCTGCGTTTTACATTCTTTTGTCATTTATTGTCGAAGTTTTGATGAAATTCCTACGAAACTCGCACCTACCTCCCCTCTCTCCCGAGGGAGAGTGAGAGAGAGAGAGAGAGAGAGAGAGACACGCAGAGGATCAAAGTCCAATAAGGTAATACCATACGATTATGAGGATTACTCTACAGGAATAAAGTTTGCGGTAAGAGTATTAATATTTAAAACGAGGATCTTGGATAATTTTTTCAATTCAATTCGATTGAGTGTTGTTAAACTATTATAAGATATTTGTGTTATTTGATCGAATGGTAATTACCTTATTGTTTAAAAAAATGTTGTTTTATGTAAATAATTAATAACCATTAAAACTCGTCACACGTTGACTTGGCATGACGCGCTACGTAGTTTGAAACCACGAAAACAGAGAAAGAAGAGACCTTTGGCACAGGTAAAGGCCCAGATACCAAGGACAATGTAGAAGGGTCAGTGGTATCGATTTCAAAAGTATTTGTCGTACTAATTAGTTAACCGCAAGATGAATTTTTAACCCTGTAACTTCTTGACTTTTGGACTTTGTGACTTCTTGGCTTTTGAGCCTTTTGACTTCTTGACTTTGTGGCTTTGCGGCTTTGTGATTTCTTGACTTTGTGACTTTTTGACTTGATGACTTTGTGACTAAATGACTCGATGACTTATTTCCTTTAGAATTCGAAAAGGTTATCCTCAAGCAAGATATGAATCCTCTTGTCTCAGGTATAATCTTTTTACAACAGGTATAGGTCCCTTACCACAGGTATAAATCCTCCTAGACTGTGTTTGTTTCACGTTGGTAAGAACAACAAGACTCAAGGACACGAAAACTTGCTGAAAACATACCGCTGTAATGGAAGCAAGAAGAACAAGAAGAAAAAAAAGACCAAGTATTTACGATATCGAGAGATTCTGAAGTTGCATAGGAATCAATATGGCAAAAGTTTGTCTCATTGCGACGACGACGTAAGTCTGTCTCCATCTCGACTCTTTTGAGCGCAACTCAGGGGGAGGAGAGTGAACAAAGAAGAACGTGCTGGCACGATAATGAAATATATCCCTGGGTATAGTCCAAGTACGGAAGAGCCATTGCCTCTCACTCGCTCTCTCTCTCTCTCTCTCTCTCTCTCTATCCTATAGTTTCCCTCTCTGTGCGAAACGTCGCGCGCGCTTCGCTGACTTTATGACGACGTCACGGAGAGCACATAAAACGTGCGCAAGGGTGCCTAAAGCACTAAAAACCCAACGCCAGAAAAATAAGCGCCAGTCGTAAATAGATAAGGAAAAGGCGCAATGCGGCGAAGAAAAAAAAAAGAAAATAGAGAATTGCCGTAGTCACATGTGCGTCGATGATTATTTTCGATGATGCAATTTAGAATTTATTTTTAATCGACAATACGTTATATATGTATATCTTATGACATTGACTGGTTTGTCTCACGTGCCAGGGTGCAACTATTGTTTGTAGGTGGTTTCGAAGTTAACGGATTAAAGATACTACGTCTTATCACCGTGTGTGTATCAACATTAAAACTATTTTATTTGTTTACGTAACTCGTACTTTTAATTGACGATATGGCTTAAAAATAACAAATGTAATGTCCATATCGCTTAAACATATGGTAATTTATGTTTTTTATCGTTTAAAATATCATTTTAGCTAAGAAATATTCGTTTTCTACCGATTACAAAAAAAGAAACCTAACTCCTTATCAGATTTGTATTTTTAAATATTTCGATATTTTATCAACGTGTTTAAACAAAAATCGTTTAAAATAATAGTTGAACACAAAAAACGATAAAAATTCAATCCGATTCGCACAGAGTATTAAGCGTAGCGAGGATTTCTTTGCAAAAACGTACCGCAAGACAAAACAATAGCGAGTAAAAAATAAAAGAAATATTGCAACGGTAGAAAAAAAAAGAAAAAGAGAGAACGAAAGGGATTGTCTGGTTGGCGCTTGTCTTCCCGATTCGCAAAGAACAATCGTGCCGTTAAGTCGATTAAGAGAAGATCTCCCGTAAAGGATGGTGATTTATAATTGCGCGGAAATCGCTTTTTCATTTAAACAAGCTCGAAAGGATTTTGTTTTATGTTTGTTTTCTTTGTACGTGGTTTTTTCTTCATTAGTGCCTCTTACTTACGATGAGTTTTTGTCTCGTAAATGTTTTACTCGTCGTCAAAAGACATAGATCTATTCTAATATACGACAATGTTAAAAATAAAAAAAAAAAGAAAACGTAAAAGATACTTCGATTTTAACGAGACTCCAGAACGCACTCACCTGTCAGTTACAAACCAACAAGAAAGGTACCTCTGTACCTCTTTTACCTTCCACCTTTTTTTCCTATCAACTCGTCTTCTCGTATTACTCGAATTTTTCTCTCGCGAATGTTGTTAGTCGCGTGCTCCTCTCGCTTTCTTTCCTTTGATACCTCGAGCTCTTTATTACAGTTTTTTTTCACTGCGCGTACTCTTTGCTCTCTGTACCTTGGTTCTTTATTTTTTTTCTATTTTTTCGCCTGTTTCATTTCATCCTTGTGAGGGCCATTGTTAGACTCAGACGTGACCTTTCTTCAGCCGGTTTTTAATAAGTTACCTTTTCTCCGCCTCCCCCTCCCTTCTATCTCACCGCTTTCTCTTTTTTCGAATTTCCCTCTCTATGATTCTTTCTCTCTCTCTCTCGCTCCCACTCTCCCTCTGTCTGCCCTCATCGACAAATTGAAAATGAAACTCTTTTGCGTTTCCATTCATCGCTATTGCTATGTTTTTAATGTTCCTTTGTAATTAATTCACGTTTAAAACGTTTTTCGATGGACAAAATTAAGAATTTATACAATTTAACATTTAAAATATTTGAATCGACAGTTTTAAATACCGTATTATTTGTTATATTGTATAGTTCATCGCACAAACAATAGAATATTTAATACAAAAAGTATTTGTGTTTTCATGGTGAATGACTAAAACAACAACAACGAAAAATAAAGAACGCTTTGAGTATATGTACGCGCATGCACATGTCGGTTTGACTATCTCTCCAGCTGGTCAACTCGTAGAAGGGGATGTTTTGTGTGTGTTTGGGGTGGGTGGAGAGGTGCAAGAGAGAGAGAGAGAGAGAGAGAGAGACAAAACAAACCGAGACGTGTGCCATACGTGCGTTGAGAATAGTCTCTCTCTTGAGTTCGAAACTGTGTCGTCGTCGTCGTCGTCGGTGCTATCTCGTTTCCGCGTATATCTGTCATCTCAGCTTCTAGATTTCAGCCCAGCCAAACTTGTTCGGACAGGTTACTCGCTACTAGTCGGGTTATGATTCTCTCTCTCTCTCTCTCTCTCCTCACGTTGCGCACAGCGAAATGTGACTTTCCGTCGACTTCTATACTGAGCGCCTGAAGATGTTCGCATGCATGAGATCTATTGTCTTTCTACCGGTAGCAATGCCGCTCGAAATTTCATTTTGTTTTACGAGAGGGACGCACAGACAGAGCACTTCTCTCTCTCTCTCGAGCACTACGATGTGCTTTAATAGGGAAGGGGTGACGTGAAATTTCGGATAATTAAGCAAGCGTCGTATAAGACGAATGCGACGCGCTGGGTATTAGAAACGAATACGCAAGAGAAGAGGTACGAGCAATGTGTACTTTATTTCACTTTCTGGAATTTAATCCTAAATTGTTTTACGAATTCATTTTTTATTTGGTTATTATATATCATTTGTAAAAAAATCTAGTAGCCCACGTACGTACACGTTTGGCATGTACGTCGAAAAATGAAGAATAAAAAAAAGAAACACCATAATAGTCTCTTTTTCTCACAACCGCTTCACGTATTACGTTATCGCATTACCACGTCGACTCAGCGAGTAATTTTACATCTCTCTCTCTCTCTGTCTCTCTCTGTCTCTCTCTGTCTGTCTGTCTCTCTCTCTCTCTCTCTGACACTTTTGTGTGGGTAAAGTGGGGAGAGGGGCAGAGATGTGCCTCTTGCACATTGTGCGAAGAGGTTCATACTGCTAGCGCGCGAAGTCACGTAATAGAGTAGAATAGAGCTTGCCGTGGTGAAGCACGTACAATGCACACATACATACAATAGAGAGAGAGAGAGAGAGAGAGAGAGAGAGAGAGAGAGAGCTAAACTTGAAAACGAGTTAATAAGTCGACGATGTACCTTGTGTGGAAAATAAAAATAATAATAATAATAATAATAATACTTTCGCTAGAGAACATGGAATTTATCGATCTTGAGAAATAAGAGCGAGAGACCTTAGATAATGAAGACGGACTTTCACCGACAGATTTTCCGCGTCCGCTTTTGCGTAATATTGCGAGGGTGGGGGTTTTGAGTCATGAGAGATAAAGAGAGAGATGTGCCACCATAGCAACTCCATATAGTCACTTCTGTAATGTTATTTTTGCTCAAAGATTTGTCTATTTTTTATTTTATTATGACTGTTACAAAATTGAAAGATACAAATGTTTATATTCCAAACAATTTCAAGTTGATTAGCATGTATTTTCGATCAAGTTTTCTCTTTATTATAAATGATTTAATTCAGAGATCGGCGAATCAGAGCGTTACAAAACTTTGATACTGAAATAACAAGCAAACAGAGCGTGGCTAACGAGATGTTCTTTTGATTTATTTTTGTTCGTATAATTTTTGCAGTGTTTTACGACTTTTCCTCTTCTATAACTCAACGGTGTCTAAAAAATCCAATTTCTCTTTCATCCCTTTGAAAAACAAAACATAAAAACGATCTCTCAATTCCCACCTACAAACACACACTTGCGCTTGAGTTAAGCAAAGGCGGATCTAGTTTCTATCATCATTCCGAACTTAAATCAAATAGGTCAAGATATATACACGTGAAAACGTTCATAGTCAAAACACAATCCAAAGCTCGAAGCTTCATGTGGCTATATAACTGTCTCTACCACTCCCCCCCTCCGCCGCCCCTTAAAAGCGTTGCATCGACAAAGCTATACTAACGCCATAGTGGAAGGAGGTGCAAACACAATCATAGCCTTAACGTTTGCTCCGCCAGAATTTCGCGTTTCAACTATTGACCGATTCCTCTCTCTCTCTCTCTCTCTCTCTCTCTCTCTTTCTCGTGTAGTTTCCACGTGCTTTTCACAGACTGCTTCATTAGATATCTCGGCAATTAACCTGAGTCTTGTGTGTATTCGCGCTGTGAGTTCGATTAATGTTTCAACTACTACCCAGCTTTCCAACATCCTTAATTAGCCTTCAGGCAATGAATTTTTTTTTGTTATTATTTTTTTTAAGAAGAAGAGGGGGCGGGAGTTTTAGTCCGTCTATCTAGACGACCATTTGATCGATTGACCCGAATTCATTTTGTCGATTATCAGTCGGGTTGATTCGACGTGTACGACTTTGGCTTGTGTAGGTTTACATATATATCCTATATATTTGTACATGCCACAACCTAATTTTTAGTATTGACGTTGTTTGTCTCTCTTTCTCTCTGTCTTCCACGTGTTTATAATAATATTTTGTTAAAATTTACATCAAACTCACAAAACCAAATAACAAACAAACATGTGGATTTAATTTTCAGGACGACCAGGCACAGACTATCCAGTGCTAGGTAAAGTACCTTACACTCAATTCTACTGTGACGAGCAAGCTTATCCAGGTTTTTTTGCCGATGTTGAGACACGTTGTCAAGCTTGGCATTATTGCGACATCGATGGACGACAGGCAAGCTTTCTTTGTCCTAATGGAACACAATTTAGTCAAGCTGTATTTGTATGCGACTGGTGGTTCAATGTACGTTGCGAACTTAGTACCAAATTGTACGCCATCAATAGTCGACTCTATCAGAGACCTACGGAAAGTCCAACAAGACCACATAGACTTATTACCAAGGAGTTGCTTGAAAATATTTTCGTCAAAAGAAAATGAATACATGTGTGTGGGTGTATGTGTGTGTGTGTATTTGCGAGTGTTTGTTTCGTAATATCAATGCTATTAGAATGTTACCGTCGATAAATAAAATTTGGTCGAGTTACAAAAAAGTAGATTATTAAAAAATGTCAGCATACATTTTTGTCTTCTGGTGCTTGTTTTCGAAGAAATACAAAAAACTATTAATATTATGTTAAAACTTAGTAGATTATTCGGTGAAATAATAACATGTACAATTAGAACATTCAAACAATTGAATATTTAAAAATGACGGTAAAGCGTATCAACTGTATGTAAATCGCTGAAGCTTCTTGATTTAAAAATGGCAGAGTCGAGATCTTACTAGCGAAATAATCAGTTTCATGTTCGACTTTTATTATTATTATTACTATTATTATTATTATTATTATTATTTTTATTTGCTAGTGTAAAGATGTGAAACTCCCGAGAAGACAACTCTCTATCGGACCAACTTTACCGTCTTCTCTGACAGATGCCATGCCTTTTTTTACGACTCGTTTGAGATTTATTGTAGACGCGTCTGCTCTGATCTTCAAAATAGATCGGAGATAGCCAGTAATGATTTTTCATTTTTTTTTGTTTTGAAGATTTGCGTATACATGTAAAACTTATCTCGTACGAATGATTGTAAACAATTGCGAACAAGAAAAAAAATAGTACAAACCTAAGTTATCAAGAATCGGATAATAGTTCTAATTACAAATAACCTGCAGAAAAATAAAAAGGAAAGACAAATTAAGTCAAAGACGAAAGCATGCGAAACGCGCTAATTCATCAGCGCGCGTGTCGCCGTTCTCACTTGTTTTTTTCTTTCTTTAAAATACGTGGAAAGCCACGCGAGAAAATCGTTTTTCTTTTTATGTAGCCTTGCCAAGCGAGAAGAGCAATCGGAGCGTGGTGCATGTAAATAGAAAGTGCATTGTAAAAAGTTGACGCATTAGGGTCGATTGAACGATTGTGCATTGTTAAAGTGTGTTGTTGGTTTTTCTTTTCTTTGTCTCATGACTCATCTGCAATAGTTCTTACTTTGTGATAGTAATAATAAATTGAGCTTTTTTGAGAAGGCGGAGGGGGAGGGGAGGGGGAATTGCATCTAAAACATTGCAATTAAATTTCATATTTTCACTCGTACTGTTTGAATGAAACGACGTATTAACAACGTAATGTATTTATCGATTTGGTAATTGCATAAATCAATCTGGAGTACATCTAAGAGAAAATTGTAGCAAAACTACCAATGACAAATGAAAACAATGTTCAAATATAATTTTTAATGAATTTTAGATAAGTTGAATGTTTTTATATTGAAAAAGACGATTATATTTAAATCGGTAATGAGGACATTTAACACACTGATTTTTTTTCAAAAGTATGTCTTACCTGATATAAAAATTATCGATGAATGGATATTGAACGATATTGTATGGTATTTCTAAGTATGTGCTATTACAAAAACGATCGAATTTGCGTGACAAATATGTCTTTACGTAAGATAACCAGCTGTGTAAGATTGTGTGCTTTGAAAATATGATATTATATACATCGAACTATAACGATAAAAACCATCGATTGAATCAAGCAGTTAGATATTAATTGACTGTACATAAATCGAGCGCTTTTTGTCAAAAATAATCTATAATAAACAAATCTCTACTAACTCGAATGACGGAAAGTAAAACACAGTATGCTATGTATAACCTTTTCAAAACTATAAAATAATCCTATTTTATGGATCAGAAAAGAAAAACTAACCATCCGCGTAGACAAAACAGGCAAGTTTGTCAACGGTAAAAATCGTTTCTTCTAACGAAGGATTAAAAAAGAAAATATACAAAAAAACATCACCCGTAAAGTCCAACATCTAGCAAAGCAAAGCACAAAAAGTCTCCAGAGAAAAATTTTCCTCGTGATTTAGCTGCAGCACCAAATCCCCTTCTCGAAATCGAGCGACGCACTGGCGCAAGCTCTTGGAACTTGAGTAGCGATGAGAGCTTTCTTTCTTTTATTTTTTTTCTTATCCGTGAAACGAAGAAAAGCAAGTGTATCGGCCTTCCTTTCAAATGGCATTTTATACGAAAATGCCGATAAAACCCGATCGGTAAGGTTTGCAGAGAGAAGATGGCGTACTTGCTCTACTGGACGTGACGAGTGCTAAAAAAGGAGAGAACTCAATTGGAAAAAGGGGATTTCGGTGCAGGCTAGGCTTAACGATTTTTTTTCCTCGAGCAAATGGAAAGCTGAGGTTGGCAACACCCACGGATTAGTTTGCAGTTCTGAGGATGAAAGAAACCAAGGCGACAGTAGAGGGAGGTGGGGTAGGTGAGGTAAAAAAGACTTTTTTCTTCTTTATCTTCGTCTTTTAGTACGTTCTTTTATTGCTCTAGATTAAATGCAATTGGTTTCTTTTTTTTTATTAATCACGAATAAAATGTCGATCGATAAAACGACACGTATTTATTTCGAATACAGTTTCACTTTTATTTATTTCTTTACTTTTGGCAATCTTAACTATATTCCAAGAAAACTCTCTCGCCGACCCTATAGAATTCAACGCTCAAGTCGTCCACCCACAATAATTCAAGAAGTGAAAATTGGCGTCAGAAAAGCAGTGAAAAACTGTTCGGCGTTCCAATATATATACGTATGTATTTGTGTGTGTCAACGACACCGCGGTTTTGTGGATTGGTATTCAAGAAAATTCAATTTTCTCACCTTCTCACTTGTACCATATCCCTCCCTTCTTCCCAAAAGACGATCAGTAACTAGTTTCTACGAACTGACAGGTCAATCATAAAATCTCAAAATTTCCAACAATAGAGAGGATATCGTTGCACAGCTGCGTCGGACGGCTTTTAATTGTCGGACTTGAGGTCGTTTAAAGGCGCATGCAAATGAGTCGTTAAACTTTATGAGTTAGGTGGAAGGGGATGCTCCTCTCCAACCGATAAAACCCTTCTTTATCGACGTCCGTTTATACGTTATACCTGCGCAAACGCCTAGTTCGGAGTGCCGGAGAGAGAGAGAGGAGATATGATGCATGCTGACGAGGGAAGAATTCGGTTTATGGCGAATGACGGACGCGGGATCCAACCTACCCTATACCTATGTGAATATCTCTTGCGGGAATAGGAGACGGTACTTGGCCTTTTTACGGGTAAATTCACGCTACTGGAAATTATGTATACGCACACACACACATATATACAGAAAATGAAAATGAAATATCATTCTATTCCATTGTATCGCAAAATTATTTGATTTTCGTTTTTCCCAATCAAAATGGTACAACAGATTTTTAATCGTAATATCTACATAACGCGTATACATTTTCAATATTTACCTCGATCGTAACGGTACATAGGGGACCGACGAATCGTAAAAGCGCTTGGCGAAAGCCTATCAAAGCATCCCTGGCTCGTAAAGCGTGTGGCAAACTTGGCCAATAATATTGCTCGCGAGTTTAAAACGACTATATCGAGACTCTCGTATAACAACTCTCCTCTCGTATGAGCCTGTCAAATCCCAAAACTTAACGATCGCCATGGAGATATTGCGTATAAAACGAGAATTACATATTCTTTTTTTTGTTTTTGTTTTTTCTTAGTCCAAGTTCAAACGAATGTGGTTTTTTTTTAAACACGAAGCGAAAACGTTATATTTTTGTGAAGCCCGAAAAATCCTCACTCTCTCCGCTTAATGAATAAAATAGCCGGGCGCGCGAAACTCGCGCAAATTTCGCAGTATAGAGAAGAGAGAGAGAGAGAGAGAGAAGATATAAGCCGATTTTCGCGGCTGGGAATTAGAATGAATGATTGAGGGAAATCCGTTAATTTTTCATCGACTAATGCTTTAACTTTTCGAATGCGTGAAAGACGAATTTTCACCAACCACGCTTATAGAATATTAGTTGAAGGAAAGAGGAAGGGATTTCAATTTTAATCGACGTTTATCGTTGGCGAAAGCTATAGTCGCCAAACAACTAACAAAACCGTCGAAGTTTGGATTATTTAGTGCTATGCTTTTACGTTGGCGAGAGGAGACGTAGAATATAGAGAGTGAGAGAGAATTTATAGTATAATCTGGTTTGATCGTCACGCACACGTCGAGTGGCATCAAAATGTTGTAAACGTCGGGCTTTATAATAATCCGTAATGGGTATAATGACGACGATGACGGCTCTCTCTCTCTCTCGTTTATGGCTTTCCTGTATATTTCATTTTATCATCAATGGCTGCTGCTTTCAAATCTGATTTAATTAAAATATTACGATATACGTCGTATGTAGTATACGTGTATATAGTTCAATGTTTTTTTAATTTTTAAACATCGGTAAGTCAAAAAAAGATAAATTTATAATTATTCGGTGTAAAAATATATACCCATCACAGAACAATCTCTCATCAAAGTAAACTTACCTGAAACAAATAAAAAAAAACAAATCTTATTAGTATACACATTTGATGGATGTACTACGCACACAGTCAATTATAAATATCCAATAAAGGTAAATAAGTTGACAAATTAAAAATGATCGCAACGATGTCGAATTAAAATTCTCAACGCGATATCGAGATTAAAAACCACGGGAAGAAAGAACTGCAGGTGAAAAAAAAAATTCATCCGTCACGCGTGTTCTAATTCTCTACACCATGGTTTGCGATTGGCAGTGAATATTTCCTGCAACGAGAACTCTCTCTCCTTCCGCGTTTTGCTTTCAATGACGGACAGCGGTTGCCAGAATCTCTCCGTTGCCGCAGGCGTACAATTTTCCCTAGCTTCACGCCGAGAATACGTGGGGGCGGACGAATATATATATATACGTATATATTTATACCTGGCTCTGATGGAAGCTAAGTTGTTGTTGAGTATACCGTTGGTTACGATTTGAACTTGTTCTTTTGGGATATAATGAAATATTTTTATCCAAACTGTACGATTAAAAATAACAAGTGAAGTATGAAACGAAAGACAAATGAGCGTGTATAAATCAATGCGTTCGATAACGAGTGGTCATAACTCAACGACTTAAAGATGGATTTCAAACGTTAAACGGAAAAAAAGATCAAGAAATTGATTAATGAAAACGCAGATTATCAAGTACGCGATTAAACTAAACAAATTTAAGGATATAGTTCGTTTTGGAAATCGAAATAGTAAGAAATCTGACTCGAGTGTGAAGCCGTAACAAGTGGCAACAGTACGTGTTGAAACGCGATACCGGTTGCTCGTGTCTTGGCGCCACTATTTTCACCTTAATTATCCGGAACCCAATCCAATAAAACTATCGATTAACCGAATGTCTTGCTTTGACGTTAATTATTCGTAGTTTCTTCGTTCATTGTTTTTATTTAGATTTACATTTGAATGAAAACGCAAAGTTTACACTCTAACGTAAACGAATGAAACGAAAACTAAACAAATATGTGATTGATATCACGGCAGCTTACGTCAAAGATCAAATGGAATAAGTATTACGTATAAAAGCCAAACAGCAGCAGCAGTAGCAGCAGCATCGCATAAAATATGCATCCCTCAAATATCTCGACGAGGCATCGACAAGTAGATAACTGATGGCGCGTCACACAGTTCAATCATCCGCGTAAAAGGTTTTCACTGTAGTCTTCCCCTCCTCTTTCCACTCGCTAGGATAATTCGTTGAAACAAAAAGAACGAGTAAAAAAAAAAAGACTTTCCCTCCCCGCAAACTCGCAAACAGATGGTCCATCACTCGTCCAAGACAGAATTGCAATTTCCGAGAACCAGTCGGTTCGTTTTTTTATATTTCATTTCGCCATGGATGCTTTTTTTTGCTACTCGCGCGTATATCGCATGGTAATTTTTTTCAAAGCTTGCCTCCGGGGCTCAGACGCGCAGAACAGGTGAAATTGCACGCGCAGTTTTTCGTCCCTTCCGTCAAATTGGCGCTTCGATATTAAGCCGATGTTTCTTTTGTTTCTTCGTTTTATCTTTGAAGATACGCTATCGATTACGATGTGTACAATGCGACGTACCAATGATTTGTGATTGTTTTAATATTCATCGATGCTCGCGCAGAATCATTTTGAACTTAAAAAAAAAACGATAAAAAGACAAAGGAATCTATTGATCACTGAATAATTCTTAATTTGGCAGAAGGGAAAAAACGTAGCAAAGGAAGAAAAATTGAACGGTTGCTGACCGGCACGTTATTCCGCTACAAAATGCAATGCTTCTCGTTAATTTGCATCGCACGAGCAAAGCACGCGCGTAATTATTTGCTAATATTTCGCGACGCGTATCGAAATTTTACCAGAAAGGCCGGATAGTTTGAATCGTATGGGTTTATCACGGATCAACAAGTTCTATAGCACTCAGCGGATTTCGATACTATGGGATTATACACTGCTTTGGAATAATTTAATTTTTCCCCTTTTTTTCAGACTTTTGTTGATTTACACAGCTGCAAACTAAGGGGATATATGTACGTGTATTTTGTAGTCTTTCGATAAAACTAACGTTGAAACATCGAGTTTCGAATATTTAACGTTAAAACATACAGCTGCAAGAGAACAAAAAATAAACGAAACTAGTTTTTACTCGATCGTAAAAACGGAGAAGTGACTATTCCGAGTTTGAATAAAAAGAAGGATCAATATTCTATCGAGCGTGTCGCGCTATTCGTCATCTCGACCCTTTTTATACTTGAAAACACTCTCTCTTTCGAGAAAATTTCTTGTAGTCGCTGGTTAAACGACCGTGAAAACTTGTCAATGCTCGTTCAGGTGAAAATCAATCTTGCGTAATGTTACGATGATGTACGGTAAAGTCATTGGATAATAAATTACTCGGTTCGAGAAGAGAAATTCCGATTTTTAGAAAAAGTATCGTGAAATAAATACGTGCCATTTAATTGGTTTTTTAAAACATTTTTCACGTTGACAAAACGAAAACATCCTTACGCTCGAACGCATGCTGTATCGCCAGATATCAGCAATACAACATGTTCGAATACGTAAATTGGCGATAGATTGTCCGTAGACTTAAATAAGTGTCACGTTGAAAATTAATCGAAACGTATTTAGTCTTCGTGAATCACACTAACCAACAACAAGCGCGCACCTATTTCATCTGCATTTCTATTTTATTCGAGTAAATCGAAGCCATGGATGTGTTTGTTAAATTAATTTTCACCGCTTTTATTATCGTTATTCGGAATATCATTTGAAAGTTGAGCTTTTTGATATACAGTACACGCGTACATTTACCTATCGTATTATTATAACGCGTGACTCTCATCCAATCAATTAGATCACGAATAAACTCACTTTGTTTTCCAAGCTATCGATTCTCTGTATAAGATAATAGATATCGCGAGTAAACGTACAATAATATCTAAAACGAGACTCTAAGACAAAATTAGTCCGGAGATTGTCAATCTCGCGTATTGGAGCAAAGGCCGTACTGATTCTTACTCGAATCATCGCTGAAACACTGAATTTTGTAGGGAAAAATGATAAAAGTAAGAAGGTGCCAAGTTCCCGTAGCGTAATTTAAATGCAAAGCCCGTAGAAGGAAGTTTAGTTGTTTAAACCAGTTTTATCAATTTAGCTTGAATCTATATGAACCGAATCAATCCAACAAACCACGTCGAAACCCCGTACAACGGAGAGTGGGGAATAAGGCGATGTTGCTTCGACTTTTCATTGCCAAAGTTCTACTGATCTTTTTTTTCTCGATACGTATAAACTCAATTGAATCAAAACTATTCCCTTATTTCTGTAGCACAAGTATACTCCTAATAAAACAAACTGTTGGCACCGGCTAAGATCTCGTTAATGGCGTCGCGAGGGGACGCCAATCAACTTTTCATTATTAAGCCACGTAATGATTGCAATACGTTTGAATCGGATTATATTTGGAAGCTCCATTGTCAAAAATACTTCAGAATAAGCAAAGAGAAGAGAACGATTTCAGCAGCTGTACTTTTATGAATAAATTAATATTTCTTTTCCCTGACACTTGTTTTTTCGGATGAATTTTATGGCACTATCACTGTTAATTCGACGCAGCACTTTGCATATTTAACAATGTTTCGAAAATATATCGTTATCCGTGATAAGAGACGCCAGGAAAAAACACAGATATACGTCAATGGCCAAAGGCAAAGTCAAACAAAACAAAGGAGAACAAGAGAGAAGCAGACGCAACAGCTGATCGTCCCCTCCTAACGACAAAAGTGTCCCACATTTGTTTGTTTTGTTTTTCTTTCAGCAGACTACAATCGACTTCGAAAGGGGAATCGAGAGTCCTTGACCGTGCCGAAAGTGAGAATGCAGTCGGAGATATATAGGCCGTGAACTCGAGATGGGTGGGCGAAGTGGGGGGGACGGGGGGGGGGGGACTTGTCGACGACGGGAAACGGAAGCGAAAGAACCAACATAGGATGTAAGGCTCTCGTACGTTCTGTGTGCATATTGACAATAAGGCGTCGACCTAATGTTGTACAATGTCAGTACCGGAGGGGTGCAAGGTCGTTTTAGATAGAAGTACTTGATTCAATTCTTTTGTTTTTGCTTTTCTTCCAGTTTGCGAGAAAGTCGCATATATTTAACGTAACGTAAATTACGTTATCAATGACGAATAAAGAATAATTTTATATCGATAAAAAAAAAAATAAAATAAAAAGAAAACCAACGAGACGCGGGGTTCCCAAGCGGTCACCCATCCAAGTACTAACCGCGCTCAATGCTGCTTAACTTCGGTGATCGGACGAGAACCGGTGTGTTCAGCGTGAAATGCCCGTTGGCGTAATTATAACTTTCATCGTCTTTTATTAAGTTCGTATATCCGAGCTTCTTCATATTTTACTAATTTAAGATTAATTGAAAACAACGCACGCAACATTACGACAATTAGTCATCTTCAAAGAAGATAAGTGAGGCATAGTGAAACCACGAAGCGTCATCGAATCGAGAAACTATTGATGTCTAGGGTAGGACGAAAAAGAGAGAGAGAGAGAGAGAGAGAACGAAGTTTAGGTGGTTAATATTCCAGGCATAATCTCGTCAGCAGACCATAGAGCAAGAGAGAAATTTCATCGGTGTTGAACCGTAGCATTACGACTGGCCACCTCGTACAGAGTCTGAGGTTTTCCTCTCTCTCTTCCCCCGTTTCTCATCCATTTGCGTACTGAGGAAACCCGAGGAAAGCCGAGCAAACGCGAATCTGATACTATGCACTTGAGAAATAGAAAGTTTTGTATTCAGTGGGGGCATGTGCACGACGCGCTCGTCATGTTATAATAGTAAATGACGTTTCGCAAAAAATCTTATGTCTTGGAGATCAACCAATGCAAGACTTTTAGTCTTTTTTGTTTGTTGTGTCTTTTGTATTCCATGCACAGAGGTACTTTCTTGATGCGAATAAAACTCCCGATATATAGGTAAGCGAATCGTATGTGTATACTGATCAAAAACTAAACGTGGCAAACAATTCTAAACACACTGTATTTGTATTTTCGTTTTTTTATACAAACCTTTATACAAAAGTTTTGTTAAAATTGAACTCCTATAAGGTGGCCGAAAATCGAAATAAAATTGCATAAATGAATTAAATCAAAAGAACAACAATTCCAAGACAGTAACGAATTCTCAATTTCTAATAAACGGAACGTTTACACGAGCAATCGATAATCAATTTCAGTAGAGGTAAAACGACCAACAACGCTACAGGTACGTTCAAATGCGAGAAGTGCAAATCAACATTATCGGAAAGTGGTTGATGAACAGGCAGATAAGACATAGATTTAGTCAACTACACGTGTCCGATGTATCCTGACCCCGCAGGCACATTCGTCCTAGTAAAGCGATAGCCGACGTAAATCTACACACGCGTACGCACACACACATTATAGGTCTTGCTTTCGATTTATCGGCATATCTCGTAAACTCAAGCTTCGATTCTCACAATGTTAGAGCGCTTAACGATTGCACGAACGATTACTCTATTGATAAATATTTATATTTCATACTTTATTTTGCAAGGTTGCAACAATTAAAAACAATTGTTTATCGATTCATATTTATTAGGTAAATGAAACAAACGAGAATCGAAGAATCCTCGAAGATAACGGATTGTTTCTACGTTTTATCTTCAACGCGCAAACAACAATTATCAAGAGAGGAATCCAGATACCCAAATTGTTTCCTTCCGCTATCATTTGCAATACAAACGAACAATCGAGAGTTATATTTATATATCTATAGCAAAAGACCGAAGATCAAAGCAAAAGCAACGGAAGCGTTTATACGCGAAGGAGGGGTTGAGTACCGATAAAGCTATCGCTATCGAACAAGCCTAGAGAGCGATTAATTAAAGCCTCCCAACCTCTATGTAGCTCGTGCCGCGTGAAAATTTAATTTGCGTTACTGGCCTGCAGGGCATCTTGCTTCCGCCACAAGACGATATAGAGAGAGAGAGAGATATCCGGCGAATTCGTACATCCGTACGTACCCGTATGTGCTTTCAATGGCAAGGATTGGGGGAGAATGCGCGATGATCGCGCTTAGCGTGCCTCCGAGCGATGCCAAGCGTTTAGGGTCTGTATAGCCGTGTCTCTGCTTGTGTGTGCGTGCGTGTATTCGTACACAGTTGGACCCCAAGCACTCTCTCTTTGTTGTTCAAGAGTAACACACGCCGAGGATCGCGCTACGTATGCGCGCGAATACTAATTTGATATATAGTCTGGTATTCATTGTTATTGGTTGCCAAATAATCAAGTTGTAACTTGTTCTACTTAACCCCTTGATTACGTTTAATAAGTAAAAAAGAGCCTAAGAGAATCACAATCACTTGTGTTATCCAAGACAAATCAAAGGCGAGGTTGATGAAAAGCGTAATCGTAACGATAAAACGAAATAAAAGAGAGCTCCTCTGCAGCAAAACAGATAGAGAGAGAGAGAGAGAGCGTATTAGCGGTTCGTCGGGTAAACCACAGAGGAACAAAGGCCGACGTATTGATTTGTTTCGTTACATTGCACACCCGCGTGTAGAGGGGAAAATAGGCTCGTTTCGTACCTCGTACCACTGTCTTCCAATGTCCTCGTTAACGTAACTTATTAAATACTTTATAATCGTTAAACAACGTACGAATATATCTGTTGAACGTACACGATTCATTTGAAATCTTTTAAAATAACATACCAATTACACCAGCTGTAGGTCGATACTTCTATTTCAACGATACGCATAGGCAATGTTGAACGTCAATTTGCTCACGTCCGTTATTCGCATTAGTAGAACAATTCAAATGACTAGTTCAATTGCCAAATTTGCAATGCTCGAACGAATGACGCTTTGCGTTGTTATTTGCATTATTTACAGAATTATCTACGCTTGTGTTTTCTTTATTTGTTGATTTCGTTATTCATTTGGGCAAACACACCGTTGAGAAATTGAAGTACGTTTTCTCTAAGCACGGTAAAACTCTTAACGCAGCCAATCTCGATTCGATCCGAAAGTCGTCCACCAACGCCGCGATATATTCACGGTAAGTGCATCGACAACAAAAACCTCATGTGTATATAAACCCGAGAGTACAGAGCATGTACAGCTAATAAACGCACTCAGCTTGGCGATCGATCGCGTTGCTCGAGCTGTTTGCTCTAATCGGCTAAGCCTTGCACTCGTGCTTCCAGGCACGTTTGGCTTGTATAGTGAAAATAAAAGCAAAAAACAAACAAACAAACAAAAGAAAAAAACAAAATAGAAAAGGAAATTGCGTGTACCGATTTATCGAGAGCAAACCCTCTACGGTCGATGGTTCCCACTAAGACGGGATTTGATCTTGTCGATTTTGACGTTAAGCCGAGAAACAATCGCTGCATGGCACGTTGATTAGTTTACGGGCGATTATTGATCCGGATCTATGAAAATTGTTCGAAACGATTTGTTTTTTACTATATTTACGTAAAAAATCAGCGTCGAAAAAATTTCCCTATAAAAGTAAAATAAACAATTGCTTATTTATTCGTACTTTCCTGTTTTTTTATCGTTCGTTTACAGCAACGACTGACAGTTGAAAGGTACAAAAAATAAAACGACCAATCGTGCAGGCGCCAAATTTACAAATAAAGCACGCACTGCGTTAAATAATACGAGAAATGAAAAGCAGTAAAAGTTAATAAAGGACGTCGAGTGACCTTGCGGTTTATAAAAACACTCGAATTGTACTTTCACATCACCCGCATAATTTTTATACAAAATTTCATTGCAGAGTAACCGTTTCGGTTAAATCGTGTTAGCGATACGTGCATTTTAAAAAAGGAACATACATACGTCTACTTTTAGTTAAATGCAAACTCGAAACGACAAGAGAAATCATACGTACACGTTTGGCCATCTCAAGAAGGTCTTGGAGCGTCTTGGACAAGCTGTTGATCTTCGCGTGAAAGGCTCGCGTTCGCCTTTTCTTTTTTGTTTTTACAACGTTTTTCTCCCGCTGTTCGTTGCAAAGCAGTATTATGTATTTCAAAATCGTAAAGCTTGGCGTATTGCTGCATGCATACGGTTCTTTTCTTTGACGCGATCTGTTTCAATCGCACGAAATCCCTCTCTCGTGTATTTTGAATTGATCTATATTTTGAAACTCGCTCGTAATTCACTGCAATGATTTTGAAACGTTGTAATATTGTTTCTTCTCTCGCACATTTTGAAATTATCGTGGCTATCGTAACGTTTTAGCGATAATTAACGATATTACGATTTTTCATCGGAATATCGAGTAAAAAATAACGATGGATAATACCATATTATTAAAACAACGTGAAACGAGGACAAGAAATATTGGAAGAGAATGCTAACAATCACACAGAACGTCGAATAAAACTTTTAAAAACAAGCGAAGAAGGTAGCTCAACTATTGCAAACTTTGGACAACGACGCGAATCTTTAAACAAGGAATCCAAAATTCCGTCGCGCTTACCAAGAAGAAGCAGGAGGAAGGAAGGAAGGAAGGTGAAAATCCAGAACGCGACACGTCAGAAGCTCGTATATAAGGAGCACGTCTGGCAAATACGCTGGAAGACGAATATTAAACCTGTCCTCCAATCCTCTCTTCCTCTCTCTCTCTCTCTCTCTCTCCTTTCTCGCTCGCTCGCTCGCTCCTGAACTCGGGGCACGAATATTTTAAGACTGCATTACGCGAGATTAGTTCTGCTGCGGTTTTTCATGCCTCGACAATATCATTGTCGCACTGTAGAGGAAAAAAAAAATTACTTTGAACGAGGGTTAATAACGAGTAAGATCGAGCTATTCGCGAAATAACGTTGTATCTCGAAGAGAAATATGCATACGTAGTTACTTACTATTCGCGAATGTTCAATTCATATTGAACATCAAGCATCTTTAACGAAATTTAATCTGTTTTTCTACTAATTGAGGATCCGGTAAACATTACGTAAGTTTTTCCTTTTGCACGGTTTACATTACGAATCTGTATATCGTTTTGCAAGAATATCTGAAATCATTTCGAATTCTCGTATAACGTGCAAACAAAGTACTTTTACTTTAGGACTGAAATTCAATTTCATCTTTTCTTCGCCATTCGTACGAAACCCAAGGAATCTAAAAAAATACGACGGGCTTATATGGCGGTATTACACACTTGTTGTATTTTGTATACATATTTTGTATACATAATACATGCTTTGGACGAGTATAACTTGATGCGTGCAAAATGTGCAACCGAATAGTACTTCATACTTTCGCTCTGCAGTGCGTGGCATCGAATCCGATGTTCGCACAGTTATATACAGCAGACCTAAAAATCGCATACACATGACACAGCAAACGCGCGCGACTGTAATATATTGCAAAATTAACTATTTCTTACGTACGCTGGAGATTTTTACGTACACGTACATTGCGGTGCTGCTGACGATATTGTAAGTTTTATATACTTGGTTTTCGAAGCTACAATTTCAAAAACTAATTCACTTTTAACAAAATACGAGACTATAGTGCGTCAGAAGTATAAAAAAATAGCGCAAATATACGTGATTCCATATCGGTGTGGACAAATGAAACGAAACAAAACAAAAATAGAAAAGCTCATCTAAATTAATTTCCCATCGCTTTAATCTAGCACGACGTATTTTCCAAGAAAACGAACTGGATAATAAATGAGCAACCTACTTCGAAGAGCTTAAGTCTACACCTCTTCTAACGTCGGACACTCAATTATAAGATCCTCGTTATCAACGAGATAAAATTCACAATGTGATTTACACGATCTTTCTTTTCGTTACGGATTCAAGCCGATGAATTCAATTGTAATGTTAAACGATGACTACCGAACGTATACGAGATGTACGAGGTGTAATTATTCCAAAGGCAGGTATGTTCAAAATCAAATCAAATTAATCGTGTGTTAAATTCAAATACATCATCGATAATTTTCATCGATATAGTAATATGTTTTTTTTTTTAATTTTACGCTATAACACTGTATGAATATTATCACCTGCCCCGTAAATCAAAATTTTATTAAACGTAAATACATCGAAAGTTGTATTTTTTTCGAAATATCTATCTTTAACGGATTCCGTTAGACTGTCTTGTAAAGAAATAAGAGAAACGTTACGGACTTTTATATAATGCAACTTGGGCACGTATATACGAACCACTATCTATCAATAAATATCAAATACTTATACGTGTGAGAACTCAATTTTGTCTTTACCCAATCGTCTCATTTATCTATAATACTTTGATAAGTTCGTAACATACAGAGAGAAATTAATTATTTTTACAATATATCGCTTGTACGTCTAGTAATAATATAGATACAAAAATGTTGGGAGAAAGATAGGTGATCGTAATGTAACTAGTTGGCGAGTCCACTACCATGTGTTTCAATGCTAAATTACTAGTGTTGTATAGTCAACTTTACGATCGTTAATAAATCGATCAGTTTAAGATGTATTCTACAATGCATGACTGTTGCGCCTATTCCATTTTGCTTTTCGTTAACAACTATTTTTACGTGAAATATCGTTACGATGATCGAGGATAAAAAATAAAAAAGATATTTTACGTATTCAAAGATAATCATCGTATATACACACAAGACTTATAGTCGGCACTGCATAAGTGTACAAATAAATGTAGTAATAAACATCGTACGGCGAGGAAAAGATAAAAAAAGTCATTGGAATTCTCATGCAGAAAATCCCGGAAATCTTACAAACGCTAAATCACCTTGGGGTTTATTCAACTTACGCTAAGGAGGCGATCGAATCTTCGGACGAGAGAGTGAGAGATAAACTCTGCTCGTGTTTTTTTTCGCTTTTTCTTTTTCTAATTTCCGCGTGAAAAACGCTTGCCGCTAATAAATTACGCAACGGATTTGCATGGAGCAAACGAAGTACTTTCACTTGGAGAAGTCCAGTATAAGAAGAAGATGAAGAAGCCGGAAGAAACGGATGAGTAAAAGAGAACGCATTCTAATTACAAGTGAAAAAGATCCATTACGTTTCGTTGAAATTCATCTCTCGAGTGTTTATCGATGAAAAAAATATGTTGTCCTTTGACATCGATATAACAACATACGATATGTTCGTTGACACGAGCGAAAGAGAGAGAGAGTTTGTTGTTTCAACTTCTATTTCAATCAAACATATTCAATGTCATGCAGTTTTGAAAATGTTCGTAAAAAAATAAATATTACGCAAACAAAATTGACGGTAAAAAAACCCAATCACTTAGAGTCCCGTCAGATCAAACAAAGAGCGTTTGCAATATTGGCCAAAAGTTCGCCGAAGGCCAATAAACGCGCCACGTATACAAGCCGTTATAGAAGCTTGATCCGTAAATCCTATTCCCCGGCTATATACTATTTTTTGTCAGTAAAAACAAAACAAAAGCTCATGCGCGAAAAATACGTTATAAAGCAAGGATTATATTCGATTCGTCCACTTATACAGACACACACACACACACACACACATACGCACAAACACACGTGCTAGTGCGTGCACGCAAAAAAACCCAAACGAATGGAATGTCAAAGCTGCAAAATTCATAATCCAGAATCATCGCGCGAAACTGTGCGTTTATAACAACAATAATAATTCGCGCAAGTCGAATTCGACATTCATATATCGCTGTGATGCTTTTTCAGAGAGCAGTAGCAAAGAGAGAATTAGCCCGCTGGACTGGATTATAAAATTTTGAGGGCTATAGCGTATATCTCTGTACGTAGTGGAGAGTTTTGTTTTCGCTTCGATGAACGAGAATCACACATGCAGGGGGTATAACCTTCTGTGTTTATTTTCCAACGAATTTTAAGCGTACGTAATTTTTACGTACAACGCGTGCGTGTGCAACTATGTATTTTATACTTTTGATATCGCTCAGCGTAATATACGTTATATTACAAGAGTTGTAAGTCAATACATAATTATTACGTCAGATTTCTTACTTTCTCTTACTTTTATTGCTAGATCAATCGATGTTTATTCAAAGATATCATGCTTGAAATCAGCAACAAATTTTTACAAGTCAATGCACGTGGACGTGTAACAGTTTCAACGACAGAATGAAAAATTGCGCGGGAAACTTAAACCAATTGGATAGCGTATTCGATGAAAAGTGTTCGCTCTGGAAAATTCAATTAGCATCGAATTCAACGAGACTCTTGCACAACTAAAAAAAAGTAGTAAAGAATTCTTCGATATTTTACGATAAGAAAGTTACGTGTACAGAAGAAAAGAAAAAGAACAAAAAAAATCAAATTTTAATTTTACCGAGGCAAACGTCATATCAAAAATTTCACGTTTTAGCTCCAACGATTTTTACCGCAAATTTAAATGAAAACAATAATTTGTAAGAATATGCAACGAGCAACGCACGAAATGGAAAACGTACGGTGGTATTTTAATGAAAAAAAAAAAAAGAAACGTGAACTACGTGCGGTAAGAATTACACGCATCCTTTTGTAATTAGAGCATGGGCTAAATTAGAGAGATGAACTGAAACCAATTTGATTAAAAGAATAATTTGTGCTTTGGAGCGATAATTGTTACTATTGAGCAATTTTCGCTTTACAAATGGTATATTAACGATGAAGTTTCCACTCGCCGTTACTATATATCTTACGAGACATTGTAATCGTTGTTCGTTTATGTACGCAGCACTTTCGAATAATCTGGCCGTTATTTCCGATTGTAAAACGAGTGTTAAAAAATCTTGATTGTTATTTAAATCATCCTTAATGGCTTTTATTTGACTTGATACAACTTGTAATGGTTGCGTATAAACGTAGCATTTTGAAATAAATTCATTGAAAACTGTTACTTTCAGCAGAATAGCGTTTAAAGAATACAACGATCTGTAAAATATCCAACTAAATAGAAAAAAATCAATGTAATACAATGATTTCAAATGGTATCCTTTCTCCTATAAACAAGTAAAACCACTGTGCATCAATAAAAAAAAAAAAAAAAAAAAAAAAAAATCAATCAAAGGATATAACAATACACTGGAGAGTTGGCAATTGAAAGCCCGTGCGGTAGTAACAATAAACTGCGGCTAATTGAATCGCGAGCTAAGCGACGTAATGCACGTGCGAAGTGCAACGCCTACATAACCCAAAGCCGATTGTAAAAGTTATACGTGATATGTATAAGTCACACGAGTTAGATCATCAAGAGAATCATTATATATTTACTACATTTTTTTACTTTCTCTTTTATTTAAGATCCCACTTATCTGGTCCTTTAATCCTCTTTTAAGGTTTATTAAATGACACTGATTTAATTATTAAGACACTTTTAAGGATTTTTTAGATTAAATTTTGATTTTAATCACGAACACAAAACCAATAATTCACAGTAACACAGAAAATGATCGGATGATATTAGTGTAGAATATCCATTGCCAATAATTATACGCGGATAATTCCAATGCTAAATGTATTTGGCGCAGCAAGCAAGGAATAGTGAGAGAGAGAGAGAGGACTATAAACGTATAGCGGTTTAATTACAGCCAACTCTTTGGTGCTAAAGATATATACTGTATATTGTACGTGCGTGTGTGAATATACGTGTCTGCGTGTGCTTCAAAGTAAACGCAGATCACCTGAGTACCGAATAGCTTTAACTGGATAATTAACGGGTAACCAGTAGCGCATTCGACGGGCTTGCGCAATTCCCATCCCCAATGATTGCTCAATTATTTCAGTATAAAAGCCCAAATACCAAAATTACAATTGGAGAATATTGAGTTTTACAAATAAATGTTTGGATGGTCTAACGTACCGAAAGAAAATATAGTTTGTCGTACCGAGACGAGAGAACGATATCGACAAAATTATTAAGAGAAAAAAAAAACGTCGTCAAAACACTTTTCTTTAGCTTTTATATACACGGTATCGTTTTCATATTTCACGTTGAATTCTTATCTCAATTAGTAACAGCCAGTTGCGTCGCGTAGCTTCTCTTCAAAGCTATACATCTCCTATCTCTCTGTCTCTCTCTCTCACTCTTCACTTTTGTAAAATGATAAAGGAAACGACAACGATGACTACAGTCGTAGTGGAAAAGACGCTCAAGAAGCAAACAAATAACGAACGTCGACGAAAACTTTTAATTGGCAACTGAAAAGAGTACAATGTTTGTTCTCTCTCTCTCTCTCTCTCTCTCTCTCTCTTGCGCGAATGTTCGTACGAGGAAGAGTTTTAACGCGCGACACGACGTGAATAGTAAAAAGCGCGTCTTCTTCGAAGGTGTCAGGGAAGGCAACAAATGTATCGTGTTAGCTTTTCGCAACGACAAAAAAAAGTACTTCGTGTTTTATAATGAGCGATTGCTTTTGGTTTTATTCCCCTGGTAAAAACTTTTCACTTGTGCATATAAACAGAGTTGTTATATATACAATACATTATTTATAATTAGGATACAAAAATCTGTAAAAAATAAAACAAAATCGTTGTCAGTTGGTGAATAAATCATATTCGACATTGAATATTAACGATAAAAACACGCGTCACAATCCTCAGAACATAAAAAAGGACATACACATACGTGCATACATACGTATATTTGAATTTCTGATTTTTTCTCGTTCTCTCTCGCTCTCTCACTACTACGCTCGCGGCAACAATATCGATTCGCATCATATTAAAGCTACGTTGGGTATACTGTAACAAATTCATTCACGCAAGGTCGCCCTTTTCCCACACACATACACAACATTCGGTCACCCGTACAATCGTCAAGTAAAAAATCACGCTCAAGATTGATGTGCCTAGGTACTGGATTTATTGCTATGGTTCTGTTTACATATGTGTACGCGTGCAATGCAATTCTCTTGACGTTAAAAGCCAGAATTAAAAAAAATACTTTGTCTTGATGACACGACGATTGTTTGGAATACGTACAATATGATAAATGAACGTTGGAAATTAAAATGATTTTTTTACACGACATGTAACTTAATCAATTTACAGTTACGATTGTCTAGCAGCTATATGTCGTCGTATAAACGCTATATATCGAGATACAACTAAAAAAAATTGACCGTTTGCATTTTTCGCAAGCATCGAGGAACCGAGGAAGAGAGAGTAACGATAGAATCATGCGGAGGATCTTAATCATTAGTTAACTGCCTTTCGAATTAACGAACGGTGTTAAGATGACGCATACTTAAAAAATCAATTCATTTTTCGTAGTCTGCCAATCAACATTTAGTGCATCCTTGTATACCATTAACAAAATTGTTGGAATTAAAAAAATCAAATTAAAAACCGCACCTATATCGGAATAAAATAAAAATTCAATTCACGCTATAGAGTACGTCACAATACGATATACAGAGCAGGCAAAAAGTATTTCACCACGATGGATAAGGAGAGAAGCATACTTAGACCAGAGCCCAATTAAATCCGGAGCTGTATGTGTGTGTCTATAGCGATTCCGAGCAGGAGAGAAAGAGCGAGAGCGAGAGAGAGAGAGAGAGAGAGGGAGAAAGAGATTGCAGTTGAGTAATGACAATTTTTCGCGGACTGGCGATAGATCGATCTGATTTTTATCGATCCATCAAGTTGCTTTCTTGCGAGATCGAGGCCATGAGAAAGAGAAAAAGAGAACTCACAACCTCGTTATCAACACTCGTATTTCTATTGCTTAGTGTCGCGGGATTTATCTCTTTAACTTCATTGTTATACTTTATACAATGCACTATGTAATTGATTCACCTCTTGTTTCCAAGACTTACATTGAATCTTCGACTTTTCTTTCTGCGACGAGTCATTAATTTATTTATAAGTTGTACAACGTTGAACGTAAATATACCGTCATAGAAATAACTCAATGATTTAAGTATGTATAATTTTAATACTTAATTGCCATCCTGATTATTTTATTACGAAACACACACGTGCACGATATAAACCATCTTTGTCGGTCTAAACAGTGTTGTCTGAAAAAATTTGTTAAAAAATCTTTGCAACATAATTTTGTATTTAAATATGGAAACCTAAGTTTTATAATTACCACGATAATCTTGAGACAACGTGGAAATTATCGACTGGCATTTTACGTCTTCATAAATAAGTATAATTGATTGCCTCTAAAATTAATTGGAATATAGCAACAATGGCAAATACCCAAAATATGCTTAAATACGGTATACTTTCTATCGCATCGAGCATTTTATCCGTACCGTATTTGTAGCTTGTTTTTAAATAATAAATCAATAAATACCGTTGTCAGAAAATCTTAACTTTGAAGAATTACGAAGCTGCTCGGTTAAATTGCTCGAGATGAAATAACCAATAAACGAATCGAATGATCGATCAATTGATGACACGCATGTAATTATTACGACATATCAATCTGAAACAAGTTTTTTATTCAATACTTATGCATAATTCAAGAATTAAGTTATTATTTTTCGTGGAAATAAATATACATCGATCGTTCGTGTTGAAATACGCTGTATTCAAATTTGTATATTTATCTAACAATTCGTTTTAAAAACCGCCCTCAATAAAACCTCAGATCAAAATAATGAATAAACCCAAGTGTAACAACGCGGTATGATCATTCTCATGCTACCTCACGGATTTCGTAGTTTTCCATGACATCGTTTACGATCGCGGAGATTGTCGAAATGCGCGCGCGCGAGAAAGGGAGAGAGAGAGAGAGAGAGAGAGAAAGGGAGTTTTTACGTTCTCAACAGGCTTTACGGACCAAATGTTTTTCCTTTGATGAGTTTTTCTTCTTTCTTTTTTTTTTGTTTGTTTTACGATTTGCCAGTGCACAACTCGAGTGGAATAATACCTTCTTTTTATCGTTCGTTAAAAAAAAGCCTCTCGTGCGTATATCCGTTTATTACCTCGATACATCGATCGCAATATTGCCGTGGTGCTGAGTTTTACGATTGGTTTGTAGGAAACAAGTGGCCGAGTAATGACGAAGCTTTCTCGCACCAGAGATGACTCGATGACAATAGCTATCCACGAGAGAAGAGAGAGTATACGTGAGCTTGATTTTCAGTAGAAGCGAACAATACGTTAATGAAAACTGCATGGGTTCATGATTGCGGATTCGCTTACCGCGCGTGCACGTGATTTTCGTTAGTCGCAATTGTTTTTTTTTCCACTTTTTTTGTTTGTCTCGACGCGAGATTATTGAGTTATGTTATCGAAAACAACGACAAAATATAAAAATAATTTATTTTTAACGCGAACAGTAGTTGGTAAAATTAAATTTGTACGTGCACGGAAAGTATAGAAACACTTGTATTATTTTGATAGATGAAATAACAAATACGTATAGAATATAAATGTAAGTCAAGGTTATCCTTTATCTCTGAATACGAAAGTTTTCTCGCATTGAAATAAAAAGGGAGCAGAGGAGGAGAAACGAATATTTATTCAGCGTCGTTTTTATGGTATATGGAAAACATCTCTAGCGTGGAGATTTGACGATAACGATAAGTGGATTTTCCAATCCGCATATGTGTTATGTGCCGGGGAATAGAATACACGCGCTGCTTGTATTTTTCACAAAAACAACAACTTTACGAGTGAATAATCGCATATCGAATTTTTGTTGTCCTACTTGATTTTTAATCGAACGATTTGCAAATCAGTCTACGCGCCTTCCTTTCTCTTTTTAACGTTACGAATAAAATTGTTCTTGCTAGATATACGCGTAAACCTTGAACAAATGACTCGACCGAAGCAATGAATTCATTAGAGCATGCGTTCGTCACAGCAGATAATACAACAATGTTCTCCATCCACAATGTCGACGGTGGTTATGTACATAGCAACCTCACCCTATTAACAAACTCGGGGAATTCTATGAAGGCATTCAACGCTACGTGTCATCAAGGTGAAGTTTTGTCATTGTCCAATATCGTCGAACTGTATGACGTTTGCAAGCTACCGCGTGTGCAAAAGGCACGACAACAATACCGTGCTTGACGCTAATTGTTAACAATGCTTAACAAGCAAAAGAGACTCAGAACAGTGATTAAATTATTGCCAGGGTTATTATAACGAACGTCAAGCTGACTTGTTCTCGAGCGGTAAATATTTTATCTACCTGAGGTGCTGATGATTATACGTGTAAATAGAGATAAACAAATAAATCTAACGACTTGATCAATCAATCACACCTTAACTTTCCCACGCGGATAAAAATTTAGCGTTCGTGTGCGTTCCGCTTTTTAAGTCGTCGAGACAGCCTGTTAAGTCCAATTATAGTGAACGTTGCACTACTGTTATTTTTCTTTTCGTTTCTTTTTGTTTCGCCGACGACCAACGTAAAAGCTTGCACTGCATGCACAATTGCGCGAATAATTAGCACGAGCAGTTTATGTGCTTGTTCTTGATTGGTCATTTAGTATGAAGCGTCGCGAATTCAATGAAATAAAAACCAAGATCATTGATGAAACTTTCGTTTAGTTTTTTCTTTGTACTTTTTAATATCGAAGTATTATTACATAAGCCTACATTCGTACAACATATCAAACAACTTATTATAATAAACAAAGTCACTAAAATTATTCGTCAAGCTCAATCTGATTTTCTTGACCGACAATGTAGTTCTGTAATATCCGTGATTTTCTTTTATTAAAATAGCTTACTTATTAAAGTCATCTAGCTGAGATAATAACAAGATATGTATATTACATTTTTGTCTTCGTTTTCAGTTCTAATGGAATCGACTGATCCCAAACTAAAGCGAATGATTTACTGAGACCACGAATCCTGAAGATAAGTATTGTCAGTTTCTTCATCGTACTTCATGGTAGCAAGTGCGTCGACGTATTTGAGAAGTAGAGGATTGCCACCAAGCCTTTCCATTTCATTTTTTAGTTCGTTTTCAGCTTTTTTCACGGTTTCTCTGGCGAAATCAATCGATCCAAGTTTTTCCAATAGCGACAGACAGTATTTCAATGTTGGTACGTCTTTTGTCTTTTGTTGTAGAATAGCTGATTTATCGTTATAAGGAATTACTCGCGTTTTACTGTTATATTCGTATCTCTAAGTGTGTTACTTATCAATAAAAGAACGATTCGTTAAAATATTGCATACTACAATTGTAACTTGTCGATAATTTTCAATAAAAAGGATACCAGAAACAAGATCTCCTTCTTGCGTGCCACTATAAATGGCGTGAATAACTGCAAGTGAATATTTGCCTTCCGAAATATCTTGACAAAAACCTTTGGCGTTCCAACACTGACGGCAAAATTTAAACATTAGATTACTATAATTAGATCTACGGATGTACGTGAATAGTTAAATAGCATACTTTTGGTTCGCATAAGATGGAAAAGTCATTAAGGTATTGATAATAGATACCAAGAGTTCTTGAAAGATGAGTAAAGTCTGTTTTGCAATCGGAGAATGCTTGCATGAATTTGACAATTATACTTATTACTGGTTCCGTTTCTGAAATAAAACCGAACGATAAAATAGTGAATATTTAAAAATCAATCACTTGATCGTTTTGAGGATTAAGAAGAAAATGAGAATATTTTTGTCATGCCACTATTGCGTTAAAAATGAATTGTATGCGCGTATTATTCTCTATAATAGACACTCTTTTTCTCCCGGGCTCCTCACAAAGCGTTTTCTAGTATTGACGTGATGTTTGTTAAACTATATTTAAGTTCGTACTATTGACGCATATTTGTTCGTATTCCTCGAGAGTCGGGCATATTGCGTTATCTCGCATGTAAATTTCCTTGTATTGTCCAACGTAGTTCTTTATGAATTCGTCGGCAAATGCCTCAATAGCCTAAAACGCATAACAATTATATAGTGATTTTATTATTTGGGGTATTGAGCATTTGATACGCATAATAAAATACCTTCATGTTATCCAATTCAATTAATTTTTTCAAAGCTAAAAATAAACAAACTTTCCCACCGATGTGTGTTTGAGAAATTCCATAAAGTTTATGAGCGGTTGGTAAGCCTCTTCGGTAGTTAGACTCGTCGTAAACGTCATCTAACCTGTATTAGATATAACATGTACAAGAAATTGCTTAAGATGCACGGCATTTTAGTACCTCGAAAACTACCGATTAGAAAAAGTGGTGCGTCCCCACGGTGAGACGTTATTCAAAAGAAATATCAATTAATTAACAAAATACGTAAAAATCGATACTTACATGAGCTCACATTCGTATAATATAGTAAACAGTTGTTCGATTGTTTCACATAGATCGGTAGGTATATTCATCCAATAATTAAAACCCTTTATTAAAGCTGATTTTGAATCCTTTTTCGGCACAGATGCGACATAGAGATAAGGTTTGAGAATGAGCTGTGAGCAATACAAATCGAATCAAACTTATTCAAATTCACACGGAAATATAAGAATTAAGTTTTAAATTATTACGGAAGAACATTCCTTACCATCATGTCTTCTTCTGCCACGTGATCAATATTCAATCCTAATAATTGTGGTTTTTTTACGACACCAATATTTGGCATACATTTCTGTATAATTGAATTACCCGAGAAACTCCTGCGAATTAAAACAGTCACGATAAAATATTGCAATTTTCAACGTAAAACTGTCCATTTAAAAAATGTACTAATTTTACCTCTTCGACATTTGTCTTGCATCTGCGACACTCTTATCAAATGTGAATTCCGGTAAAGTTGCCAACAACGCATAATGTCTGTGCAAGCAATAACAATGTAAAATGGTAAAAATTAAAAAATCGAATATCCATTGAACGCATGAATATGAATAATCATAAGATAATTTACCTTCTTGATGCATTCCAGGAATATTTACATGTTTGTGATAAAAGGCTTGTAAGATGTGACAGTACCATTTTGACTGAAATCAACGTAATACGTAATTAATCAAAAGCGAAAGTACATACCTAACTAGATATGTTGAAACTTGAAACATTTGGCTCATCGGAAAAATAAAAAAAAAATTGCCGAACAAACGTTATAAGCGATAAATCTCGATTGTTTAAACGTATTCAATACAAGAGATGAACCTTGGAACTTACTCAAGCTAAACAAATATGCAGGGTCAAATCACAAGGCTTTGTTCGTATCACGCACGCTAATGCAAAGCACCACTTACACACCACGAGTTATCGCGAATATATCGGAGTCACAAAAGTCAGCAAGACTCGCGAGATCACGAGACCAGTTGTCGCTTCGCCGGCTACAGAAGAACTGAAATCCCAAGAGTAACTAAACCAGCTGCATCCAATCGCCCTTAACATTAAGGGAAAAGCCCGTTCTCTACGTTCACCACGAGTATGCGTAAACCCACGTCGGGTTTTCCTCGGAGTCTTAGACTAACGATCAAGTAATTTCTGGTTTTCCCCACGCAATCAATCCGTACTGGAGAAAGGGCAACGAACGAGCACCGGGGAAATTCTAGGTTGTCGTGCATTTACACACTGTACACATATTAGGGTAATTCCAAGTACGAACACGTAGTAATAAGTCGTTGTTTTCATTGAAGAGTATGTGTTTGAATGAAAATCAAAATGATCAAGTCGTTGCACAGTCAAGACAACATTGAATTGTCTCCAGTTATTTTGTAAAAATATTCGTTACGTATGAGTGCAACTGATTGTGTAGTGATTAGATGTCTTGAAGTAAATGGAATTACTGCATCTATTTTTAGAAACTTTACACATGTATTTAATTATTTCACAGCGCAAGCCAGTCTGCGAAGGAGTGGCTTTATCATTAGTATGCTAAAGACACGACACGTGCAAAATATAACACTATCGGTTTGGACATTAAAATCCTCTCAAGTTGAAAGAGTAAAATAAAAAAAGAAGATCGCTTATAAATGAGAAATGCATAATTAATGCCAAAGTTTCAATTTTTATGCAAAAATTGGCTCGTTAATGCTCAAAATCTTCAGCTTCGACACTGTGTATTCCTCATTTTCATGCAAATTTTAATTTTTTTCGCAAAAGCATTATATTCCTTTTCGAAGCAGTCCATGAATATTATATTCTAAACCGATAGTGACTTTAAGGAATGAAGGTTAATTAATGTTTATTAGATAAAATTGCTAAGCGTAATATTAGCATTCGAATTACTGACATGACGACTGCGTAAAGAGGTCATGGATAAAGAATAACGAGAAGAATCATAGAAAGGATTTCCACATTTTTACGTTGTTTCTTTTATTCTGATCAATTTATCGTTTAACCAGTGTTCTAACGTTTTGCTCGGCAAAAGTCGAAATTCATTGAACGCAAGATGTGCAATTTGGCACACTTTTCCTTCAAAAGTACAAAGAGTAAAACGTATGTTCTTAATGTGTGCATTGTATATATGACACATATTAATAAATCTGAGTAAAACAAATCAAAGTGTATTAAAAATAGTCCGCTAATTTTTTCATTGCAATTTTATACGCATTCATGCATTGCAATCTAGAGCAGCACAAGTCGAATATTTGATAAAAAAGAAGATTTCGTTAGCATACTTACTATGTCATTGACTATTGTTTTTAATTCAAATCACAATATAATTAACAATTCTTTCAGATATGAATATAATAATCTATCTACGATTGGGTAAATATCACGTTAAACATAAGTGTACAAACCTGTCTTTTGATTAGTAAGTTCTTAGTCTCGATGCTCTTGCTAATAGAACTGACTGTACGATTTCATCTCCTACTTGCCCGAGCTATGTTTTTCCCTCACTCCAGTCAAGTCTGTATATTAACTTCATCTCTTACAACCAGTTTGAAGTTTTATTGTATTTTATTGCAAATCAAGCTTGCGACTTTGTTTCGACGAAATCTCGACTGTTGGTGTCGTTTGAAATATAAGCTCTGATTCGTAAAAAGTTAACGTACGATTTCCTGAAGCTCGATAACTAGAACTTTTGATTGTCGTAATTGTAATAGCGCGTTTCGTATTCATCAGGTTTTTCCATTCATCGGGCACAGTAATTGGAGACAAGGTATATTCATAAGACGGATTAATTCCTAGTGAAGTTTATTAACATTTTTTCTTTTATTTTTCCGGTGTCTGATAGTAATTCCGTGTGCGTAATTATACAGTGATATATTTTAGAAAGTGTGCTAGTTAGCTGAACGAAACGTGGTAAGTTTGTCGGGATAGTGGGTGCCACTCTCTGCAAATTTAACAGGTCGACCTCCTGCTGGGATGTTTAAGAGAGTTGTCGTGGTTTCGCGTGAAATTAATTGTGCGAAATGCACAGTTTGGTTAATTTAAACTTCTTATTAAGTTGGAATATTATTCGACGGGATGTAAAAGCATTTTCAAGTTACTTTTAGACATATATGAATTATATCTGTATTAACAGACTTCGATTTTCACGTCCAAGTCTCCGTCCATAATGTCTTGTTTTTTCCAAACATTGGTTGGTTAGTGACGATAAATTTATGATAAAATACGACGCATCTATTGTTTATTGAAACCAGCCGAGGAACCACGCGTACCCACAACCGTAATTGAAATAAACGAAGTTTTAATTAGTTCCTATCCGTTATCCTGAGTAACAAAAAAGTTTAGTAATTAGTCGTAAAGTCGATGGCTTAAACTTATAATTTATTCGATATTTTTCAAATACAAGAAGAAGTCTTCGGCTATCTATAACAATAACCGTTACCACTCAAGAATTAAAATAGAAAAGAAAGAAAAAAAGCATTGATTATCCTCGAAAAGTAAATTTTCAACGCATTCTCAATCACTGTGAATGTAGCGTAACGAAGGGATGAAACGAGACTGGAATATAAGTTCATACGTTGATTTATCGGACTTCTAGGGATCGCGCTTACGATCGAAAAAAAAACACGAAATTCGAGATTGGAAATGATTTGTAAATCGAGCTCTCGTTAAAGTCAGTTAGACAAACATATCTCTTCTAATAACGTTTATTTAGCAAGCGTGTTAACTGTACCTCGTGAATTTCATAGATGCCGTTAGACTCGCAAAGCCTTTGAAAATATTCAATACATTTTTGTTGTTTTTTTTTATTGTTTCTTCGTTTTTCTTGTTAAGGAATTACTTATACTACGTTGTAGTCATTTTATACGTATAGTTTGGTTTTCGTTGTAATATTACGCGGTTTTTCTTCGCATTACTTTTTAGTTTTTTAGTTTTCAAGCGTGTAAACGAAAATACATTAGATCCTTTCAAACGAAACGACAAATTGAAACAAATGATTCATCTTGGAAAGTTCTATCGATCCAATGATTTAACCGACACGTCTCGTTGGGCTTGCATTATCAGAGATTACCAATGTTGTATCTATTATCGACACTTTAATGTCTATTAAAAAGACGATTATTGAAGATAAATACGTCGACAAAAATGTTCTTTTTTAATTTACTTTCTAACTTTTGCAATATAAAAAATATACATTATCAATCAAATCAATCCTTCGCGTAATAAACAGCGTGATATCAACAATTAATCCATCGGAAAGCGGGCTTTGAGGATTAATTAATCGGCTTTTTTTTGAAAAGATAGAGAGGGAACGAGAGAGAGAGAGACAGACAGACAAACAGAGAGAAAAGGGAGGCATCAATAATTTGTAGGGCTGAAGCGTTTGGTTCGTAGCATAATTTATGCAACATCCAAAGGGAACGATGTAACGCTCGAGAACATATTTTTTATACGAGCTGCGCGAGAATTATATACATACATATTAGTTATTTATGTATCTTGAGCGAACAGAATATATTTTCAATATAGGTGGACGTATTCGGGTTTTTGACGCGCAGAGCACGCTCAATGTATAAATGGTAGTCTTACGTACGGGTAGCTCTCCTCGTCTGTAATAGACTGGTTAGCTGTTTCTGATCGAGTGTAATGAACTCAATACACTCGAGGATGACTCACGCTCGTTCGAGTTTTGGTTTTATAGACGAGCACATGCAAGTATGTATCAACACGTGTCACGCAAATCGTGTCAAAATCTACTATTCGACATCGTTTTGTCGTTTTCAAGAAAATTTTGCATTTCTTTCGATACTTTTTCTTACTTTTCTAAAGCGCCGAATTTAGCCAATATGATCGTTGTATAATTCAATTTATAGCTCTAGAATAATATAAATTATTAGAATGTTTCGAGATAACCCACAAACATTCGATCGAAACAACAGCCTAAGTTGTCTGTACATAGATACGTATCGGCTATTTTATAGGAGTAAAATAATCTATTATGTTGTAAGTCTTACACGTACTTGCCAAGACTGAAAAATTTCTTAAGCATCATGAGCAAATTGCGCGCGATTACGCTCTCGGAAGGTGTTTACAGCATGGGATATAAAGCCTCGGTGCTCGCTTCGCTCGCTACCTAGGCATTAGATTATTCCATGCTGAAAACGTTCTCCTCAAGCGTAATAGCGTGCTGTTAGCTCAAGATACATAAATAACTAATACAACCCAGGAGTGGTGGGTACTGACACGGTAGAAAATGTTTTTTATCATACTTACGTATAATGCGTTATGAATTTTTTGATGCAGGACACAATGATAGACTTACCTGAAAAAAAAAAGTTTATTAGTGTTTTATCGATAATCACATTGCCGAGAAATTAGATATACTTTTCCATAAGACAACGTTTAAATTTTGAATAAGCAGAAAAAAAATGAACAAATCTTGACTTTTTTTAAAGGTCAGCACTGTTCAAATTCACACAAATAACATTAAACCTGAAGTTGTAAATAAAAAGCTCTCTGTCGTAATTCTTAACTCACCAAATAGAATTTAACGATTCGACGGTATTATATTTTCAACAGAGCTCTTGTCCCTTCCGCGTGGCTGCATAATTTTCAGGGTAAGTATAAGCCACAAGCTTCTCTCGACGACACGAGAATTGTAGTTACAAGCTCGAAGAGCGTTGTGGCTTTTAGCTATACGTATATATTTTCTGGCCAATTCTTTGTCGTTTTATATTGAGATTACTTTTTCGCTTTGTAATCATTTTCGTTGTTGGCTTATTTCCATATGATATTAATTATTAAAACAAAGAGCACGCGTTGAATGTAAAATCACAATATGTCTATCTATCGAAATTTATTAACTCGCAGCGCTCCAAACATCGCACACGCACTCCCTCTCTCTCTATCGCTCTCTCTCTAGAGGCATAAATATTTCCGAAAGATCAAAGCTTGCGCGATCAGTGTAATCACGTATGGGTGAGGCGCATCAGGAGAAGAGTGCTATGATTATCATTATTCTCGTCGTTGTATTTTCAATAACCGACTACTATTGTTCTTGCTAACAGCTCTCGATAGTATCTCTCTCTCTTTCTCTCTCTTTCTCTCGTGGTTTGTATGCAAAACGCAAGTGTTTCCGTAATTCGGATAGAGTCGTTATTTTATTTGTTTTTCTTTTTGTGATATTTTAAACTGTGAATTTTACGCATAAATGAACCGAACGTTTTTATCGCTGAGGTTAATTTTCGAATTCTGCTGCATCGATTGTTTGGGAGGAGTCATACGTGGTTGCGCTTATAATTGGCGCTTTTCAATATACACATGTATATACGCATGCATGTGTTTAATCTGAGCTTGCGTTTTGAGTGGTGAGTTTGCGTAAAATACGTGTTATTATGCGTACGATGTTCTCACGTTGAATCTGAATTCGTTTTCGATATCGTTGAATTTATTTGACGTTTAATATACACAAAATATTTTTATTTATAAAAGAGTTTTAAAAAATCTAGAATATCACGTATTTTATTATTTATCTAATACTTGTAAAAGTAATGCAAGGTAAGAAAAAATAAAATTCGAAATATCTTTAAACGTAGTATAAACATTGCCAACAGGACAGCGTTTGATTTAATTGGCGAAAACTAAGTATTTTGCAGTGTCGAATTCCAGACTTGTGGGATAAGAGGGGAAAAGCCGGAAAAGCTGGCTTAAAGCTCATCGAGGGCAAGAGAGAGAGAGAGAGAGAGAGAGAGAAAGGGGTAAAGTTTTGGCAGCAGCAGAAACGGTGAAAACAAGCTCCCTGCCTAAATTTCTTGACGCTAACGTGCGGATTACGCGAGAAAGTCTGGCTCTTTAGTTTTTGGCTCTTGCGCTTGTATTGTTACTTATATATATCTTGTTCTTTAAGACACTAAGAGTTATTTACTACACGAAACGTTTTTACTTTACTTTTTTTGGAATCTACGTTTCGTCAGACGTAAAGTACGACTCGATAAAAAAAGAAAGGAAAGTATCCATGTACAGAACATATTTCGTAAACGTTGATCCAGATTCAAAGTCTATTCAATGTCACTATCCGATCTTACTTTTCATCGAAAATCCAAAACAAGCAAAAAGCAAAAAACCGGATTTGGTAACGAAAAAAACAAAGTCACAACTCTCGGTATACCGTGTGCACTGTTCTTGATAATTGACCTTTCTCACGTTGTAGCACTTTTGTTTTTCAAAACAGCAACGCGTGAGAACCTCGATGCATAGATATAATCATTACTTTAAGGTCGCACAGGGTTGACTACTTAAAAATCATTTCCTTATATTCTTTCGACGAACGAGATAAGAATCTTAGGTATTAACGATACCAACAAATATATATATATATATATATATATCTGATGAATAAACAATTTGTAAGGTTATTGGAAAAACAAAGAAAATCACACCATTCACGTAAAATCTTAATTAAAATTATACGACTTGGCTTTTGGTCAAACAGTCAAACGACATTACAATAGTTACTTAGAATTTTTGGACGAAAAATTCCTCGTACAAATCGTCTGAAAGGCCACTATAAAAAAAAATAAAAATAGAGGTTGAAAATCTTACGAGTAACTTCGTACGACGAGATCAAAGGTGGCGTACACGTTCCCGTGCTAATGCAACACGCTGCTGCAACGCTCCGATTCGATTAACGACAGCGTTATTGCCACTACTAGTACCTTGAAGGCACTTGCGCGTAACTCATAGCCACTGCGACAACCCTTTTGCTCTAGATAAGTAACGCACGCTTTACCGCCCCCCCCCCTCCCTTGTCCCTTTAAATTTTATTTATTAGGTATTTATGTATCTTGAGCGAACCGCGTGCGATTACGCTTGAGGAGGATGTTTTCAGTATGGGATAATATAATGCTGAGGCAGCGCGCGCAATTTGTCCATGACGCTTGTATAATTTTTCAGCCTTGACAGAAACGAATGAGATTTTGTACGAAACATTTCAGCGTCAATAATAGATTATTTTACTTATAAATACACGTATATACACGTTTATATAAAATACATTTTATAAAAGCAAGAGGAAATGTATTTATTAACCTAGGCGAACGTATTCGGGTTTTTATGTGAAAAATACGCTGAATGTATAAATGGTTGTCTTACGCGCGGGTAGCTCTCGAACGTAATAAACCCAATACACTCGGGGATGACTCATGCTCGGTCGAGTTTTGGCTTTGTAGGTGAACCAAATGCTAGTGAAACAAATAGATAAAAGACAGAATATATCCGCCTAGACTAAACAATTATGTAAGCATCATAGACGAATTACGCGCGATTAAGCGCTTTTGTATGTTGTTTTTAGCGTAGGACATAAAACCTACGAAATAACATTTATATTGGAGTAATCTTTGTTTAAAGATACGTTTATACGATGGAAATGCGCGAAATGAATATTTTATTTTTATATTGGTACAATAGGCTATGGTTAGGATGTAAACGATTTCAAACACTGAATATTATACGAGGAATTTACATTAAATATTAAATACTATATTATAGATTTATAGCCACTGAGTGGCTGTGATCTCTTCGAGAGTGACCTCAAAACGTTACGTAATTTTTTATTTACTTTGCTTTAAATTTTTTTGGCGATCGTTAGATTCAACTTTACGATCTTCTTTTGAGATTTCCTAATTAATCAGCAACAAAAGCGTCCTTTAAAACGCTTGCAACGCTCAATTTGCTTTGGTAAAGCTGCGTTGCAGTTTTAGAGCTAGTCAAGCCTGAGTATTTACCACAAAGTTTAGGATACTGGAGAGGAGAAAGAGAGAGAGTTGGAAGCAACTTAGTTGGCGTCTTCGAGAGGTTAGGCTTTGGTCGAGAGCAAGCTAGAGCGAGAGAGAGAGAGAGAGAGAGAGAGAACATCTGCTAATGGAAAAGTTCATCACTCTCGATCGAAATTCGAAAACACATTGCTATCGCTTCTAACCTCATTTCAACAAAATGTACGTCCTTCTGTCGTATAAATCGCAAGGCGTAGAGCTTGTACGAAACAACCCTTTAGAAAATTTCAAGTACGGTAAAACGAGAGACTTGAAAATCTTTCTCTTTATGGGAGAAGAGGAACACGAGAATCTACGTCGAGATGAAAGTAATTCTAGTCGGCTTTTTACCCATTGCCTACTTGCCAGACAATAATTTCTTCGTGCCCGCCCGGGTAACGTGACACGCTGCTAGAGCCAACTTTTTGACGAGCACGCGCAAGCACGAGAATCGAGAGCGTGTACCACACCAGGAAATTACGTTCTCTCCCTCTCTCCCTCTCTCTCTCTCTTACTTCTACTTTTTTTTATATATTCTTTTTAACGCGTCGAGTTGACTAACTAGGTTTTAATCCATCCGTGTGTCGAGTTCTTCTTGAAATTCCAGCTGACTCCGATAGCTCTCGTTTTTCAACGGATTGTGTACGCGTTCCTATATTTTCTTTCGTTGTGAAATTAGATGAATGCACCTCTTTCAATCCCTGCCTTCTCTTTTACGGTAAACTAATTAATTTTATCACCTATCCAGCTCGTCGGTTGGCATTTTTGTTTGTCATCTCGTTCGTGCTCCGACAAACTACTCACCTTTTTTTATCCAATTAATGTTGGATACTGAAAGTTAGAACTTTAGTTTTGTTTCTTCCTCGTTCAAGCGCGGCTCCCTGGAGTGCGAATTTTTATAAATATATGTATATATCGCCTCTTTTCCGCAATGTTTACGTAAAGAGAAAATGATCATGAAGAATTCGATTCATTTATTAGATGGATTTCTCAAAGTATCATTAAACGATTATAATTGCAAATACGTTTCGAATTCAATTGTAATTAATAAAAAATACAATAATTTAGTTATTATTGTTCGAAATACAGTTTCAATCGGAATAATTACACGATTTATTTCTGGTCGAGAGCTTTGTTATAATTAATATTCGCATCCCGAGTTATTAAAATATCGATTAATAATATTGTCACCCACAGCTAAAAAGGATCTTATTATGCATACATTTATTTTAATTGCAGCGCGAGCCACGATGTTCCATTGCAAATCAACATTAAAATCATTGTCATCGTCCTCTCTTTCTCATATCGTCCGACATCAATTATTAAAATCATACAGAACGTCGATAATAATATTAAATTTTGAAAAGTATCATTGGTCATGACAATGACACTGCCCTCAAGGGACAAGTTGTGGCTTTGATCTTCCATTCATTCCCTTGTCCAAAATGAAGAAAAAAACAATCTACAAATTGAAAACGTATTTCTCCAGCCTTTGAAATTTCACAATATTGAAATTTTCCCGCGCGCGTTCACGTTCACATCTACAGTGTAATTAATGACCAACTCTATTTCTCGCTATCTCTCTCACTGACAATATAATTTGAAATACAATAAACCGTACAAAGGCTGAAAGGTACTCGCAATCGTAATTATATTAATTGTCTGTGTGATGTAGCCGTATTCGAATTGCCGACAGTTAATGATTTCTCCCCCTCCCCCCTTCTCTCTCTTTTATTTTTTTACTCGCTTGCTTTGGCATTTTCATCGGGAGAGTGTGAATCGGATATATTTCCCTGAGGGGATGGAAGACCGACGAGCCATCGTATTAGAGGAGAAACTAATGTAAAGAGAGGCAAGTGAGAGAGGCTTTTTGCACGTCAATCCAAATGGACAAATTATTGGCGCTCTGTCATCGGCAATCATCATTCGATAAGCCGATATTATCAAACGGAATATTTCACGCAGCTCATGATAGGACTTGCCATTTTCTGCGAAATTCAATCCTCATTTCCAGAGCTTTGAACTTACATTTCTAATAATTTGGCAGGTTGATGACAGAAATTCAATCATCCCGCGGAATATTATTATTCGATACTTGTCGACTGCAATTTCATGTGATAAATTGAAATGCCAATGCTCTTACAATGTGTTAATTATTTTTAATATTGGTCTTTTTTAATTAATTTCATAGCCATTTTTATGTAAATCACTTATTAAATTATTGAAATTAACCTTGTGTCAGTGACGTGTTACTAAAACGTTTTACTTGATAAATAAATCATTACAATAATAATCGAGGATAAGCAAGTAGTATCGCTATGATCAAAGTTCTACCAACGACGAAACCTGTTGCAAGTATTATTACATTAAGTTAAAAAATGAATCTAAGTGATATAGTAGATAGTATAGATCTTTCCACATTCTTCAAAGCAACAAGCACACGTCCATAATATATTAGTCATACTAGAAATTTTAGTAGAGCTACGATGTAATTTCACCTCGACAATGCTGTCAAGGCCAATGTTAAACAGGTGACATTCGACATCCTTCTAGATTCAACAGCTACAATATATAAATTTAAAAATGCAACATATTTTTCTAAAAAACTATAAGATTTTTGAAACAAATCGAGCATTTTCGGATCGATGATTGTCCAATTAAGATTATTTACCGTCACTTCGCAGCAGAAGTTGAAAACGTACGAATAAAATGAAAAAAATTATAGCCTGACGACCAATCGAACGCTCTTGAGACTTTCTCTCTCTCTCTCTCTCTCTCTCTCTCTCTTTCCCCGTACAAGTAAAACAAACAACGAATCATTTTCCGCAATGAAGATAAAAGAGAGAGAGAGAGAGAGAGAAAGTATGCAGCAAGCAGAGCTTGTTGTTTGTAATCAATTAAAAGAGCTAACGAGACTCTACGCTTAGAGTGCGAGCGACAATGGCGAGTTATTAGCAGAGCGCGGTTTCGTATATGCAGGGGAGTGTGCACAGCACGAGAAAAACATTGAGGATCATTAATCAGCAGAAAGGGTGAGGACAAAGCACTTGCTGCTCCCCGCTCCCTTTTAGCCCCTTCTACGTACATATATCATCGAACTGCACTTTAGAAGCACTTGCTTTTTCCTTCTCTTTCTCTCTCTGTCAATTGGGGAAATAATTATTCAAGGAAATATATGTGTGATCGACTTTAACCCGCCTTACCTTTTTTGCTCAGATGTTATACATGCTTACTTGTTTTTTTGTACCGAGTGATCAAAATTCGTATCTGAGAATTGACTAGAAAAAGAATAGTTTGTTTCGAAATCTAATTTTACAAATATAATTGAACAACTGTTTATTGTATTGAAAATAAAAAAACATTTAATAGTTAATTAATAACAAAAGAGAAGAATTAGAAAGCCGAACATTTGGTCGATATTAAATAACAAAGAAATAATCGGTAAGTTTGAAAAGATAATAAGCTATACATTTAACGCATTCTTTATCATCATTTTATAACACATCAAGACTTCAATTTAAAAAAGCATATATTTGCAGGTCATAACGAAATTCCATTTCAGTCGAATTTCCGCATCAAAACAATCGACGAGAGCCTCATTTTCTCAGGCTCCTTTTTATTGCGGGCATGAAACCGACGGCAACGCTAAAAACCCTCTCGAAGCGTAAAAGACTGCGTATTTCCGTCTCTCTCAGGCACACAATCTCGCTCTATCTCTCTCTTTTCATAGGGAGGAGGAGAAAAAGAATGGGCGTACATAGTTGTTGCTCGGTATTCGTTGTGTCGATGGCGGGGTTAACCGTTGGGTTTTTCAACCCCGGGAAAATCAGAACAAACACCTCAAGCCGAATCTCTCATATAGACTCGGAGAGCAGACACCATGTACTTTTTCTGTACGTTCAAAAAATAGGGAGAGAGAGAGAGAGAGAGAGAGAGAGAGAGAGAGAGAGAGAGAGAGAGAGAGAAATCACAACTCTACGTGCTTTTTGTGCACTCTCTCTAGTGCCTGGCAAAATAATATACTTAGCAAAACAGACTATTATTTTCTCTTTGAAACGACGGCGTGTTCAAATGTGAATATAAATCGAAGAACACATCTTTTTATATTAAGTGAGCTTTATTTTTGTTGTGAATTTTGTTCATTTATCTTTTTCATGCTATGCACTCATTAAGTAAAACAAATAAATTTTCATAAAAAAACAAGCGAACCGAGTGGTAAACATTCCCTTACTCCTTGAAATCCTAGTAACAGGTTGAATGGGCATTCAGTGGTTCGCACTGTGATAGTACATGTACGCATTATGTTCATCGTTAGAGTGGATTTCTGGAAAAAATATGAGGAAACTACTTCGCATTAATTGGATGTACGAAGACGGCAACATAATACAATGCGTTAGTGCAATTTAGCCTAGTGTTTTGGATAAACGTAACAAAATTTATCATTATTTCACACGTTTAACTGGTATAATCATTAGCAATAAATTATTAAGCGGGTGAGGTTCTATTTCATAAAAAAAATGTGGAACGCTTCACGATTTTGCGTGTCATCCTTGCGCAGGGGCCATGCTAATCTTCTCTGTATCGTTCCAATTTTAGTATATGTACTGCCGAAGCAAGTACGACTGGTGTACGCTACGGTCTCTATATATAGAAACCGACGGAGAACCCAGCCGCTAGCGAGTTAGCGTAGCCACCTAGCGGTGATTGTTGTACCGAGCGGTAACATTCCCCCACTTCTAAAAATCCTAATAACTGATGAACTGGGCATTCAGTGGTTCGCACTGTGATAGTACATGTACGCATTATGTTCATCGGTAGAAGGGATTTCTGGAAAAAATATGCGGAAACTACTTCGCATTAATTGGATGTACGAAGACGGCAACATAATACAATGCGTTAGTGCAATTTAGCCTAGTGGTTTGGATATCGTAACAAAATTTATCATTATTTCACACGTTTAACTGGTATAATCATTAGCAATAAATTATTAAGCGGGTGAGGTTCTATTTCATAAAAAAATGTGGAACGCTTCACGATTTTGCGTGTCATCCTTGCGCAGGGGCCATGCTAATCTTCTCTGTATCGTTCCAATTTTAGTATATGTACTGCCGAAGCAAGTACGACTGGTGTACGCTACGGTTTCTATATATAGAAACCGACGGAGAACCCAGCCGCTAGCGAGTTAGCGTAGCCACCTAGCGGTGATTGTTGTACCGAGCGGTAACATTCCCCCACTTCTAAAAATCCTAATAACTGATGAACTGGGCATTCAGTGGTTCGCACTGTGATAGTACATGTACGCATTATGTTCATCGTTAGAGTGGATTTCTGGAAAAAATATGCGGAAACTACTTCGCATTAATAGGATGTACGAAGACGGCAACATAATACAATGCGTTAGTGCAATTTAGCCTAGTGTTTTGGATAAACGTAACAAAATTTATCATTATTTCACACGTTTAACTGGTATAATCATTAGCAATAAATTATTAAGCGGGTGAGATTCTATTTCATAAAAAAAATGTGGAACGCTTCACGATTTTGCGTGTCATCCTTGCGCAGGGGCCATGCTAATCTTCTCTGTATCGTTCCAATTTTAGTATATGTACTGCCGAAGCAAGTACGACTGGTGTACGCTACGGTCTCTATATATAGAAACCGACGGAGAACCCAGCCGCTAGCGAGTTAGCGTAGCCACCTAGCGGTGATTGTTGAACCGAGCGGTAACATTCCCCCACTTCTAAAAATCCTAATAACTGATGAACTGGGCATTCAGTGGTTCGCACTGTGATAGTACATGTACACATGTTAATAGCTAGGATTGAATAGAATATATTAAAATACTAATTTTACAAGATATAGAAATATTAATATCAATTTCTGTCTATATAATTTCATTTTTATCTTTGAAGTGAGCATCATACTTTTTTATTTTGCTTTATTATATTTTTGGAAATTTTTATAAGCCAATCGCATATGAAAAGTTTTAATTAATTAGGATATTTTTTTAACAAACTAATAATGAAATTGAATCTAAATATTGCACATTTAATGTAAGATATGTAACATACAAAGTATTGCCAATAAAGCCTGCGTTTAAACGTTAACGTGCTAGTGATTTTATCCTTAGCATAGCAATATTTTAAAACATCTTTTTGACTTTTTTTTTAATTTTATTTTTGATAACACGTGTTCGTTTAAGCTATACCATGGGTTATTTCATTTCTTGGAATTTCTTTATATTAGTATGCAGACGCTTATTTTATACGCCAAGATGTGTTGTACGGTAAACTTATTATTAGATCGGGATATATTCATAAAAGTGGATAAACCTACCGATAGATTGGAATATAACGTTAATCACACGTAGTGCACGAAAAGTTGATAGGGAAATGTATGCGTAGTTGCATGGTAAGTTATCTGATTATTGATTTGGTGTCATCCGTAGGGTAGCCCAAATACGTCCTTGCCAAGATTGAACAATTTTTAAAATGTCATGGGTAAAATCCGCGCTATCGTGCTTTCGCGCTAGAAACATCCTTCTCAAGCATAAGCGTGCTTGTCTCCCTCGAAGCACGTAAATAATTATTAATATTAGATTAATTGTCAAGTAAAATGTCAATGTTCGAGCCAAAGATAAACGTCGATTAAAATAACGATAGATTATCGTTGCCTTGTATGAAGCCTTGTAAAATCTAAGGTAGGTGTATTAGCGCTCTAGAATTATAATGTATTATAAACATATATTGTCCATATCTCAAATTCACACGTACGAAAGCAATCGAATAAGAATAGGTTGCAAGACAAAGCGGATTACAAAAGGCACGTTCAGTTGACTCGCATATGAGACACGGTACAAGTTCGTAATGTCGATGCGACATCAAATATGCTTTCAACAACAGGTCTTGGCACCGCAAAACAATGAATACGCCTCTAGGTCTAAGGTAAACAAAGATGTCAACTAAATGTAGCCCAGCGCAGATGTACACTTTTGACAGAAGTGCTTTTACGTCACCTAAAACTCAATGCTAATAATCCAATGCTCATGTTTGTACTATTCAGTTTCTAAACATGTGTCCTACGAGCTAATCCGAAATATAGACCACGAAAACCCAGCGCCATCGCCCTCTAGGTTGTAATAATAGCCTAAATTAGTTTCGGAGCTCGTTGCACACTATAATTGATGTTATTAATACCTATTTTATTGATCTGTTGAATACAATACCAAGTCGGTTATTATACTCGAATGTTTACAACTCGGTTCAACAATCACCGCTAGGTGGCTACGCTAACTCGCTAGCGGCTGGGTTCTCCGTCGGTTTCTATATATAGAGACCGTAGCGTACACCAGTCGTACTTGCTTCGGCAGTACATATACTAAAATTGGAACGATACAGAGAAGATTAGCATGGCCCCTGCGCAAGGATGACACGCAAAATCGTGAAGCGTTCCACATTTTTTTTATGAAATAGAATCTCACCCGCTTAATAATTTATTGCTAATGATTATACCAGTTAAACGTGTGAAATAATGATAAATTTTGTTACGTTTATCCAAAACACTAGGCTAAATTGCACTAACGCATTGTATTATGTTGCCGTCTTCGTACATCCTATTAATGCGAAGTAGTTTCCGCATATTTTTTCCAGAAATCCACTCTAACGATGAACATAATGCGTACATGTACTATCACAGTGCGAACCACTGAATGCCCAGTTCATCAGTTATTAGGATTTTTAGAAGTGGGGGAATGTTACCGCTCGGTACAACAATCACCGCTAGGTGGCTACGCTAACTCGCTAGCGGCTGGGTTCTCCGTCGGTTTCTATATATAGAAACCGTAGCGTACACCAGTCGTACTTGCTTCGGCAGTACATATACTAAAATTGGAACGATACAGAGAAGATTAGCATGGCCCCTGCGCAAGGATGACACGCAAAATCGTGAAGCGTTCCACATTTTTTTATGAAATAGAACCTCACCCGCTTAATAATTTATTGCTAATGATTATACCAGTTAAACGTGTGAAATAATGATAAATTTTGTTACGTTTATCCAAAACACTAGGCTAAATTGCACTAACGCATTGTATTATGTTGCCGTCTTCGTACATCCTATTAATGCGAAGTAGTTTCCGCATATTTTTTCCAGAAATCCACTCTAACGATGAACATAATGCGTACATGTACTATCACACCGCGAACCCCTGAATGCCCATTCAACCTGTTACTAGGATTTCAAGGAGTAAGGGAATGTTTACCACTCGATTCAATAATCATCGCTAGATGGCATATTAAGTAGTACTACTATTATAGCAAACAAATTAGCTATGCGCAGGGGCATTAACGTTTGTAAAACATTATGATGCGACAATAATACGATGACATAGAGAATTGTATCTGCTTTTATCAATTGATATTTTATTGATCTTTTTTTTAACGTTTGTAGATTCGTAACATATTCGCAAAATTCTTAAGCATTAGTGTGCTTATATTTTTAGTTTGATACTTTTCCTTGTCAACATGTTGTTTTTGTTTTCTTATCTTTTATATGAGGAGTGCTATTCGATCGAAACAGATTGGTATAAAATATGGGATAATCGACCTGACCAACAAGCAATAGCAAATGATTTTCTTTCTCACCGACATGTTTGTTATGGAATAGATTCTTATTTGAATACCAATATTTGAACTTTTTAATAGTTGATTCTCTGGGTGTTTTTCCGTGAGGAGAAATCATCGATGGTATGTATGTCGAGGTATTTTGACTTCTAATTTGTGGGGAAACTGTTTTAGTCGTGTTAGCTTCTCGATTGGAGATGATTATAGAGAAGTCTGGACTACCTTATTTTTCGGGACCAACTAGTTGGCTTAATAGCGTGCTGAGGAGAGTCTCGTTCTGTTTTATTTTGTTTTAATTACATTCAGTTTCTAAGCTTAATAATATCTGTGGATTCTAAGAACAATCTCTTGCAATTTTTGTTACCTTTTCCATTTTTTTGCCGCTACATTGTAGCTAAGAAGAGCATAGGCAGATTCATTAAAGAAAATGTCATTGCTCGGTTTTAACCTGAACTAGTTCAGCACTTTGTCGTTGAAGATGTACCGATCCGGAATTATATTGCGCGCTGACTGTTTCATAATACATATCTTTTTCGACGGTAAAAATTATCCTCGATATAACAAATCATATAATGCACTCTTTGGCTCAGCGTATTGTCGTTCAGTGACAAGATTGAGATTATCTCGTCGTCTGATTTTTCGGCTTTAGTCTCTCTAACACTCTTTGCGATTTTCGACATGAAAATTTTGTTTATTTCCGATTAGGAATAAATCTGGATTTCTATTATCTATTTTGCTTGCTCGATTTTCCCAATGCTTAGTGTAAGCTCTATCGAGTGCATTAGCCAATTTTCTTTATTTCTCACTGTAATGCTTGACGACGAAGCTAATTGCAGCTAGTATTAATGTCTTAATGCATTGAGCCTGGAAACCAGCTTAGATTTTTTGTTTAAAATTTTTTTGATTCTTCTATTGACGTGCTTATCGAGAATATCGATAATATTTGGAATTGTTTTACCTATTGCATCGCATATTACTTAGTTGGTTTAATTTCATCGTTTCTTATATCAGACTGTTATCATCGCCAGTGATTATATTTCTACTCATGCGAAATTTGTTGAATTCCTCCTAATTTGTGTTTTTGAAGTTTTTTCTGTATACTTTTTAGAAGTCGGCGTTTACCCACAAATTATTTTGCGAGATTTATTTCAATGAAATTGCACGATTATTGTTGTGCTAGTTATCATTCATGGTGTCAGAGAAAGTTAATCTACTATTGACTAGGCACACATGCAGGAAGTTGCCAAACCTTCGATACGTAGTCCGTGAGGAAGGGTAAAATTGGATTCGCAGCGATGATGCTTTTGAATCCAGAGTTGGGGCTCCTCGCGTGTTCGCATGTTGCCCCCTCCCCTTTTAGTCTTTAAGCCATGCATTCAGATCACCCGTTATCATGTAGTAGTTGAGGGTGTTTCCTATATCGATATTCTTGAGCATTTCTTCGAACTATACTTGTGTTCATTAAGCATGCGAATTAATATTTGATAGATACATATTTGTTGTCTATGCTATTTAAAAACTAGGTCTTGAGTTGTTTGAACATTTCTTGAGCTCATGTTAACTTGAGTTAACGATGGGTCATTGATCTGTCTTTGTTTGTTATGATTCTCGGCTAGCTGCGGCTTTAATGAGATGAGGAAGAGGCTATACAGGTTCCATTCGTAGCTGTTGCGTAACTCGTTCCTCGACTTATGTGATTAAGAGTGTGTATTGCTTTCACTCCGGCTTCGTATTTGGCAGCTTGGTTTTTTCCTTGGTAATGTTTTTCTCGTATTTTAAATACAGACAGTCTCTGTAGTTTGTTGAGTGGCCAAATTTTTCGCGGTTATAGCAGTATACTCTTGTTGGATTTCTATCATTCGGATTTGGCGCACTTTCTCTGGGGTTGTATTTTATAAAACACTTGACGCATCGGAAACTCATGTTACATTTGCTACTTGGCTGATCAATTCTTTGACAGTTGTGAGACTGGAAAGCATATTTTTTGCGAACATTTTTCCAATGATTTCTGTGGCATAAAATATATTTTGTATCCGTTAGATCTAAGACTCTGTGCCCGAAAGATAACGAAATTATATAATCCGCGTATGACTGTGTGTCTTAGTTTGTAAATATCATTTTCGTGATTTTTATCATTTGTCGAATTATCATAATATGACACTTCTTTTACTTCCTTCTCATCGAATTCAAGATTTATGCCTTTTAATATTAAGAGTTTGCTTTTGTTTTGGTGAAATGTGTGCGAAAAGAACCATATTTTACTGGCTTTCAGTACTTCTTTCATTTTTTGTCTACCTAAAACGTGAACGTTTGAACCGACCGTTCGTTCGTTGCTGAGTCGAGGACAACAAAGGGTTCTTCATTGACGTTACTATTGATAAGTAGTAAAGCGTTTTAGTAGATCCCTGTTGGGAATAAATCGGCAGCGATTTGGAGAATTCATGTTTACTCGCTTGCGTATCGGTGTCCATAGCAGCGGGTGGATTGTTATCATTTCCGTTTTTTTACTCGATGGCTTAGCGGGTTTCCAAACTTCCTGTGATGGACTGATTATTTGTTGGTACCTTTCAACGAGGTTCGATTTGACATTATGCAAACAGTTCTTTCAAATCTCTTTTAAATTCATTACCCGTAACAAGGATGAGCGGCCTTATCCCGGTGATTCGACATCCTCTAGATTTTCTTTAATTGCTGAATTGACGGTACTTCCTCTGGATAGATCAACTTACAATTGCCCCTATCCCTCGTGAGAAAAATACTTAATGGTGGTGAGGACGAACCGCTAAGTCTCTCCGTCACATCTTTCAGAGTCGATGTCTCCGTTGCAGGGGCGTCCAAGGTAGGGGTTAATTACAATTTTTAACTGACTTTCACTATAGTCCGAATAAAAATTCGTATCGATGCACCAGATGCTGTTAAGTACTGCGTTTTCCGCACGCAGCATAGCAGTTAATGCATGCGTCTTCAATAACCTAATCTTAGTATATTATTTGTCGAAGCAATTACGAGTAATGTACGCTAAGGGTTCCTTGTATACTAAATTGCAGAAAATCTAGTCGCCTACGCGTAAAACTAGTAAAAAAATGTTTTTAGAATAGGCAAAATATTGCAATTGCGAATTATTTCATACACACATAATATGTTTGAGTTATCTAAATCTTAACACTTCTCACACTTGAAATCTCTATTTAAAGCGTGAAAACTAGTATCTGAAATGTTAATTTTCGACAAGTCACACATAAATAGTAAAAAACGCAACAAGTTTTGATGTATGGGAGAAAGCAATAATTTAAGCGAAACCTAAAAATTATATTTATCAAAATGCAACCTTAAATTTCTGTATTTTCATTATTTGCAACTTCAATGCCAACGTATTCAATAAGGCTTTATTTTAAAAAATTGCATTTAATTTCTGTTTATCTCAATCGTATTCATATTTAAACAAGCCCTCCTGCAGAGCTAGAAGTTATAGTCACCTCAGGTGGTAGCGATTGTTTCGAACATAGGCTCAAAATAACAATTACTAATATTGTTAAATCTATTATTACATACGTATGAATTTGTATAATTCTTATAGAGAAGATAAGAGTTTTCTTGATTCCCGACAAGCTTAAAGTTAATCTGGCAGTTGACTTTGGAAAACCTTAAATTTTCTATTGAACCCTTGCTGAATGTTATTTGAACGTATTAACGTGGTCGTTCGGCGAGGCTAATAGCACTTAATATTGAGTGTTTTCTTTGCATAACTTCATCATCTATTTGCTCATTTGCCATACCACGTACAACTGTACGCTTGTGTGATTTGCGTGTAACCCCACATTCAAGATCCTACGAGCGATTCATTTTCACTAGAGTGCCACTAATCTCGTTGCATTTCAACCGCTTGACATCTCGCGAGTAACATAACTAATCTAAGCACTTAATAATGACGAGAATGATGGAAATGCTGCTGGCTGAAAATAAGTAGAATGGGACCGTCACGTAATTTATGTCGTGGAGATTGCATATGATTGATCTTCCGGAACAAACTTGCATGAATCACAACAGTCCAAAAATGCACCGATGATACAATCTCATAGAGGATCAATCCTAAAGTATTTTTTATTTTTGTATTTACTTTTAAGACACGAATTCTATCAGCGAAAATGTTTAAACTCGATTTTCATGAATTAGTTTTAGTTCAATGTTGATTGATATGCTCAGAACGTTATTTTCCCGAACGATTTCGCATTCCTATTCTTGTAAAAAAATATTAAGACACAAACATAAATGATAATGTAACGTTGATATACTAGAATGTTGATGTAATTATAGACGTATATAGGAAAAACGTAAGTAAAAGAGAAAAGAAAAAAAGGCAACGAACAAGAACCAAGAGCACAAAGTTGGCGGAAAAGTTTTGGAAAGAGTATTGCAGACGTATGTAGTCAAGTAGAAACGAGAAACAAACTTGTATACAGATACGTATTGTATACTTGGACGTCCAAAAACGAAACAAGCTTGTACATAGCATGCGGGAACAAATAAAAACGTCGATATTTAATTTTTCGTCAAGGGAAACATACAATGCATACACTAGCCATCATCGACAAATCGTCCGCCTACTCCCTATTCATTCTCTCTCGCTCTTACACACTTACTCACTGTTTGGTGTGCGCGTGGGCGGAGAGAGAGAGAGAAACGCACCAAAAATGGGGTGGAGAACTTGGCGTACACGAATTGAGCTTGTACCCTAATCCGACGTGTTTTACCAGCAAAGGGGGATGGGCTAACGATTATAGAATCGAAACGAAAATATCTCAAGAACTTTCCTGTACAATGTCGTGTTGTAAGACTACAAATAATTGTCAATTTCGGAGAATAATCTATGTCTTGCGCTGTCTCTAACGAAGTTATTTAACACGACGACGTAGAAAATGTCTACTCTTTTGAACAATCAAAGTATTTCATGCGAGTTGAACGATCAAAATTACGTTGAAGTACGATTGAAAAAATTATAATTTCGACGACCATCAATCTTTCATTGAAACGAGGTATGAATTACCTAATCGGAAGCAAAGAAAAAAACTGGCAAGTCAATTGATCGTCGATCTGATTTTGCGCAAAGCAGCGTACGAGAAACGTTATTAGAGCGACTTCCGTGATATTACGGGTCTCATCGTAGAGATGCATCATTGCGTAACGTATCAATTACGTTACAATCTCCGTTTGGCTTAACATCTGTGCGTGCTTCGTTATATTTCGCTATAATTTTCAAGACGAAGAATATTAGTGAGAGCGTTACGGTTAATTTTTATATCGCTATTAATGGATGTAATAAAACGTCTAATGTCGGTACTTTATGCTTCAACGATACTTGGTATATGTAAGAGTCACGCCTCGATTATTCGCGGTTGTAAAGGATAATTGATAACTTGATTCAATGTTTGGTGAAATTGAACGATACTATAATTTTGCGTGTCATTTTTGCGATGTAAGAAAACACGCTGTATCGTTTAATACACGAGGACGATGAGTTGTGTTTTATTAAATAAAAATTTCATCAAACTCGAATTAATGAATTACATTATTTGTTGATACTTTCATCAAAGTTTATCTTGTTTAAACGCGTGAATTATCAAGAACCAAGGGTGCAATGAAAATAGTATTACAAACGCTCCCATGGAACTTTATATAAAGTAAACTACGTAAACCAGTACTTTGAGAAAGTTGCGAGGTCTACTTATAACCGCAAAATTGGTGATTCAATAAAATAAATTTCAATCGTGCTAACTAAATAGAAAAGAAAGAAGAAATTTTTTATTAAAGTAATAAAAAAACGCCTCTGCGCTATCAATCACAATCACGCGCGCACTCGATCAATTACAAACCCATTAAACAACGCGCGTGAAGGTAATGATAAAAAACCCACACCCACTCGGTAAATTCAAAAAGTAAACCGAGCTTGCGGCATCTGTCGAATTCCTTACGTAATATGGCGTGCGTGTGTGTGTATGTAAATATATATATAGAGAGAGAGAGGGAGAGATAGAACCCGAGGCGAACAAAAGAGACCCTGATCTTGATGCTACACGTTGCTGCGCCAGGTGTAACGCCGTGGCGCTGCTGCATATTAATGAACTGACGACGATTTAAGCGAGAGAGAGAGAGAGAGTATTGTTTGCTAGACAGATTTCGATGCTAATGTCCCATATAGTATAGAAAGTGATGGAATAATTGAATGTTTCATCGTGATTGATCGATGTTATATCATCGTTACTTTGTTTAGATTGACGCTTCCGAACCATTTTTTTAATTACGCAGAATCGATTGATCAATTGTTTGATACAGCAGAGTTTTCTTTCTTTTATCAATTGAATCACAGGTTTAATTGTTTTCGCGTTATAAGCAGTTATTTGGTTTTTATACAATATCATGATTAGAGTATTTGATTTCAATACTTAAAAAAAGAAGAGGCTTTTTGGTGTATGCAGGTAGATAAACGAGAATGGCACAATTCTTCTCGAGAAAGTTGATGTTTTCTAGAAAATTACGACATCCTTTTTATATATCAATTTTTATTGATATCGTATAGGCGTTGATCGTTATAATAATTATCCTCGTTGACTAGTAACATTTTTATAGCCAACTGATTAAAATGTAAATGAATCGCGAGTGAAAGCACATCGGTACAAATAAAAGATTAACAAACGAATTCGAATAAAAAGAAGAAGAAAAGATAAGCTTTAAATCGCAATCTTGACTCGCACGCAGAAATCGAGTTGCTCGACAAGCGAGAGGCAAGTTCAAATGTCATTTAGCGTAATTGCGTGATCACGTTTCTCGAATGTTAGTCTGTAAAAGCTAGCGAGCGAGAGAAAGAGAGAATCCAAGAAGCAACCAAGTCGAAGAACGTAATGAGGTGAAGGAGCTTAAAGTGGATGCGATCGAAAAGAAAGAGCCAAGAGAGCAAAGCGCGTTTTCTCTCTGCTGTTATTTCGTTCGCGGGGAGCTATTATTCGATTTACCGTCGACAAGCGTATACGCGTTATTGTTTCTTTGTTCGGTTGATGAGATTGAATGGATTATACGAGAAACGTTGCTACTTTTGAGGTAAAAAAATCGTCGTTTCCAAGGCGAAGACTAGATATTGAATTGATTGTTATCGTTCGACGATGACCTTTTGTGGAAGACGTAAAAGTTTTCATTTATCAAGGCTATTGGACGAAGAATTTTTCTTTTGAAATAACGGAACATTTTTAAAAGGTACGTTCAGCTTAATTGAAAGACCAACAAGCAAGGCATTACCCGAAAACAAGGTGGGCAAAGTCGTAAACAGTATACATCAAGTCCGAGACTAATTAACGCTTTAATTGCAAGAAATCATTTCGGCAACGGATATTTTTCAGACAATTATCCCCGTAGCTTGGTTTTTTACGAATCTCACTCGCACGCAACATTTTTCAAACTGTCAATTGTCAATACGCTAACGAAGTTGAAATACAGAAAATCGAGTTATTTTTGACGATTTATCCATTTTTCGTCCGTGCGTAATTATTCTTCAGTCTGATTTGCATTCGTGCACGATATAAACTTGATTGTCTTGTAAATCGGTCTTGCTAAAAAGTCAACTTTTCGTATATTTGTTATATCTGCTTTTTTTGTCAATCAAGCGATTAGAAAATCTCGCGTTGAAAGTGAACATTTGTCGAGTCACTTTGAAAATGTACGCTTAGTGAAAATGTACGCTTAGTACATTTCCAAAGTTAAAAAATAAATAAAATATAATTGCGCAATGATTTTTAGAGACTCAATTTCCCATAACAGAATTGCTGTCCTCGTCAAAGATACATTCACAGTCAAGCCATCATCAAACGACCGTACATTAAAATCTTACAACGGAGAATACAGTCCTTCCAAAAGTGATTTTTCCATATGCGTTACGCGTCATCCACATGGTGTATTCGTTATTTATTCCGAATGGTCGTCACTTCCGCATAAAAGAAAATAAGAAAAAGAAAATAAATGAAATTTAGCTTAACCAACAAAATCCATCACCTGGCGTGCGCGGTGCAACAACAAAAATCAATTGCGGTTGACTTAAGCTCGCGTTCTCTAATAACTGTAATAAACCGTAATAAACCATTGGTAATGAGCGTAAAGATACGATAGTACTCACCGAGAGCACGCGTATACGCGTACATATATAATATCTTGCTACGAGTGAACCAAAACCATATAACCTCGATTTCAACTCTTGGCATGATTTTAACGTCCGTGTGTGCGCGTGCGATTCCAAGTAATTATACGCGTGATATAGGGTTCGCAATGTCACGCTCGCGCGCGCTTGTCTGTCTTGCAACTTTACGAGACCTCTTAAAGTTTTAGGATCTTTATACTTGAGAATGAGAAGGGACGACGATCTAAATTTCGATTGGGATAGTTTGGAAAGACAATTTCGACGTTTTATTCCTGGTAATCACGTTAATTTGAGATAGTTGCGAATTCTATTTAATTCAAAATATTATTTTTAACGCTTAACCATAACGCGTAATTCGAGGTTAAATAAGATAACTAATATTTGTACAAAGTTTTTGCAATGAAAATCAAGTAGTTGTTTTCGTACTTTTGCTGTCGAATAAAAATCTGCAATAATAACGTTCATGTTGAAATAACAAAAACACAATTCTACAGGTCATTTAGTTACATAAAATCTAAATATAATTTCAATTGTTGCGATACAAAGTTAAAAGCTTCTGTGGTATCAATTCGAATATTTATTTAAAAAAACAGTGTCAAGGCTCGTCATTATTTCTGAATGATGACTAAATTATTCAGATAGTTTGCAATTGACACATTTCATGAGACTAATGGATGCAGAAATGGACATTACGACAATCTCTGGGTATTTTTTTCTTAGTATAGTAAAGGTGAGTAAAATGTATACTCGTTAGCCAATACGTTTTTGTCATGAATTTGCAAGAATTACGTGAAATTATAATCGATTCATTTACAAATGTATTAATCGTGTAAATGAAAAAAAGTTAGATGCAGCACGAACCTCGAGAAGGAAAAAAGATAGCAACGTTTAGTCTAATAAGAGGGAAAAAAATGTTGGAAATAATTATGACTTCCAGAAATCCATACGCAAATGTATAACGAAACGTTCAACGACTGATAAAATATTCATCAGCTTTCTAGTGTAAAACATGATTAACCAAGGATTCAAGAACAAGGTAGACACTAAGTAGACAAGTAGTTGGTTGAGAAAGTGAAAATTGAAGCAAAAGCGAAGAGATGATGATGATGATGATGACGATGAAAATGTGAAAATATTTAACATAATTATTATTCACATAAAAACGCATTCCAGCAGTTGCTACGTTTAGAATACAATAATTCGATAATGGATCGATTACATCTTCGTTGCATTAAAGTCGTACTTTTGGGATCAGACGTGTACACTGACGCGACAAAAATTCAATTAAAGTCGCAATAGAACGGAAATTGCAATTACAACAAAGAAAAAGAGAACAAACGTCAAATAATAAGGCGTTTTAGACTCGGAAATAGTTTGATTTGTTGTTCTGAATAAAGGTTTCATACAAAAACCTTGGTTCTAAATAAACCACATTTTACATTTTAAAATTTGAAAGTAATCTACATTGCTAACCTGTTTTACAACAAAAATTGAAGACAGCATCGTTAAAATATAAAAGAACATGTATACACATACCCAAAGATAGCGGACGTGATGTATATTTTTACAAGAACTAACGGATTTTTGCAAAGATTCTCATTAAAATAATTACACACCGGATGTTGAAGTGGAGACATACTTAATGTACGTAAAAATGATAAGAAGAATCATTAACGCATCCTCGACTATAGTGAAAGTCATTACAGCCTATATAATCCACGTACTTGAAAAAAGAGAGCAAAAACAAAAGTAAGATGTTGGTTAATTAGTGCGTCATCTCTCCAGACGACGACAGGATACGTGTAGGTGTCTTTTGATTTTGCACACTTTCCAGAAATGAACAAAAATACGACAACTGGCACGATTTGGATGGTAACAAAAAATCAATAAACGCTTTTAGACCGTGATCAACGTAACCTAGGAAATACGTGGACGTTATTGCGAGATAGCAAAGTGTAATTTTCACACGGGATGCGTGGCCGTGAATAGCCTTGATAAGTAACACTTTACAATTATGGTATATCTAGTCTTGAACAAACAAACAAATAAATACACGATATCTTTGGAAAATGAGTCTCGTTGATACGTTGCTATCGTGCGTAAAGTATTTTCTTCTTTCCATTGTGTTGACAAATTATTGCGAATACAATGAAAAAGAATCTTACTTTCTATTACTCGCGTGCTAGAATGATTGTAAAGGAAAGTACTTGAATATATTGATTGACGAGGTGATAACTTAATTATAGCTTGTACGTTAAGAAATAATTCGTAAATGTACGCGCATTAAACTGTACTTAAAATTCGCATAGTCTAACATAGTCGATCGAGTATAACGACCTATACATCGATTGCCAAAGTAATACACGTGCAAAAATGCCTTAATTTAAGGATCGCCCAATTCAAGAAATATATCGAATGATCTCTGTCTCGGTGTTAATCGTCAAAACTCGTCTAATCGACCCGTTAACAAGCGTATTCAATAGCGATACTATCAACTAAATGCACGTACACACATACGCGCGTTCGCGAAAAAAAATACTCGTCCCCACTAAACGATCAGCACTTTCCACACGCCGCCGAGCATTGATTTCACTTTCCTCACGGGAAAGCAACGTTGAACTTATCATCGATGAATCGGTTTAGATATACACATAAACTAAATACAATGTTCCATACAAAATTAAATCCAATACGCGAGACAAAAAAACAACAACGCAAGAGAGTCGCGTGTGGTGAAATTCGAAATTTTGAAAACTTACATATGCACTTACGTGTGAAAGTCAATGGAATTGCCCTCTATGCGAAGCGAAGAATTCAATTGGATAATATAACTTCATGGTTTGCAGGTTTACGTCGAAGAAATTTATTTGAATGTTTACTCCTTTTTTTTTCAAGTCATGTTCAATCGCTATTTTATGCTGTTTGGTCGACGCACGATGTGTTGCACGATTACGTTCCATACTTGTAAATATGGAGATAACGCGTGTTAATAAATAATTATTAGATCGTGTGAAGCACGAATGGATGAATAAACGAATAAATGAAACCAATTACGAGGCCATGCGTAAATGTTCTATAAACTATCGCGAAAGAATAATTTGACGATATTCTCCGATTTTAGATCAATTTCTTAACGTCAATAAACGGCATATATTATCAAAAAAATTTCTCTGATACGTTACGTTAAAACCATGCGCTAATATAACTTCGCAACCAGCTCTGAAAATACCCTTGGTGACGTTTTATTTAATAAGAGTACAAAATTAATATCTGCACAGTACCACGCGTATCGATACGTGAAAATATTATACTTGTACAAACACGTCAATTCGACGTTTAATTTCCAACAAGCGCAAAATCTGAGACGCACTCATGGGCATTCAAGTGCACTATGACAAAAAAAAAGTATTAAAAAATCCATGCGACATAAGCTCTTATTGAAAAGTGTACACATATACATAGCTTTCTAATCAAGATATCAATTTTTCCAAAAAATAATTCGCGATCATTTGTATTATCGGATACGCGTTATATCCAGAGCTTACGAAATTGCACGTACGATGCGTCTGAAGCGCATCCGTGTATGTATGTGCGTGCAACAGGATACAGATTTTTGCTGTTGCAACTTGAATTATTCAGCCTCGAGTGCACTTGTTGACTGACGAGGGATGAGAGAATTTGAACGATGCGCTGTTTCAAGCGTATGCTATCATCCTTCCTTTTTTTATCGATCGAGAGGGGAGATCGCGTAAACAATCACGATTATCATATTTCAAGTTTTTAGTCGATTGCGTGCTTGGATTTTGGCAATGCATTTTGAGAAGTGGAACGTTGATAAGAAGTTTTTAAAGCTTTATGGAAAAAAATGTAGTTTTAATTGAGTTTTAAGTTAAAATGAGGCGTTTGTATCGATGTTTACAGATCGTTTTTAAATTTGTTATTCGTGATCGACGATACAATAAATTAAGTATTGAAATGACGAATAATCAACGCCTTTGAAAATACTGGAATGGAGCAGCGACGGAGAATCAACAAGATCGGCCCATTTTACGAGTAAAATGCATTGTTGCTAAGATGCTATATTGTTCCTGGCTAACTAATGCTATTTCAGTACCATAACAAACAACGAGTAAATAACGTCAATATAACGTCAAAAACATTTCACCCCTCTCGTGATCTGCAAAATGTTTTTAAAAAATAGAAGTGTAAACAAGCGAGCGAATCCCTCGAGCGTAATACCGTGATCGTGCGGTTTTTTTTTCACGTTGACTCCAAGTGAAATCCGTCCGTAACTTAAAGAATGTTGGCCCGAGATAGAACCCACTGTCGACACGGTCACGGCCAAGTGCACATCGCCTAGTTTTCGGTCTCCTTGTGAAAGTGTCAACGAACCATAATATACAATTAACAAGCGGAAAGCTGTTACGCTACTTTATTTATTTTTTTAAACGTTTGTTTAAAAGATATTATCTAATTTTTGTATTTTACTTCAAAGATGATATTTTTATTAGGAAGCGAGTTAGATATTCCAACTTTTCACGAGTTCGGGTTAATCACTTTGGTATGACATGCATCAAGATAAGTGTGCGAAAATGTTAAGCAGCCGTTTTGCTTTCTGTGTTTCTGTGAATGACGGTGAGAACTTTCGGTTTCATAAACTGAAAATGACAACTTCACATAGTGTCGACAGCCTTTTTTTTTTGCGAAACAGAGCGAATTTGGTTTAGACTCTCTTTTCTTGAATTTCCATTTTACCTATAGTAATACAAATATATAATTATGTATGTTAAAGAAATGATCGAGTTGTTACTTGGCGTTTAAACAAAACCAAAACCTCTATGTTGTATTTTCAACATTGTCTGGGTTGACGAAGTACGATTATCGTTCAAATAATTTTTCAAGTTTTATAAATAAATATAACAAAGTCAAAATGACATCATAATTATTTGGACGGTAAATATGTATTTCGAAAAAATACCGTACAACAACGACTTCAGTGTCGTCGTGAAAAAATGATTATTACGTTACGTCTAGTGTTTGACATTGATATTGTATTGATGAAAAAAAAACGCGAACATTATTCTTCTATATAATTATAAATTAGAGAGTAAAAAACGAAATGATTATACAAAATTTACAATGATAGCCAGACACACCTTTCAAAGTTTCAAACATTCAAAACGACTGTATTTATATCAAATGACAGAGTCGTAAAACACGTAATACCTTGACAATGAGAGAATCATAGCGAGTTCTATTAATTTTCAAACGTATGACACCGTGGCTCAATTTACAATCGTGCGAAAGAAAAAAGATTTGTCACTGTATATAATCGGATGCCGTGAATTACGCTTAACGAGAGTCTAGTCCATAGCGAGAAACTTGGCCTTTCGTCGCACCTGGGTATACCTTTCACTTTCCATTGCGAACATCGCGATTCCTGCCTTATATTTGTTTCGAGCTCCCCAATGTATTTACGACTCCAATGAGTCAAAATTGTACGTGGTTAGTACTTAAAGAGATGCGATTGTTATCGAGATAGAGGTAAACTTAACGTGCTTACCGATTAGATAAATTGCATAGGATGGATATATAGGATTACAAGATTAATCTTGCGGCTGTGTTTGGAGATTTATTAAATTGCGTAATGAATCCCTAAAGATTCAACGTTTATGCGGTTTGATATTATATTTTTACTTGCTTTACCCTTGCAGAGTGTAAACTTTTATTTTTCTTGGTATTTTTGAGATTATTTGATTGCGATCAAAGATATTAGTGGCATCGTTGATAAAAAATATTATTTATAAAATTTCCAATTTGCCTGAAATTATTTAAAATTTTTTTAATATTTATATTCGCTTCTATAACGTAAAAATGTATTTATATATTGAAAACAACGAGGAAGTGTATCCTGAGCTATTTCAAGAATAACTAAGGTTACGAACTTCAACGTCTTCAGTAGTATAGTGGTCAGTATCCCCGCCTGTCACGCGGGAGACCGGGGTTCGATTCCCCGCTGGAGAGAATTTTTTTTTTGTTTTAAATTCAAAATTCTATATCTTATAAATATTTCTTTTTATGCAATTCACGTATAACTGTATTAATTTAAAATAATTTAAATTAATTACAATTGTTTTAATACGTATCTTATAAGAAATAGCAATATTACGTCATAACAATAATGAACACAATCTTTTTTTTAACGTTAAATTTGATTCATTGATTAAATTAATTGTAATTTAATTAATATGGTAATAATTATTTAATAATAGCATCAACTCAATTTTTATGTTGGAAAAAATATTTAATTAAGTTATTTTATCTTCTTAAACAAAGAGATAAGAAAATAATATAATTGTCTACAACAATATATGTAGACACGATATTCCTTTTAAACAATACATATATTCGACTCGTTGTTAGCAAAGTATAGTTAAAAAAAATGATAAACTTGATTTTGTTGCCGACATACACGAATGATTGATAGACAAATGTAACGTGACCATTTAGATTGGGTTATACTCGAAATATAACGAATAAATGTTATTGATATTTACAAGTTTATACAAACTACTCCTATGCACGTTTAACAAACAAAACTTCATTGTAAAATAAAATGGTTCTTTTTCGGACAAACATACTACTTTCACTTTTTCTTTCGAAATGAATTCTAAAATAATTGCCTTCTTTAATAGTCATTAATATCCAACTATACAGCTGCATACCGAAAAACCTTAAAACACCGACATGCGGTCTTAGAAGACCTCAAAGTCCTCAAAGTAACAAGTATATCTTAATAGAAAAAAAAAATTCAACGTCGCCTATCACTTAATTAGACTAACTAATGGCAGTAATATCAAAACACTCTATAACGTAACATCGTTCCTATGTCAAAATGTCAAAATAGAGCCGTTAAAGAAAGATACCTCTCACAAGCAATAGCTGTAAACTAGAATATCGCTGCGCTAAATGAAAAGATGGCCATAAACCTGGCGAGTGTTCAATCACGGCTCCTGCAAGCGATCCAAAACTACTAACAATATAGTCATCCTGTATCTCACAAAGGCTGTTCGTATGTACGATTTCACAATGAAATTAAATATACGAATACAAATAAACGTCAACGAACATTTACAACACGCGAAATAAAATGCGCAGCGCCGGCAGCCTCCTCCTCTCGCCTCCAGTAATTCTTCGAGCGAACTTTTCAACGCATAACGCATGGAACACTAATAAAAAAGGCGGTCTTTTTAAAAACTGAAAAATATTTGCTGGCATCCCTTTTAAAGTAAACCCCCTCTCCAAATCGAAACTTTCGCCGTCGTTAATACATTCCTTGACCTTTACATTACAGATAATACACTTCCTCGATCTAGCTGATAATAAAATACAAACACATGATTACAGCGGCGACTAAAGCGCATCTAATTCAACTCAACTTTGATCTCCATACTATCGACCCTAACTTAGACTATCGTTTTACGTTCAAAAATGCAAAACGGGATAAATCGAAAAATATTTAATATCTACCCGAGTAATCACTTCTTCCCAAACTCCTGGAAAAAGCCAAAATTTTATCCATAATAAAACATGGAAACCCCCTCTCCAAAGTATCCAGTTATCGGCTTATTGGCTCTCGTCCTCGTCCTCGGTAAAGTATTTGAAGTAATAATCAGTCTCACGCACTGCATCCACACGTACAACAATAACATCATCCCAGACAATCAATTCGAATTTCGATGCTAACATTCCACCACCTACGCAATTCATAAACTCTTGTGACGTGAATATGTACCTACATAATGGAGAAATAACAGGCATAAACTTGCTCTGTATTCTAAAGTAGAAAAATCAATTTATAAATATTTGCATGGATTAATTCAGGTAATAACGAATATAAAAAACTTTTTTAAACGATCTATAACGATTTTAACGAAATGAATGTAAAGGTGACATTGTTTAAGCAATATTTGTTGTATACAATAATGAACGTTAGTTCGGGACAAAAATAAATTGTGTTTCAAACTGGTATTTGTTTACTTATATTGTTTACTGGACAATTTAATATATATTGCAAAGATAAAGGATGTTTTATTAATATTAATACAGACAAAAATGAGCGCGAAAATTATAAATATATTTGTTTTGATAAAAATTATATAAATAAAGGTAACATAATTAGCATTGCATGAGAATATTTATTATCATAATGAAATTTCAGTCAGTAGAGCATAACGTTATCGTAATGTATAAATCTATACGGTCCAACGACTTTTCCCCTTTCAGGTGTACTGAAAGGGTGCACTATAGCTTAGCGACACTGTACAGTTATACCTTGTACTCATGAGTTCTTAGAGCGAACAAAGTTAGTTTTGAAAATTTTGAAAATTAGAGAGAAGATAATCCATTTCAACGTCTTCAGTAGTATAGTGGTCAGTATCCCCGCCTGTCACGCGGGAGACCGGGGTTCGATTCCCCGCTGGAGAGAATTTTTTTTATTTTTTTTTTTAATTAAAAAAAAATTGGTGAAAGACTCAAAAGAAATTCTCTCCAGCGGGGAATCGAACCCCGGTCTCCCGCGTGACAGGCGGGGATACTGACCACTATACTACTGAAGACGTTGAAAACCGTTACCTTATTGTTCGTTATACTGTTCGATCCTAAAGACTTCATAAATCTTAAATATATAGCGGTTATTCCTTAAGTCGATTATAACGATATATATGGATTGGATACAAATAAATACTGGTGGCTAGCCAAAGTTGTTAAATACCTTAAGAAACATTGCTGTCGTGGCAAAATAGAGCGAGCTTTACGTTCATTGAATTTCCTCTTAAATCTTTTAAATGTGTCACTAATTGTTACTCTATTTAATTTTTTTTCTCGGAAATAAACAAAATTTATTCGTTTTTTTTGTTTCATTTTCTTCTGTAAATTAAAAACTAGGGTATTGAAAATATTGCTTATAAATTGTCCAAGCTAACATATGTTTCAATATTAGTCGTATAAACGACAAGCCGTAATTCGTCAAATACTACATTGACAAAAAAAACAACAACAACAAACAAATACATACATATAAACAGCGTTTGAAAACTAAGCAAGATATTGTCGTGAATATACATGTAATATAGTCAAGGTAATTACGCCCACTCCTTACGATATTCCATGCGCATCCAATTGAAAGCCACTCTATGATTTAGTTTTAGCCTTGCGGATGTGTGCATACGACTAGATTATATACGCGTGGTTGCCTGAGCACGTATATGTGGAATACCGAACCTCTATCTTTAAAGCGCAAATATTGATGCTATGCTCTTTCTCTCTCTCTCTCTCTCTCTCTCTCTCTCTCTCTCTCTCTCTGGGTACTTGAGAAAATGTATGGCTATGGTAATTATAGCAACAAGAACCATGGAATTGCATACAAGATACTAATTATTTTTCCGGGTGGCAAAATTCAAATATTGTTTATTTTTAATTGAAAAGGCTAGAAAAAATTCTATCCGATATATAAATAATTTACATGAGTTCTTAGTTTTGTATAAGTTTGCGAAAAAACAACTGTTTGTACCTAATTCTAATAAAAATAAGAATTTGATTTTTAAAAAACATTGTTGAATCCTCGTCACATTTAATCAGCATGCGATAAATTTATTCAAACAGTAAACTATCTGGTAACAGCTACACTTCTGTAGAAATACCCATCTATCTTATGTTGGAGTTTGCTCTTTTGACTGGTATAAAGTATAGCTGTTTTCAAAGTGTGGCTTCTCTCACTCTACAGTGTTGTGTCTTGGCGTCAACGACAGATTCTCTATCAACTTCGAACCAAAGATACCTATAACGTGTATACTCTTTCAAAGCCGCTTTGAAGCATGGCAAACGTGATTGGATCGCGTTCTTTCTCGACTCTACAATCAAGTCCATGTTATACGTGTGGTTTTCAATTATAAGAGATTCTGTTTTTTTTGTTTGTCTGTTTTTGAATATTACATCGACTGGGTCGTTATTCTGCTCTATGCATATATTTTTAATTCTTTTGTATTTATCGATTGATAATTAATTACGTAACGTTTATTCAGTCGTAAAGATTAATTTTCACGATACTTTGTGAATTATTGTATTGAATTTCATGTACAATATACGTTACTTTTATGTCGATGTTGATAACAAATAATTTTTTTCTGTCACCAACTAATACATGGATTCGTTCAAATTGATCGCTATATCCATTAGCGTTTTTTTTATTTTAGAAAGCCTTTCACGCGTATCGCATGAAAGAACATTCGTGTGTTAAAACTCTTTGTGGAAACGTTTTTCCGTTTATAACAAAAAAAACAAGATTAGTATCGTAGAGAGGTTCTCTGAAAAGACCCATTCAACGTCACAGTGTAATCACCAAAGAAGTTCTCACAGCAACAGTAGCAGCAGCAGTCAAAATGTCTCCATTCAATTTCTCGTTTTACAATCCTCTTCGCACCTCGTTCACTGCGTTATACGCCAAAAACTTACCGAGAGTCCCCTCTTTTCACAAAAGGATTTTTTCATTTGGCAAATGCGTCGTAGTCGTCGTTGAAACGTTAAGTTATATTCGCTTTCACTCTCATTCTATCTCGTCGAAGAGAGACGATAAGCAAGCGTATTCGAGCTTTGAAAGATTTTTTCGTTTCTAACTTATTTCATCGGTTATTATATATTATATATACATATATTTCGTCGAATTCATATTTTTTTTGCCTTTTAGTTTTTAGCTCGATAGAAATTTGTAAACGACAATGCGTCTAGTTTTGTTCATTCAAATCTTGAGAGAAACTTGCTTGACGTTTGTTTCGACAACGTCGTCGTCGTCGTTGTCGTCTCCTTTAATTCACTCAACGACAGAGTCGAATGGATCGTTAGCGTGGATTAAATTTAAATGTGGAACCGTGATAAGGTGGAATGAGGCAAAAGAGGGGAGGAGGAGCTGAAAATGACTGCTCTTACGGACGGATTAAAAGCTTCGTCTTCCGCACTGCTCTTTGATTATCTTGACTTTTAGGCTTTTGTCCCTTTCGAAACGGACGAGCATTGTTTCACTATACCGATTCTGATTTACAAATTTGGCATTTTAATAGACTTCTCGTATTTGATTTATTAAGAAGAATAAATAAATAAAAATTTTAAAAGCAAAATTGGAAAAAGCCGACAATCATGAGTCTATACGTATAAAAGTAAATCGCGTGAAACTGTTATTGACGAGTCAATTGAATTTTCATGAATGAATTCCAGTTTGATGAAATCTCAATAATGTCGTGAATTTTTAATCGTCGGTGCTAACACAATTTACTGGACATCAAAAGAAAAAGAAACATCCAAGCATCCTGGGGGAGAGGGGGGGGGGGGGCGAAGTATCACTCGACACATAAATAATTAATCAACGGGTGTAACTTTCTCTTCAACCGATAACAAATAAATTCCGAATCAGATATATAGAGAAATGACTAAATCATTCAGGTAACATGAACGCGTTGTTTCGAAAAAAACCCGTAAACAATAATGCTCTTTAGGCGCAGCATTATTCCGTCACGTCGCATGAAATTTTAATGAGTGAACTAACAAACAAACGAATAACAACAACGAAAAAATACCGCCAAATTCGTGTTGCGAATTAAACCGGCCTTAACTTTCCCTTTTCCTTTGTTCGCGTAAGAGACAGACACGTATACTTTTACCTTTGGTAAAACCGGTCAAATGCAGCTGTATATACACACCTATATGTAATGGGTCTTTTACGCCGTCGACTCTTGAGGCGGATTTGCCCGAATCGATTGCCCTTCGCCAGCAGAATTCAGAGTTATTTAATAAAAAGTGAATGGATTATTCGCTCGCGTATAGCGCGTTACTCGTATTAGTGATTTTATTAAAACGTTGATCACGTATGTTTTTTTTTCTTTACGACTGGGTCAAGACAATTTGAGTAATCATATAACAAATGATGATAATATGTTAAATAAAGTTATAGATTATTGCATGTGATAATCAAAGCTATAGAAGCGGTTAAGATAATAAATAAACGATTAAATTCTTTCTAAATCATATCCGTGTTTGGGATACGATACAATCACGAAGTTCACAATTTGTACGTGGGAAAGGAGTAAATATTCAAATAGTATGGTGTCAAAAGAAGTTTCGACTTTAAAAGTCATCGATTGACGAATGGGCGCGAATACCAAACCGACGAATACTATTTCGGCAATCAATTACTGACAAGTGTCGGCGAAGAGATAAGAAAACACGTAGATATCTAGTCGCTATAAAAAAAAAAAAAAAAAAAGAAACTAATCCGTGAAATTTCATTCAAAACGAAACGTTTCAATTAGCTCGTGACAAATAAGAAACATTCGACACAAATCTAAAAAAAAATTCCCGTGACAAGTATCGAATTAGTAGTACACAACAATGCTCGCTGAGGTATATGGTAAATTCTCACGCAAGCAAACCAAAGCTAAAGTCTATGTCTATATATTACGTATGGCAATAAAAGAGAAAGAAAACTCTGTAGATTTCGCAATTCCAGGGCGACATAAGACACAAAAGGGGAAGTAATGGATATAAGGAGTTAGTTGCAACGTAGGTATACACACACGTGTATGGTTATATTCATTCCTAGATATATGGGTGTGTGGTAACGTACATAATATAATATTCGCACGACTGACTGACGACGGCCCTTTCGACAGCTCACGGAACTTGAAGTATAATACGTTCAAGACTATGTGACGAAATAAAGTTTCTTTGAAGCCCTTGAACACTACTGTGGGATGTTGTTTAACAGAAAAACAAAAGTGACCATTCAGTTTCAGTTGGCTATTGTCGTGTGGGACAAAATTTCGATTTTGTAATATCGTTGGCGTTGAGCATTGTTATCAACGAATAATATTCTTGGGAAACGACGTACTTTTTTTCAAATGGTTTTAAGGAAATTTGTAATTAACATTCTGTCAAGCAAAAGTCTGTGTCATTACACAATTAATTAGAGGCCTATATTTGTTGTACGTTGAATTTCGAAAACCCGCTGAGAAAGTATAATTATAGAATGTTTATTAGGAAATCATATTATTTTTTAACTTTTTGGAATTCTCACTCGTGAAACGATTGTTTGCCAATGATTAATTATTACATCACTCGGTTTGTAATGTTTTACGTCAATTTAGACTTTGAAAATCTAACGTATGTTCTCGTAATTTTTTGAACAGCGATTAAATTCAAGGACTCAAAGATACAAACAAAATATTCGTATACGACGAGTTGAATCCAATCGTAAAAGAACAAAGTACCGTTTGATTGCGATATTTTCATTAACCAAATCAAACGAAAATCCCAACAATAACAAAGAACATCATTCGTGCATCTGAGAAGCATGAGATTTTCACAAAGTCCAATAACTCATTCGCAAAGGGGTAAAGAAAAAAAAGCGCGCACCCTCGTGAAAATGGAGGTAATGAAAAGGCACGATATAAGCTCCGGCATCGCAGCACGCGGGTAAAAGCGCCGAAAGATAAACAAGCGAGTAATTCGCACAGAGCAGCTCGCTAGCAATATATCGCGTGAGTTTCTCTCGGGACGTTGCTGTTGTTGCTGCTGCTGCTACTGCTGCTGCTGCTACTGCTAATTTGAAGTCTGGCCCGTTTACGACTTGGCTGTTAAAGTCTGCGCATTATCATTTTATTCTATTTTTCTTTTTTTTCTTTGAAGAATGCGTGTATCGAGGTGGAGAATTGAAAAATTTACGATGCTTATTTTCTTCTTCACTTTTTTTTATTCACGCAAGACAATTTTTCAGCTGCATGTCACGTATTAGTCGTGACTCGGGTTGCACCCCCCCCCTCCCTCCCATATATATACACACATTATATGTCGCGCAAAGCATATAAACTGCCAAGTCGTAACGCTTGATGCTTGTGCGTCTCTTATGCTGTTTGTCGACTTTCTTTTGGTTACTGAGATGGAAAATATTGGGTTTTCAAAGGAAATATGCATAAATTCTAGCGCAATGACATTTTTTCTTCTTCGATTTTTTCAAAACTTAACAGGTATAATTTATATTTGGATTCGAATTGAATCGTGTTCTATAAAAGCTACGTTTAGATGGCAAGGAGGTAACTTAGAATTCGGCTGAAAATTATTTACGTCGCAAGAAGTATGTTTAAAAATGTGAAATGAAGCACGCGAAAAGAGTTTCTTTTTCCGATTATTTGCATGAATCGTCATTTAAAAAAAGGTAAAAACAATATCCGTTGCGTTTATTTGAGCGAAGCCTTTCAACGTGTCTACCTACAAAATCAACGTCATTTCCCCCTATGTTATTCCCATTTGAAATCATAACGCATAACGAGAGAGCGAGGGAAAAAAAGAAGAAATGCACACGCGTACGTCATTACACAAGCGTCATCTTATCTTGTGACGATCGGCGTAAAAAGGAGAGCAACGGTCATGCAAATGCCAAAATATACGTTGCACGGGTATCACGTTTGTAGGACTTCCGGTTGACTTGTTTCGAAGGCCCCTTCTATCTTACGCGCGTCCTTTTTCTTGCGCTTTACCTCCCACCTTGCGACGACGATATACACAAGCGTGTGGGACTTAACTGGCGCGTGCTGCTGTTGCTGTTGCAAACTCGACGGGGGCCTCAGTTTCCCCGTGGACTTTGACTTGATCGCGACTTATACCTTCGGTGAGGCACGATTACCTTACTTTTTCGTAAGCTTGCAGTTTACCGCGTGTGTGTTTCATTTTGATTTTCTCTTTGTGAGTGCTTTTCTTTTTGTAAGGGTATTGCTGATGGTGTGATTGTGCATTTTTGGAGTTTTTTTTATTTCAAAAGTGCCAAGTGGGAGATAAAACTGTTTTTGTTTTTTCTAAACAATTACACGAAAAAGAAAAATCACAAAATTTTACGGTTTATTTTAAAATATTCTACGACTATTTCGTTATATTTAGAATTGATCGATAATTTGAAATTCACTTTTCCTCTTGTTTTGGGGTTACTTGATTGACGTCATACCGAAACGACAACATTGATCTATACAAGGAAATAATATCCTCTTCGGAAGAATATATACATTTTTTTTTTCGAATTTGAATAATACGTAAATTTGCATATTGACGTATAACCTTTTCAAATAACACTTAAAAATATTTACAATCGTTAATAACTTGATCAGACTGATAACCATTCTGATTAGTTTACTGAAATACAGATTATATACTACTGAAATAATTGAACGATTAATCAACATTTTAATTACATTAATAACAATTAGTGAGCAATTGAAAAATTGTTTGATTCCACGTTAATTATGAGCTTCTCCAAAATAATAAGAAAAAGTGAACATTACAGTTACTGATAACGCACACAGTTCTATAAACTAAACATTCGTCGCAAATAAAAAAAAATCCTTCCAACAGATATATTAAAACCCTTGAAAAAGCAGCTGGTAGAAAAAAGAAGAGGAACAAACGCGATAACATAATCCGTCAGCTGAGAGGCACGATGTCGGTGATACGCATCGCGCTACTCGTTTCGTTCGTTACTTTAGGTAAGTGAAACGAAAAATCTACGAAAAATTGCTGCTGCGTTCTATCTTTTGTCGTACCAAAAAGAGCTCGTTGAAAATAAAGGAGATGCATGAAATTATAACGTTGAGATTCCATATCTGATTCGATGTCGAATTATTTTATTACCAACGTTTTTATTTTACGTTATGGAAGTTCTATATATACGTAATTGTTGTTATCTCTATATTTGATTTTTAGCTGGACATTGCTAATGCACGATGGTATTTAATTTAACGGAAATGAAACGGATTGGCGATTCATTTTGTCAAGCGTGATGAATTTCAAATTATAATCAAAAAAGAGCTTCCGTTCGATGCTCTGCAATTATTCGTTTTAATACGATGAGTTTATATACGAGCGGTAATAGACATATTTATCGTGTATTATCGGCGATTTTTCTTTTTTGCACCGAAAAGGTCTTTGTTAAATAGTCAACAATTTTATTCCAAAGTTAAGTCGTTATTATCGAGTCATATTTAAATAATTGTATTGTAAAACAAATATATCTAATTGGGAAAAATACTATAAATGTTTCTGAAATTTCTAATTCGGAGAAAAAAAATGAAAGTTTGAGATGATGACCAAGCGTTCTAAGCCATAAATAATCAATTTTACTACAGAAGCAGTCGAAACACTACCATGTAGCACTTGCATTACAATACAAACGAGGCAATAAAAATGTCGTAATTCACGCGTTTCCCATCGTGTGCGTGTCACATAAACAATCCGTTAAAGCTGAACCTTCCGATCAGCATAAATGAAAAAAAGAGAGAGGAGCTGATACATAGTCGTGAAAGCGTCAAAGGCTAATTACTCGAGCACGTTTCCTAAAAAAAAAAAAGAGGGAGCAAAAAATGACGCCCTTGGTATATATAGTTCTTTCGCAAGGTGACGTATGCGCGCACTTTCGCAAAAGACAATCTACGCGCGCGTGCATATTGTTTCGTTGAAACGCAAGGCCACTTAGTCGAAAGGATACACAAGTACGTTAGAGGACATTGAATGCACTTTCGCGTGTAATTTAAGCAATTCCTTGATAATTTTACAAAATTTCATTGCGTGGGTGCTTTCATCGAATTACGTGTATGCGACGTTAAGCTATGTTGTTGTTTTTATGCAAAACAGTTGAGTAATTTGAATCCTGAATAGTGCACAATTGCCGATATCGTTACTGGCGTTATTTTTTATCGAATGGCAGAATGTATTTTCTCACAGTTAAACGAGAACAAAGTACCGTCGTTATTAAAGGAAAACGTATTCGCAATTATTTGTAAATCATCAGTTCCATGTTCGAATGATCTTTCCGATCATAAAAATTGTAATTTTTCGACAAATTTGCAAATTCATTAGGAGGAAAGATAAAAATGGAAAACGAAGGAAAGTTTCGACACGGATGAAAATCACGAGTAATCGAAAGAATATATCCAATGTGCACGAAAGGCCCAGAGAGTTAACCTGGCGACGCGTCGAACCGCGAGTAACACCAGGGGAAATCAAGTGCGTCCTTGGGCTTTTATTTGCATAAAATGATGGAACTGTCACGTCACGTTCGATCAACCCTCTCCCAGGTCTTATCTAGTTTCGCCAAAATCTTTTACGCTATGCTACTCTACTCATACCTGGTATTGTTTTTGCTTGCTCGAGAATTCGAGTTCGATGGACGTGTTTCTTTTGTCGCGTAGAGCCGTGGTGCTTTTGAATCCATGAAAGAATTCAAAAGCTACTGGTAATTGGGATTTAGATTGAAAAGAACATTTTTGATTTCAAGAAAGTTTTGATTGAATGCTTCTATCGGATCAAACGTTCTATCAACTGCGATTTTTGACTTATTGCTTTGCCAGCTTCACGGCGGAGATTATTATAGGTAAGATAACGGTTATTTCGACTTTTTTCGAAACGTATCGCTTGATATAACAGATACATGCGATAAAACAAACGACGATTGGAAGAAAATTCAATAGGTTCCATATTCTAACGGCACGAAAGAATTTTACGAACGAATTTCAGCTGCGTAATATACTATACGAAGTTAGTTTTTTTCCGAAACAAGAGATGATCGACAATCGCGCAAAAACACAACCGTTAATTAGAAAAAAAAGGAAGAAAAACATATTCGCACAATTGACATGCTTAGTTAAAGTAACAATTACAAATCCCACGGCACAGCGGCGTGTGGCTCTAATTAAAATGCATTCCTCCCGTCCTGGGGAAATAAGAGGAGAGACGAAACCGAGTAAGCATAGAGCAAACAAATATATAGTCAGAAGAGTAAGAGAAAGGGTCCGGAGAATTTCGAGAAAATTAATTCGAGAAAAATCAGTAGGTTCAAGCGCGAAAAAGATTTCAACGACGTTATAAAGAGATCACGATTCATATTTCTTGTTGTCGCTTGCGCTAATTAGGCAAATTAGCTAAATTATTTGAAATTGATAGGTATTGATTGGCGCCTGTGTGTTATCGGAATTGAGTTGGCTATGTATATACGCATAAATCTAACTTTAATGTTGGTGATAATAAATAGACGGTCACGGGTCATAACTCCGACGCGTGAGAAAAGTTTGATCGGCGGACGTGACTATGTATTAAAATTTACTTTTCTGTCGTACTCAACTTTTTTCACGCAGTTACGAAGCAATTTCTAATCTGACTTTTGTTCCCAACGATAGACAAATATTTTGACAAAATTTACATTTTTATCTCTATTCTATCAACAACAATATAATTTAGCTTGATAATTGGAATTGTCGATTAGAATTATATGTCAAGTCATACCGTCGCGTTTAAGTATAACATTTCTTGTTATTCCTTATTTAACTTAACAATCGTATAGCCGAACTCATTACAAAGATTTCAACAACTTAAAATTAACCCTTCATGGCTAAACCAACGAAAAGAAAAGAAAAGAAAACACAGCAGAAGCACTTACGAGATAAAACGACTGAAAAGTCCAGAAACTCAACACCTCACTAGAAGAGGGGAAAAAAGGGAGAAAAACAAAAGCCCGAAACAGGAGGTTAAAAAAAAGAGACAGAGAGAGAGAGAGAGAGAGGGAGACGCACTTGTACACACGAGTTTCTCGTTAATTTACAACGACTACGAGGGACAGAGAGAGAGAGAGAGAGAGAGAGGAATAGAATGCGGTTCTAAAACTGACGCTGACAAGCGCTAAGTCCCATTTTTTCCGCGGTGCTTTTACTTGCACAATGCACTCGTTGTTCCTGTTGCGTGTGTATCTATGTGTATGGCTATTCGATTTCAAAAGATATCCACGAAAAAAGAAAGCTTACATGCCAACGACCATTTCCCAAGAGTTTAACGATGTTTTTGCCGGTACACTTTGTGATCGAAAGCCCAAAGAATTGTAATGGATAAGCTTTATGAACGGTGGATTGCCGTGGAAGCTTTCGGGCTTATGTTCGTTGTTGTTCGAACTGCATGACCACGCGTAGTAAGAAGCTCGAAAAAGAATTTGAGAAAACATTCGCTTGGCATTTTTTATTTTGAGAGATTAATAAATATTTGATAAATAAAAATATCTCCAATTGTGTAGGTGTCGACTTGAAATAATGTTTTTCATACGATGATCATCCTAATAAACAACGTTACTTTCCAAAGTTCTCAAATCGAAAGCACACACTTGCAATTCCAACAAACGAGTCATTACACATTTGGCATTTATATATATATATATATCTATTGAACGAAGGTTTGGTAGCAAGAAAACCAAAAGGACGGAAAGAGAGGGGAAGAGGGAGCAGCTGCGGTATCCCGCGGAACTTGCAACTTAAACAATGTCAGCCGCGCGCACGGTCATAACTTGGCGACGCCGCAACTTCGCGCCCAAGAAGCTGTGCGCGTATGGATTTTTGGTTTGCGGTGGCTGTTGCTACTGCGTAACCTGTTTGATGAACAAATTCCCCGAGTGAAAGTCTCTTCTGAACTCAACCACGCGTTTCGTCAGCTAATTTAATTGCAACGTAATTTTTCTTTTAGTGCTTTGCTTAGTCGAATGTATCGACGAGTATAATATAAATGTATCGTTTGTAAATCTGTTTTATCACCAAGAAAAGATGAATAAAGCAACGATGTAGCCGGTGGCTAGTGAGGTATATCGTCGGATTAAGAGAGCTGAACAAACAGCGATGAGGCCAATTGAAACGTGTGCGAGTGGTGCAAGCGCAAACAAGTACACCTCTACGCATTGGCAGAGAGATAAAGAGGGAGAGAACGCCGGGCGCGGAGAGGAAATGACTGAATCACGAGAATCTCGTTGACAATGATACGTTTGCATTAACATAATTTGGGAAAGTGCATGCACTAGAGTGTCGTTTGTTGGAATTAAACAGTTACCGAGTGGATTTTCATTCCTCCGATTATCTGATTTATCATTTTTGTAGTAAATTAGATAACAAGAAAAATAGATTGCGATGAAATTTTGAAAAAATATGCCTTATTAACAATTAATATAATATTTTGTATAACGAATTAGTATTTTTCATTTTACATATTTACGTTTTTATTTATTATCGCTGATTTTTTTCAAAAGTTATTTTCGTTTGAATAATTACTCTATTTCTCAAGATAATATTTCTAATATTTCAGTTATATATATTAAATCAATATTTCATAACAACCACTTGTCTTCTTGGGAACTATTTAAAATATAACTCAAATGATATCACAAACAATATTTAAAACAAGTCGAAGAAAGTTAGCGTAATAGTTATTAATAATTTGATCAAAGCAACAATCTAACGGTTAGACTATTAATAGAATAGCTAATGAGATATTTCAAAGATCAGTGAGGTGTTGAATTTCAACGTCTTCAGTAGTATAGTGGTCAGTATCCCCGCCTGTCACGCGGGAGACCGGGGTTCGATTCCCCGCTGGAGAGAATTTCTTTTTGATTTTTTTTTAAATTAAAAAATAATTGCTAAAAAATAAAGCTATCGAATTTCAAGGTCTTCAGTAGTATAGTGGTCAGTATCCCCGCCTGTCACGCGGGAGACCGGGGTTCGATTCCCCGCTGGAGAGAATTTTTTTTAATTTTTTTTTTAAATTAAACAAAATTGGTAAAAATCTCAAAAAAATTCTCTCCAGCGGGGAATCGAACCCCGGTCTCCCGCGTGACAGGCGGGGATACTGACCACTATACTACTGAAGACGTTGAAAATCGACACCTTAATGGTCTTCGAAATAACTCATACCTATATTGTTAACAGTATAGTCGTTAAATTGTTGCTTTGATAAAATTTATACAAATTCTGCTAATTTTATTAAATGACTTATGTACTGATTTATCAATATTTATCTGAATATCTAATAAATTGAATGTGCATACTCATCCTTGAGTACTGATGCAATCTGAATATAACAAGAAAAAATTACAATAAATATTTTATTTTATAATAACTCTGTGAAATATGGTAAGGAAACTAGATATCTAATTGGAAATCCTATCTAGTCCTCCTAGAGACTTATTTTGATGAAACAGCTGAAAAACATTCCTTATCAAAATTCGTTTGTGACTTGCCCTGAATATACAAAGGCGATGACATTCATCACAATGTGGGCAGAAGTAAATACACCAGCAATGTATTAAAAAAATATATATGGCGTAAAATTCAATAAAAAAAGTCCCTTGGAAAAATGAAAGAGGTGTTAACGTGGTTTTCAAACTCAGATAGGGAGATAACGAAACGTACACAGCAATGAAACCGAAACATCCGTTATCGTTTATTAAAAGCTCACCTCACGAGACTCAGTCCTATCATCGACTAAACTCTCACTGCCAAGCATCTCCTTTATCCTCCCTGCAGAGCAGGTACATCAATCGTGCGTAACGCACGGCAGTATAGTTCGATTCCAGCCACGTCTATCGTTCCTCAATTTGCTATTCCCGATGCGCTGAAGACAAAAAAAATAGCGATCGGCGAAGAGGTTCTTTTCCCTTGTATACATATATACCATAGCACCGCCTACCTGATCACCATAAAAATTTATAGAGAGCGTTGCAGTCGTCGAGAGCGTAAATTGCATTATCGGGCATATTGGAATATTTTCTCTCTATCTTTCTCTATGGTAGCTCGCGAGAAGAGGTACCCTTTTACGAGCGAAATTTTACGGCTCCTCCTGGCCCTCCTCCCGAGTTTTTAATCAGCTCCACACCCGAGTAATGATTTATTCCGCACCACCACGCGCAGGAGTTTACGACTTCCTCCGTCCTTCTCCGATGAATAAGCGAGCAGTTTCAGTCGGATAATACCTCGGAGGAAAGCTTTTTAAGACACTTGTTCGTGTTTGAAGAATTTTTCAATAAAGCGCACAACGAACAAACGTGAAATATGTGCATCTAACGACGAAAATCGATCGCAAAAAGCTATTCTTGACAAGTATTTCCTTCTCCCACCCCTTGGTTTCCTCGTTGTTATTTATGAGATTCGCGAAATCACTTTGACTTCAGTACACGTAAAGATCGAATATTCCTTTAATATACCTTCTCCTTCTCCTCCTCCTTCTTCTTTCCCTTGCTACGAAAAGAGAAAAAAAACTTTAAAAGACGGAGGTCTTTAAACGCCGATGAATATTCGTCGTTGTTGGAAGACGAAAAGGAAACAAAAAAAGAAAAAGAAAAAAGACGACAACGGAATCCAAGCGCAACAAAAGAGAAACGCATCTTCGTCCGGGAATTTTCAGAATTCGCGTCCTCTTGGATGAGAAGAGCGGCTTTATTTATTAGAAAATAACGCGACAGGCGCCGGACTACGCGCGCTTAGAATAACGAAAGACTCTCGAAGATTGCCGAATAGCTTGAGCTTTTTGTTTTGCGATTCTTTTTGACCGGGTACTTCTTTGTTTTCTCCTCTACTTTAGAGATGATAGCATTTTTTCATATTGCGATTAAACGCGAGGAAATGTTTGCTCGATGAATTGAGCGTTGCCTACGTTCAGGGGAATCGGATTTATTTTTAAATCATTATTTTGTCAACTATTTATCGGTGCAGATTTTTGAAAGACTAATTTCCTACGAGTACCGATCTTAAAACACGATAAATATCAAAAAAGGCGACGGTAAAAATGAGTTTAAATTGACTACCGAAAGAGTATCGTAATAACTTCATTCAACAAGTTCGTCGTATATCACGTACATTGATCGAAATAAACATCCAGTAGATTATCATTACGCACAGCAATCACTTAGCTCGGCATTCAAGCCAATCAAGCGAGGATAGTCTGTGACTTGCGAGCATGTCATGCTAGATAAAATATCTACTAACGAACACAAGCCAATTTGGCGTGTTAGGAAAATGGGAAAATAGAAAGGAGAGACTGTTGGCTGAGAACCTCCCGATACAATTTCATGCATTAATCTGGTTGATCGCAATGCGTTATGCAAAGTCACTCATATACGCACGCGGAAGTTTCGTTAGCCGCGTTCTTGCTTTTCTTTCATTTTCTTTTCTTTTTTTTTCGTTATTGTTTCGGCGACGGTGCTGTAAATTTCGCAGTGAGTATATTGCGTTGATTATGACGTCGTCGGACTGGGATTGTTAATTGTTTCGTCGTACGATGGAAGAGATTAACTTGTTACCACCGGTGATTGCTATCGGCGAACGTTTGTTACCCACGTCATGGGTGGCTAGGTGAGAACTGATTATTAAATGTTGACTATTATTTCGCGAAGAGAAAGAAAAAAGGAGATATTTTACAGTTAACCATGAAATGTTGAACTGACTTAAAAATTGAAGGTCCTAATTAGTTATTTCGTTAATTTTAACGATCAATGTCGATATAAAAAGCTTGAAGGCGGGTTGGAAAATCTCGGAAAGTACGCCGCAATGACAATAACGCTAACAATAAGTGTAGTACCAGGGTGAATCGTACAATTACGACTAACAAGCGATAAACAGCACTCGGTAGGAGAGGATAGACAAGGAACAGTCATGGCAAAACCATAAAGTGCCGAGAGAGAGAGAGAAAGAGAGCATGGAAATTGTACAACATCTCGTCGGGTTACAATGGGATCAACGCAAAATTTCAGTGGCGCAAGAGTCAATGCAACAAGCAGAGTACGAGCATAGACAGGGAGAGAGAAAGAGAAGAAATATGGATTACGAGCGGGTGGGGTCGCGGCCACAAGCCGGCATTTGACTCGCATTAATTAAGCGCCCGCGGGCCACGGATAATTATTACCGAGGGCTTGCGCTTGTGTGTGCACTAGGCCGGATAACGACGTGCGCTCGCCTGTGCATTTCCCAGTGCGTACGCTAACCTCCACTGCCATCGACATTCCCCTTCTCATCCCCCTTTAACCAATAGAGTTAATGCTCACAAAGACGAGTCCCTCTATAGTCTGACAAACTGGAAATTGGAACGATTGCTCCCGATTGAGCGACTCGATGGCAGTAAACTACTTGTCAAGAAATTGCCACTGCATCAAGCAATGCGTTTATGTTTGTTCAGTTACCCGGATATATAGCTTTATCAGCGCTGCTTTCACACGTCTCAAACGGCGTATCTTATCAAAATGTCTAATCGTACGTTTAACTAGAATTTGACTTCTTTTTTTTACGTTATTGATATGCATCAAGTGCTTCACTGCTGGCTACGATTAATCACACACGTGATATGGAAAAAATAAACGGTGAAACATACGTTTCGCACGGAATGTGCAGCTCATCGTTGCTTTTAATAGATTAATCTATTTTTATTCCGACGTACATACGTCGCAACAGAATTTTCAAACTGCTTGGGTTAAAAAGTACCTAACAACGTACGAGATGAAAATAACTATTTTTTTTATCATTTAAAATAAGTAATATCTTACTAGTGCTTGGATTCAATGCCAGTCCGAGATGAAAAGGATGAATAAATCCAGTGCGTTGTGAAACCGGTAATGCCCGATAGTTTGGCTATTATATAATACGAAATTACATTTCTCCGTCACACATTTTTGTCTTGTTTCCTTCAAAATTCAATTATTAGAAATGATTCATGCATATAAGCCCGGCTAGCTCAGTCGGTAGAGCATGAGACTCTTAATCTCAGGGTCGTGGGTTCGAGCCCCACGTTGGGCGTTAATATTTTGCCAAATTAATGAATTATAATTAAAATATAAAAAAAATTGGATTTTAAAAATTGTTTAAAATTTTTTCAAGCGTTGCTTATCATATTGTTAGATTTTTTTGTAATAATGATAATACGCTTTTTTTAAAGATCCATAAACTATCTCTATTCATAGAATTGTTGTAACAGATGATAGTACGACCCGTTTTGTAACGAGTTTTTACGTATTAATTATTACATTGTTTAAGCATTATTTACAACTAACCATTGATATTAGAAATATAAAAAATATTTAGCGAAGGCAATCAACTTTGTTGTTAAATTTGGTGTAAAGGGGTATTTTTCAGGGATGTTTAGTAGAACGATTACTATTTAAAAAGATCTTTTAAGAAGCAATAACACGAAACAATTATATATACAACTATTTTGATAAGGTGAGTTTAACAACGCATAATAACAGTTAAACAAACGTAAATGAATGAAAATACGATTATCTAACCTAAATCTTATTTGGTTTATAAACATAACATCAGTGCAACAACATTCAGTGATTGTCTTATAGTGTCTATCTTCAAAGGGAATTTAACAATATTAAACCATAAAATAAACCAGTGAAAAGTAAAATATCAATTGATAATTATAAAATAAGCAACTATTTACGTTAACGGCATAAACATTGAATAAATCTAAATATTAGATATAAGCAAGCAGATAGTCGCATACCCGTAATTGTAAAACAAACACCATGTACACCAGTCAAGGAGAAGACATAGGTATTTTAATTAAGCGTAACTTCAAATACAAAAAATTGCAATTTCGAGATTTACCGCAGAAAAGCACAATCGAAGTGATTGACATCAACCCAAACTGTACCCATAACTGTAACCTAACTATCATATGCGTGTACGCTGTTGGTTATGACGACTCTTGTTTTATTAATGAACATGATAATTTATATTATAATGTAAACTACCAAATAACAACACCTATTTTATCATAGCTGGTGATTTTAATGCTTGGCACACAGAGTGGGGACACTACGCAAATAACGCTAGTGATAATCACTTATTGAGTTGACTGGATAACAATGCTCTTTAACGTCACTGTAGACTGTTCACCTCAGTAAATACAACTTATATTGATAGCTAATTTCTCGATGTTTATTTAATTGACACTAGACTTAATCTAAAAATCATGAAAAATAATAAAATGAAAACTCTAGATTACACTAGCGACCACAAAGCAATTCAAATCTCAGTTGATCTAAATCCAATCAATTTTAAACTTGAAACTCAAACGAGTACTACAAGAATTAAAAAGTGTCTAAAAATATGGGTCTAAATTCAGAAAAACCCTCAATAAAAATGTAATCAGAATCCCAGCTAATACCAATTTAAGTAGCGCCAGAACATAAACCCTCAAACAGCGTTATGAAGTACACCAGTAGAAAGATAGTAACGTTACGTAAAAGAAAAAAATCCCGTATCTCGTTGTCTTAAACTATGTAAATGCACAATGAACCGATACTTAATTGAGACCATGCATCAAGTAAACTACTTAAAGGACTCTATCGGAAAAACTAATTACAAAATTAAAAAATAATTTTCGATTGTATGTAATAAGTATTGGACAAGCAAGGTTAAATTAATCACCCGTAAACATTCGGAAACATTCGTCCAAATTGATCAGTATGTTTAGAAAAAAAAAACTCAACCTACGACAACCTACGTCGTCGATTAAAAGGACATAAAAATAACTTAGATTGCATTCGCAAAGTAGGATTAATTACTAATAATCTATATTTAATAGACGATTACTAGGTAATATGAGACCAACCTAGAAATTTAAATTTTTAACGTACTAGGTTGGCATTGTAAGAAATAAACGCCACCAAACTTCCAAACAATGAATCTAACCTAGATAAAATGGTTAACACATCTTACGATAACCTCGTAGAAGAAATCTAAGAAAATGAAACTCGAATTACACCCTAACGACATTCAACAATAACAATTTAATCTACGATCCTAAACACATAAGCCCTAATAATAGTGATACTTTTTATAACTTTTATCAAGTTAAAACAGTTTTGAAAAATGCAACAAACCAATATATCGCATAATATTTAGTAATCTTTAACAACATCATCGATCATAATTATCACTAGATACACTGGAAATCCGCGAAAAAAGAAAAGGACTCACTAGAGTCTGAGAGCTACGAACCAATTAACCTCCTTCCTAACATTAGCACTCATAAATTTCTCCTTGGTTGACTTTGTCTGGTTGAAAGAATTTTTTTTTCAAACTGAAAGTTCTCGGACTATAGCTATGACATAGTGTCTAATACGTTTCAGCTGTCAATCATTGTTATAATGTAATATTACAGATCCTGAACAATTACACGATATGACTCATTTTATATGACGTAGGGTACGACGGATTTTTACGTATTAATTATTGAATTGTTCAAGCATTATTTACAATTAACCATTGATATTAGAAATATAAGAAATATCTATAAGGCAATCAACTTCAATGTTAAATTTGCTGTAAATGAATATTTTTATTTATTGGCGTACTATATATACCGACTGTATGATATATATTATATAATACATACCGACGTTCAGTAGAACGATCGACTATTTAAGATTTCCTATTGTGAGCTCAGCTGGTCCAAATGGATATCATGCCCGGCTAGCTCAGTCGGTAGAGCATGAGACTCTTAATCTCAGGGTCGTGGGTTCGAGCCCCACGTTGGGCGGATTTTTTTGTCGTTCATCGACTAGAACTTTTTTCTTTGGAAAATGTTATGCCTTTTTTTTAAAAGGAAAATATAGACTTTACTGTGTCAAATGTGTAAGCTACAGCCACTCTCCAAATACTAAACCGAGACTAGTAAAAAAAATAGCAAAAAATCGGTTAAAATATCGACTTTCTACAACAAATTAGTAACAATCCCCCTGAATGTTATTAACGCCATTATAAACTCATACGCCCGACCAGGACTTTTGCGCGAGTCACGGAAGAGTGCGGATGCATAGTCAACGCCTCTCCTAGTCTCAACACAATCATATTCAGATGCGAAAATGAAAGTTATATCATAATATCACAACACCACCAAGCACTGAAAACAGTGCAATAATGATCCATCCATTATTGAAGAATTACAGACATGAGTAACCAATAACCTGAGTGAAAAACAAGAAATATTTACGTAAATCTATAGCGGTATAAAAGTGTATAAAACCATTTAAACTACATTTAACGAATAAATACCCCATAGATAAGACAGCCAAAGAATCAAACAACCAAAATAAAAACTTAATAATCACCAAGACCTCAACAAAGGACTAAAAATAACTCATAATCATCAGAATGAGGGAAGATATAACCAACCGCATCCTACCTTAAACGCCGAAAAATACCGGTGGCTATCACCCGACAACAAACACAGCTGAAATCAGAAACAGACAAAAAGGAAGAAAAGAAATAAAAACAAACTATAAAACAATCGTCGAACAATTCATTAAAGAAACGATTGGTAATTATAGCTTTTTTTAAATATTCAAGCAATATTATCAAACCAATCAAAATTAACGTATCTATAATAAACCCCCCAAGTACACAACAAACAATCACATATTACTACGTCATACCGATCAATATATAACAAGTGTACTAAAAACCATCATCCATCATATCGTCAAATGTAAACTCCAAAAATCACAATAAGATCCTAACCCCATCAAGTTAGCATTGTAGCTTGAAGTTTGTAAACTTACTCACATAATGTACATCAAACATTATAAAAATATCACCGCGAGATAATATTACGTTATATTGTTTATACAAATGTTGCATCATGTATAATAAATTATAACAACCCTTCCTTTTTTAAAATCAACGAATAGTGGCTTTTTACGTTTTTATTGGGAGTTGACATACTCGAATTTTTTTATTACTCTTTTAACAAACCTCAAATTTCCTTGGACTAGACATGAATTAGTCTACGTATAATATTCATCGCAAAGTATTAATGATCAATTACCCACGCGTTGCCCTTGTATATACTATAAATATTAGTACATACAGGGTTTTATATACTCGTCACACATTGAATTTATTTTGCGGTTCATTTTGTATACGTACTATATAACCAATAACGTACAAACCATTTATGTCAATAAAATCAGTTAAATAAAAAAAAAAAGTAGAGCAAGAGACTATTAATCTCAGGATCGCGGGTTCGAGCTTCACGTTGAGCGAATTTTTTTCCGTTCGTCGACTTTAACTTTTCTTTTCAAGACCAATCGCCCAATTGATTTATTACGGTTACGAGATGATAAAAAATATATAATACCTCTCATAAGAAATCGCGACTGATTTGTACATCATACTCTATAGATAAAGTAAAACGATCGATCAATGACAATCAAGGATTTATCAATCTCGAGTTGGTTCAATTTTTCCGTAGTCATATCAATATTCAAAATAAAAATAATAGAATTTTCTCAAGCTACTTTTCGCCTGCTGACTACATTACGGAATTCGTCTTAATATTGATTACATCCTTCTATTCAAACTTAATTAGACAGTGGCATAATAAATATGATATAAGAAATATACATACATACGTTATAGGTACTCGACTAATTAGATATTGCTACGCTTTCACTAAGGAAATGATTTCAAAGTTTTACGCGAACAGCGGAAAAGATGACTTTATGGATGTGCACTTTGGCTTATGTTAATGGTATCAAACGTACGACGTACTGTACGCTTACTTCACCACGGATCACGAACGTACGATGAAAATATTCTTGGTCTTAACTACTATAAATAGTTACTAATAGCAGTATTTTTACAACTCGGAGTTTGTAGCCTTACCATATCAGTGACGGATCACGATTATCCGGTGACTTATTTGACAATTTAAGCGAACTAATTGTAAATAGAACGCTCATTAATGATACAATGAGATTTTTGTAAGAAAAAAAAACATAATTTTCAATAAATACAATCATCCATTTTCTCTATAATCGTACGCATATGAATGTTCACAAGCGCGGTAAAGCTATATTAGAAAGTGACATGCGAAGCGAGAAAAAGAACACGAATCCAGTGCACGTTAAATATCTCGTGTCGGCGACAAAATTGATACTTGGCCGTTAGACGGTTGTCCTCAATTCGCGATAAATTTCTCTCGTGTATAAAGCACGTTATTAATAGCCATGACAATTGGCTGTGAAAGTAGTAATATCAGGTAGGAAAACAAACATGAATTTGAAAGTAGCAGTGACGGGTCCCGAGAACATTTTTCGGCAAAAATCTTTTTCTCTTTCCGTCGGGTTTCACCAAATAAAAGCGTAATTTTCTCGCGCACGTCGCTTAGCGTCGATGATGGCAATTCGAAAGTAAATTGAATTCGCGTCACGCGCGAGCACGAGTTGAGAGACGCTCTTTTCTCGCGTGCTATAGCTTTTCAAGAAAGCCGCGAGTGGATGCAAAAACCGTCGTCGAATTATCGGATTAGACGTGTAAAATCACATTTGACGTGGCAATTTTACGTGACGAGCGTCGACGTGACTTTAGAGTCAATCTCAAGGAGAAATTCTCTTGAACGGGAAAATTAACTACTGACGGTTAGTCAAACAATGTCTTGGCAATTCACACGCTAAATGATCCAAGTTTTAAATTTTTAATAAAACATCGAATGTACATCGGTTACTTTGGAAGACAGCCGAGGTTTAACGCAATTATACAAATACAGTTCTTTCAATTAACGAACATGGAGGGAGCTAGAGAACAGACGCAATGCAAAGAGGAAAGCGTGTATTAGCAGGACAATCGATACAATGAAATGCAAATGTATTTGCCTAGGGGTAGGTTGTACTAGTGAAATGTAACGGTAATTATCTTGAATATTCGCACGAGGTCCGTACCTGGGCAAATCCAGTGTCGAAAGCCTTTGGGCTGTATTATTCGACTTTTGGACACACTCGCGGCATTGAATTAAGCGACGCACCAGCGATCCATAACTATCAGCTCGTCCTCTCTTTTTCCTCTTTTGGTATGAATATTCATCGGTCGCGTGCGAATATCAAACGAATTACAGTGTGCGCAAAGCGAGTACAATATTCAACGCGTCCGAATGGCCAACGCAGGCGCGTTACGATTATTTCAACGAAAAAGCAAAGTCGTACAAAAAAAAATTGTATATACATGTGTGTATATATATATATATACATGCACGCAATAGTGGCGAACGTTTCAAGCGCGCGAACACACGGTTTTGTCTAGCGAAGCGTGCGTGAAACTCTCGTACGTTATTAATACGACGAAAAAAAGAGAAAAAGAGGGCTCGACTCCCGACACGCGTCGCCGGCTTTTTCAGAAAAACACACACGTTGCAACCACAAGCTGGAAAATACCCAGTATTTTTCTGCGCTACGCGTCTTTTCGCGTTGACGCGTGTTTTTGCTCTCTGTCTCTCTCTCTCTCTCTCTCTATCTTTCACTCGCTATACGGTGAAAGTGCACTTGTTTCAATGGATATACTTTTGTTTTTGTTCCGGATATGTAGCGCTTTACTGCTATGCAGGTATCTTCTTCAATTTTCTTTTGTTCTTCAGTCTACGAATAGGTCACTACGCATTCTGCATAGATTGCTTGTAACGTTTCTTATTAATTTCTTTTTTGAAGTTTTCGTCAACGTTAGTATCGATTAGGTATGCTATAATTGGAATAATATTGGAGAATCGCAAAGCTTATTTTTAAAATAAACAGAAGTATATGATTACATTTGTACAGAGTACAAGACAACTTCAAAAGCTCTACCGTATAATTTGATCAAGGTTAAGCAAAAAGTACAGCGTTGCATTGAAAAGCACAAAATTGAGGAAAGCGAACAAAAATTGCGTTTCCACCTGCTTCCCGTGAAAGAAAAGGAAAAGACCGACCAACGTGATTTTCTTTATCATCGGAACATCAAAAGAAGAAAAAGACTTTGCACAGGCAACCTTTTACGAATGGCATCGCAATAAATGGGTATCTTTCATCTGTTGGTGACATAACCTCGTATACAGTTTTTCGTTTCGAGTAAACAGGCAACCTTCATTATCTCCTTTGGTCCTTCTCGCGAGAGCCACTCTCGTGCTCGTTTCACCTCTCTTGGTTTCCCTCTAAAAAAATGATAGAACAAGGAGAGGACAAAAAGTCCTTGTTTCCTTCCTGTTTACTCGAGAAGCGCTTATAATGCGAATCTCTGACAGAACGAGTAAGTTTAGGAAACAAAGGAAACGAGAAGATTTATCTTAATTTCGTCCAGTGAATATTGCTTAGTGACTTATTTTTTCTTGTTTCCAAATTAATGTTCCATATCTATACATAAGGGAAGATTTAAGAGAATGACCTATGGAAGATCTTATATACATATATACAGATACACAAAAGCCATACGCGCAAGCCAACTTTCTTCATTAATCACGCAACTTCATTAATTCAGTTTCTAAGTAATTACTCCTCTTTGTTACAATAACTGTCTAATAGAAGATTAAAATAGGAGTAATAGCATTATGATGCCATTACCTTACCAAGCTAAATTTAGACGACGAAGAAACTGCACTTGGCGAATGAGGCGTTTTCTCGAGCGTGCTTTTATGAGAAATCGAGAGAGAGAGAGAGAGAGAGAGAGAGAGAGGAAAAACAGCTGCTTGTTCATTTATTTATTCCCGTGCATACATGTTTCGAACAAGTTTCCCTCTCTTGCGTTGATTGTTAGCCGTCGGGAACGTTTGGGTTATGGTGTTTATGAACGTATTATACGTTATCTGGATGATCTCTTATCAAATAATACACTCTAACGACGTTTTAAACGTTTTAATAAATCTACGAGAACAACAGTTTTGTCATTGTCGTTTATAAGTAAATAAACAATCAATCATTTACAACTATTTCTATTTTTTTTCTTCCAAACATCTCGTAAACACATTCGTCGCGTGAGTGTCGCGGTGTATAATAAAACGTCAGCGTGAAATAAGTGAAAAACCCAGCGGAGGGAACATTCGGGATGAAGTATATCGTGTCGTAAAGCTTCCTTCGTGAAATTCATATGTATACATGTATAAGACTAGTCATATACAAAATAAAAAAAAACACGTTGGCAAGTCGTAACCCGTTGCGCAGTTTTCACCTGCGCTCCGCTTCGTCGTCGTCGTCGTCCATCCTATTTCCGCGATGCCGTTGTCGAATTGTTTTCACTTTTTTTTTCTCTCTCGATGTGTATGTGTATATGTGTGTATATACATACATATTATATGACACTGTACAGACATTTCTAAAGTTGACGCTCATTGCCCGGCAAATTGTGCATGATGCACCACATACTTTCGTAACCTTTTTTTTACCGACTTCTCTTTTATTTTGTATTTTTCCTTTTCTTCAAACGTTGCACTGTATAATTGTGCGAGTTTACAAATTGTTAGATAAGGAACATTGAAGTGTGGGTGAATTCGTTCTTCCTTTCTTCGGGTGAAACTTCCGGTTTTTGTTCGAACTGTATTTTCTTTCAATGAAAATCTCACTATGGAAACAACAATTTGAATAAGTCGATCTTTTCACATAACGACTTGACGGTACTTTTTTCCCATAGTGCATATTTTCTCTACGGTTCAATATGGACGCTAAGATAAATGAAGAGAAACAGTATTATCGAGAGCACGTTTGAGTTTTCAGCAATAAAACAAAGTACATAGGTATATGATCGAGAGAGAGAGAGAGAGAGGGGGGGGGGAGGAGTATGAAGGGGATATATTTAATAGATATACGTCAAGGCCACGTATATAGTTGAACGAAACATTAACTTATCTCTTGAATATATATATATATATATAGAGAGAGAGAGAGAGAGAGAGAGAGAGAGAGAGAGAAAGAGAGAAAACAGAGATACGTGGTGCAATGTAATTTCCAAATGATTAACGAACGACGCGGACAGCTGGACAGATGGGCTTGTCCCTGGCGTTGATAGCTCGATCGAGCTTTCTATGGGAAGGAGAATGGAGGGGAGAGAGAGAGACACACACACACACGAGGAAGAAGGAACTGTAAAGTGCTAACCGCAACACCGCTGTTTCGAGCAGATTGCAACTTTGTCGTTTCCGATGGACCTATACGATCCCCCTCTACCCCCTCTCTAGTCGTCTCTTGGTTTGCGTTTTAAGCAGAGTATTGGCTTGAAACACATGCTGTGCGAAACTCGGGCTCGCTACGTGAAAAGACAAAAAAATAGCTTCAGTTCACCTCCGTACTCTTTCTCTCTCCCTCTGCACTTTTGTAATTGCTGCCTGTTTTTGTTAACAAGATTGGAATGAAGATTTTTCTCGTGATTGCGCGATCGAAACGTTGTCGGTTTTTTGTCGTTGTCTTTGGTTTCGTTTCTAAGTTGAGCTCATTTTGTAGACTTTCATTTCGAAATCGTTTACACATGCCAAACTGTACAATGCATAATTGCCAAAATAATTGTCTTCTATTCATAGGTACGAAAACATTAGAAAATCGAGTCGTTAAACTACAATACCGATTCAAACAGTCAAATCATCATTCGTTTGACCAAACGTGAAATTTCACCGCGATCAATTCGGTAAAATTTTCAAAACTCTCCATAATCGAAGCTACATTAGCAATGGGGCGAGATAGGCGTCAGAGGAGAATAGATATTTTAGATGTTGAGCAAACGTACTCGCACGCGTATACGTATATATCTCCGTCGAGAATTTCACTTGTTGAGCCGTATCCCACGTACCAAGTTATTAATAGTTTTTGTCATGAGAATTTTACACCGTGAGAAGGAAAACAAACGCATGTTTATAGTGAAGTGGGGAAGGGATGGGATGAGCGACATCCCGCTGAGCGACAACAGCACACGACCGCACCACACATCCCATTAGTATACGGCAAAGGATCCCGTCGCTCCATTGACAACGTAATTTCGGCCATTGATAAACTAAACTATACTATTATTGCGTGTGTTTGTGCACCTGATGCTCGTTGATTATATCGTCACTTGCAAAAGCGATTATCAACGTTGATCGACTTAAATATATAAATATTTCTATTTATCATTGTTTGCTTGAATTACTACCACGAAGTTAATTAAAACAAAAATAAAGATAAAAAAGGAAAATAATTTGCATGAAAAAGTCTAAAAACCGTTTGATTTTTCATTTGATAACACGCTTTTTATGACAAAGAAACCCCCCATTGAATACCGCTGAGATTCAAAAGACAAAGGTTCACGAAGAGGAGAGGAATTCGTTTTCGTTTAGGGATTTTCTTTTCAATAGCCTCACATAACGAGAGACTGTTGGAAGGTTGTTGTTCCGTTGATCAACGACGATGGCAACGACGACTATGGGAGGAAGGCATTTTCTTTCAATTTGCATAACGAAGAGACTCAATTTGGGGAGAACGACGACGACTGCTTTACATCGTCGACGAGATTTTATGTATATGTGTGCGCGCACGCGTGTGTGTAGGAGAGAGAGAGAGAGAGAGAGAGAGAGAGAGGGGAGGGGTCCTTCAACGATTATGCATCATGAGTAATCAGCGACTTTCTCTCTTGCTTTTTTCATCTTCTACAAGAGATTTTTCACCCGTGATCAAGCTACATAGTCTTCTGCCGTACGTTCAAAAGAGTAGATAAGCACGTAGTACAATCATAATTTCTTTTCACATGGTTGTATAGTTTCGTTGCAATTTTAGGGCACTTTATTGACGTGTCAATCTTTGAAGAATAAGTGCAAATCGACGTCATATGTCTTTCGAAATAGCATCTATCGTTAAAACTAAGGTGAATATATGCGTGCTGTACGTGAAATTGTATAGTTCGCAATTAAATTTTACGGTTCACCGCATTCATACACACACACACACACACACACACGCGCGCGCGCACGCACGCACGCACGCACGCACACGCATGTATACGACAATGGTCTGCCGTAAAAGCGTAAAACCAAGACAAGGCTATAGGAATAATAATTTTCATTTTCTGTTGGAAATTTGTTTAAATATTTCGAAATCAGATATGAGAATTTTACCGTGTTTTTTTGAGTTTACTGTATACTCAAATTCTATTTCAGATATTTTTATTAAAACCAAGTTTTTCTTCTAGATATCAAACATTGCTGTAAAATTCTAACACAAAACCAATCAATTTCAAACCTATAAATGCTTGTCATATTTAATTTTAAAAGTACAATATTATCGAACTTGAAAATATTTAGAATAAAGCAAATTGAATTTTTCTCCTTTCACGTTCGACAACTGTAACAAAAAAAAATGGAAAAAACACGAAAGAGAGAAGCCGAACGGGAGATGAAAAAGAAGAAGAAGCGAACGGCTCTAATCTAGCGATGTGTTTTGGCTAAGGATCGGCTTCGACCAATTTTCTTTTTATCGGGTGATGCGTTTCCAACGAGATGAGCGCGCTCGTCTATACGGAGATATTTGCTGCTCGCGCTTACGTTATGGATTGGCTCGTTGCGGACTAGCGAATTTTGTTTTTTTTTATTCTTTCTCCATATCAGTATTTTCAATTTTTTTGCACGTTTGAACGTTTCAATTTCCGCGAAATGTTTTTTGTTGTGAAGAAAAGGCGGGGATAGAAATTTACTCAATACGAGCAGTTATCTGTTTGCTCTTGCGAGATTTTGTGTTTGTTCTTTCAAGATTGAGCGAAGGAAAATTGCCTCCAGCGTATACAGATAAATATAACACACATGAAAATCAGTTTTCGATAAGTGAATAGATTATAATTATCAATCGTCAAATGTTAGTCTCACAATTTTTATGGTGATAATCAAAAAAAGATGTTTTCGTTAGCTATACAGAAAAATCTCTTGATACAAAAGCGTGAAATCAATCAATACCGTAAACGCAAATCCCGTGGGTTGTAATTAAGCAAAAAAAAAAGAGACAGAATTGATTGTGGTCGACACAGGCCAATTGTGCATAATGCCGCGCGCGCGAGAGAGAGAGAGAGAGAGAGAGAATGATTGGCCCGTTGCCAGTTTCGAGCCGTACCTGTTGCACGGTGGAATAGGGGAAGCGACGCCACTTCATCCCTTCCCTAGTTGAGAAGAGGCTGCTGTTGCTTCGCTTTTCTTCGAGAGCTACTTCACTCACTCTCTTATCACTCTTTCTCTTTTACGCTTTGGACATGTGCGATGGGATGCATTTACTTTGGGTGTTTACAATGAACTATTATCTTGACTACACCTTAAATTTCAACATTGATTAACATTAATCTAAGTCTTCCTATTCAAATAGAGTTGGTTTTCTTGCGACTTTTTCCACATATTTATCACGTTTTAATTGTACTTCTCCGTGACATGTAATCCATGCCGGAACGTTAACGAAAGATTGTGCCAAATGCTGAAAATAGAATTTTCAAGAAAGTATTTTATACGCTATGTCGTATAATTGTGTTGACTCTAGTCCGGTTGGCACGTAGCCAGAAACGCAAACGATGTAACGGATCAAACCAATTGAGCTGAATGTTAATTCTGATGGAAAGGGTTTTCGAGTGATATTTTTCACTTGACTGAATTCAAATAAATCATTCTTATTTCTCCTCGTGAAATAATAAAAACTACGTAGGTTTCGACAACATCAATAACGAAAACATATTATATCATAAATTGATCGAAACTCACGTGTGTATGGTATGTCGTTTACGTAAGTTTGAGAACTCGTACTTGTGATTTTTATATGAAAATTCGTCACAATCAAATCTATGTGGTCAAAGAAAGCTCAAAAGAGAAACGAAGACGATTTATTTTTCCATGTAAAGTGACGCACAAAAGAAACAGAGAAAAATTACGCAACCTCGTACGTTAAACTTCGCAAGGATTCCATTAGAATAGGAAGTCGTATAATATACGAGGGACGCACGCTCGCGCGCGCGAACCTTACAGATTATGCTCTCTTCCGTTCTCCAGAGCGTCCTACGAAATAACGTAATATAAAATAATTCAATTCGGTCAACGACGAAAGAATGAGAAAGCAGTTTTTTCTTATGTTCGTCGTGAAAGCTGTTTTAACAGGGTAATTTTTTTCTTTCTACTCGCTGTTCAAAATCAGCTGGAATTTTTTATGAGTCCGTTGGAATCCATCGTAATTATTATTCTTTTCGCTCGATTGCTACGAGATTTGTTCGCAAAATGCTACTCTCATCTCTCGGAGGAAACCAACTTTTACGTGAATTCATTGCGAGATTTCTCGCGTAAATTCATTTTATAATCAGTTTATCGAATTTTCAGAAAAAGAATTTGTTTTAAAGTTCCTTCGTTTAAATGATATAACTTTAATAATTCATCATTACGATCCATTTGAAATGGCATTCTATTAGATGGAATGAGAGAGAGAGAGAGAGCGCGATGGAAAAAGATTTCGAAACTCGGCCCTTTCAACAAATTTCGCACTAAAAGCTCCGATGACCTGATGGGTTGTCGCGTTCTTCACGGCTCGTTAAGCTTCGCTTTCCTGGGTAAAATTCGTTAATTTCCATTGGAGGTGCGGCGTTTTAAATCCGAGACTGTAATGAAAGCACATCTGTGATTCCGAGCAGAGTGTTTTTACGAAAATTGAGTGAGCGCTGACGCTTGTAAATGTGCATCCCACAGATGTGAGCTTTGCCGAGCGGAAATACTATACGGGTTTCCGCTTTTACCTCACTAAATAAAAGAAAAGAAAATTAAAAATAATAAAAGAATCACTCGCTTGCAATTTAGTTCAACGGAATCTTTTTATGTATCTGTTATATTGTTAAATAAAATAAATACACTTACTTGCAATTACCTTTTGTTAAGTGTACTTTATTATTACAAAGTTTTCTTGGGTCAATGTAACGAGATAATTTTTTGAAAGCCCAAATCAAACGTATCTTTCGTTAAAACCAATATTTCCAATGATTTATAAGAATATTTATTGTTTCGTTAAAGACGCAAACGCATAAAAACAATAACGTCTTCTCCAGTATACGAAAAGAGAGACAAGAATCTCACATTACTCTGCAAATTCGAAAGTTTCCGTCGAAACAAAAGCCTGCACTTTGGTTTACGATTGAAACACGAGTAGTAACAATTAAACGCTTTATTGTAATAACAGACCTTGGCAAACGACGACAAAACACGCTGAAGAATGAAAGATCTCATGCGCGTATAGCTTTCACTATTCATATGTGTGTACGGTTAACTCGCTCGCTAGATTACTTTTTTTCTAAACGACAAACTCATGGACGGTTTAAAAACTAATTTCTCTACATTAAGTGCTTTTGATTTTAGCAGCGTAATAATATTATTTAAGGCGACCTCGTCAATATGTTGATATGATTGACACGCTTGACCTCCCCTTTTGCTCTTGATCGATCCTTTGTGCTAAGGACACGAGTTAACGCGATGGACAATTCAAAGACTGAATTATTATATTCGCACGGATACACAAAAATTGAATTTAATTACAAAAATATGTTCATTGAATTACAGCAATTTAAAAGTACGCGTGTATTGCAATCTTTGATCTTTGCTCCCGTCAAAGAACCCACAGCCTTTCGCCGCTGTGACAAAGCTTCCTTAAAAGCAACAAATTATTTTTCATTGGTTCTTACCCAGAATTACTCTGCCAAAGTTCTGTACGTGCAATTATACTTTTTTCAATAAAATATCGATAACAGTTAGAAGAGACTCCCATCGTTTAAGCGTCGCGTTCTCCAAAATCTAAGTACGTGTATATCACGACATCTACTGAGTATCAATCGAAATAGAGAGAGAGAGAGAGAGAGAGAGAGAGAGAGAAAAAGATGAAAAAGCTTTACTTCAATTATATCTCTCCGCGAGAGGGATAGGCGAAGCATCGTTAATTAGGGGAGCTGCTTTTGCGTTAATTGAATATCCACCGAGAAATGTCAGTGTTTCATAAGCATGCACGCGCAAGCTACCTTAATTAGTTTTGTCGCGTTAGTTGGTAACCGGATAGTTTCCACTTGTTGGACGACAAAACCTCGCGACTGTCGTTTTTCCTTTGTATTTTTATATTTGCTACTTTATAATTAGCTACAACAAATAAAATGTATAGGATTGATTTGGCATTTCTGCTCTTTACACCTACAGCTCGTTAATTATAATTCATTCCTTTTCTTTTGATGTTTTTTTTCTTCTCTTATTCTTCTTCACGCGAGTGCACGATTTCCTTGACAGACAATTTCTGACGCTTTGCTCGTTATGCAATTTAGTTTCTCGGCGGCGACGACGACGGCGACGACGACGACGACGACAACGACGACTGAAGTTTCTTCGAACTTTTCATTCAGATGCGTGCACTGGAAATTACTACAACTGCTCAGAAGCGTTGAAACTCACCATCCACTTCGAATCTATTGTAATAATTGCTATTGTTTTAACTTGACAATCGTCGTCGAGTGTCTTCGTTTTAGAGTTTTGCGGAAACTTTTATCATTTTTGTTTTCATATTTACGTCTTATCCTTTCTTTTTCTTCGGTTATTCATTCGTTTCCTGTACAATATTATATACAGGACACATAGACACATATTAACCAAAATTGCAATAAAAAACTACGATAACCGAACTTCCATTCCACAATTGAAAATTCACCCTCCAGCTTGACCAAAAGAAAAAAAAAAGAAAAAAGCGGAAACCAGAGAAAAGATAGTATACAACGGTGGGAAACGTCGGAGAATCTCGCTTAGGAATGTTATGTATAGAGATGGTCTCGAAAGCGAACTATCGCAACGTACAGCAAAGCGAATCGGAATGCAATACGATGGTAGCATCGAATCCGATCGAAATATAATCCCTTTTGTCGTCGTTGCTGAATTTTGCGCTATAATACGCTTAACGTTGACAAAGACATACGCGCACACATACAGATACATACAGATACATGTATAGACACGTGCGTGCGTTTGTATTGTTTTGAAAACGGAGGGAGAAGAGCATGTTTCGCCTTGGCGTTGAGAATTAATAATCAGTTGCCTAGTCGTCGTCTTCGTCGTCGTCGTTGTCTGAGAAGTAGCTCTTTCGTGTGCCCTTGTGCCACGACTAAGTTAAGGCGGCTTAGTCTGGGGGTTGATGTTAAATATAAATATATCTATATATGAACCATCTTCTATCTCTCAACCTTCTCCTATAATCCATTGATTTCATCAAGCAATAGTTTATGCAGATGGATCGAGAAAAGCTTGCAAGCTCAATTGTTTTTGGCCATTAGGTCAATTTACCTTCTATGCCTATGTATAATTTCGCCTTCTGGTTATTTTACCGCTAATCAAAATATCGATTATTCGTTCTATATCTTCTCTTTCGATATTTATATTTCATTTTTGGCGGAATTTTAATGGCTATTCGTTAATGCGAGGATTGCGGGGATCGATAAATTCGCGTTGAGGGGTTATATTTCGTTAATTATACCGACGAGCGTTGAATTATAAAAATCGAAATATCTCCCTACTCTCTCCCTCTTTCTCTCTTTACCTCGAATATAGCATTGAGCATAAACTAATCAAAGCTTTTGTGAGCTTATCGGATAATCAGCTCGAATGACTTTTTTTCGTTCTTTTTTTATCTGTTTTGTGCAGAAGTGCTTAACAACCACTCATGCTATATAAGCACAGGATTACGAGAACTGCACTCTCTCTCTCTCTCTCTCTCTCTCTCTCACTCGTCGTCTGCATTATTCATCGCAAATCCAAGCAAATTACCGAACGATGGGGGGGGGGGGGGTTTAGGCCAAACGACCATTAAGCATGCCGCGAGTAATTATTGAAAATTTCCTCGACCCCTCGACGCAGCAATACGCATAAATTGTTCCCTTGGTGATGATTTCCATCTCGTGCGAGAATTATGCTAAGTTTATAATTAATAAATTAATTTCTTTTCCTTTTTCTTTTGAACAAAACGTGACTTTTGCATTTTCCTTTGATTCGTACACGTAGTAGCTGAAGCGCGGTAACCAGTTCTGGAAGAACGGCTTTTTCCTCTAAACATGCGAGATTCCTATTTTTCTTTTTCATTATTGCACACTCGTTTGCTTTCTTTTTACGTCGTTTTTTTATCATTGAAGTATTAGAAAGTGGGTACCGTCGATAAACGTTTGCCTCGCGTACAGTTGAATAGGTTTTAAGGTATACGATTAAAAAAATTACGTTACATAATATTGATTTAACTACGATCGGTAATGTATCGTAATTTGTAAACTCAAGAAATTATCATTTTTATTTTTTGATGTTGCATAGATCTATTTCGTCAACTAACTAACAAATTCAAATCTCAGGCTGGTTTAACGGGCAAATGCCATTTAAAGTTTTTAAGCTGCAAGCTTATATTCGATAAATTAAAAGTGGTTGTAAGAAAGTTTTAATTATAATTAGAAATATATTGATAAATGTCAAAAGCATACGTATTAGCAACGTTAACATTGAAATTAAAGGCTATTTCATTTGAAATAACGAACTAATGTTATCGAATTAAAAGTTTTTTCAGCACATGCAATACTATTGAAAACTTTATATTTTTACGAATAGAAAAAAAAACTGAAGCTATCAGGCCCGAGGAACCGATGTTCTTGTCGTGAAATCCCTATTGGATAGCGATCAATCACTTGTCATTGCGCAAAAGTCAAAGCAAACGGAAAACAAATCTGTGGTATCGAAGCTCACTTGTGCGTTAACGGGTCAACTCTGAGGCAGAGAGAGAGAGAGAGAGAGAGAGGGATAGAGAGAAGGCTTTGCCAGTCAACATTGCAATGTCTGTTTGTTGAGATCTACACGTATTAATCCCCCCCCCCCCCATCGACATACCCTCAAGCGACTACGAAATCAAACGAAAGTGGGGTGTTGACTAAGAGCGATTTACACGATTTGAAAATTGTTAATTGTAATTCGAATCAATAAATTTCAGAAGTTACTTGTATTGATATTCAAAATCGATCAATAATAAAAAATATTGAAATTGTTGTAGTCAATTATGATTTTTTTCACTAGAAGAATATTTGCAAAAGTTAACTTTTTATTGAAATTTGGTCACTAGATTGCTGAAAAATATTAAATATTGGCTCGATTACAATTTTCAAAGTCCAAAGATTTAATTCTTTTAAAATGTTTGTTGATTTTGCACTATACAGTTGCCAGAATGCCTGGACTGTTGAAATAGCAGCACCAGTAGCTAATGCAATTTTCGCCACTTTTGTCTGCGATTGACGTGTGCATTTGCAGGCTCTCTCTCTCTATCTCTCTTCTGTTGTTCTTTTATTTTTAGCACGTATGTATACGCGCGCTCAAATTCGGTAGTGTCTGCGCACACGCGTGTACGTATGTTTGTATTTTCGATTCGGTTAGGGCCCGCGCGAGCGTGTCAATCAGAATTTTTTCAAGCCTCCCCCGTCCCCCCTGAGCTTTTGTGTATTCGACCCCTCCCCTTCCCGAAAGCTTTTGCTACTATTGCACTACGCGAGCTTGTTCAAGAAATATTTTTTTTAGTTTGAAACATCCAACAACTATTATATTCGTGAGCAACCGATTGAAAAGCTACAGTGATATGTTAGTTTTGTATTTTTAGTGCTACATCTGTCGATTGCAAAGATTGAAACTTGCGAAATAGAGAAAAAATTCAACGTGCTTTTTTAATTCGCGAATATTCTTTAACAACGTCATTTTATGTTATCCATTGACATCATTTGTTAGAATTTCATCTCAATGATTGGATGTTTCCTTAATGTCAAGTGAATTCCTTCGAGCGAAAATAAACGAACTTTAAACGAGATAACAACGCTTTACTCGTTTTTAATGCAAAGTAAACGTCGTTAAGCAACTTTTTCCGAAGTACGATGTCACTTTTCTTAAAAAACAATAATTCTATAAAGAAAACAACGTCCCACCTTTCGGTCGATCTTATTAAACAAAATTCATCAGGGTCGTTTCCACTTTCTTAAACGGAACTTGTGCATTGCTAACGAATGAAGCGAGAAAATAGCGCAATTCATAAAGACGTAATCGGATTTTGCGAGCTTCTTCAAAAAAGAAAATTGAAGGAAAGTTTAACGTGTAGTCAATCGGGCGTGTTTGCTTTTGCCAACTTTTTGCGCGACGCGAAAGTAAAGTTCTCTCCCTTTGACAAGACTGCTTCCCTTAAGTAAACAAAGAACTTTAGCGTTTTCTCTTTTACGGATACGCGCCAGAGTTTCCTTGTGCCGCTTGAATACACTTGCAATTGGGATTTGCAAACTGCTAAATTGATGTTTCAAGTGATTGTTTTAAGCTCTAATAATAATCGGAAAACGTTCGATTGATGAAACATTCGATTCTAATATCACGTCTACTTGTAAATCTTACTTTTTGTTATACGCGTAATCTCGTAACTATCAATATCCCAAGTGAACCACAAAAAACCCTTAAATTATAGTATCTCAGCCCAGCCAAAATAACAACAAATCGTGTACATAATACATGTGCAAAGTGGGATAGAAAGAATTCCATTGTCGGTTGGAATCTTGCCAAGTCGTCCACCCGTGCCATGGCGACACAGTCGTCGTTGTCGTCGTCGTTGTTGGTGAACGCATAGTCATTACGCGTACATACACCATTGATCGTACCTTATCTCCCTCGTAAAACTAGGTCAAACTGCGCTCATGCCTAATTTAGTAATTTTGGCTCTCCGGTATTTTTATACATTTCATCATTTTTTGTTTCTTGTAATTTATGTTCGGGTTTAACTTTTGCAGATTTACAACTTTGAGAGTAATTATAGTGTAGGAAGCGCTATGGTTTTGTGGAAATATCGCGAGCGTTTGAAAAAACAAGCAAGTAAAAAAAAGATTAAAAAATGTTTTTCATATACACTTGTAGAAATGGATTATCAGAAAACACTGCAATCGAACGATCACTGACAAGCACCATCGGCACTTGTTGAAGAAAATTAGCGAGAGAAATTTGTCGAAAGCCATAACAAAAAAACATACGAGGTAAAAGTACCGCAGTCATCCAACAGAATCAAGTAGATTATTAATCCACAACGACAGCAAAAGAGAGAGAGAGAGAGAAAGAGAAGAAAGAGAGAAAGAGAAAGTCAGTGACCCGATGAAAAATCACTTTAGCCAAACGGAAAGAAAACGAAAATCACGAGTGAGAGAGAAATTTGCCAATCCCCTTGCGCAAAGATATACACGCATACACACGATGATCATTTATACAAACAGTGAACAGCGTGTGAAATCGTGCAGTGACAAACTTGCGAGCAAGAAAAAGAATAAAAAAAGAAGAAGAGAGCGAGGTAGTAGGAAAGCTCAGCGAATTTTAATATTAAAACACTATAATTCGCATTACACTCGGATCATTGAGGCAGAATATTGCGCGACCGCGTACATACACCGCATCGCTCGTAAAATACACGCGAGCATTATTCGCGCGAGCAAATTAGGCGTTTATCTCTCTTTCTTTCAACGCGCTTTAATTTATTAATCATTTCCATTTATATTTTTCGTTTTATTTTTACAAAATTAACAACAAGAATGATGAATTTAAAAATAAATAATCAATGTAGATCAAAGAGTTAAATACATACAGTTGTATATCGCCGTGAACACGCCGTTAAATCAAGCGTTGCAAAGAAAGATAGGCAAAGGCAACGTTAATCAAACGGAATAGAATTAAAACTACGTAGCTTCCAAAAGGATATATGATTAGGTGCGCTGATTGCCTAGCATGTATGTGTGTGTGTGTAATTGCAAAAGGTTATATAATTGGAATCTGATGCAGTAACGCTATATGAAGCGGATTCTTATCAGCCGACGGAATTGATATGTAGTGAAATGCTAATCGAGCGTGAAATTATTCTTACTTTGAATGGGCGATGAAGTGTGTTTATACAAGCCGATAATACACGCCGTACGTATGTGCGTGTGTGCAGCTGATTTTGCCTACAAAGGCCGAATTTCGTTTCAACTGCGTTCAGTTGTACGTACATGGATTTCAATTATTCAATTTGAAGGCATCCTTTTCTTTTCGTTCGTCTTTCAATATGGAAAGATTGCGATGCATGAAGTAAATTACGTTAAAAATCCAGTCGCTCGTTAAGTCTCGAAACAAATTTTCCAATTAAATTTATACGCAATCCATCATCCACATCAACGTTATACAAGTTACCATAATTGATAATATTGTATTATTGAGCGTAACCAATCACCTCGGAAATATTTTCTTATATCGGGCAATGGCGATAAAATATACAAACAGTATCCAATAAAGGCAACGAACATCTACAAATAAAATCAGTCAATTTTACAAGACTCGTATTTCAATTTGAACGCGCAATCCCTCGAATATCCTTCGTTCGCATCGACCGGGCAAAAAGTATCGAGCAAATTATTCGAAAATAACGAAAATACAAATTAAAAAAGTGGAATCAAATTAATTTTGTCGTGTACCTAGGGAGGTACACCGACGACGGCTAATGTAATATTTATTTCCGTTTGATGTGAGCAAGAGTGGAAGTCCGAAAATTGATCGTCACAGAGAATCGTTGTACTATTTCAACCGACGAAAGCTCTTACCAATCTGCGCAAGCAATTTACGTTTTGCCAGCTTACACACACGTACAAACGCAAATACACGAAAGCTTGGTTTACGCTTGTACCGGCTGATCTGTCTACCTTCTTCTCTCCCTTCAACAAGTTAATCTCGATGTAGATTGGACTTTTGCTTCCAGTGCTTTTTTTCGAAGCTAACTTTTAATTGTTGATCTGTAAGATTAATGGTTCCGGATTTAGCTTTGCGAATAAACAATCCTTTTCAAATCAAACAAGAATGATCGTTTGTACATTCAATATATTAATGAAACAATTTAATTTAATTATATTTGAAAAGTAAAAACGATCAATGTTGTTTACTGATTGGCAATGGATCATGTTTCATTAAACGCATAAATCTTACGGATGGACGGTTCGAAATGTAGAGAAAAACCGTTACAATTTACTCTACCTCGTTTACACAATGCAAGCTCTTGTGAATTATTGACTCAAAGTATATGTGGCATATCTCACTGCTTTTAAAGCAATAATACTCATCTCGACAAAACTGCATTTAAACAAAATAGCGAGAGAGAGATAAATAGAAAGAGCGTAGTGTAGGATAAAAGCGCGATCAATAGCAGAACTACGCCTGAGAAACATCTTTCCTCGAGACACGTAGGTTCACGCGATTGCAGTTAGTTTATTGCGAGGGTAGTCCCAGAAGTAGACGACTTGACATATAGATGGCGATTGTTGTTTAAAAAGAACGATTATCATAGAAAGCATCAACTTTTGAACAGCCGTATAGTCCTTTCTTTTGAAGAGTCTCGTCCAATCGACACAAAAGCGAAACTAGATTTGACTTTGGGCATGTCTGCTCCTTCGCTTACAATAGTAAAATATTGGTTGGCAAAGTCTGAACGAGGACGTATGAGCTGCCAAGAGGAACAGTGCAATGGTCGACCAAATGTGATGACAACGCCAGAAATGGTGAAAAAATCCATAGAATGGTATTGAATGACCGTCGACTAAAAATACCCGAGTTAGTAGACATGGTAAGCATTTCAAAGGGCGCACGAATAAATTTTGCGCAAGATGGATGCCGCGATTACTCGCAATGGAACAAGAACGTTCACAAAAATGTGAGTATGTTCCAGCCGAGGGATAATTTTCATTGATTATTTTCCGAAAGGAAAACGATCAATGCCGAGTGTTAAACAAATTTATTGCATCGTTTGAATGATAAAATCAAGAAAAAACGGGCGAATTTAGCGAAAAAAAAATGTTGTTTCATCAACACAACCCACTATATTCACCCAATTTGTCCCCTTTGGATTATTTTTTATTTCCAAACTTGAAAACGTGGCTTGCTTGTAAAAGATTTGCCAACGATAAAGTATCAGCAGAAAAAGTGTATCGGGCTAAAAGAAGACTATTTTTCCAAAATGTTACGTGTTATTTTTATTAGGTTGGCGTCTTTCTGCGACTACTCTCGTAATATTAGTATTGTTATTATTGTTATTATTATTATTAATACTATTATCATTAATTTTTTAATATGTGCTCGCGCAAATAGATACTAAACTGTCATGGTGAATGTTTTTTGTGCTACGGATTTCCCAATCAGAGAGAGAGAGAGAGAGAGAGAGAGAGAGAGAAAGAGAGACAAAGCTCTTTCGGGGGAAAGCGATAGAGAGATAGCAACACTGCAGCACTGGGGGGAATTAATAAAGCTCGCGGTGTTCATTTCGGTGCGCAGTACCTCTCCACGAATTGAATTTCCCCGTATGTAACACGAGAGCCTTTGATGTTATGTACCCATCGCTGCCCACGCGTGAGTGAGTGAGAGGGATACATAGAAGAAAAACAAAAAATATGAATTGGGGAGTAGTGACGTCGTAGTCGCCTCGGCTACATAGGCTAAATAATTAGTTTTACCGACGGGGTTTGAGCTTGAAAACTTTCCCAGACAACTTTTTTCATCAAGTATTTCGTTGTCAAATGAAGCTCAACGCAGCGCGCGGTAGGCTCGATTTGAACGCTTTTTCAGCCGTGAAGTGCTTGCGCGCCACTTTCGGATTTTAAATTTCTGTTAAAGCTTCTTTTTGAACGCTACGTTTGCCGTTGTCTAAGGTTCTTTATTGAATTCTCGTTGAAAATCTCAAGATATTTTTTATTGATAATCACGACGATACAATCACAATTTAAATTTTAACGCGTGAATAAAGTTAGTTTGAATGGTGAAGATCGATTAGAATCATAAATATACTATATTAACACTTGAATGTTACAACTATATCATAAGAGTTACCACGAGTACTCGTAACTCATATGGAGTAGTGATTTCGGTTAAGAATATCTAAAAAAAGGACAAGCTCGATACAGCGAAAAGTAGAAAAGTAGTAATCAACATTGAAATGTTGTTTTATAGGAAATGTAAGTACGTAAGAAAATTTTCAGTTACTTTTTGGATGTGTACACGGTAAAAACAAAAGCCATTTCGAACGAACAGCCACAGCGACATTTTCCCTCTGGTTAACCCCTATATCCTGTGCACGTACATTATTCCGATGGCAAGGGCTAATGTAAAAGATGTCGAGAGGGAGGATATAATGTAATAGAACGAAACAGAGAGAGTGAGAGAGAATCGCGTAATTGACAGTACTGACGCGCGTTCAATACTTCATCGTGGCAGAGCGTTGCTCTTGTCAAATCGAACGCAAAAATAATAAAAAAAGAAAAGAAAATAATATCATATTCTCGTGCATGGCATTCAATATATCCGGGTATATGAATTTCGATTCGAAAGTTCGTTGTGAGTGTGTTCGGGAGGGAAAAAATTCATTGAAACTCGAATGTCAGTTGACGAAGTTGTCTAGCGACAAAATAAAAAGTTCCCTTTAACTTGTTCTTGTTTTCTCGTAGCATCAAATTTACCGTTGTGTGAATTTTTCATTCAAACTGTATAGTTGATAAGGGATGATGGCAAATTTGATTTTTCATACATCGCGTCAATGTTTTACTTTCCGCCTTAAGCTTTACGAAGTATACAGAGAAAAGAAAAGTCGTAAATGTTTGCTTTCAACTTGGAAGCATTTGTTCTATTTACACTGTCGAAATGTCAAGTGGTAGGTCATCGTCATTCGTTAAAATTATTTCTCCCTCTCTCTCTCTCTCTTTCTAAACGACTACAAAATACTAGGCAACGTCAATCACGACTATCGCTTAGATCCATAAGAAAACCGCAATTATAGAGAGAAAGAGAGAGAGAGAGAGAGAGAGAGAGAGAGAGAGAGAGACCATTCTGTGCCAATAAAATTGCGATTTTAAAGCGTTGTGTAGACTTCTCCGTTAGTCTTCAACCACGTTGATTCCATTAACAATGTACTGCGAAATCATGTCGGCAAAATTACTATGAAGCTACACTAATAGTTTGCGCACGCCAGTAATTTCGTCTATAATAAACTCACTATGCTTTATAATATCAAGTAAATCACTTACCTCGTAAGTAGCAAAGCACGATATTTTTAGGCATGATGAAAAAAAAACAGATATAAACCATTATATTTATTATTACAATTAAATAATCCCCGATAAAATATTTTTTGTCGTTGTAATATGCAAAATGTAACAAAAAATTTCATTAACATCACAATATTGTTGTAATTAAACGTTCCAGTAATCCAAAACAATCATTACGCATCGTCGATCAGAGTGCTGGTCAACCAAACCAACGATGGTGGCAATGGCGAGGAAACCGTAGCTTTAGAGGACACCGAAGCAAAACTAAGTGACCGCTACCGACGATTAATTCCCTACATGACGTATTACGTGATAAATAATTACGTGAGAGCTCCACACCAGCAGCAGCAGCAGCAGCAACAACAACAACAGGATTCTCAACAATTGAGGAACTCGAGATACCAAAAACCAACCACCCAAAACGATCAGTTCGTGCCTTCGGTTCAATACGACCCTAAAGGAATCGAATCTGATGACGTTTTTCTACCTTTAAGGTATAGAGACAAGAATACTTATGAGGATTATGCTTCGATTAGGACACCCAAACCTATTTCTATGTACGTATCAAGATATATCATAAAAATTGATTTATGATTTTTCAAAAATTCATTTAATCAAAACATTGATAACCAAGATATATCAATTTTATTTAACACTAGAGTTCAAAGCACAATACCGGAAACTCGTTATCACCATACAACCAGTCATCCCGAGTACACGAAACTTATACCAGCAAAAATTCAACAAGATTACCCGAATTACGATGAAGAATTCGAATCGGTACGTTATGTACCTCAACTACCAAAAGCTCGACCAACACCTGTGAGATACCCATCACATCCTGAACTGACACCATTGAGGCTCAATTTGAATCACGTACTCAAGAGTATTCAATTGACCAATGAACTGCCTGAAGTATTGAGTAAGGATAACATTGACAACAGCATCAAGACTCTCGTCGAGATTTTGAATATTCTTAATGGAGACAAGAAAGGAAGTTATACGCCAGGTTAATAGTCCAATGTTTTCTTTTATTATCTAAAAACATTATAAACTTTTTGTTTTCATTGTAGAGCCATTACAATTTATTTTGGAAAGTTTTAAAAAGTCTCACATATAATTTCAGAATACGAAACATTCAAAGCTGCAGTTACAAAGCCGAAAGTCATCACAGAATCAAACTACGAGGCAACGCAATTTTCACGGGCACCACACAATGAATTGGTTGAAATAAAAACTCCGAGACCATACGTAAAACCTGTGAAAATTCCAATCGCAATTCCACACGAAGATTTTGTCGATGATAAACCTTTGAATCCATATGTCGGTCAAATTAAATCTCCACAATCTGTATCCGACAAAGGATTTATTGGTCAGATCGACACAACAAGACCTTACCTTCACCCGATCAAAGGTTTCACTACGCCGATTCCCACCGAAGACTTGATTGAAATTAAACCTGTGTCTCCCTACGTAAAACAAATAACAGCTCCACCGCCGATTCCTAATGATGAATTAATTAATATCAAGCCGTATATCTCATACGTGAAGCAAGTAAAACCACAGGTGTCAATTCCAAACGAAGACTTGATCGACATCAAGCCCTATCTCCATCAAACAGAAAATTCTCCGACGAATCATTACACGAAAAGTCCAGTATCAATTCGATACGAAGACCTAATTGAAGTGAAGCAACCGATGAACATTTTTCTCGGTCCATCAGAAATACATCGGGAAAACTTGATTAAACATAAGCCTCAGTTTGAGCAACCAACGACACCGATGAACGAAATCGACGAAACGCCTTACGTGCAACCGACGGAAACGAGGACGCCAATGCCACCCACTCAGGATACTCAAAAGAATATTCAGTACTATGTACCGATCGTTCAGGACATCGACGAGGAGAAAGTTACTTACAAACCTGGTGGGAATAAGAGACTATTCTTAACTCAAAGTTTAACGCAAGAACATTAACAAAATTCTCAGAACCCATGTAAAGAATAATATTTCTTTATTTTTCAGCAAATAAAGAACCAGCTATGTCGCCAACTATCGAACATACATCACCAAACAACTATATTCACCACGACTCAATGCTCGAGGATGAAAATTTGACGTTACCAGCGGACACTGAAGAACCACCGCAAATAACCGAACCAACGATACCACCAGTTTTGAAGTATGGTGCTACCCGAGGAAAACCTCACGTCGATTACCCAGCTTACACTGAAATACCCGAGACGGATTTCAGCTGTAAACAGCAGAGATACAAGGGTTTCTTTGGCGATCCTCAGACTGGCTGTCAGGTGAGATTATACGTGAAATGGAATATTTTAGTAAATTTGCATTAGACAAAATATACGATTTAAAAAATTACAATTTATTCGTGCATATATTGACTTTACAAAAGCTAACGCAATACATTATCTTAGGTCTGGCATTACTGCGATCTGAATGGAGGCAAGTCATCCTTCTTGTGTCCAAACGGAACGATATTCAACCAAGTAGCTTTAACCTGCGACTGGTGGTTCAATGTGAAATGCGAGTCTACGACACAGCTGTACGTGTTGAACGAACGACTTTACAAATACATCTTACCGGTGATGCCAAAATTCCCGGAGGATTTCACAGGGCCCGAAGTCGACAAATACCTTGAGCTCAAATTCAAGGAGATGGAAGCCAAGATGATGATGGATAAGAAAAAGAAGAAGGAACAACAGCAAGAAGAAAAGGACAAAAGTCCAATCAATACTCTACAGTCTATCGAGGACTCTAAGAAACGTTGATTCGCGTACGCGTGGCACACGTGATTTGCGTGTTGAAATTTTTAGTTTATTTTGCAGTATTGTTTTATTTATTGACGAAGAATTCGACCATAATTTTTTTAGTATGTCAATTTGTCACAGCATTGTTGCCATTAAAAAGTGCAAAGGCGCGGAGAAATCTTGAGGGTATGATAGTTAATTGTATATCAATGGGGATCTCTGTAACGCCTCTAGTCATGTTTTTGTCCTTTAATTATTTAAATAAGACAAACTATCTCCGTCCACAACGGGTAATCAAACAGTTGGATGGTATTATTGATTATTTCCTTTTACCAATTGAAAACAGGTGTTACTGTTGTTAATTAATTTAGATAATTTACTTGTCTTCGTCCATTCGAGACAATAATAAATATATAATTGAACAATAGTTTATAGAGACTGTGTGCAAAAGAGGCGTTTTGTACTCTTATTACAAGTTCATCAAACATGTATGTGTTTATCACTTGCAATTACGTTATGGATTTGTTAAATAAATATATTTATTCCTTTTTTATATAGAAACTTTAATTTGTACCTTTTTTGTATGGCGAATTCTCTTCCAGGTTTCGTTTAGTTTTTCAAGAGCTGCATCGAATTCTGGAATTGCATCACCATTCTGTAATATGAAATAAATTTTGTAACGAGTAATGCATTTTTAAATATCTTTCAACTCTTAAAGACAATTGTGTACATACTATATCGCTAACAGCATATGCCTTATGTTCTTTGTGGTGTCTAAAAATGCAATGAGAGCAGCCTTCGAAATCACAATCTTCACAATAATATTCTGCTACATATTCACCATCATCATGATTTGGACAGAACATTGTAAGTGGCAATTCATAGACAATTTTGTTTAGAGGAACTGCTTCGTGATTTTTAAGAACTCTTTTGTGTATCTGAAATAATGTTTGAGCAATTGGAGTGTAATACAAGTATTTTCATTTGTAAGTTACAATTGAGAAAAATAGTATAACACAGTATGAAAATCCAAGTAATTAGAGAATAATACAATAACAAACCTTTTTATAGCATGCCTTGCAGAACAATGCATCACAAGTTTTACACTCACAAAATGCAATCATGCCACATTCTTGACAATGCCCTGTAGTAAATATCACAATATTAAGATTTAAATTCATTAAGTCAAATTATTATAATATAAAAATTAATAAACAATCCAAAAAGATCAAGATACGAACAAACCTTTCTCAAGCTGTTGACGAGCCAAAGCATTCGGTGGAATGTGAAATGAAAAATCAGGTTCTTCAATAGCATGTAAAGGCATTGTCATCAGTGTATGTACCACTCCAACCACATACATGTGGTATGGCAATCTTTGTCTTTTTTCAACTGTTGTCACTCTAGATACATTGGGACATTGTGGACATGACAAATATGGTTTCATAGATTCACATGTGGTGCAGCTTGCATGACCACATGGTAAAAGTAATGGGCTATTGTGACCCTTTAACTCTGGAATGTAAACAAATGAAATAACGCACCATTGAATTATTGTAATGTTAACAAGTTGTTATTTGCTGATAATATGATTTTTGTTAAAACCTGTCTGTAATATGGTTAAGTGAATTTCTCAAGCTTTAAGTCTTGATTACTTATTAGTATATTGTTGTACATAACGGATAACAGTCAATTGTTATGAATTTTTTAGGCTTAACATAAGCTGTTTACGTATTGCAAAAAGCATATATTAAAACTAGATAAGTAATCAAACTATTTCGTAAACAATATTAAAAATAAAATAAATTTGTTCAATTTAGCAGAGTATTTCAACAAAGCTCTCAAAACATTTACTTCTATGCACAGTCTTTACAGAAATTTCTTCCAACTTAAAACCGACGTGCGAATATCTGCTAGTATAGATAATACAACAATTGAAATATATAATTGAACTCTTTAAATATATTGAATGTACCTGTATCGTCCACGGCAAAACGAGTGTACTTCGATGTTCGTTCAATCGTGAACGTAAAAGAACGTTAATCATTATAGAATAGCTTCTAAATTAAACAATAGTAAATTAGCAAAAGAAACAAGACTCGTCAGAACTCGTCGAAACGATTAAAAAAAACTCCTTTGTTTCGAATATGCAACAAGTGTGCGACGCGCGCTCTCTTTATCTCAAGACAAAGGGACTCACCCTTGCCGATGTAGAATCGGTGCTTGCAGAATCCGCACACGACATCTTTGGATTTAATCATGACAGGAGTTGACGAGTAATGAGGTAAACTCGACGATAAATCACGCCCTTCATTTTTACGGTTATTATATCTTCGTATCATTGTCTTTCTTCGATCGAAGCACTCATAGAATAAACACTACGCACTACGTGAATACAAGTAACGAACTGTTCGTTGCCTTACTGTCAACTGATCGACTAACCGGCTAGATACATATAGATGTCAAGGAAGTCTGTACAGGCACCGGCCGGCAAAGACAGAGACCGAGAACACGTGCATACGTCGAACAAAGGAATGTCAACAAACATAAACGTTTAGTATGGAGGGGATAATCTCGATTTTTTTTTTAGAGGTCAGTGCATACAGACGACTGTTTCCGAGGAAGATTCAACACTGTTTAGAATATTTACGGTATTTTTATTTTAAGCGTTGGTGTGACGAGTACGGCTCTTTTGCTTTGACTTTTTTTAGCGTGTGCACGTTGTCACAAGTGACTTACGATGGTTATGACAATAAGTAACAAAAAACCCAATAGCTTCGTTAAGCCTCAAGAAACTTGAAAGGTTAGTGTTTCTTTAATGCAGTTGTCCAAATGTGGATGCATACGATGCTTTTCTTGTTCCGTAAATTGACACGACTTAAAATGTGAATAAATACTTATTAAACGTCGTTTATATTTTCGCTTTAATCGATATTTTAGCGTGACGTAAATCTGAACTCGTTTTACTTGCGTTTCCTGGAAATTTTAATTTATCAACGTGGCGTCAAGTTCTATCCAACTAGATATGCTTAAGAAAACGTTTAGCCTATTACAATAAACGTACTCGGTTACGGATGAATAGTCTCGAATTTTTTTTTCAACCATTTTTCCAAAATAGTCTACGGCATTTGCCAAATGACATGAACTTCTTTGAGGTTTATAACTGTGTCGTATTTAATTAATAATTCGTTCAAAGGTCGTCTGTCTTAAGATAAAAAAGAAGTATTCTATTCTAAAAAGTTATACTTTAGACCTATTATGTACCGTTCGCACGGGAGTACTTTTGATACGAAAAAGAAATTACCGCGATGCTCTATCAAAGGTAAGTAAAGTGGCGCAAGACTTCTTTTTCAACATTAAGCAGGCTTGATACTTCAAAGGATCTTAATAAGTGCTTTGCAATAGGTTGCTAAAACCGTATATTGTGCCAGAAAATCGAGAAGCAAAGACAAAAGTACACGATCGAAATCGACGTAGGAAATTTGAATTCTATTAGTAATCTTTCTATGCAGGAGTCAATAAAGGTTTGTAAGTAAACTTTGGGAAACAAAAGAGCATGCCCGTATAACCACCGTTCAAAATTATCTTACATCTAGCAACAGCAATTGTTTCGTCTTATTAGAAATTGTGATTAAATTAAAACTTTGAAATATGTTTGTAAAAGTATTCAAGGTGGTATGCCTTTGTAATTGACGTTTGGTAACTATACCGCAACTCATATTCACATCTATTCCTTTGACAATAAAATCTTTCAGACGTGTTTAAACGAACGAGAGAACGATGTTGTTGTTCAACTTTTATGAACTTTACGATCTATTGATTAGCGAATGGAATGGTTTGATCGAAACAAATCTATAGCGTATTTTACATTATTTGTTAAATTTTCATTTCTCACTCATTCGATCGACGAGAATCTGTGAGAATTTAACAAAAAAATTCCCAAACGGCTCTGTAGCCATCCTAGCCAATATAATGCGTCTTACGCCAAACGTATTTTATTTAAAAATAAAGGCTACGAATAAAACATCGACAGAGAAAAAGTACCAAACAACCAACAGCCCTTTTTCGAAACAGAAAGACTGAAGGAAACAAACGTGAAAAAAGATCAAGAACAATAAAAAATTAGTGGAAAACACAGAAAAGGTTTTCACGCTTGAGAGGAGACGCTGGGAAACAAGCCGTATAAAAGAGAAAAAAACGCGAGAAGGTGCAGATTCGAAATAAACAAGATTCCACACGGCATATGCGCTTAATCTTGTACCAGAATTTTAATATGCACGTTTTTCATTTTGAAATAGAAAGAAGAAAAAAATACGCTTGCAACGAAAGCTCTCTCACTGTATTTGTCGCTTACTTTAAATATTTGTTCGGCGTTTTAATTTGACGTCTCTTGTCCGAAAATTATTCGCCGACGAAATTAATTTTCATTTGATGCATTATTAAAATTATCTCTGGTGGAATGTTCACTTGCGGCTATAAATAAGAGAGAGAAAAAGGCATAGGGAAGTTAGGTTTTTTTGTCCCGTATTTTTTATCTTTCGCCGAGAGATATAAACCAGATTTCTGTACAACGCAAAGTTATTAAAAGAGATTTTCGTGAAAAAATGATTACAATTATAATTTTTCAACGAACCCGACCCCTTCTTTGCAAGCATTTACGAGTAAGTGAAAAGATTGAAGAGTCGTTTTATTTGTTTGCATCATAGATTTTTTTAAAGTCAAACTTTCGATTATTAAGAATAACCAATGATTACTATCTCGAAACGCCACGAATTTAAACTCGTATATTTGTTCCTTAAGTCAAATTTTGATCAAAGTGCAGATTAGTGAAATTTTCCTGTACGCTAACCGGAAAACAATTATGCACGCTTCTTCGAATAATCTTCAACATCCGTAATCGAGAAACAAAAATCTCAATGATCTACAGAGGTCTCGGCTAAATATCGATTCGCGATCTAAGCGCCAGATGGCTCGAGTAGCGCGATTAGAGTTGCACTGAGTTTAGTCAAAATGGTGAATCTCGAATTAGCCTCGTCAGCGCACTCGCTCCAAACAGCAAGAGAGAGAGAGAGAGAGAGAAACGCAAAAAACACAAAGTGTGCTCGATTCGCATGACTGCAGCCTTTAACAGAACAAATTGTTTGAAATGCCTGCTACCTTGGCGAATTGTCTAACAAAGATGAGCAGTTTCTGCCTGTTATTTTTCTATGCTAACGAGCAGTTCGTTCTTCGTATACTAGTAATTTCTTATTAATTGCATCGATTCTATTTTATATTTTCAACGTAATTTTTTCAATTGCCGTAGTTTGTAAAATGAGCTCGAAACGATGACGTTGTCCGTGTCGAATTGAATTCACTCAAAATAGCTTGGAACTTACATAACAATAAATGGTCTGCTACTAAATGTAATTCAACATTCGCACATTTACGTGAAACTTCGAGTAATTTTCAACGTTTTAGATTAATCGCACTTATGCAAAGTCAAAAAACCCATTTAAAAACGTTATTTTTATATTATTCACGAGTATTTCACGCTGTTGATATTATCGTTGATTCAACGATAGAAAAAAGAGAAGAAAATGATATACATAAAAAAATGTATTTGAAAAGTATAAATACATGAAGAGATGTAATAAATATATCCGTAAAGGTCATTCGCACTGTTGGAAAGGCGAGCGATAGCGTATACATGTATCTATATAATAGAGAGGCAGGGCTAGTGTCCTTAATGTAGGTCTAGGTGCGGTTAGCGAGCGAGGCGAAGAGGTCCGTTATAGTTGCCAGTTGTACGAGAGAGAAAGAGAAAAAAACGTCCAAGGTCTAGGCTAGGCCGGCATTCAAGGTCGCAGCCCCTCCTCTCCTTCTGCAACTACTTCGTGGAATGCCGTTTTTCAGAGAGAGAGAGAGAGAGAGAGAGAGAAATCTTCTTCGCCCTTCTCTATCACAAGTTGCATGGCCGACTTCTCTCTCGTTCTCTTATACTTCCGCCTATTATAAGCGAGTGACGACGAATAGAGAGTTTGCTACATGGAATGTATATCCATTAGTTATTCCATTATTCTTAATAATCGACTCCTTAATTTTTAAATTTACAAACATTTTTAAGAAAACAATACATTGCGATACATCTATAATATTACGTGTAAAGAAATTTTATCATTCGATATTTCTGACTCGTCGCGCATAGGCAAACAACTGTTCATTTGCAACATTTCACAAGGACGTTTTTAAATATATATATACATATATTGGTATGGTATTATAACCAAGTCTTACAATGTTACAATAATATATATACCTACACATATATGAATGTTCAATTTATACCGAGTGTTAATGTTGAATGTAAGTATGTAAGAAAAATGTTAATATTACAACTTAGGTATCATAAAGAGATAAAATTAAAAGAATGTCTAAATGTAATAAAAAAGAAGAAATATTTGTAAATATAAAACAAGTCTAAACTAAAACTGTATATATATTTTCGAATTTATTCATTTTTATCTTTTAATAACAAAAGATAAAGATACATTTATTATAGGATTTTATTATTCTTTTTAAATATATAAATGCAACTCCAAAACTCAGATTTTTGAGCTTAAAGAATACAATATTAATAAAGTTAAATTTCATTCTTAATAAATAAATTGAAATAATTTATTAACAAATGTATGCGAAGATTTATACTCTTTACAGTAATAGTACTTTAAATACTTAAAATCTAACTTTTGTGACTCTTTGGTTATATCTTAACTACCTCGTTCGCGCGTTCTCTCTCTCTCTCTCTCTCTCTCTTTCTCTCTTGCTCTTGTGTCTTTTGAATTGCTCAAAGAATTGGCAATTTACACGAGACAAACTGACGTTGAATAGAACAATTCAAAAATACACCGAAAAAGCGGGCTTTTCAATTTGTATATATATTTATACAAATTTTTTAAGTAACCAAAAGCTTGCAGGTCCTTAACAAAATTTGACGAGTCACACGTACATAAACGTACACACAAACTCAATCTCTCCGCAAATTTCTCTTATCGTGAATCTTTCTTTGGAATTGGTCTTCGTGTGCGTTGCAAATGTAATTGGGTCTCGATCGATTTGTTTTTCTCGGTGGGAGGGAAAGAGAGAAAGAGAAAAAGAAAAAGAAAGGGAATCTTCATCCTTTGTTACAAAAAGAAAAAAAAATAATGCAATTCTTTCGCGTTCTTTCTTTTTACAACTGCGCGTACTTTATCGAGAACAATGAGCGACGTTTTTTTTATCCTCTTAGCTTCGACGAAATATCTTAACTGCCAAGTGCAAGTTAGCTTGGCAACCTGGAATAAGCAGTTCATATGTATGCTGCTGTGGTATTTCACTCTTTACTGTTCTTTCTCTCTTTCTTTCTAGCTCTTTCTTGGCTACTTTCGTTTAATACGTCCTTGCCATTTCTTCGTTGCGCCCAAGTCTCAATATATATACACATATATACACCATTTCTATTTTCTACTGTATCGCGCTCTTTTCATTCTCCGTTCGTTTCATTTGCTCTTTCTTTATTATCTTTTTCAAAGTTTTAGAGGATAAATTCAATTTTTAGTTTTGTCGAGGCTATGTGCTAGAAGGAAATATTATACGTCAATAACGTATAAATGCCAACTATTTTAAATGAAATTTTATGGAGATAACCAGATAGTTGTAAAAAATATCATTGATGTTCGCAAGGATACAGTATTTACGCTAAATCAGAATATTAAAAGTTTACTTGCAAGCGAATAACCATCCAACAATAATGTCGAAAAGAATCAGCTTTCAGCATTAATCAAAATTAAATCTAAATCTGAATCTAAATAGACCGAGTCTCGAGTTTACGATTCTCTTTCTTGTCTCTCCTTTTTTTACGTCCCTCTTGCCTCCAATGTCATCTTCCTTCATTGCATCGTCGTCGTCTGTCATTGTTTCTCCCTCTTCGTCAGTTTTATTTTCTTCCCGTGTGCAAGAGTTGGCAAGGCGGCACGAGAAATCCACCCACAGTACCAGAACCAGCAGCAGTAGCAGCAGCACCAGCAGCATCGATTTACCCATAAAAATTCCCCGCTCTATCACTCGGCTATTACTTCCTGCCCGGGCTTTTCATCGCTTTCTCCTCTCTCTCTATCTCGAGCTTGCAGCCAATCCTTCCCTCTTCCCCATTTCTCTCTCTCTCTCTCTCTCTCTCTCTTTGCCTGCGATACCTATGCTTTTTTTGCTTTTTACTTTGGTTAATTTGAAGGACGAAACTGTTTGTTTAAATTTCGGTTTTTTAAGTAAAAAAGACAACTTTTATCTCTGTATTTTTGTTTTAGTTATAGTACTTATTGACATTATTTCGAAATCGATCTAAATGTACTTTCGCAAACAAAACTGTAAAAAAGTGAATCATTAGATTAAAGTTTGAAAGAATCTAGTTGCAAAAATATGGAATCTATAAATGTTTACACAACACTATCGGGAAAGCCCTCACGCAACCCGTGACCACTTCCGTTGACGTAAAGTGGTACTTATATAAGGTTGTCTTATTTTTAAGAAAAAAGTGCAGAATTCAAAGGATGTACATATATACACAATTTACGTCATGACTCGATTGCTGTCAGATTTCCTCGTTGCAGATATATAGTTATTAGCTTCTTTTTTTTCTTTATTTTTATGTAGTCGGATAATGCCGTGACGCGCGGGTAAAAGTGCAGCTTACTGTTTTACCGTGAAAGTCGAAGAGAAGAAGCTTCGTTTCGTCTACCCATCAAAGGCTGAAAAAGCGATTGCTTTCGTTTCTCCTTGGTTGTTTCACTCTTTCTCTCTCTCTCTCTCTCTCTCTCTTTCTCTCTTTCTCTCTGTGTCGTGCGCATTTTATGTCCAAGAGCGGAATCGGCCCGCTTAACTCACACTATACCTTTGTCTTCGCCATTTTCAGTGTGGGAGCTTACAGCGCGATAGCTGTGTGTATGGTAGCCACTCTTCCAGAGGGGCTCTTTTCATTTTGTTTATAGCTCACTATAGCTTGGATGCTTTATATCTGTCATAAAAAAGCCGAAGAAATTAGTTGTGTCACGAAAGAAAAAAAAATAGAAGTTTCATAAAATTAGTTGTCTAATTTCCTTATTTCGACATTACGAGGGTAATATATTAGCTATTTTATCTTGTTGATGGAATTCATTTGACAATACGTTCATTTTTTACGGGTGATTCAAGGTTGGTTTATGATATTAGATACTTACAAACGACGTACAATTGCTTTAAAAATTTAGTTGATTGTTCATTGCTTCGAAGCATGTTAATAATGGTAACGAATTCATTACTATGCATCATTTTTCCGAATGCGACACAATTAATACATTTTCATTGCAGGAAAATTGTCCGACTGTGTTTTAAACTTCACTTAATGAATTGTAAAAAAATCAAACGACCGAAGAAACGATATTTTTCTCGTATTAATAATTATGGATAATTATGATATTTTATTAAAGGACCTGTTTACGTACGCAGTCGTCAATTGTAACGTTCAATTCTATCGCTAATGAAAAAGATTCAGTTTGTTGAGCTGTACGAACAAACACATTATAAATGTATGAATTATTCGCATAAAAGGTATTCAATCAATAGAGTGCGATTCGAAAATAGTTGAAACAAAGCTGGCGAAAAGAAACAATAATAGGAGTCTCCCTTGTATTCGACGAGTTTTTAGTAACTCTCTCTATATGATCGCGCGCGCGCACGCACACACGCACACACGCACACACGCACGCACGTATCGAAAACTATTTGAAATTTTTATCACAGAATCGTGGCTCAAAAACGCTGAAGCAGCAAATGGCCGAAGCATTTTCTTTTATAGCCGGCCGATAAAAATAGGGCGACGCTTTAAAACTGATTGAGTCTGAGCGCGGATTTACTCGATGGATATAAAATATTCAAAGCTGCCAGTCCTCACTTCTAACTGTAAATTTCAATAGAGAAAGAGTGCATATCAAAACGATTAGTAAGTGAATTAAGATTGATCAATTATTTAACATTGGCTGTATATTAAATATTGATGTATTACATTTTCTATTTTAAACAATGCATCGACTTCGTATACCACGCGCTTGTGTGCGAGAGAGAGAGAGAGAGAGAGAGAGAAATTCAGGTCAACGGAGTCGAATTGAATTTACAGGCTGCGTGATTTTTCGCTTGGCGCGCACACTATCGAGGAGCTTTTTCCGTCTCACTGCTGAACGGCCCAATCTGTTTGCCCATAAGCTTTTGCAGTGCTGTTGTTACGCCGCGAGCTTTTTATGCGCGTGAAAACTCTTGTCAAATCGATGCTTTAGTTTCGACAAAAATGCCTTGCGAAATTCTTGGAGCTCTTGTGCGTGCATTGATTTTCCAATGGAATATTGCATTTTATTCGAAACGAATAAAAACCGACGTTTGGCTTAAATAAAAAAAGATCAAAGTCACATTTCCTCGAGATTTATACTAAAGCTTCTTTATCGAGGCTCGCACGCTTACGAATAAAATTATTATTAAACTGGACCGATTTTTATGCCATTAATAAGAGCAAATGTCTCTCTCAACAAATTTGCTAAACAAACAGCGTTGTCGTATCAACCTCGTCGCGAATTCATGCATATCTCGGTGGACTCTTGTCTCCCATTTTAGTCGTGCCTCATGGCAAAAACGAGCTTTCCTTCGTGTGCTTCGTTTCGCTGCAGAACACTCCCTCCCCCTCGTCTCCTTTCGACGTTCTTGCTGAATAATACGCAAGGCGTGACCGAGCGAAAAGCCATGAGCTTAAATTTTCCAACGTTCTCGATTATTTATTCACTGGCAGATGGACTCGTCGCACTCTCTCCCTCTTCCTCTTTGCAACGGCAAAAATAACGAAGCTATCGTTTATCTCCGCAGCCGCTGTTTTTTTTTTACCTTTTCCAGTTACAGCTTTTTAACGGGGGTAGGTTTTATCGATTTTTACGCTAAAATATATTTTTTCGCGATATCAAACGACGAAGCGTGGATATAAATAAGCTTGGATCAACGCCAATCTTTGTAAAAATCACGTATTTATTATTTTTTAGTAGAATTTTAATATTTCATCGCACCTCGCTACTTACTGCTTTAACTAATAGAGAGACTATTAGTACGGCGACTTTTTTTTCTCAGTCGGCTTAAATATTATTAGTGTCCAAACGTCGAACAATTTCTTAAAAACACGAAGAAGGAATTATTTCGGTCAGTTATCGATTCGATCATAGGCATTACTTTAATAAGGGCAATGCTTCGCCTGGAAGTAATGGAAAAGTGACTTTTTGTTATAATATAATAAATATTCAAACGAGGAACATTCAAAATTTTGTTCGCCTACGTATTATTTATCAATGTATTGTCAAATACGCGTGAATACATATAAAACGAATATTAATCAAAATATCGCAATAACCATTTTGTGTATAACATTCCTTTTTCAGCAACACAGCACTAAAAACAGATAAAAAAAAGAAAAAAAGCCTCTAGCGACGTTAAAAAAAATATAAAACCCCAGTCTCGCTCAGGATTTAATTAGAAACTCGATCCCTTTGACGTTCGCGCTTTCGAAAAATAGAGAGAATTTTTAATACAAAGAGGAAACTATATATTATATATAGCTGCAGAGCAAATCGTCTAACAAAAATCGATCAATATCGATGCGCGTGATAATGGAGCCAAGAGAACTTAATACTCGTGTCACTGGTAACTTCAGAGAGAGAGAGAGAGAGAGAGAGAGTACTAGGAATTATCCAATTTCCAATAAACTTTGCTCTGTCCCGATTTATTTTCTACCTCACTGGAGTTCGATCGCACTGGGTTTTAAGAAGCTTGTATCTTTTGCCTTACTCCATTTTTTTCTTTTTCCAACTGCGCTCATTGTAATCATTTCAGCGCTCGATTCATTTATTTTATAATGACAGTAGTCAAAAATAATCGTGTAAATTTTACATCGTTATAATTTTTCAAATTCTTTTGCTCGTTCTCGTTGATCAAATCTACACATTGTATCTTTAACACAATTGTAGCGAATCAATAACGTAAAATACTCGAAATAAAACAAGTCCTTACAAAGCAAAATATGCTACCCTCTACATGCGTATCCTGTTCATAATTATTATATTCTCGATACAAATGAAACATCCCCCCGTAATAAATTACGCTCATTACAATGCCGTTACTTGTCATAATAATAATAATAATTCGTTATTCAATTTGCGCCTGTTTTTATTCTTCGCTATATGGGCTACACAAGCATGAGAAAATGTTTGGTTTTTATATTTCTCGCTATCGCGAAGTTTTGGAATTACAATATCCACACAGAGATAAGCTTTTATATATATATGTGTGTGTGTGTGTATGTATAGCGTTGCACGAAAGGTAGTTTATTTGGAATGCGCGGCGAGGGATGTTTGAAGCTCAACAGATTTCTCAATTATGAGCCTGACAATGTAGCAAACTTTCTACGGCTGCCTTGTTCGCGCGTTCTCTCTCTCTCTCTCTCTCTCCCTTGCTCTTGCATCTTTTGAATTGCTCAGAGAATTGGCAATTTACATGAGACAAACTGACGTTGAATGCCGAAGAAAGAAATATAGAGTGTAATGTTTGATATGTCATTTACGTGTTAAGGTGGATATTTTTGTGCCAATTTCTATTACTTCTTTGAAAGGGGAAAAAACTCATGTTTGCATTTGATTCTGAGTATAAAATATTTATTTTACGCTTCAATGATATTGTTTCGGAACAATTTTTTTACGAAAATACAAACAAAACATTGCATTTCATCCAATGCTTACGACTGTTTACATTTTAAACAGATAGACAAATTTTTGTTTAATTTCTTTTATTTTTATACGTACGTAAAAGCCATTCTCAACTGCAAAGTACATTACGAGTCATGTATAGATGTATATGCGTTGGCGCATGTCCAAGGCACTTTGCACGAAAATGAAATCTGATACGTGCAATCTCGCTTTGCTTTTACCCTCTTTTCAGTGATTAAGGATTTTGAACGAATATGATCAAGCTTATTTTTACGTACATTACATGCAGTTGCAAATATTAAATTTATTTTTTACCGCTTTGCTTACTCTTCGTTGACTTTGATAATTATTTCGTTTTCTAATTGAATTAAAAAATTATAAATCTATATTGGTCTATTAAGCATACCTCGATTTCAACAATTATTTTCGAAATATAGTTTGATCGCATTTCGAAATCCTTTCGTACTAAATTTCTGAAGCAACGTTGAACGCAACAAATAAAAACATATCCGTACATATAGATATATATTTGCTCGATTTCGGTCGACTGCAATAGAACAGTTATTTGCCGATAAAAATGAAAATACGTGGGATGAATGTAACCCACCTTCTTCACCCAAGTTTTCCGATAATATTAGTGCAATTCATGCACGATAGCGTTCATTTATAATCTCAGTGGTATTTCACCTTCCAAGATATTTCAACTTGAATAAAAAAAAAAAATTGAATTTTTTTTCGGTTGTTACATTTTCAGATTGTACGAGCATTGCCTTAGGGGAAATGTCTTATTGGAGAAGATAATAAAAATCTCGAAGCTTTTTTTGATTAACATATTATGTTAAAGATGATACACAACTTAATAATAACGTTATTTATTGGCAAATTTTTTCTTATTGTAATTTGCACGACAATTCCAAATGTAAATTCATGATCTTTGTACGACGACGTAGTTGGAATCGTTCAGCTTTACTGAATTGGCATTCGTTGTATAAGCTCGCTAACAAGATTATAGGTTCATTAATTCTGCTCTATTTTATGGATCAATCAATAAAATAAAATACTAAACAAGTTAGAAATGCTTCCGCCTATTATTTACCCATTTTATTCGTTATTCAATAATTTTTAATTGAAAGACTTGCTGAATTTAAACGAATAACGAATACATTAATCATCAACAAGAAGCACGGAATTCAAGATGTCCAAACGAAATTGTCAAATAAAAAAAAACGACATTCATCTCGAGACAAAACATCAATTTTAACGTTGCTCTTACATGATTCATGTTACCTGATTTGCGATGCAGATCTCTCGTCGGCAATGTTGACAGCCCTAATAACAGAATTGCTCTCGGAAAGAATTTCAGAGGTGAACGACATTATACCCGTGAAGCTGAATACAAAATACAGTTAGGCAATTGGAACGTCGCTGCGTTTTATTTCGTTCATCTTGTACTAGCAAACATGTTTCGGTATTCGCGGATAAAGCTTTAAAGATACGTATTGTAACACTCATAATCATCAGCTTCGCTTGGTTACAAGTCAAAAGTAGAAAGTATCACGTCACTTTATTTCGAATACAACCATAAATAAACAAAAACATCTCCAGTCGACAGATATATTTAATACGATACGCGGCAAATTTGTCGAAACAAAGTGCAAAAAAGAATAAACATTCTGTAAAAACACATAAAAAAAAGAAAAAATTCTATAAAAACACATACATACGCTTGCGCGCGTGGAAAGCTGTTATCTCGCAGGTCGTTGAACAATAAAGCGACGCCTCCGTATTGTCAGCCGTGGAAAATACACGTCACTATCAGACTACGGCGATCTATTACCACACGCCATATAGGACGGCGAAGGGCTCGGAGAGTAGCTTTTAACGTCGCTTTTTGTATATAATACGGCTTGCGACACTCGCTTTTATTTTTTTAACCCTGCCTAAGAAGACTTTTTTTTTCAAGATTACGTTTTAAATGACTACGCGTCGTCAATCGATTAAATAATTTATGCAAGTGAGAACGATATTGTTTTAAATGCTTATATTTTGTTAAACGTTAGGGTTGTTATAGTGACTATGCATAGTATAATTTTTGCGTGGCATTTTCGATAAATTTTTGTTCGCAAATGCTTCTAATATATTATACATTAATCTTCAATCATCGACGTGTGTTAAAAGAAAAAAAAACAGGTGTAATAATCACCTGCGAAAGTAGATATTCGCGCAGGTTAGTTTCATTGAAATCCCGGGCACTGAAGACTGCTGCCAGTGCAGCAATCGATATGAAACGAGCGCGGCGCGTGTCAGGATAAAGGGGAGTAAAGGATCCAGGGGGTAACTGTTTGCTCTCTCGCTACGACTCGCTCCTTACGCTCGTTTATCGCCACTTGTAGAGCCAGTCGTGTAATATCTTTGACCTACCCGAAAAATCTTACACCCTTGTGATTACTTTTTTTTGGTCTTGCTATACATTGTGAATACATTTGTCAAATATATAAGTTGTTATCTTGTCTCGTTATTTTTCTCAATGCTGACGGATGCTTTTTTTCAACGAGAACTTAATTACTATTTTACATACGCAACCAAATTTCCTATTATTCTTGAATGTGGAGTTGCTGTCGATATACCATTTTTGACTTATTGGTTGTTTGCCTAATTTATCAAGATTAAAGCACAAATATAAATTTCTTTATCCGATAGCGAATATGTTAAAAATAAAAAGAAAAAACGGAAAAATAAGTAACTTACGTCGAGGTCGAATTTTTCGACAAATTCTAACGAATTTCGAAGAAAAACGCCAATCTAAATTGTCAAAGCAACGCTGTAGAAGTTTAGCAGATTCGTCACAAAGATATGTAATAGTGTAATTTTTCGCAACTTCCATACGGAACGTCGTCAACGCGTTCTATAAAATAACGAAGAGTTACCTTAATATGGTGGGTCGGGGTATAAACGACTCCCTTATCGCATCCATGAAAATGTAACCCGAGATCTCTTCTTTTTGTCGTTGTTGTTTTTGAAATCTACACTAGACGTTTAATCGATGTGAATGTGAAAATACCGTAGATTTCACTGCTGAATTTTTCATTTTCCATGTGTACGTTTAGCCAGTAAAAAACACAGTGAAATATTTGAAAAATTCGTTGAAACGCAGCCCTCGTTGAAATACCTTTATAATTGATCAATGGGGAAAATGGATTATTCGGGGTGATAGTTAGCCGAGTGGGAATTCTGTTTGTGTATGTTTACGTTTAGATTATTGGAGAAATCTGCGAAAGTACACTTGAACGTCATTCTAATGTAAGAAATGTAAAGATAAAAGAAAAAGAAGGAATTTTGCACAAACATATGATGGAATAGTGCTTGTTTTGTAAAAAAGAACGATCGTGCAGGAAATATAAAGTTTGTGATAAATGAGTTGTTGTACGTGTTGTCGTCTTTGTAAAGTACAGGTGAATCCATTCTTTGGTTACAAACGGACAAAAAATATACGTCGCGTGGAAAAGTGACCTTCTTCTTAATTTTATTTATAGTTAAGGTTTCTAGTGAAAACAATGGATCCGTAAGTTCCAGTGTACTCGAGGAATGTTATAAAAAACATTAAAGCTTCTACTTTCATTTTTGCAGCTTTTAAAATACGATATTATTGAGAACATGGCTGGCGAAATCGTACAGATCATCAAAGAGGTATTAAATTTATCGAACACCTACCAAAAAATAAAAATATTCACGATAAAAAAATATTTGTCGTTGACACTTTTCTCCACGAGTTAATCGCCCGATTAAAATATCGTTCATGATTTGGTATTATCTAGAAACACATCAACTGCAATAATTACAAATGGTACTGTTGAAATCGGGTTACGGAGTCTGCAAAAATAACAAAGCCAAACGCAACCCTTGATCAGTTAAAGTCAAGTGAAAAATCCTGCAAGGTAAGGGCTCGTGTAATAAATTGTTCACAAAACATTTTCACAACTGACAAAATGTCAACGAATGCATGATCAATTTTCAGAATCTTTTCCACCACATCGTCTGCCCTGAAAATTCAACAATTCTAAACTAAATTGTTATTTGTACTTTCAAAAACAACGTCGCGTATTTATCATTATTAACATAAACCGTTCGAATAAAATATTAAAATATCAATTGAGCATCGTTAATCCTTTAATCGAAATTGATTTATTTCCATGAAGAAGTCACGAAAAAAATAATCTCAGCAGCTGATCACACATTGAAAGCTGAAAAAGGGGGTTGGAAACATTTCACTAATAGATGGATAATTCGTGGAGGGCGAACAAACACACGCGTACAAAGAAAAATAAAAAAAAGGTGGAGAAACGATCGATAGTCGTTAGGCCGTGGAATTCGGCGCAGCAGCAGCAAGCTTCATAATTAATGTAGCCGCTTCACTCCCATCCTTCCACGTTAGAGTATCGATCATTTTGTATATACACGTCACTCCTTAATTGGATTATCATTCTATCCAGCATAGCCACCTCTACAGATTTTCAGAGATAGAGGAATTGCCTGTAAGCTTCTGTTTACCAGATAACTACACTGCTGAGTGTTTTTGTAATTTGCTTTTTTATCTTTCCTATAAAACAGTTTGTTTACCTCGAAATCAGGTTTTTTTTTTCTTTTTAATTGACGAACATTGTTACGAGAGAACAAATAGTTGTAAATATTATTTAAGTAGATTGTGCTACGTCTTGGGGAATCAATGCGCAAGAATAAATTCGTTGGTTGAAGGGTTACGATAGTCCATCAAGCTCTATTTTCCCCGGAGTCTCGAGAACTTTCCGTCGCAGAGATACAAAAAAAGAGTAAAGAGGAGAACCCATTTACCGTGTCACTCGTAATAAATTGACGTCGAGACGATATATATATATATATATATATATATATATATATATATACATATTTACTTTGACATACAAAATAAAAAACTATTTAGTCTTTTTATTTAACACAAAAATCTTTTCAACATCTCTATATTTTCCATTGCAAAGAGAGAAAGAGAAAGCTATTACGGAGAAAAATCGATCATTGACGCAGTCTCGTACGCTAGCGCGCACATGTAACTCTAATTTCAAAATTTCAAAGTAAATCGACTCACCAACGCTAGCTGGGAGGAAAAAAGATATTATATACGTACGATACGCCTCGTCTTTCATTTGCATATCAAAAACCAACGGGAATTGCAATTAAAAAAGAGACGCTTCTCGTCCAAGATGAACGCCAACTCCACAAATATATAGCTCAGCACTTAGTGCATGGATTAACATATAATAACAGAGCGCTTCTTTTTTTTCCATTACACAACTTAATCTCGTTATATTTGTAGTGCATATTCATGAATAATTAATACACGGTTAAAAGTCTCTTCTGACTTGTTAATTATGGATCGCTTCGGCCACAGTAAATATTTAACATAATAATTTGTGACATTTTTGCTTTTTTCGATTGTTTACACGTCAATTAGTCGTTCAAGATTCAAGATTCACATACGAATTAATTACACGCTCACTCGACGAGATATATTACACAGGAGTGTTAATCAAATTGCACATTTGCTTTGACGTTGATTAAACATGACGAAAAATGCTGTTGCTGTTACATAAAAAAAAGAAGAACACAAAAGGGGTAAGAAGGTAAAAAAGCGAGTCAAGAGGAAATTAAAGACCAGAGCGAGCGTCAATTTTATTCTCGTTGTCTGGTAAGCGACCCTCCACTGCAATTGCAGGCAATGATATGACTGGTTGTTTTTTTTTCGCTTGTTCTTTCTTTTTCCTTACGCTTTGTCTTGGACATCATTTTTACGGAAGTTCCTTCAGAGTTATTTCATTGAGTTACGCTAACCTTTGTCGACTGAAGTAAATTTTCAATTTCATTAAGCCGACCTTTATTTCGTACTTAAGATAACAATTCCGAATATTCTCATTGTCAGTCCAGATAACTCGTCGTTGACTGTATCTTCGAGGAGATTATTTTAGACCTGTTTTATCCTTCGTTTACTTGAGAATTAAACGAGTAATGCTGACATTCTCTCTTTCGTTATTTTTAAGGAATTCGAAAATCGTCTTTATTAGTTCATACCGAGGTGTTTTTGTAAATATTAATTTATTGTAAATACAACCGAGTGAGAGAAAAAGCTTTGATAATTATTGGAATTTGTGCAATTCCTTGTTTAATATAAACCGAGTTGAAAAGTAGATCTCAAGTATATGGTCATCCGTTCAAAAACTTCCGTGATTATACGAGAATCAGCGTATTACAACGCGAAATGCCCGTTGGCGAAAGCTTGAATCGATTGGTCGAACTAACTGAAACTGTTTACCGAAGCAAAGCTAGATACAATTAAGCTGTTTCGAATAGTTGTAACGCGATTGCTATACTGTAAATAACTACAATAGTTCAATTTCAAATTTATCGCGAATTTTTTTTCGTATTCTCAAATAAAAATAAAAGCGTTTCTGGTTTTCTCTCCCCCCCCCCCCCAAGCAACTCCCAAGATTTTAAAATAAAAAAAAACTAGAATCACAACTTGCTTCCGATACGCACGAATGTGCATGCGTGTGTATAAAAGGTACTTGAACAAGCGAAACGCGTCTGAAAAAAATCAGATCGACGTTGTTTTTCCAATCTCGCAAACCGTCTCGCTGCACAATTTTCTTTTTTCGCTTCATGATTTTAACGCGAGAACTGTACTGCACACTTTTTCTCTCTTCTCCTTCTATGCAAGCAACCCTACGACTAACCTTTTCAAACCTCTGCTCTCGTGAACGATGCCATTTTTTTTCTTCTTCCACTTTCTCAAGTATATATAGCAGCTGTACTTGTCTCTCTCTCTCTCTCTCTCTCTCTCTCTAACATTTTTTTGCATTCTTCATTGGTTTCCGCGTCGATAAATTGCTTGTGCGCCTTAGCGATATTGCTATTTCGAATCGAGGGAGAGAAATATCAAGTATATTTACGCACAGAAATGAGGTCTCTTTCTCGTCGTTTTCACCTGCATAATGCTCGCCGTGTAAAACGACACATTCGTGCGTTTTTTTTTATTATTTCAACATTGTAATGAGACATGATAATGGAGTACCTTAATTAATTAATTCTAAATAAACATATCTCGGATGGCAAGCAAACCGCATTATTAATAACAATAACAACAACATAGTTTGCGTAATATACATACACACACACACACACACATGTTGGAATGTTTGCCCTTTCGATGCGTACGAATTCCACCCGCGTTTCTAAACCGAGAGATGGTGCACTCGCATTGTTGCGCACCGCGCAGATTATATCGGCATATTTCTTGTTATTTTTTTTTTATTTTTGGGAATCCTCGAGACTCGTGCTTTAACGGAGAGAGAACGAGAGTGAGAGAGCAAAAACGGATAGTTATACCGAAGCTTATACGCGATTCAAATGTCGTGTGTAGCTTGTAATGAAAATTTTTCAATGCGTAAATATGATGATCGTAAAAAAAGTACGCTTTATCAAATATCTGTGAAAAAAAAAAAGTTTTTTTAAAAGACGCACGCGCAAGCTTTTGATCGTAGGTAGTCAAATAGAAATCGATCGAGATACGTATAAACTCTTGAGCAAAATTCATTAGCAACTCATCCATCAAAGTGTTGGATGGATTAAGAGAGCCTGTGGGCATCTTGTTACGGACTAAATACCACGATAAAAATAATCCAATCGTTGAAATCGCGATCGATGCCACCAAAACCCTTCGTCTTCTCGAAACTTACTTGTTTGTTTCTTATATACTTGCGGTCAGCGTACAGCGACCGTATCGTCTGAGTTTCTGATTGCGAAGGGAAGTTTAGCTTTGTGTCGACGACGACGCCTCGGGTTTCATACAAACTAAATGCGAATTTTCTCCATCGAAACTGCTTGCCCATCGACGATTGTGATAAAACTTTGCTTGTTAATTGAATGATCAATCGAACGTATATATCTGTAGGCGCGATTTCGAAACTGTTATAAAAAAAAAATATATACATATACATATACATATTAATACAACGCAGAAGTAACGGCTGACATGTTGTAAATCGTGCTTGTTTAAAGTCATAGCATTTCCGTGGGTTCCGTATGTATAATCCAAATGCGCAATTGATGACTAAGTGTCGTAAACATTTGGCGCTTCGCTTTTCACTTCCAAATAATGCTTTCGCGTATTTTCCTCGGCTCTCGTGCAAACGAAAATGCGATTCGAGAATATAACCGAAAAACATTATCGATACGTACGTTTATTATTTAGTCTTGATAAATATCAACTGTTCTCTGTCTATCACGATTATCGAATTTACTTGCACGCCTCGAAAATAATTTCTTTAAATGCTAATAGTTGAAACAAAAATATTTTATTGTCACACGTGCGCACTTACACGTATATCAATACAATAAACGGACTCAGTGAGTCAGAGCGATGCCCTCCTTCCTCTATTTGCTTTTCGTGTGCAGTAGAGTAAAAGCGACGATAAAGATTGCACGGAAGTTCGACGCTATTGCGACAATCGGTTGAAAACATCGTGAACTGTATATACGTCATATGTTTGATTTTTAAATACAATGAAATTTCTATTGTTAATCGTATTACTGACAGCCAAAGTTTTAGCATCAACTGAAAATAATTGGTACGTACGTAATTTTCACCGACATATCGTTTATCCGTTGAAGGATGCCGAAGACAATCTTATCTACGTAACTTTTTCCCTTGACAATCGTCGAGCTATTCAAATTGATTTTCACGGCGGTAAAAAACCATGCGTGGTCCCGCATTACTTGAATTTTAATTCGAGAAGTCATTACAAAGTTGCCGTTCTTGGTAACGGCCAAATTGTGACAACAATGTTGAATAAGCAAATGACGAGACCCGCTATGAAGGATAAAATGAAGAATCAATTAGTGTGGAAGTTATCTATTATCGATCCGAAGAATTGTTCCTACCAACATAGGGTTATTGGAGCTAAGAGACGCATTATTAAAAATATTTTGCCGTATATGGATGCATTCGACCTAGATGTCAAGGAACATCGACTCAACCTATTAATGAGAGTCAAGGATGACGGTAATTTCGAAGGTTTTCCAATGGTTATACCGGATGAGAAGTATATTGGAATAAGAATCGCCGAGGAATACAATTCTAATCAAGGTTTCTACTACGTCGTGCCCAAGGATATAGAAAGATATTTGGTGTTAAAGAAGCTCGATGTGGGATTCAAAGTGTCCAAGAGCTACATTGTCAATCGCAATCGGCATTCTTACGACCAGTTTTCTTACTCGGTAACTTATGGGAGGATCACATTTTGCTATTTCATTGGCAACAGGATAAATATCGAGTGTATTGTCATCGATAGTGAATTGACTCATGAATTACTTAAAGTTCAATTGACTAGCCAACACGAAATGTACGACATGATGGTTCTCAACTGTCAACAAAATGGATTTGCTATTATTCACGTTCATTTTCAAGATAATGGTGCGAGTATAGTGTATGCTCGTCGAGTAAGCGAAACAGGCAAAGTTGGATCACTCGTAACGGTCGGTCAAGTGAACGGTCGATTATACAAGATTTATGGTTTCGTTATGAAAAATGGACAATTGGGCATCGTTGTTGCTTTTGGCGACGCAGTTTACTCCAAGATTATCAACCTCAAATGATGTGAATATTTCTTCTTTTTTTTTTTTGCTGTGTTTTGTATACGAATTATGTACGATATTTTATTGGATTGACAATAAATCAAAACTGGGGTTGTGCCAAGATAAAACGAACAACAATATTAGCCTTGTACTGTACTACTATAACTCTCCTATGATCCCAAATATACCGATAAAAACTATCAGTGTCTTGAACTAATGCGAGTTCAAGGTTACCGCGATTCGTGTGGACTAATCAAGAGGGAGAGAGAAATCATATTCGGCGATAAATCGTCAGACCGCGCTGGCCCGCCGATAAAGTCGTACATTTATAAACATGTATCCGCAATCGTTCGAACGCATTGCTATGTTTTACAATTTCAAAGTATATTCAATGTGAGAAGTAGGAACGATCGTTTAACAGGTAAGTCGTTTCTCCGTTGCGCTGAATCGTAATTGTAACGTTACATTTGTACATTGTGAAATGAACCATGTGACTTATCAATTGCATATTGATCGTGTTTAACCTAACAAATAAAAATTACTTCAATGATATTTACGCGGATAAACATTGTTCATAAGTATCCCATTAAAATGCTATTTAGAACGTGTAAATTTGCATTATCCGCCAAATTTTTCAACGTGTAATCTTTGTAAAGAAAAGCCGCTTTTTTTAGTCTTCAAGATTTCAATAAAAAAAGAAGACATGCAATTCGATCGACTACTACTGCTATTGATTCCACTAGGCCTAATCGAAACTACAACAGCCAACTTCTTCGTACCAATCAAGTATAACTCAACGGAAGATTGGTCAATCGCGCGTCACTACTATCGTTTCTACCCATTGATCGTCCAATCCAATGGCAGTTTGATTCACGTGTTAGATTCGGACGATCCAGAACACGCGATTCATCTTTATTCCGCGGAATATGGATTGTGCAAAGTACCTCTGAAATTGAACTTTCATCAGCGTTATCCACGGCACGCTACTACATTGGGTAATGGTAAAATCATTATTTGGTTGTTGAACTATCGACTCACCCACAGGACTACTCGGCTTGGCTGTAAGTAATTTAATTCGTTATTATCATATACGTTTATTTACACGGCAATGTAATGTACATTTAACGTTTACTGCACCGAAAAGTACACGAAGCAAAATGGAGGTTCGTCATAGTTGAGCCTCGTAGCTGTAGTTCTGCCCCAAGTATTCTCGCGATCAAAGATTCGGAGGTGGACTTCGAGCCAGTCGACGTCGTGGACGTCGTCGGTTATCACGATTACTTTGAAGTATTTTTAAATCCATTGATGCACAATAGTCAGAAAAATATTTATGGATTCAGCTACTACGACAATGGAGTACCAATACGAAACCCAACGGGTGTCAACTCCGTTATAACTGGTTGGTATATTCCTTTACTTAAGATTATTGTAACGAGACATGACATTACAAACAAACTTTAATTCTTAGATCTCGATCTACACTCACCTTACCATCCAAATACCGTGAGGATCCACACAGTTTCGAGTCACAATTCGTCCGCGGGTTATTTCTATTTGAAAGTCAAGCCTAAACCACGTGTGACTGTAATCAAGCGTTTCAACTCCAATTTTCAATTGATCTGGAATACGACTTTAGAGAAATCTGATGGTGATAGTTATGAGCGATTTGACAGTTATTCCTTTAACCATGGAAATCTGACGTATTGTCGACGTACTCGGCACCATCTTTATTGCTCGCTTCTCGACGATTTACTTCGATCGAAAGTCAATTTGACACTCAGCTATGATGAATATATCGATTACTTCGGTAAAATTGGTCGATTTAGCGTCAGTAATACACCAGATGGTGGTGCTCTAGTGATTGTCGCTGTCGAATCTAATAGCCGTATTGGTCCACCAGTATACATTCAAAAAATTAACGTGGATGGTCAAAACAGCAAACCGGTTTCCATCGGTAGATTTTACTGCGAGATTCATTACTTAAACAGTTACGAAATGCCAGATGGCAGTTATTGCGTTTGCGTTGTATGCGATGAATTGGTATATACAAAATGTTTTAGATTGAATTCTCACGACGGACCTTTACTCGAATCTAGTCCCGTTGAGAAGCTATCTCCTAAAGAAGAAATTAATAACGACGTGTGAATGAAAAATAAACAAGTGATTTGTACGTACAGTCCGTGCCGAACGTTGATTTTGAGCAATGATTAATATTTTCCCAACAATAAACATATTTTTAGCCTTATTTAAGTTGGACGACAATAAATTGTTGCGAATTTATTTCGACGTTAATTTCCGCTTCTCCCTATCGGTGAAGCAAGTCAATGAACTTGTATTTACATACTATATAAATTATTTTGATATCAAGCTATTAATTATGTTTTGTTTAAGTAATCTCTTTTCATTCTTACGGCATATCTTTGTTTCTTTCCGTTTAAATTATAAAGTTTTCATAATAACTAAACGATATCCGAAATAATTCTCTGACTAATCGCATATTCACCGAAAACAACGCGTAAAAACAATTTCAGCAAAACCTCTTGGAATACCAAGGTGATAAAACTCTCGTAAGTTGTAAATAAAAACATTGTCGACAAATTCTCATCGGTTAAACGTAAAACTTTAGTCCATTGTTTGTGAAAAACTAAAGCTTCATTCCCCGTGCAAAATCAAGTGTAAATACGCGCATCAAAAAGGTAACACATAGAATGTTTAAACGCGTTGACACGCCACACACGTGTAAGTATTTCGTAATCGCCATCGAATGCGTCAGCTACACTGTTGGGAGAGCCCCAAGATCAGACGAATGATCAGTCGACTGTCCGATGTTTTCCTCAACGGCAGTTGTGCGTGAGTACAAGTACCAACTTTGACCATCGTGTACGAAAGAAAGATTCTTGTTTCCTTTTCATTTTTGTTGGAATGCCAACTACAACTATGTGGATGCTTTTGACAATCGTAATCACGTTTGTCTGTGGTATAGCGAGCACTAAATTAGAAGTGTACACAATCACGACAAACAACGCTACTCACATTACCAATGGTTCGTTTTACACAGCTGGTGTAATCAAAGCACACAATCAACTGGTTTACGTGTCTTATCCACGAGTAAACAACGATACGAGTATCAAGCTCAATTGGAATGGTAATCGAAGCTGCGAGATTGTTCTTCCACAAATTGCTTATCAATCGACCTACACTCAAAGTCTTGGTAATGGAAAAGTGATCGTTGCACTTGTCGAGGATGATCCGTCGAATAACCAACAAATTAGCGTACGATTTTACGCTATCGATTATCAAGATAACTGTAACTATGATCAATTTGTCGTGAATTTTGGCAATGAAATACTCTACGCTTACCAACCAATCAGGATTGTACCATATCACGACAACTTTGACGTTGTTGCCAAAAGCTCGCTGCACTGTGAACCAAAGCACGGAATATGTATGATCAGGTATGTACTTTAAACTTTGTGTTTTGCATTGCGAGAGATATAGCCGGCGATTTGTATTATCCAATTTAACCTACTTTTAGTTCGTTAATCTTTTTCGCAACTTTATTTACAATGTGTTACGTTTAACGATACTGCTGAAACGTTCGTTTTTGAGTTTAAATTTTATTTATTCGGAAAATCGATGCAAAATTAAAAATAAGGTTGCTATGAAAGTTACGAAATATTGCTTGTTTTTATTTATCTTTCAAACCCACAAGAAAAGTGAACATTGTTGCATAATGTCCAGGTACACAGAGAAAGGAAAATATATGGGTACTCGCAATTTTGATTTCGACACAACCCAGCTGAATGTTGATCTAGAAAGCGTACATCCACTCCGTGAGTTTGAATCGTCGAGCGGCTATGTCTACATTTCAAAGCACACGTCAACTTTACACGTGCTTGATTCCAACTTAAAAACCATCAAAACGAGCAAAACTCCCGGCCCATTGAATAGCCATTCGATATTAAATGGCGACATTGGTATATGTTACAATACATACGAAGCCAACGACGGTAGTGTCGAGTGTTTGAAAGTTGATTCAAGAATGAAAATCAAAACACGAATTGTATTAACGGACGCAAATTATTTTGGTACGCGACGATTGTACAATTTGCTAGATGGTTCATCTCTGTTGGTGTCGTTGTCGAGAGGACGCTTGAGCGGCTTAGTTAAGAGACTTGGCGTCGATGGTAAACTCGGCGCTGTTGCGACATTATTTCAATACGAGTGCCAAAGTCTCACCACCGAACCACAGGATTACTTTGCCGAGCTGAAGGGTGGTATTTATTGTTTGAGTTTTGCTTGTCGCTATGGACTCATCACTCATTGTACGAAGTTGTCAACCGACGACAAGTTACCTGTGTATTTGACGTGATTCTTTTACAGCTTTGCAAAAGTATACTATTGTCTGTAGCTGCGATAACGTACGATTTTGACAATGAGATATTCTTTGAAATCCCATTGGAAACAAGCAATCGTTGAAGTATTTTTCTCTCGTGAAAAATAAGTATTATATACAAAGTTCTGTATTGTTTACTGAAAATTAGCGAAAGTGTCATTCGTAACAAATTTTGTGACGATCGGTGCATTAATGATTAATTTTGTATTTTATTGGTAACATTGGTTGTTTTTACAAGTGTAGCAATTAAAAAAAATCAAGTAAAAGTGTTCGTTTGTTTTATTTTTAATATAAAATTCTTGACCTAAACCATACGTTCTTAGTAATTAGATAATATTTAATTATGCAGTAATTCATCTGCTAAATCGTTACAAATGACAATGTTCGTGTTATCTTCGTAAATTTGATCTGAAAGTTCGGGTTTCTGCCAACAAAATTGTACGCGAAACCACGACACAAATAATTTTCATTAATCACGCGTAAATAACTCAAAGTTTATTTCTAGTTTAAACGTTTATTAAAAGCTTGTGAATATTCATTAATGGAATACTAACTAACAAAATTAAAAGTTTGACACGGTGAAACCGTTATACCGAAACATTTACGGTTGTATAATTTTTTCATAGATTCGAATAGATACGCTCGTTCCTCAAAAATCAACACGATCACGCCGTGAAGCGATATGATCTTTGCGTTATTAAATTGTCGATGTCTCTAAATACGTTGATGTTAAGGCCTATGTGATGTGCTGACTAAAACAGTCACTTTATAAAATCGAAGAAGCTTGTCTGCTTGTCATTGAGTAATTATAAAGGTATATGCAAATGTATTATTTTATGTAATAAAAGAATAAATATTAATAGAATTTCAGGAGGGTCACTTAAAGTAGCCCCGTTAAAAACGAGTTTACTAATCATTCTCTCCGTTGTAAAGATCTATTACGACTCGAAGTAACGATTTGGGTTTTATTAAGACATGCGAATTATTGGAAGAAGCATATCGGCATCTACTTTTGGCAATGGGAATTTGTGGGAATGGCAACACTGTAACGTAATTCAACATAACTGATTTTGAAAGGAGCCCGTTCAATCTGCGGTGGCAAGGAACTGCATAACCAATCGATCCAATAACGTTTATCATCGAGATATTTTCATTCAGCGAATCTATCCAAACGATCGTGTCGATTATCCAATCGATTTCGCTACTGAGGATAACGATTTTGCATTTATGCGTTAAATTTGACAACGGATTTTTACAATATAGGTTTGTACACTCTCGTTGAACGCTTGAACCTCAGCAAGTTGATTATAAGTTATAATTATGAACATGCGACATCATTGATATACGATTAACAAACGACAATGATGAATTTCTGTGAATATATTACGAACGTTTCCGAGTAAATAATTTTTGTATTATTGTATAAATAGTAAAATCCTAAAAATTGTTATTTCTAAAAATTAGTGAGAAAACGAGTTTAAAATCGTTTAGAGAATAAAATCCTGTCTGACCTTATTACGTAGTTGTACCACTTGCGGCGCAAAGAGTAGTTTCATTGAAAACGTTTGATACAATTGAACGTTGACATAAATGTTATCGTGGTCGTAATAAATAGTAACAATAATAACAAAAAGATACGTAAACTATTGTTTAAAAGAATATGTCTGTGCTCGTTCGTAAAACGTCCTACTGTAAGTTGTGCGAAAAATAAATGTCACGAAGATAAAAAAAGAATTCCATTCTTATCGTATATTCCCTATTAAATCTGTAATTCTCCTACGAATAAAAATTCTCTCGGCGTCTTTGTCAACAGAATGAACGCAATCTGCTCTCGCGCGTCACTGCTAATTCTTCGCACGGTAGTTATAAAGATTTCGTAGTTTTAAGTGGATAATAGTGTAACAGAATTACAAGTTGCGAGAGGTGCTAAATACACAATCATCTTATCGCTCTCTCTCTCTCTCTCTCTCTCTCTCTTTCTCTATCTCATTCTCTCGTGTTCATAAGTTTAAAGTCTCCATTAAACGAGAGGTATTCGACTTTATATTTTTCTTCGTTCTCTCTCAAATGCATTATTACACAATTAAAACTTGCGCCGCGTTAAAGTCGAGAGACGTTTAATGGTCGGATTATATAGTTCCGAGGTAGATGGCAAGGGGAGAAGGGGACATTTTAACGCTAAACTTTTACATCTTCAACGATATATGGGTTGATGCGAGCGAACTTTGCACTTTATTCAGCCAGCGAATTATTGCGTGCTCTAACGACGCCGATTAGAGGAGGAGGGCTTTAAAATCATCGTTAAACTTTCAAGCGCGCGTGCTAGACGCGAGTTTTGAGCTTTTTGGTTTTCTTGTTTTGCACGAATACAGAATTAAAGAAATTTGTCCCAATTCGCTGATCAACTCAAAAAAGAAAATAAATCAAGGAAAACACGCGCGAGTTGACGTACGAAGAAACAAACGTATAACGGGAGACCGTTCGCCAAGTGAGCTTGCAAGCTCACGTTGCATACGCGTCTACGAAAAGGGTACAAACAGTTGTACCGAGAGAGCGCGCCACCAACTGCATCCAACGTTTCACTGCGCCAGTGATAAAAGTTGGCCGTACATACCTCTCCTCTTCGTGAACTCTCTCCCCACTACCCTCGCAGCAGCAACAGCAGCAGCAACAGCGGTAGTAGTAGTAGTAGTATTAGTAGAAGCAGCAGCAGTTGATAACACGACGGCAGGGTTAAAGCTGCAGTTGCAACTCCTCCTTGCATGGAGGCGAGCGATTGGGTTACACTCACAACGTCGGCTGCGCGTGCGCCTGCTTGCTGCTGCTGCTGGCGCTGCCGATAAAACCCTGCCACACGCGGCGTAGCGCCTCATTACGGGGAGAGACCTTCCCGCGAAACGCGATAGAAAGAGACAGAGAGTGAGAGGGACAATTTTCTTCTTCTTTCGAATACACAGTCTCTCCCTTGACTTGACGATTCGCGCGGGTTTCCGCGTGTTTTTACGAGTTTTACTCTTTACTTCCGAGTGTATTATTTACAGGAAATCATCAAGATTGGACATCTAACTAGAATTTGACCTCCCTAGGAAGATTTTTCGTGCTTTACCGCCGAAGATTTTGCAAATCCGTTCTTTTTCTTTCTCAATACTTCTTTTTTTATGTTTTATTTTAAATCGACGCTACCGGAAGATCTTTAAAAGGGAACACGACACGAAGTCATAGGGCCAGCGCCAGTCAGCGCAGCCCGCAGATTCTCCAGGTTCATGAATTTGAGCAAACCAGGTAAACATATAAGATTCGCAAAAACAAAAATGCATCTTCATTTAAGCGTAAAGAACTCGCAAGACAACGTTTTCGTGTATAATTGCATGACGATGATTATTATACACACGAATACACCCTTCGTTGTGATGGGCGACAACGATGTTACGTAACAACGCGTTTTGGCACCGTCAGTTGTGGTTGTCCCTACGTAGTATACTATTCCACAGAGCACGTGAGACGTTCAGAAAAAAAAGGAAAACAAACAAACAAAAGTCGCGATTAATTAAACGTCCCATTGTCCGACATTATATATATATATATATATATATATATATATAGAGATATATATATATATATATATATGTGTGTGTGTATAGATAATACTGACGGTACAAAAGCGGAACAACTCTCGAGCCATTGATTTCTGAAGTGAGTGAGAGAGGGACGATGGAAACAAACGCGCTGTACTTTGACGTTTTGGCGCGCTACCAAAACTATCCGACGTTGTATATGTGCTAATTCGCGGCACTTAAACGTTGTTGTTGTTGTTGTTGTTGTTTGTTACGACGATTACTGGAAGGCGCAAGTTTGACGTTTGGTTTGATATTCCTAGTTTGCCAATCCGTATAGATATATACGTACGAGCAAATTATTAACAGGTAATTTAATACGTGCCACTTGCGATCACTCGCGAACGGAGCGAAACTTCGTCACGGATTATCGCAACGCTTCGTTAACGCACTAAAATGTATATCTTTTACGCGTCGGAGAAATAACAAAAATTTGTTTCAATCTCTTTTTGTTTTGCTTTAATGCGTCGAAAGTACATTTTTGCTGGTTTTATCCGACGCTCGTTAAAACTGCCTTTTTTTCATTCACCAGTACGATGGTTGCGACGACAAGTTTAATAAGTCATAAACGAATAATTGCTTCTAAACTTATAACGAAGCTGAATTTTACAAAAACGAATTCGGAGAAGGTCTTTTTTATCCGGTTTTATTTTTCAATCTCCCCGAGTCAATTGAAAAGTGAATGGAGAAACAAGAAGAAAGTTTGTCCGAAGAAATTAACGAGCTGGTCATCGGCATACCTACTTTTTCAACTGGCTCGGGGAGACCGAAGAATAACGTTCGATATATATTTATGAGCCGAGCGTATAACGAACATGCAACAATAATATTCAGTTAATAACTTGAATGGAATAAGCAACTCAGATGGATGAAGAATTGTTTACGTTATTTGGAAAAACAATTGCTTGTAAGGTTCATTTGATGCTTGTCATCTGGCCATGCGAACTTTTCGGTATACGTATTACGAAAAGGACGTTTTAATTTTGCGTAGAAAAACGCGGAAAAAGAGAAAGAAACCCACCTAAATAAAGTGGATCGATCGATAACTTTTGAAAAATTCAAATGATTTCAAAAGTAAATAAACCAAACGCCAAAGCTTCCCTTTCGTACCCTCTCTCTTTCCATTTTGAAGTAGCGTATAATAACTTCCATCGTCTCTGTTATCCTTAATGCATGACAAGCACGTGATATTTAATGCACGAAAAGTTGGAATTCGCGTGGAGCAAGAATACAAAAATCTACAACAGAAGATCACTTTTAAATTGGAACTGAAGATTGTGGTAGTTTCTGTGCGCGCGCGCGTGTGCCAGCATATCGATCTTGCTTGCACTTGAACAAGGTCGAGCCGCCTCGTGTCCGCCAGAGCGCGTGACATTAACACCACTAACTAGCTCCTGAAGATCTATCCCATCATGTGGACAAGGTAATAGTTTTTCGCCGTCTTGTATTTTTTCTTCTTTTTATAGGTTTAATAATAATTTTATACGATCAACATAATGACTGTGATTACTATTACGTGATTTTGTACGCGAGACCAGTGGATGATTGCGTTCTCCCACCATCCTATTTCCGAGAGTGTGACGATCGTAGCGCCGGCTGACGCTACGCTGACGTCGCTACTGATTTGTTCACGCTCAACTCTACTTGCTCGTGATATACCGTACTTATTTTTTGTTCACTATGTTTTGCCATTATAACGTTTTATTACAGGTAAATTGACTTTTTTAACGAAGATGACGGTATATTAGTCGTATTTTACGATTACTTGTACGACCCAGCAAAGAGATTTGTAATTGTTTCGTTGTGCGTAGGAATTTTTTTCAAGGCTTTTATTAAACACTTATTCACTGCATAATTTAAAAACTTAATGTATTTAATTTCTTATTTTTGTACGGATCTATCGTAAAAATAACGAAAACTAAATTGTAGCCTTCTGATAATATTGTCATAACGTAAATGAAAAAAATTGAAAAGTTTATCTAGAATATCTGTCAAATATCTTGTCGTTTGGATAAATTTGATTTTGAAACGAATTTATTGCTTGTTGCCTTATCACTGTTCGAAACTAGTTTTTGAACAACCGTTTGGCATTTTTACAATAATATTTTAATGAAATACTTATAATTCTTTTTTGTCGTCTACTGTTAACGTTTTAAAAATAGTTGACGTTAAAATATCTCGATTGAAAAAAAACGTCAAAAAATACACGTGTGATTGAATATAAACGAAAGATAAATGTACAGGATCAAACGTTTATACAGTTTTTTGCCAAAGTAGATTCGCGATAAACTTTCTTTTTCAGACGGTGAATGACCTTCATTGTATCGTTTGAATTCTTTTCGATCGCAGTTACTATCGATTTTCTCGCTTGAAAGATGAGTTACGCAAGACAAAAACATCCAATTAGACGATGAAAAGTTGGAAATAAGGTCTGGATCTGAATTTAGATAAACGGGAAATCGACGGACGATTTCCACGAATATTGAGAGTTCAGTCCTTTGAATAAGAATTTAAAAGCTCGATGACCATCACGGATTGATCGATCGCTCATTTGGCTCGGTATTTCTCGAAAATCTGTTCAATTGGCCAAAGAAACATCATTCATTTTTATTATTGGATGGCAATTTTGGCATGGAGTTTAATGGCTTTGGCGAGCTCGGTAAACGAACTTTGCGGTTTTGAGAATAAATAATGACCGAGGATAAAAAGTTGTACTCTTTTGGTAAGTTTTGTTAACAATTTTTCACGTGGTACACTCATTTTGGTCTCCTTTATATGCATGCAATTTTTGAAAAAATAAATAAATAAAAAAACGTATCTATAATCATTTTCCGTTGATCGAAACAATCAGAATTTTAACAAATTGTTATTCTATTAATATTGCAAAATCTCCTGTTCAAAATGTTGTCAAATTGCCGTTTCTCTTTTACCTTTAAGAAAAAGCATTTATTTTTACAACAGACAACGAATTTCGTTTCTTCAAAGTTTTATTTAATTCAGGCGAACTTATTAAGCCGATAAGACTTGATCGTATGAAGGATAACCTTTCCCTTTGTCGCAAAAGTAAAAAAAATATTTGTAAAACTAATAACACATGACCCACTATTCGGGTGAAAACGTAAAAATATAAATTACAATTTGATTATCTCTCGGTAATTTTAATTTCATACTAAAAAGGAAGAAGATATTAGGATATACAGTTATCGAAACCCGCCAAAGCCTTATGCAATATAGCAAAATCTTCACTCGTATTCTAATATCAGTAGTTCAAGTTGAGTATACAATTGTACATAGGTGGTCCTTTGAGTTTGCAGACAAAGTTGAAATTACGAAAACGTATACTGCGTACTAGTATGAGCATGTTAGTATGTGTGGTAGTGTGTATGGTAACGCAAAGTTGACCATTAATTTAACGATGGATTAACACGATTAGCCATCGATGAGTCCTCGGCCTGTTCGAGGAATTAATTTCCGAGAGCCGAGCGAACGCAAGCTCGATGAATTACCGTGCAATGTACCATTCGCCGATTAAACGACGGAATATATATTTTCCCAACGTACGTCGTGGATGATATTTATGCTGATACGCATGCGAGGCTAGTTGAAAATTATTGCGTTATTCTAAATTGCACCGAAGCGCCTTGTTATTTACTAAAGGTATTTTCACTTTTCCAATTGTAAAGTTAACAGACGAATGATGTGCGCGCTTGTAAATTACAGAACTCGCGTATTTTCGGTGCATTAAGTATTTATCTTTTCTTTATTTTATTATTGAATTGCGAGCAAAATACCGTTTAATTACCTTCATAAATACGCAAGCGCGGATAGAAAGAATAATGTTTCTTAAAAATACGTCCAAACGTGAGTTTTGAAATGTATTGCCGGCTATTTTTTACAAAAGATACATCTCTAGTCGCTTGAAGAGACTTTGAAAGATGACTGAGCTCGAACGCGGAAAAACACATTGAAATTCAAAAATAATCAAGTGACCGCGATCGAGCTTTTACGAAAATCTTATTGAAAGCATATCGTATACCTACATGTAGACGTTAAGAGCTAACCTTCTCAAAGGTGGTTGCAGAAAAAATTGTCGTAGTACGTTGTCAAGAGGCTCTCTCTCCGTGAATATTGTCTATGATATATCATAGGACACACAAATACAGTCCTTTGACGCGAGAGTTATCATTTTAACTCAATTGTATGAACTTTGCATCGGTTAATTAAAGGGCTACTGTACAGAGCGCTGCAAGGTTAAAGTTTGCATTAGAGTCGATTGAGCTTGCAACAGCTTTATATCATTTTATGATAGTTAGTCAATGATTTGCCATTGCATCGTATATTCATTTAAGAGAGAGAGAGAGGGAGACAGAGATTCAACGATGATTTATAGCTTTCGCAAGCTCGAGTGTTTACTCGAATATTTTTTATGTTATTTGTATCGTCTGATTAATTACGGAGAAAGGTTTTGATATGCGATCAAGGAATTTTTCCAAAACAACCACTACATGGCTATGAATGAAATCTAAATATCTGCAGATTTTTTTATTCAATTTGTTCGTATCATTTTAATCTTGATACAATATTTTTTGTATTAGCATACGGTTTACAAACACAATAGCATTGTACAAAAGCTTCAAGACATCGAACTTTTTTCAACTTTTATAGTTTCGGATCGTGGAAGCTTCTCAACTGTTTGTACGGTTTAGGCTTTGCGAGTTTTTTTTTTAACTCGTTGAGCACTTGAAATGCGCGTAGTTTGAATACATGAAAAAGCTCTACATTTTTACTTGACTCAAGTTCGATTAGCTGGAAGAAATGATAAATTAATCTGGCCTTTTTATTTAAATTACAGTAAAACAAAATATAAAGAGTATCAATTATGGACTGAGTTAAAGCTCAAAGCTTCGAGAGTTTTGAAATCTCTTGAAGCTGCGAAATAAGGCTAAAGCGTAGCTATTTTATTTGCTACATTTATTTACTAAAAAGAAAAAGAAAACAAATAGCATAAAATAATATAGCAAATCAAACCAGCATTTAATGTATTATAATTAAAACGATTCAGTCGATGATCGGTAGTAGACTATATCGTACAGACGTATTAATCAAATTTGAAATATAATTGCGATGAAATCAAATCAACCGCGATATTAACTTTTAATTATGAAGTCAAAGGTACATAAAAAAGGGGGTTGGGTGACCGGAAGAGAGGGGGGGGGGCCAATCGCGCAACGCAAAGTTTTGCGAGAGATAGAGAGCACGCGAAATGAATTTCATTGGAAAAGCCACATCTCTCGCAGGGATGCGATGTTATATAATCCGCTCTCTCACAAATGCGCACACACATGTAATCTTTTTCTCTGTCGGTTCATCAAAGTAACTTTCTTCCCTACAATCACCTCTCTCTCACACACACACACGCACACACACACACTTTCTCGCCAATGTGGAAATACACGCGGATAGATTAAATGCAAATCGAATTCGTTGCGCGCAAGCTCGTGCGCAAACAACCAACTTTTCCTTCGGAGGGAACTATCTCGTACTTCTAAATATCTCTTTTGTTGACGTGTGGATATATATATATACAGATATACACAAGTTTTCCTTGATATCAATATTATTTACCTCAGTCTCGACGATTAAATGAATTTTTTTTTATTCGTTTTTTTGTCGTCTTTACGAAAGAAATCGTATAATGTATAATGTATGTGGCACTGATCGATTTCTTCCAATTGCCACGAAACGATGTTTATTGCGTTTACACGACAAATATCGTTTTAACAATTAACTCGTTAAACCAGGAAATGTAAATAGAATTCTGTTTAATTTCGTAACGATAGCGTGCATGTTACCAATTTTTACGACAACAAATCGTTGAACAGCGTTTACCTATCTAATAATTATATAGCTACACGCTGCTAAATTATGTATACAATTAAAAAGGAATACAAACTTGTAATTAAAAACATCAACTTCTCAAATCTTCGTCCTGGAAAAGCGATAACGGAACAGGGGACTGGAGCTTTAACGCCCATTCGTTTGAAGCGCACTCGTCAGAGACCCAATTATAGACTTTGAAAAGTCTGACAATGAAGAAACGAAACACACACACACACACACACTCACGCGCGCGCGCTGACAGCCCCTTCGTGCTTAACGAAAAAGCTCAGTGCGCGAATTTGCATGGCAAAGTCGAGGCACAGAACCGCAACACGGCATGCTATCACTGTTCGTGAGTAACGGCAGCCGACGTACCAATGAATAAAAAAAATAGAAGATAGTGCTTCGTTAGGATTGCGTATCGATCCACTAAGTTACAGTCAAATAGCTTTAACTGGGACTTAGTTATTCAAGACGCTTTCTCGGCTAAACGTAATTGTTTAATTAACTTGCAACGTAACACGTGTAATCCTTCATTGATTCGTCTTTTTGCTTGGCTCGGTTGTTTTACCAATGAGGGCATACATATTGTGTTGTAAAAATATAGCAGGCGATGGCATAGTAAAACGCCAATTCTATACCGCCAAATAAAAGACGCGAAATGTTTTTTTAAATAAAAACTTTAATTTAAAGTGTTTTTTTTTAACACTTTAAATTGTCATTTTTCATTTAAAAACCATTACAAAAATCAACAAGCGTCAATTTGAAAAAAATCCAATTAATATGTTTTGTACAAAGAAAATGAATCCTTGTTTTAAAAAAATGTCTCACAAACATATTTAATTATAAATGTAAACGGTAATAAACGAAATTGATAAAAGTGAATTTTTATCAAAATTAAACAGTTTATCGCGAGCGAGAAAACAATCTTCGTTTAAACTGAAGTAAACCACCCAGGATAGTTGAATTCCAAAGTTAACTCTCACAGTGGGCAAAACATTGGACTCTACGATGAGTGTTAGCGCAACGGGAACCCACGACCTACACGCGGCTAAACGAGTTTTGTCGTCGCCTCGACCTTCGAAAAGATGTGGAATTTTATATTCATTTCCGTAGTACTGGTGAACGTCGTTTTAACACAAGACTGAATCATTCGGAAGAAAAAAATCTTTTCGTTCGTTTGTTTAATTTTATTTTTCTCTTTGTCTCTTGCTTGGTTAAAAAAAAACTTTAACAGGGAACAAAGCATCATTGTTTGATTAATTTTATTTGTACGATAAAACTTTATCGACTTTCGCGATAAAGATGAAATTATTCAAATAGTATTTATAGTTTTTTGGTGACGTCTAAAAACTCACTTGCAAGCTCTTTTATTCAAACTTGTATAAAAGTGCGAGTTAAAAAGTTATATCGCGACTATAAAAAAATGTGTCAGAAAAATACAACGTAAAAATCGTAGCATAAAATATATAAACAAACATTTGGAAACATCGAGAGAGGTATCGAGAAAGTGCAACACGAGTATGAAATTCTAAGTACAACCAAACGTGTAAAGAGAGAGAGAGAGAGAGAGAGGATGACGCGCGAGGTAGCGTAGCAGCCAGCAGACATACAGAAACAGCCGCAGGGAGATAGCACAGTTGCAATATGGAATAGCAGGACGAGTAAGGGTATCGCACCCAAAATATATACGTATACACTCATAAAACTATATAGGATGACTTAGGTTGGGTAAAGTAGTCGAGACGCGTGAAATTGAAAAAACGTTCGATCAACGTGAAAACAATCGCGTAAATATATAGGTCGAATGTGTTTATTTATTAACGGGTGAGCGCAAGGAGAGAGAGAGAGAGAGAGAGAATCCCGAAATCGAATCGACGTTGAAAGCTAAGCGTGAACATTCTATAATACGATAATTGAAACGAGGATTTAAATTTGTAGCGTACACGAAGCAAAACAATTTGTCCCCTATTTTGAATTGTATATATTATCCAACAACGAGGAATCGAAGGGTTGCAATCTTTGTAAAGTAGTTAACGCGAAATGATGAAAACAAATTTGTTTCCACGGTGAGTTGCTATTTGTTCTTCAGCGATTTTAACGAAGGCGTTATGTCTCACATTGTGAGGAATGAGCTTTCATTTGAAACGAGAAATTTATTTCTTTTGTTTCCTTTTCTCAGCAAACAATTTACTCGCTGCGAAATTACCGTGATAATTTCAAGTAACTACAGAGGATGACATTTATTGCCTATAATTTTAACCAAGTGTGAACGGACGATTTCATCGCGGTCAAACTTCCTTCAGATTGGTTCTATGTCCGTCGCGGATAAAATTGAAAAGTTCCAAGAGTCGATACGATCAACTCGGAGTTTGCTTCTCCCTTTTATTGACTTTTTGTCGTAATAATAGTCACACGACACTACACGTACACAGGCTGCGTGCTAACTGCAGGGTTTTTTGTTTAAAAGAACAAAACGATGTAAAACAACTTTTTTTTTATTAATCTTGATGAAATTAACAAAACTGTGCACTTGTATCAAAACATTTTATTTAACAAATAAAACGTTACGTAGGAAAGCAAAAGTCAAAGAAAGAGTATTGAACTCGTTCAAACGTTAGTCCATGCGCCACAAGAATTGGACGCTTAAGCTCTTTCTCTCGTGTGGCGACCAATTATTATTCCTGTGATCCGCGTTACGCGATAAAGCTCACGTATACCCTGGCCACGTAAACGTGCGCGGTTTTACAGTGGCCTGCGGCTACAATTATCGATAATATACGCTTTTACTCTACCGTATGTCATTCCCCTTGTTTCTCAATATTTCTTTTTTTTTCCTTCACTCAGAATTCACGCGATTTAACCTACTATCGCGAGGTTTTATCGAGAATTGAAGAATTTGATGACTGGTGTTTTCGAAAAACGTATGTATTAATACGAATTACGAAAATATTCCATAGCTAATTTAATTTTTGAAAGGTACTTGGATCAATATGTTTGGGATACCCTGAATAGAGAGCTTGCATAAGATTGAATGTGCAAGACTTGCCATTTTTTTCCTTTACCGATTAAACAAAAATCTCCAGTGTCTTGTACTTGTGTTCAATGTGAAACGATCATTTTCACGAAAAGTTTACCGTTTACTTTTGTATTCCTGTTCTCTAGGAATTAGTAGATAGCGAATTGTTGGGTATTTTGTGGGTAAAATATATTCATTTAGAGTACAAAGGTAACGAATTATTTTTATCGTTTCGAATATCCAACAAAGCTGCAATCTTCTGAAATCCGATTGAAACGTATTCAGTGGAAAGCGTCGAGGTAAAGCTTGCAAGTCGAGAAATGATTAAGAAGGGACTGATTGTCTCACTTCCATGGAATCTGACTTCCATCAATGCTAAAAATAATTCCTTGTTCCTTGTTTGTAAGGATTCAAAATTCTTTCAAGACAAATAACTTATTCTCTCTCGGGATTCCACCAGAAATTTATAAAACGTTCAAACACCGCAAGCACATTCGTTTGATCAATACACTGAAAACATCTCCGATACAGATGCTACGTTCATGGAGTACACTTTGCTCGAGTATAATCCAATTGAACGATTACTAAGCTCGTAGAATCGAAACTTGTGTAGTATACTTATTTGAATTTGGCGCCATTCGAGGGCCTCGGTAACTACGTTCTCGTGCTTAGAAGAGAGAGAAACAGAGAGAGAGAGAGAGAGAGAGAGAGAGAGAGAGAGAGCGGCGCTTGGCGGCAGATGCGCGAAGGTCAAAAGTATTTTAAAAATAAGGCCGTGGATAGGCAGAGAGAGCGAGATCGCTCGCTACTTGCTCGCGCTTCAGCAGTGGACGTTGAAAAGGGACGGGCGGCGCTGTGATGGCAAGTGGCTCACCGCGCGAGGTGAGTAACGAGGAAAAAAAATACCATCGCGCAAACCTTTTCCTTTCTTTATCTCTTCTATTATATTATTTTCTTTTGTAAGCGATAGATTCTACGCGTACGAATAATGCAAGTGCACGCGCGTGTGTATGTGTGCAAGTGTATTACTGCGATTTAAAAAAAAACAGTCGAATGAAAGGGCCACGAGTGCTGATTCGACTGGAAATGATAGTATAACTAAAGGCAGACGATTAATGGCGACTCGCCGATGCTTTGTAACCATGTGTGTGCGTGGAGTGTATATACGTGTGACCGTCACGTGACATCCAGTTCTATATACTAACCCTAGAGGAAAACATACGACACTCCAACTTTATAAAGCACGCTTCGATATATATGTATTTATATACTTATGGCAAGATTTTCCGAGCGCTCGATTTTGATATTACTTCGTGAAAATTCAATCGTGTAACTGTGGATGTGCGTGTATACTCTACGAAAGTCGTATGTTTCGAGAAACGTGTTTTTTTTTCGTTATCGACAAAGAGAGAAAGAGGGAGAGTGAGCGTGCGCGCGAGATATTGGAGAAAAGCGTGGCAGCTGTAAGCGCTTGATCCGTAGTTTAGACTTTTTTTCTAAACTCGTATGCATGTAGCTTAATATTGTACGTGCAATACTAAGTTCGATGATAATGGTGGGTGATGACCGTATTTCCAGACCGTCATCGTTTCGTCATTTCCCGCTTTGCAATTGATGCACTTTTCGAATTGCTGATTAGGCACCGCGTGGAATTTCGTCTTTTTTTTCTTCACCGTTATGGCCCTCTTTTGAGATTCGATTATAATTCTAGAAGACAACTCATGAAATATTTATTAGTTCGATATTTAATAGGATAATCTTTAACAGCTGTAACGATAGGTTGTAATGTATTTTTAATGTAATACCATGCGATTACTATACGAGTTAGTTGTTGTTTCGACACGGTTATTAGGAACACTTTGAATGGTTATTCCCATTAGTTGGACAAATAATAGTCAAAATGTAATATGAAAATGAATCATAATTCTCGCGTATATATCGTTTACTAATTCAATATCGAAATTCCTTTGCGACTAAAAATAGAAAACGTTCGTTGATAATAATTACAAATCCATTTTGAAAGGTATGCATTACGAGCGTTATTTAGAAATTTCGCCCGTGGGCAAAGACGAAAGAAAAATCTTATCGAAGTATGTCAAAATTGGAAATTCTTAGCAAAGACTTTGCCACGGAGTCGTGGAATCATATAATAATAATAAATACATAAATGCATCGATGCGTCGCTAACACGCTAATTATACGACGACTAATTATCATTGATCGTTGATTATGAAATTAGATTAAAGCCGATTAGTCAGTATACACGCTTGTCCTGATTTTTTTTTATTTCTCTCTCCTTATACGCGCTGTCAGTTATATGCAGATATAGAACGAGAAACTCTCGGGCTATCGGTACATTGATTGCGAATCAATAAAATCGTAACGAATCTATAACCGTGTGTGGCCGGCCCTAAACGAAGTGCCTTCTCGTAGAATTGCAGGTGTGTGTACACCTATACGCGCATGCACACATGCACATACGCCTTTATATAAAAGCCGGCAAATATCAAGCTCTTTGAATATTTTCGTCGTATCCTTAAAAAAGCAATATCCTCGCGTTATTAGGCGCGCGATTAATTGTAATAAAACTTCTATTTTCAATAAAGCAAAGAACAAAAGAGAGCAGCGCAGCACGCGTGTAGTGAATCTCGTGTTTTTTGTCCTTAAAAAAAGCACAACATATACGAACAATCAATGAGAGTCTAGTATTCTTAAAAAATGTCATCGTATCATTATTTACATTGCTCACGAATTGCAGCTCACGTGTATAGCAGCCGCCTCGCGATTCTCAATATTATATACATGTATATATATAATTATACATCTCCGATACGGTGTTTTCTCGCGAGGAGTCTGCGCAGACCGATTGTTGACGGTCGCTAAACGTGCGCTGGTCAGTTTACATTCCACGTGACGCGAAAGAGATAGAGTCAGCAAGATACGTCATGTATATGTATATAAATATATATATACACACACACATGTATATAGGTTTTATTTTGTTTGGTGCATGATACAGCCTCCGGGGGCGCTCGTATCAAATATTTTCATGACTGATTTGGCCCTTTTATTGATTGAGCTTTGACTACGTATTAACCATTGCTTCGACCTTTTTACGATTTTGTAGCCGATTTTTATCATTTGATTTTAGACCGATCTATTCGACTCTCCTATCATCTATAAATAACTTGTCGAAGATTAATAGAAATGTATTTATAGTTCGAAAAATATTTTGCACTGAGCCTAACAGACTTTTCTTTTTCGTTCGATAATGGAAAACGGTTAGTCCTAACTACATATTAATCACTAATGACATATTTTAAAGATGAGTCTCCGCGTAAACGAAGCACACTTTTGTTGATCGTGGGATATTCCCAATTTAATCGTGGATCAAATACGTTTCTCCGGAATAACTAGTCCAAAATTGATGCTCCAAATTATTGTTAAATGAAAAGCTTGTTAGTTTGTACCAATTACGTTTTTTAATTTTATTTGTAATTATCTATTCGAACGTCTACGAAAACGTTTGAAATGTATAATAAAATACGTTCAGAACGTATAACTAATTGCCACGCAATTAAATAATCACGATAAGTTTATTAGAAAGAAACTTGGTCATCTCTTGACGAATGATAAAGATGTATTTTTCCGAAAAGATGAAAATTCCCTTAAATTCCAATCTCCACGACGAACTATATAATTCCGATAAAGCCTTGGCGTATATCTACGATGAAGCCTCCGCCCACCACCCGTTGTAAATTCCTTTTAGCTCTTCGCGCACCTTTAAGAAGGAAAAAAAAGAACCTAACGGAAAAGGCATAGTAGTGGTATATACACATTAACATCTAAAGGCGCGGAGCGCCGTCTCGAGCCAGCACAGAAAACTACAAGACTTACGGCGATTAGGAATGTCCATATCGAAAAGTCGGCCCTGCGCGCTCTCCTTTTTCCGTTTGCTGGATCTCAAATGAAACGGCGATAGTGGGGTGAGGAAAGGGGAGTTGGGAGGGGGGGTTAGATAGAAAACGAAGAGGAGAGGGACGACTAGTTTGTAAGTGTGTGTGTGTGCGCTGAGCGCGAGGTTATGCGAAAAAATGTTTTCGGCACGCGTAGTAGCGGCGCGCTGTGAACCCTGAAGGGTTTTACAGTTAGACTGCAATGTGGCACATTTGCAGAAGCGGCTCGCGCTAGCGCACGTTTCTGTTGTGGTGAGCAAAAACGTACGAGAGGAAAATTCTATATACACTCCTTCTTTCGCTCGTATAAAATATATACGTACATATATGTAAGTGTGCGCGCGCGTGCGTGTGTGTGTATGTGTGTGTGTGTGTGTCTCTCTCTCTCTGTGTACGTGTCTAGGTAGTTTTTCCTTTTGATACATTATTTCCTTGTCTTTTGTACGCGTGTCTCGTTTGTGCGCATGTACGCTTAAAACTCACATATACACATGGATAAGCACACACATACATACGAGACATACACAGCCTAACATTTATTCGGAGGGGGAGGGGAAGGGGGGATAGACGGGTCACACACATCGCGCCCTTCGCAGTGGCAGCAGTACTCACTGTTTAACGCACACAGCGGACGAGGAGAGACAGAGCGCGAGGCGTCTCTGCAACAAGAAGCAACGTTTATTATTTATTTTGTTCGCGTTACGTTTCCGTTTTACACACGTGTGTGACTGGCGTGTGCCTGTGTGTAAGTGCGGGGGTGCAAGTAAGTGTAAGTGTTAGTAAACCGCACAAAAATACCACGTAGACCTTTAGCTGTAAATGTACGTCGCAGAGCCCACCAGCTATATATCAGTAACAAGCAGCAGGCCACCGTCCGTTTTGTTATATTAAGTTTGTGTGCGTGTGCATCTCGGTTATTTTGTTTTTTTGTTTTCATTTTTTTTTCATTTTTTTTCTTTTTTTCTAAAAAAACTCGCACACGCATAGATGAGAAACTCGTCCTTGGATCCCATCCGCGAGCGAGAGCGTGACATTAATCATTTCTTTTTTTTTCTTTTTTTTTTTTATTCACGAGGTCTACACCTGCGTCTACGTGTGATTCGCGCGCGCGACATTAAGATAGAGCGAGAGTCTGGATTCGTCGTCTTCCACATGGTCGCCAGCAACACGATGTGATTTTTCAAGTGAAGTGTGCCATTATCACCAATCTGCGCGTATCTCAGTGCATGTGAATATGGTGTAAACATTCGCTTGAAAATCCACAGTGACGCGACCACACATTTACATATATATATATATATATATATATATATATATATATATATATATATATATATATATATATATACAATACATATATATGTACATACATACATATATATATATATATATACGCGCACACACTTACTCATGCATACGCGAAAAGCGCGAATGTGTGGTGCGGCGATATTGTTTACGTTTTCAAAAGGGGGGGAAAGAGCAATCACCCCTGTGTGTGTTTCTGTGTACAAGTGATAAAAACAGTTTTTGAACAAGCAATTAGAACGTGCTTTTTTTTTGGTGTTATAGGGTCAGGATTGGAGATAAACAAGATGGACCAGCAGTATTGCCTCCGCTGGAACAATCATCCAGCCAATCTCACCGATGTACTCAGTTCCCTTTTAGCAAGGGAAGCATTATGCGACGTAACCCTAGCTTGCATCGGGGAGACTTTCAAAGCTCATCAGACTATACTCTCAGCTTGCAGTCCATATTTTGAAAATATCTTTCTGCAGAATACCCATCCCCATCCGATTATCTTCCTCAAAGATGTCAACGATACAGAGATGAAAGCTCTGTTACATTTCATGTATAAGGGAGAAGTTAATGTCAGTCAGCATCTGTTGCCCATGTTTCTTAAAACTGCAGAGGCACTACAAATTAGAGGACTTACAGACAACAGTGTAAATAATAAGGCCGACGAAAAGAGCCCCAGCCCAGAACCAGAGGTACAGCCTGTTATCAGGCATTCCGACTCGCCCAGCATACAGAGTCATCCTGAAAAAAGGAAACGAAAAGTCTCTGGAAATTATGACATCTCGCTCAGTTGTCCACCAAGTGAAAGATATCATTCTGATTCTCAGGTTGGTATTTTAATATGTTTATATCAATAGATACATGTTGTGACTAATTTTTAGTAAAAAATATTGTTCAATACATTGCTACAAAGCTTAATCAGCTGGTCATAATAGTTCATACTGTAATGTAATTTTTATCTCTATAATCTGTTTATTAACAGATTAATTTATTCGTGTTCTTATTCTGTTTCAAAGAGGTTAATAGCTTATGTTAATTGAGAGGAAAAAAAGTCTTGAAAATAATATGAAAATGCTTTAACTTGCTATTATTAGCTTTTAACTTGAAACATCTTTTGACATTTCAAACTTTTTGCAACATTTTTTTTCTCCGATTTCTCAAATTGTTTATGTCCTACTTTAAGCTTTACATCCTTGTACTTTGGAAGCATTAAAAATAGACTATGTGTGCAAATATTTCATGCATCTAATGAGTCACATTAATCTTGTTTGAAATATACACATGAAACTCCTGACTTTTCATTTCTAAGGTTACTTGATATCTTACTGCGTCTCATGCATAGAGCAAAAATAAATATCAAACAATAATTTTCAGTTGGCTGCTTAAGAATTTGTGTTGCAAAGTTTCCAGTACAGTCAGGTGCTATATTTAACTGCCATTAGTACTAGGACTTTCAAAACTTTCACTCATAAGCTGTGTACATTTTATTTGACCTAATTTTCTAGCACATCTTCCTAAGTGATTAGTGTGCATTTTTGGAATACCTTCTTCTTCTCAAAATTACCTGGAGCACATTTCCCATTTGTTTGAACGTATTCTTTTTTCTTTTATTCTAAGACATCAGCTAGGAAACATCAGTATATAACGATAAGTTTTACATAAAACATACAAATGATATATAACACTTGTTGAGTCACTTGTATTAACAAACCATTAATGTGCAAATTTACTTTGTTATTAACATTTTTATGAGAACATTTTTCTTGAATATTACATGCAAGTGAAAAAATAATTAACGATTTAAATTATTTGAAAATGTCGATGCAACTGTTATTGGTGAAAATCAGTAAGAAAATGTGAGTTTACAAATATTAAAGGTTAGGTGAGCCATTACACAAAATCAGAAAGACTGTGAGTTTCAACGTGTATAGCATACAGAAAAAGTAAAATACAAAGTTCTAAAGAAAAAATATTATCTGCTATTCTTAACTGATAAAGAACAATTTCAAGTAGTTGCTATCACAAAGCTGTTAAGAGTGCAGATAACAAATTGATTCTTTTTCCAAAGACATAGATAACATTGAAAAACTATACAAATGTAAATAATAAGAAAACAAATGTAAATGAAAAAAACATTCCTTTGTGTTTCAGGCATCATCCCAATGTAGTTACAAATCGAGTCCCACAGTTCCAAAGTCAAATAACGCGCTGGGAGGAGATCTGGAGGATGGAGGTCGATCCATCTCTCCAGTGTCTCAATCTCAAGCTCCAATTAAACAAGAAATTGACCATCACATGTCCGACTTCCACGACAACATTTCTATGCCTGTGAGTATTTTTTTTATATGGATTTATTGCTGTGTTATTGATATTGATGTAGTATTGCAACTTCATATTTGTAGATATTGTCATGAGTATATTGAACATTTTTGAAACGTTTAGTTTATGAATTGATTAAACGTTACTTTGTTTTTATTTCACAAATTCTTTTAGATGTAAATGTATAAAAATTTCAGTATATCTCAAAATACAATGTAGTCAGATTGGCCAAAAATGGGATACTAACAGTAGTTTAGACGTTATCCCATGGTTAAATGCTTTCAGCATGTTGTCAATCCTTTTTGCACGTTTTCTATTATATGTAAACAAACAAACCTTTCTCATTCTTCATAATGTACATAAATTATCTAAAGGTCTTTACAGGCTCCTTAAATGCTTGAATTTTCAATTTGTATGAGTCATGTTATCCTTGAAAAAAAAAAGAAACTTAAAAACATATTCATATGTGAATCGTACATTATTTTCGTTTCATTATTAATATTATACTCTTTTTATTTATCCTAAAAGCTATAGTATTGAAGTCTACATTGCAAATCAAGGTAATACCTCGAATATTTGCAACTTTTCGTAACTACCTACCAGTAGACGTCATAATTTTATCCTTTGTAACAAAAAACGTAATTGAAACACGATTGCATTGTATGGCTAGTACGAACAAAATAAACGATACGACAGTGAGCAACAGCACAAACCTTCGAATCAGCGAAATTCATGACAACAGCTGGAATCCGCGCCCTCGAGAAATCCAGTTCGTACACACGCGGTTACGTCACGGTTTCGTTATTCTTCCGCGTCTCGTTCGCTCCTACGAATAAAAAAATAACGAACGCCGAGAGAGGATGTACGTATGTGCGCTCGCGCGTGCGGTGTGTGTGTGAGAGAGAGAGAGAGAGAGAGAATGAAGCAAAGAGAGTAATATAACGGGAAGGAAGGGATAGAAAGCGCAGAAAAAGAAAAAAAGAAACGAAGAAGAATAAGTATCCGTGTGAAGAGACAATTTGCTAAAGAACTCTATAAGAAAAGAACAAGCGAGAAACTAAATAGGGAGTTGAAGCCCTCGCAAGGATATCTATCCATTCCTTCTCTCTCTATATGTTAACAGACGATGAAGAGCGACGAGAGTACTCGGAGTAGATCGGGCAGGTTCAAGGCTTCATGGCGCGAGACGTACCGGTGGCTCGAGTACGACGCGCGCGCAAACCTCATGTACTGCTGCTACTGCCGCAAATGGAGCGCGAGTATGCCTGAGTTGCGCACAAGTTTCGCGCAGGGCAACGGCAACTTCCGTCTTGAGATTGTCAACCACCACGAGAGATGCAAAGCTCATACACTATGTGTCGCCAAGGAAGCCCAAACGCTCTCAGCACATGATTGACAATTAGCGATCCTTACACCCCCCCCTCTCTCTCTCTCTTTCTCTCTTCTCTTTTTTTTTGCTTTTATTGCCAAAGCGCTTTTGGCTGTTGTTGTTTATTTCGAATATATCCCGTGATCGGGTGTCTTCCAGAGTGATCGCGATCAAACCAGTGTTTGTCCTTGACAAGTACATTCCGGCTGTTGCCAAGTCTTCTTCGCCTTTCTTTTTTTTTTATCTTCTTTTAGGCTGTTCTGATGAATTTTATTTGAATAATTGAGTTTAAGTACTTGTTGATGCTGTTTTGTTGTATACCAAAAATCTGTATAATAAACGTGTTTTTTTTACCATATTTTTATTTTTTACGTCCTATATTGTAATTAATTATCATGTAACAATACTCGATGTTGATTTGCATTTTAAAATTTGCCTGCAAGTTTGTACACGAATTATAATGCATGCGTGTGGTATTGTCAACTTGAAAAAGAATAGCAATAATTTATAAAACAAAAAATGGCCAACAAAAAAGAAGAAAAAGAGAGAGTGTTAATGCATAATCTGATCAATTCGTAGGCACACCCAGTCAGTCTACTGAGCGAGGATAGCGGCCCAACGACAGGCACGCTCAACGACAGCGTGCCGGGCATCGAATCGTCGGAGCATCACAACCCACCGGAGATGCTCGATGGACTCGATGGTAAGGATTTTATTACCATACAATACCTATATAACTTTCTCTCTCTCTCTATCTGTCTTTCACAACCTTCTTCAACATCCTTAATATCCTTTAAAGTCCATTATCGCGTATTTCTCGTTGAAATATCTTTTTCTAATTATCAATGTACATAAATCAGCTTTTAAATCGAGAAGTACGCGGAATGCGTGAAACACTATATCTGTATGACAGATAATATTTATATATATATATATATATATATATATATATATATGTATATATATATATATAAATCCTCTATGTGCATGCACGTTTGTTTACGAATCATCGCGCGCAAGAGACGAAAAGGAGTGTCGCGACTGCGCGCTGCTCAACACGCGCGCGTGGTTGTTGTCTCTCCCTCTCTGCACCCCTCCCCGCCCCTTTCCCCCCTCTTTTATACGTCCACATCCGCGCGTGAAAGACTGGCAACTGTAGAGTCTCTCTTTCGAGTGTTTCAAAAAGTCTGAAGGGCAGTTCGACGATTGTATTATTGTCCCTCTACCCAACCCTTCTTTTGTCTTTTCTTTTCTTTTTTTTTTGTTTAATTAGTGTTTTTTACTTATTTATGTACTATTATTTATTATCTATTTCTTGGTGATGGTGTAATATCGTATGCATTTGCTATGTCATTGTGTGGTAGTATGTACTTTATTTACAACTTCGCGAGTGTGTGTGTGCGTGTGTGTATTATATCTTCTAAAATTATGAATATATATACATACATATATATACACATATATATATATATATATATATATATATATATATGTATATATGTATATATCATTGTATAAAAACTTTGTTTTTCGTATACTGTACAATTATTGTTTGTCTTTCAATTTTTCCTCGGTTTTAAACGACGTAAGCCCACGAGACGCTTTTTTGGTTCATTTTACGTTCATACCGGGAATGATCGTGTATAACAACGCTCTGTTCTATGTGTATATAAGATATCGTATACTATATAGAACGTCGACGGCAACGGGGGTTGTCTATATACACCTCTACTGCTGTGAATGTGTGTACAGTCATCAATTAACGCTTTCTCGCGCCTGTAAATTAAGCTGGGTTTTTCGCTCTCACGTTCATATATTTATAACGACGTAATTGTACATAAAGTATCACGGTAGAAATGAAAAGACGTTATACTGAACAACCTCACGATTAGCAAAGATGATCAACTCTATATTATGTAAAAAGTACAACAAATGCCATGCGATTTTAATTTCATATTGTTGTGGTAATTTTCGAAACGATGTATTTTTCTTTCTTCCCTCTCTCTCTTTTTCTCTCTCTCTCTTTTTCTCTCTCTCGCTCTCTCACTCTTTCGTTTTACAACGTATAACATGCGTATACTCGTATTGCGAGTAAAAGTCTATTGAAGACTTGGAAAACAGCCACGTCTGAGGTCTATTGAATTCCCCTTGCATCAGCGACGGATGGTGAAAAAGAGGGAGATTTCAGGGGTTAAATAGGAGGGAAGAAGAAGGAAAAAAGAGAGAAAGAGAAAGAGAGAGAGAGAGAGAGAGAGAGAGATAGAATATGGAAGAGGAGCAGAGAGGGGATTAGAAGTAAGTATTGGGGCGCGTGTGGAATTTCGTGCTCAAGGGTCGCTGAACCGTATACGTACACTTATACATAGAGTTCGTGAAAAACGCAGACAACGCAGAGGAGGCATGAACTGACTGGCACGAATTTCGACATCCAAAAAAAGGAAAAAAATATATGAGCAAATGTCAGTATGCACATGTATTTATGTATATATCCTCGGTGCACATTCATTCATTCTCTAATGCTTTTGTGCTTGCAATAACAGAGAGTAACGAGAGAGAGAGAGAGAGAGAGCGCGCAGATTTATAAGCCCAGGAAACAATGTGTCCACGTTATCGCGGCATATTTGCACAATTAAGACTGCTACCGTGCCAGTGTATGTGTTTGTTAAAAAAATTATAATAACAACTGAAAACTCTCATATTAACAAAGCTTGTGAAAAGCTTGAAATATGGTTATAAATACGTTCGATGCGATTTTATTGCATACACGCACACGCGCACGTCTGAAATAAAAGTTTACTGCATTTATTTGCATAATTATCTTTGCAGCACTGTTATCTCAATTTCCCTACGTTGTCCTGTCAGTCGCGATACGTATTTGTGTGTGTGTGTGTGTGTGTCTTCTCTCTCTCTCTCTCTCTCTATCTCTCTCTCTCTCTCTCTCTCTCTCTCTCTCTCTGTTTCTCGAAGCTTAAGGAAAGGAAAAAGAGAATAAAATGCTATTTTTTTTCTTCTCTGTCCATGTATAAGATAATGAAATACATTAGTTGAAGATCAGGTGGGGTCATCAAGGTGAATTTATCGAGAAAATTAATTTTTCTAGCGAGCGCGTGTGCCGAGTACCTTGAATGATGTCACTCGTGCATTCGAGCGCTCGCGCTTGTAAGCGATGTCACGCGTACTGCCGAGAATGAAAATTCTCAGCATCATATTGAGAATATGCGAATTAGTATTATTGCGTTGGGCGAGACGTTGTCAAGGCGAGGAAAATAAAGCCGTAAAATTTTCAGTGAAAGACAATAAAAACCCATTGAGATTGTTGACGCATTGAAAAAGGAAAAGTTTGTCGCGAATAAAAAAAACGTGTATACAGGGAAGCTTTGTCTAGTACACCTGTTTGTACGAGAGGCGAGGCTAGTTACATAAAAACATATGTCGAGCACAGCCAGGCAAGCGCACACGTAAGAACGTGTGGTAATTTACATGATACATATGTCCAAGTGTCTATACGCTGTTCTTTTTATTTCGTTGATCGATGCATCATACAGCGTCTTCTGCGCGACCTTCACTGATATATATTCTAAGTTTGTTGTTTTTTTCTCTTTTCTGTCTCTCTCTCTCTTTCTCTCTCTCTCTCTCTCTCTCTCTCTCTCTCTCTCTCTCTAAGTAGAGCGTGCATACTTTGCTTCTTTTGTTTGATTTTTCTCTTCTCTCGAACGCTGACCGCTGTTCGAGCTGTAATTTTATTAGTTTTGTTGTAATGAGTCGATATGAAATTCAAAAGTGATTTTTTTCATTTTTCTATTTTCTTTCGTTTCTCTGTTTTATGATTGGCAAGCAACAAGTAGTCATTGATTTCTATCTTAGTTTTGTTTAGTTTCTTCGTTTTTATTTTTTGTTTTTGCCATTTGTTTGTGTCATAAAGTTAGAATTTTCAGTAATAGTAACGTTTTTTTGCTGTGAGTATGAAGAGATCATGTCTAAGCGTTCATTCATGCCGATTTGATAAACGTTCATAAGCTCAAAGATTTGCTCTATTTATATTCCTAATCTCAAATAATTTGAGGTTAGGAAGACTGTTGAGTCAGTTGTATAACTATTGGAACGCTTCGGCAAGCTTGGAGTACAGTAAAACCAGAGTGTTCAACAAGTAAAGACTGCATCCAGCTAGAAGTATAGAAAAAAAGAAAGCACCTAGTTGAACAAAATACAAAAAAATCAGAATAGAAAATGGAACTGAAATATGCGACAAACGCTTAAATTTGCAGGATTGAGCTGCGTACAGCCGAACAAAAAAGAGCCAAGGGATAGAGACAAAGAAGGGAACGGTATGAGCAAAGAAGCTCAATTAAAGGTAGAAGGCGCTGGTGGCAGTAGCAGTGTTGGCGGAGCCTTGGCAAGCGAGAGCTGCCGGCTCTGCGGCAAGAGCGTGGCCAACATAAAAAAGCACATGAAATCCCACTTCCCCGACAAGTATCAGTGCCATATCTGCATGATATCGCTAACAAGGTCCGACAACCTCAAGAGGCACATCAAGCTCAAGCATGGCATTAGAGAGGGTTCGGCTTCGTCGGCTTCGCTTCTTGGTTCGCCCTATATGCGAGGTCTCGATGCCAAACACTTTCTTGCCAAATCCGAGCCCCCGTACCTTACTTAATGAATCGGTGCTGAGGGTTGTCGGCTCTTGTAGCGCTTTCTGTCGTACGATACGAAAACAAAAGAGTATTATTTATTTCGTATGTTTTATTTATTATTATTTATTTGTCTATTTATCGGCGAATCCCTCAGCACAAGGGATCGCAGCGTACAATTTTATTGAGTGTCGTTCCTAAGTATCCAGTATTTAGGCTACGTCTCACTTTATTTATTCATTCAGAAATATTTATAAATTCGTGTAAGGATTTCTCTTTCGTAAGGACACTTCTTTTAGGTACTAACACTGTGTGCAACATTTTTTAAGGTGTGTAATTACCTATTATTTGTATATTATAATAAGTGTGCTCCCTCTTATTGATTTATCACCCGGTCATTAGTTTATTTATGTACTTAAGACAGACGAAAAGACGGAAGAAAGCAGGTTTTCGCGTTTTCCGAAAACAAAAAAATAACACTACCACAAACTTCTAACACTTACACAAAACGTGGGGTTTTTGAGGCCTTCCATTACGATAGTACAGTGTCTTACGTCATCGCGCGCAGACTATATTTTCCTAAAAAAAAGCTCGCGAAGAAAGTTTGACCTTATATAAGATTTTTACCAAAAAAAATAATAAATATGACTAAAGATGGTTAATTAACATATCACGTGAAGGTTGTATTTTATAACAGTTTATTGTACCAAACGGAAAAGATTTTTAGAATTGTCTTAAAAACTATTTTTACAAACGAAGTTATATATCAGTGTTATATTATCGTTTCGAAACCAAACCGATTTCCTCTAGCAGTTTAAGAGCCAAAAATTAACGCGAAAGTTAGAATTCGTAAGATAAGTTTAAGATTCGTAGAGTAACATAACCTACAAAATTTCGAATACAAGTTATTCATAAATTTGGAACGCTGATAATTGTCAACGTACTTTTAGCATTAATAAGAAATTTTCCTACGAATATTTATAACATTATGATAAGCGCGAATGTATTTTTTACCGAACGTTTTCTCGATGATTGAGAACCTTAATCGCGGGTACCGACGTGTTCTGCGAATCCATTTTCGGACTTAGTACGCGTACTTTTTTTCATCAGCTAACCGGTGCCAAATTAGTAGTCAGACCGATGAACGAAGAATAATGGCCTCAATTTAATATTTGCCGCTCCTGTAATAACGCAGACGGAGGAAAATTCATTGGACTAACGAGAGAAAATCGGAGAGAACGTATCTCTTTTTTTTCACTTTGGTACTCAATTCTTAGTCTATTGCTACTCGTATTTTATTTATTTATTTATTTATCTATTTTATTTTATTTGTTTTACGCTTAGGTTGACATCGATTTAGTTGATTAAAGTGCGTGATCGTTATAATCATTCCAACCGTTTATTATTTAAGTATTATTATAAACTATACGAATGTTTTAATATCGTACCATAAAGAAAGCGAAGTTGAAAGTTGCTTACTTAATCGAGCGTTACCATTCGAGAAAGTTTAGTGCCATCGAGGATTATTTGTAGTTTAGTCGTACTTTTTTATTCTTTCGTTACCACGGTACCAGAATAGAAAAAAGCCGTTAGAGAAGTTTTTCTTCAATTTTCTCTCTTGCGTAACGATGATTTTCTTTCTTTAAACAGATAATCAAATCAGTATTAAGATATAACCGTACCCGTGAAGGTTGTGAGCTCGCGAAAATATATCGAAAAAGAAAAAAAGAAAAGAAAAAAGCCGATTAAAAGAATTACGTGTCGAAGACTGATTGTGAATTTCGAGTCGGCGCCGACTCGGGAGTTAGTCATACGAAACTAGTCCGAAAGCTCCGAATGATAAAAGGCCTGTCGTGGTGCCTTTTTTCTTGCTCACCTAAAAGTACAAGATTTACGAGAAAAATAAAATGGACGAAAATAAAAAAAAAAGGAAAAAAGGAGAAGCAAAAATAAGGTGTATGATAATTTTAGCGTTAGATTGCAATAAGCTATATAACTTTTCATTTTCTGACAACTAGCTTATGCGAGTACATATTCCTTAATGTGTGGTTTTATCAAATTATCGCGTATCGAATGCGTTTTAAAAATTAATTTAACCTTAAATTACTCGATAATTAATCTACTATGTCCATGAACACATGTAGAACGCTGTAATTATATACGAATAGTTTGAACTGCATGACACGAAATTTAGTAGTATTTAACGTTTTTCACGTATGTCCTCGTGGAAATATATCGATTGATTGGAAACAAATAATTCAAATTTCGAGAGAAAATACAATTAAAGCATGATTTTCAATCTACTCGGCGATTTAATTCGATTACAAGCATTCAATTCAACTTTCATTTCCAATTGCATTTGAACGTTCTGCAATTTCGTTTCTCCTCGTTTAGTGTATTCGTTATTTACAGGGCACTCTGATCAATTCATAATTCATCTCTTTCGATACTTTTTAGATCGCGGTAAAAATCTAAATGTCGAATGTGATATTGAGAGAATTTTACGTCCAACTGCGATTATAATACAAAACGTACTTAATACTCATTGAAAACTAGACGTAAGAAAAGATTAGTTGGACGCAAAATTTCATTGAAAACCTTTTGAAATTTAGATTTTTCGACGCAAAATTGAAAACCATTGCAATTTCCAATAAATAAAAACATAAAAAAAGAAGAAAAAAATTAGGTTTGCGTTAATGCGTTTCCTTGTACGAAGTTTAGGATATAACGAGCATTTCCCGAAAGCAATTTTCTATTTTTTTATTAAACCATTGAAGTTCGAAGAAAACGCATAACTTCATGCTAAAGAAAAAAATAAGCAAGCTCAAGTAGTCGATAAGATTTGTATAAACTAAAAATTGATTGGTATAGTACTTTTAAGTTCGGTTTGGTGGAATTTTTACACTTGCATCTAGTATTTATAATAACAACAATACCGACAAACTGATTGTATAAACTCTTAACGATAAATACCAATAAATATATTTTTAAAACTTATCAAATCATCATTACACTCCATGTGCATCCTTATCATTAACATTTCATTTCACCTCTGTTTTTATCCATCTAATCAATAAAAAAAAGAACAATTTCACCAATCAACTGTCATAAGCATTTTTAATTTAGTAGTATTAGTTATCCCTCTTACAAATATATACTTTCTTTCCTAACCTCACCACTATATACTCGTACTCACATTCATCAATATCGACAAGCGATACTCACTCTTCTATAAAACTCTCAAAAATATCGTTCTTGCATGGACGCGATTACGCGTCTCTAGGAAGAGTGAAAAATAAGCGCTGCCAACATTTTTCGCTCTTGGCTCACTGTTGCGCGTTTCTCCACTGGTAAAGCCATGAAAAGTCGTTCAAGCTTTTATTTAAACGTACATGTACATTCCAAGTTTCTTTTGCGATCTCGTATTTTCTTAGCGTTTCATCCGAAATTCAACCTGCTGGTCGGATTGAAAATATGTGGTTTTTTTCTTTGTTTCTTTTGCTCCTGTTACGCGCAAATCATCATCAAATTTCATCTTCCTCGTCTTGGTATTTCGATACCCTCAAAAGGCATAATCCAACGATGTATTTTTCAAGCGTTACATTAAGTACAGTCGTAGCAGCCGAATCGTTCGCTGAATAATGCGTAAAGACTAAAATCGTTCGCTCTCTTTTCCTGTTTGTCGTTTAAAGCCTCTGTACGAGTGATATCTCGACGTTGGCCTGGTCTACGAAAGAGGATGAACATCCTCGCAAAAAATAACTAAAAAGGACAAAAAAGAAGACAAGAAAAAGTTGCGTTGAAAGGGTTGTGAAAATATAAGAGAACGTGCACGAGCGCGTTGGTGTGAGCACAAAGGCTCGTTACATGCTCCACGTGGCCCTTTGTGTCGATTATCAGCTTGACCAAGTTTTACGAAGTCGTCGATAAATCGACTCTGTGCGTATAAAGTGAGAGAGAGAGAGAGAGAGAGAGAGACACATACATGAATACACACACAATCTTTTCGCCTCCCTATATTAGACAAAGAAAAGCTTCCCTCCCCTCAAGGCAAAGCAACAGCAGCAATAGCAATAGCAGTAGCCAGACAGATGCACAGGGAGTGATCGATGGCAGCCGCACGTAGTACATCTGTGCCCTACGTTATATACGAAAGGAGGGGTTGCAGAGAGAGAGAGATTATTATATGTCGAGGGGTGAAAGAGGCTGAGGAACGGCTGCTTGCTGCAACCGTTCGTTTCTCTCTCTCCCGCTCTCTTTTTTTTCACCTCACGCATACTCCTATACACACATACGCACCTTGAGAGTTCGTTGATCTTTCATTTCCTCGAGGATGTAGTTTCGTATTACGGACAAGCATGCTTTCAACTGAGATACTTTCTTCCTCTAGATTGTTTTTTCTTGTTATTATTGTTGAATGGTTGGTTTGAGTTGGATAGGTATAAGCTGAACCGATAATGAAGCGATATCGTTAAATTGTCAGACGTCAGACAATATATTCATTCAATGTTCGATTAAATTGGAGAAGAGTAAATTGAGACGCGTAAATAAATGATGCACAATTGTCTCGACGAAAGAGATAGAGAGAGTGCGGGTTTCTTTCTATTTAGACTTGTGTAAGCTATTGATTTCAGGAGCTTATTCTTAGATATACGTTTATTTCAAATAGTTTAAAGTCTATTTTAATAATGACCGTGACTCGAGAATCAAAGTTTGCACTCGTTGGATTGTCAATCATAATTAAACGTTTAGAAACAGAAACAAAAATATAGAAAAAAGTTTTAATTTTAGTTTTTCTCAATAACCAATATACACTCGACAAAATTATCGCTTATATCCTACTCTAATCATACCATACTAAAAGAAGAATAAAAAATAACGAAAATTTCCCTCACGGAAATCATCGTTGACGATGGTATAGAAAACTTTTGCATTTCCCAGCGATAATAGCTTTGTATAATGCGTTGTGTGGTGAGGCCAACATCGAGCTCAGGGAAAAAAGTTCTCCGAGGCTTGTATGCACGCTGCATCCAGTTTAATGCCGAGAACAGAGGGTGAAAGAGAGAGAGAGAGACAGAGAGAGCGAGAACTCGAGGGGGGAGAGTCACCCTCTTTTGCCTCCCTTCGGTAAGCGCACGTGCGCGGCTACGGTAGTAGAACAAAGAGAGAGCTCTCTCTCTCAGTCTGTCTGTCTCTCTCTCTCTCTCTCCGAAAAAAAGCCGTACATGTCGCAATATAGTGAAAGCACCAAGGATCACGATTCTTAACAATAAAATGATCCTCCAAGCGACTATAGGAGCTGACCAAACAGTTTAAAATATATATTTAACGCTTTGATCTCGCGACAATTGAATTTTCTTTTTTGGAAAACGGAAAAATGCTGTAATTATAATAAAAATATTAGTGGCGCCATCTCTTGGTAATGGAAGATGGGGCAGATGTCGTGTGTTATACTGCTTAGGCTCCCCTCGAGGTTTCTCAGACAAAGGGCCAGCCGTTAACCGCTTCAAAGGGCGAGGAGGGCAAAATGTGCATCGTGCTCGCGCGCGCACACGTTCGCTCGTGTAAGTGTGCCTTTATTGATTTTCTGAAGGGAGATGCGCTCTCTCTCTCTCTCTCTCTCTCTGTATGTGACCTCTTTGTCGGACGGTAGAGCGCCGAGTGTAGTGTAAATTTTATTACTGGACGTTCGTTCAAAACTCGCGACACATTGACGCGCGTTCTCACTTGTTTCATCAAGCATTGGCAATTTAAAAAGAAAATGTACTAATTTCACGAAATTTTCTTTGATTTATTATTCACGAGGCATTCCAAATATAATTATGTTATTCTTTTTAGTTACTCTCTTATTCTAGACAAATCTCAGATATTAAACATCGAGTTTCGTGGTACCGTGGAAAGACTGACGTTATAACGTAATTCGTAAAAGCTAACGGATCCTGAGTGAGCTTTCCTTGTAGATTTAGGATGTCCCGGTAAAAGTGAAGCTTCTCGCTCACTCGCCTCAAATGTACAAGCCGTTAATCGAATTTCTCTTGCTGCAGCGGGCGCGTTCTCTCGTTGAGAATAGTTGCTGGTTGCAGTGAATAGTACCTCTCCAAATCTTGTCTTAATCCGTCTACGGAAACTCGATCGTTGTATCGATTTAAACGCTATAGGGAGTATCCAGGGCTAAGAGGAAATTATATTTATACTCGCTACTTGAATTATAGAGCGATTTTATCGATACGTCTTTAAACTAGGTCAAAGCTACAACTGTGTCCTTAACGAATAAACTTGTTTAGCCTGTTTTATCGATGAATAGCAAAATTACAAGAAAACGAAAAAACAATCGTTGAGTTACAATTTTTTTTTTGGACACGTCAATGGTTTTTTGTCAGTATCTCGCATTGTGACAGTCCTTGATGTCGCGTAAATATGAAAAGCTCTCGTAGTATAATTGAAATACGTCAAGTTCACGCACGCGCACGAGAAGTGCGATGAAAATCCGATTTGTCGTAGAAGCTGCTTATTTTTTATCAGTTGTGTGAGCTGTAAACGCACTCAATCGGCTTAACGCCAACTCATTCTTTCTCTCTTTACCTGTCTGGTAGTTCAAGTTTTCAACTGCAAAGATTCTTTTGACGAATTTAACGCGTGCGTTCACGTATCGATTGTTAGCTTCTTCCACAATGTATCTCCATAATTCTTTATTTTCTCTCTCTCTCTCTCTCTCTCTTTGCATTTTTTATTTCTGGTGTATAAACAACCATTTTATTTGGTTCGCCGACACCTTCAATTATCGATCAAGTGCTTTACATTTGTAGATAACGAGGCTTGATAAAAGTAATCTTAAACTTTCAACGAGTTAGTCGTTTGTCGATTATTTTCTCGGGGTTTTATCGAGCCGTAATTGCACCGGCGTCACAACTTTTTCCTTTTAATTTGTGCACAGAGTCGTTCAAGAAAAAAAACGAAGCTAAATTTACGATTCTCTTTTCCTTTTTGCAAGCGCACGTAAGTCACATAAATAAAAGCGCACGTAGCGTAAGAAAAAGAGAGATACCGTTGCCCCAGGGACGCGACTATATGTCCCTCGGTTAACGGACACCTGTTAGTCCTTCGCGCTACGAGTATAACACGATAATTTTCATGATTAATAATAAAATAATCTCCAACGATTAAGATTCTTTGATTTATACAGTTAGCCAGACGTGTTGCGTACGTGTGCACGTGCACTGGGATTATTCGATCGTTTTTCTTTAACCTATCCGACGTTGTGCTTGTGTATACATTAGAAAGAGCGAGCGAGCGAGTGAGAGAGAGAGAGAGAGAGAGAGAGAAGCCAACGCTGCAGTCACGGAGGCAACGGAAAGAAAATTGCTTCCCTTTTCAAACGGAAAGGTTTAGAGTAAAAGTAAAAAAAGACAAAAGATGCAAGCTATCTTCTAAAAAAACAGAGAAATCAAGTTGAATAAGCGAGACTTTGTAATTTATCATGATTAATTAACTATTATATCATTTGAAAAGGATTATTTCAAATCGAATAAATGGCAAACTCGTTTATTTAGTTAAAAAAGTCAAATGTTTATTAATATTCATTGTTGGTGCCTGTTTTGGTGCAAAAGTAACATAAATACATTTAACTATTGCCGCATATAACTCGCATCGCCTGTGTCGCTCTTTCACTGCCTATTCCTCATAACAGACTTTCATATATTAGTTGCGATGACAGTACGAGTGGATGTATGAATGTATTGTACATATACTGTTTCTCTATCTATCTATCATCTATCTATTTCTCTTTCTCTTTCTCTTCTCTTCTCTTTCTATCGCACCGTCCACTGAAAAAGAAAGAAAAGAGGTAGTTCTGTACATAACCATATAAACAAGTACTGTTGTATATAAACACACACGTATAAATAAACACGCGTACCCACGTGCGATAAAATGAAAAAAAAGACGAATTATTAACAACGTGGCGCCACCTTCAGTTGATCGCAATAAAATGAAATAATAAAAAAGGAAGAAGATCAGAGACGCGTCAAGGGGGGGCGCCGCTTGTCGTCGTTTTATATCTATTACTATATATATACTCCTTGAAGCGTGAATTTTCACGCAAAGCGCAAGCTACATGCTCCCTGGTGCATCCGCGCGATCATGCTCGAAAGAGGAAAATCGACACCTTAACCACTAGCTCATAAGCGCTGAAATCCTTTCACACCCAAGTTGCTGCTGTTACTGCTGTTGCTGCTGCCGTCGTTGCCGTTGCTGCTGCTTTGCCTTCTCTATATTACTATATATATATATATATATATATATCAACGACACATTCACTTATACGTACAAGTCTCTTTGCGGCAGAAGGTATAATATATATATATATATATATATATATATATATATATATATATATATATATATATATATATATATATATATATATATATATATATATATATATATATATATATATATATATATATATATATATATATATATATATATTTATGAGCAACTGCCTTGCGGAATATTATTCAGTCGAGTTGCATCAACGACAGTTTGTAAGGGTACTCGTTCAATGGCTGCTCTACATGGAGATTTTACACTGAGAGCTTTTTGTTTTTGTTCATAACTGTGGTTGCACTCGATGATGAATATCGCGGATAATGGCTACTCTTAGCGTCTGATATCGAATAGACGATTCCTTACTTTTCTATCGACGTGGGATACCAAGCTGAACTTTCACGAGCGGTTAAACGTGAATGTCGTATAAATAAAGGATCTTGAAAAAAATGCATTGAGAACATTTTTTGCAAGTAGGTTAACTGTTCGTTTTAAAGTTGATGTCATAGAAAGACCTATCGACGCGAGAGTCACGATATATCTCGTATGGAATAGTTTTTGAATTGTAAAATAGTACAACCAGAGTTAAAACGAGACTTCGACGAATAAGAATCGATGTTTTAGGTTCTGAAGAGGTAATTAGTTAGCCCAAATGTACCGTATTTAATTCATAATTAATTAATTTGAAATTATTGGAGCTAGAAGCATAAGACATAATGTCACTCGAATAGTTGGAAATTTCAGAAATTATCTTATGTAATGTCTATTCTTATCTCTCGGTATCTAGTTGGTTGATTATAAGACAGTTAAATACACGCACGTACGTCGAAAAATGTTATCGGACTATTCTATATCTATTCGTTGCGTCTGTAAATAGACTTAAAATAAGCTAACAAAGGTGACGACTCGTTGCAAGTGATGAATATAATCTGTAAACTATAGTAAGCTACACGTCGAGCAGACTGTAATATAATATGTGTACGTTGAGAAAAAATTTTTGGCTAGCAAAATAACACTTGTATAAATATTTTTGGGTGAACAAAAAACAACTAAAAAGTCGTATTAACGCATACACATAGTGGAGTATAAAAGCTTCTATCTCTTGTCGCAAGCACGCGCCACTTATTAACCACTCACTTATCGATCTTCTCACCAACCTTCTCACTGTAATTTTCTACTTAACAATTGAGGTATATATTTTCTGGTCTCACTCTCTTTCTCTCTCAGCGCGAGTCTCTTGAAGCGCGTCACGATGATCATAAACAAATGAGCAAAGCTAAAGCACACTTTTCTCCCCACAGAAGTCGAGCCCGTCGATCGAATTTGAAATAAACAAAGAAACACGTTTTTGTTCGTTGATTGATTAAAAGTGAACAGTAAACAAGTAGAGTAGCTACATCGTGGGCTCGGCTTCGGCAAACAAACAGAAATGTTTAAATAAAGAAATAAAACAGGGCGGTTGTGAGTCGAGAGAGAAAAAAGGAAAAAAAATGATTGAGTGACTTGTCTTGTGTTGATGTTGCAGGTTCAAAAGCCTGGCACATGCGGCTGACCTTTGACCGGGTGCCAGGCGGCTGCAACCTACACAGGTGCAAGCTGTGCGGCAAGGTCGTGACGCACATCAGGAACCACTACCACGTCCACTTCCCCGGCAGGTTTGAGTGTCCTCTCTGTCGTGCGACCTACACGCGCAGCGACAATCTGCGCACCCACTTTAAATTCAAACATCCCGAATCAAGAAAAATCGATCTTAACGATTACATGGCCGGCTCGCTGGCGCTGTCCGCGACGAGTAACGACACCATGAACACGCTCTCCTAAGGCCGCCGCCTCCTACGTTGTTGCCCACGCCGTCGCCTCCAGCTACTGCTAATGTTGTTAGCCACCGCCGTCGCTGTTGCCGCCGCCGCCGCCGCCCCCGCGTCACGCTAAACGTCACCGTCACCACCGTCACACCCGACACCCCGAATACACATAGGAATTGTCTGTGTATGTGTGTGCGTATGTTGTATGATTTTTTTTCAACGAACGACGATGACGACGTTGACAATGGTGACGAATTATTACCAACTACGATGCGCACACATTTACAGTCACGCAAAGAGACAGAAAAGAAGCGCGGCAATTTGGCGGGCAGGTGACGCGCGTCACTAGCCAATCTCGCCACGCATCGTTATGTGACATATGTATATGTATATATGCATATGTTATAGATGATGCGTCGATAGTCAAGCCTTTGTGAAAAATCCAAGTCTCATTTTCGTCGTTCTCCACGCGTAATGATCACCCTTACGCAAACGCGCGCGCGCTCACACACACACACACAATTACTCAACAACACACGTGTATACATTGTCGTCGTCGTCGTCGTTGAGCTCCTAGCGTCGTTCCGAAGAAAACTCATCTTTGAAGAGAAGGTGACGCGTGACAGGCGGCGAGAAAGAAAGAGAGAGAGAGAGAGAGAGAGAGAAAGAGCCAAAGATAGTTGACAAGAATCGAAAACACCAAATTGAGAAGATAATTATGAGATTAGCTATGCGATGATGATGATGATGGCGATGACGTCTAGCGGGGGGCGTAATTAGTCATTTGACGGTTAGACTGTGTTTCTTAATCGCTAGCGTTATGATCGGGGTAGAGTCCATGTAAATAACGACGCAGCGGCTGGGGGTTATACGTGACGCGGGAGTTGTCTGTGTATAGGATGCGTTTGCGTTAAACGCACGCGCCGTTTGTAAAAAAATACAAACAGATAAAACGTTAAAAGCAAAAACAAACAAACAAAAAAAAACAAAAAAAAGACAAAAAAAGTCAGAAAAATTGGGAGCAAACGTGGTGCCAATTCCTCTTGTAGTTGTTGTTCTATAAATACGTGGGCCAACTAAGAACACGAGGATGAGGAGTAATTGGGATTTTTAGGAAAACAAATTATAATGATGATGATGATGATGATGATGATGATGATGATGATGATGATGATGATGATGATGATGATTATGCTGATGAATGAAGACAAACAATTGAAAGAATTATTATATATGAATATAGTAATTATATATAAAATGGCGAATGCCGGTCACTGCGGCCGAAAATATAAAAAAACTAATTAACTATTAACAATCTTAAGCATAAGCCGAAATTTTCATTCGATACGCAGGGTGAGTTGAGTATATAGTTGTTGAAAAGTTTTATAGTTGGACTTCATATTAGATAACTGACGATATAGAGTGCGGTCACATTTCACTAGAAAGTCACCGATGGCAATATTATACATGAATGAATTTTTCGATCGATTAAGCTCACGAAGAAAATGTAAATATTTTAATAAACATAAAACAAAAAGAAAAGAGGAACAACCTAATTAAACGCACTTTTCGTAAGAGTGAGGGGGAGCTACATGTGAGAGTAACTAATTATAGCAATTATTGACTTTCGATTAACAACGAATTACAATCTTTGTCCTATGCATCGCTTTTTCGCGTTTGAGCTTTGTTTTTCTTTTATTTTTTATTTGGCTTTTTTTAATTAAGAGAGAGGGAGACGAGAAAAAAAATGAATACGCAGCTCTAATATGAATTTTGACTATAAAGTTACGGTACTTGTTACAAAGTCTATAATTTTTAATCTGCACACCGCAAATGATAATGCAGCAAATAGTGGAAATCACGAGAGACATTCCACGATCGGGACTTAAGTGCATAGGCAACAGATTATAAGAATTTATCGTGTATTGGATGATTTATAGTACTATATTTTATACTTTATATAACCTACCGTTATTAATTAATATATTGGTTTTTTTTGAGATAGTTGTGTTATTAAAAAAACGATTACGACTTTTATCCAAGGGGTGGTTAACTGATAGTCACTATACGTCGTTGCACGTTGATAACATTCTTTTTTCCAGCTATCATCGGTTGAGGTGCAATCCGTTGTTTTTGTTTTTATATATTTTTTTCTCTTTTAATCATAGTCACACACGATCGCCTTAACGACTTCTTCGGTGGTAGCATTGAACGTGATTAAGCGTTTTCGATTTGCCGGGTGCGCTAGCACCGATCAAAAAACGTGCTTAAGGTTTCTGCTCGAATTGCATGAAATTCTATATAATTTGTTTACGACGGCATTGCGTAATATTATATCCAGCCAATTGATCCATCCTAATTATATCTTTCGTAGGTGTGTGTGTTTTTTTTACAAATAACAAAATCGTAACTATGGGATTGAACGTTTCGAATTAGTCTGAGAAAAAAGAAAACATTTTTTTTGTTAACTCAAATATTACATTACCACTAACAATACTTGAGCATGTCCTTAAACTAAGAATATTGAGAAACGTCGCCTGGATTGCGAAATGGAGGAGGTTGAAGAATTAGCACGGTCTTTTTACTTGTACCCAAACAAAGCACGCATATACCGAAATAATTTAAAGTAATATAAATATATATATATATTTATATAAATATATTTATTTATGTATATATATATATGTATATATATATATATATATTTATTTATATATATATAAAATATATTATTAACCGTAACCAGATTTTATTAATATATTACGCAGAATCTTATTCGCTGAGGTATATATATATATATATATGATAATTTATATTGGATATAATTTATTTTATTTTTTTTTGTTTTACCGTTTTAATGATTTTATATACACTGTTGTTACTGGTTGACGAGAATTATAATGAAAGATGCAATTATAATAGTACAGCGATTCCGCCTGTGTACGCACGGATTTATTTATTTTTACACTTGCATTATATAATATATAAGCAGGGAAGTATATATACACGGGGCAAACCAAACACATACACAGATAGACAGAGATTCAAATGAGTTGTAATGCGGCATATATGAGTCGGTAAAATTGCACACCTTAATATAAGCCTACCCCTTGTTTTTTTTCTTCCATGCAATTGTCATCAATAATTTTTCTCTTATTCAATGCCTTTTTCTTTTTTTTCGAATTTTTTTGGATTTTTTATTTTTTTTTATTGCGGGGGACAAAAGTGACAAAGTCGTTAGGCATTATTTTAGACGCTCATCGCTTACCAAATACATGCCGAGTGTTTATCGAACGGTCCGAATCGTACTGCGGCCCTTACGATTTTTGTTGTATATGTTGATATATCGTAGCTTACTATATTAATTGTCATTTGATGACGAGTCGCTGAGCGATTCAAACGAGTTTTCGAAGCCTCAAACGTTCGTTTGTTTACTTAAACACAAAATGGCATGATTATTTATTGTGATCGAGGCGATTGTGCATTTGTAAGGGCAGCAGTACTTGTACAATTGCGTTTCCACCAAGCGACCATGTTTATTATTATTATTATTATTATTATTTTTATCATTATTATTATTATTATTATTATTGTTACGACTTTTTGCATGTAAGCGCACAACTGAAAAGCTGCGAGCAACAATAAAAGATTTCCTCTTGTTCACTTTGTTTCATGTAATTTTTTATTCTATTCTTTTCATTATATTTTATATTGATTATGGTGTATGTATGTGTGTGTGTGTGTGTGTGTGTGTGTGTGTCAAAATGGCGCTGTACACAAAACACGCTTTCTTACATCCTCCCTCATTGTCTGTATGTGATGCAATATTTGCGACTACATCTATAACTCTCTCTTTTTTTCAGAATTTTTGTTATTATACAATATCCTTTTAGTGATAGTAGCGAGAACCTTTGCTTGTGTAAGTCTCACTTACACTTTATTTTTCATCTTTTATTCTGCTGATTTTTTTAGTTGATATTTTTTGGGCTTGCGCAACAAGGTGGAAACGTCGAGTTTGACATTGATTTATATACTTTTTTTGCTCTATGTTTCGTCGTTAGATTAGATGTTTGCGGTGCGTCTGAAGTCATTAGATGCAGTGACTGTATGCCACATGTTGAATTGTTATTCTAAAATTGACATGGAAACAAAAAACATTGTTGATATCATGACAATCAAGTGCGTTGAGTCTTGTTGACACGTTAACTTTGAAAGAGACTACGAGGTAAATTTTGAATGTTTCAGTTATAACTGTTGCTTGAATGTAAACCTGAAACGCGTTAAACGCGTTATTTATATGTCGTTAAAAACCCGTACTTCACAATTGTTCCACGCAAAAGGTCTGATGACGTTTTGTAAGAACTTCTCGACAAAAGTCGACCTGACATAGTCACGTTGTATCGAATGGGTGGGATGGTCGAAATTTGCATATTCGATAAAAACGTTTGGTTGACACATTTGAAGTTTGCTTAGTGAGGATCGTGAAAAGTTGACGTGCGTAGACGAAACGTGAGATAACGTATAGTAATTGTAAATTACAATTGAAAGTTTCTAGTAATCAAATTAAAATGAGTAAATAGTTATCGAATCTACATCTACTTTAATATTGGGGAGAGTTTCGTTTAGACTTCATAGAGGATGAACACGAATGACAATATTAAAGTAGAGCTAAATTAAATTAGAGCTCTCGCGGAAATCAAATTCTAGTGGCTTTGGACGCGTATGTGAGCGAGTGAGAGAGAGAGAGAGAGAGGGAGGGAGAGATCCGTCCTCGAGTTCTCTTAGTGGGCGAAAGAATGTACGAAATTGCGCGTCCGTTAAAGGAAAAAACGATGAAATACTCGGCAATTGAACTTTACGCAGACGGTAACAAATTTTCATTGGAAATGGTTTTCTTTTGAAAACTAAATGGACAGACGTGAATCATTCTGAAATTTTCTCTCACTACCACTATTACATAATTATGATACTATTACTGCTACTACCACTTTAGTACTATTATCGATACTACTACCACTACTACTACTATTTCTACTACTACTACTACTACAACTACTACTAAACAACAAAAATAAACTTATTGCTACTACTATTAATTATAGGTATTTATATATTTACAATTGCGTGGTGTGGAGTGGAACATTGTGATATAATAGATTGGTGCTAACACCTTATTGAAATTGAAAATAAATTTAAATTAAAAAATAGGTGAAAAATTAAAGAGAGTCAAAATAAAAAAACATAATGGAATTCGAATCGTGCAATATTGCGTAAAAAGGAGGTTATCGCACCTAAATAGAGGGAAAAGATACATACACATACCCTAAACACACAGCACACAAACACACACATACGTGGTAAAAGAGAATGGGGTTGGACAGTGAAGTAACGATTTCTTTTTCATTCTGAATTTTTTTTCGGCAATCGAACACTGTCGTGATCTAGTTTTTACAATCATTGTTTTGTCGTCGAATGAAACGCAATTATACACGCTGTGACTGCTATGCCAAACTTTGTAGTTGGAGAAGAGATATATCAGGCCGCGCGAGACCGATTTTACATTTGTCAAGTGATTTGGGAGAGTGATAATACAATATTATAACGGAGTAGGTACGAATTTATTATTTTATAATGAATTAATTCTGTATTTTAACTGTTGATTAACCTGCAAAATGTTTTTTCTTGCAAAATAAAATTTATATTGAAAACTCAGCGATCTTTCATTCTGCAAGCGAGCAGTTTTAACCAGGCTCAAAGTACGATATAATTCGACGCTATAGTTGAACGCGAGGGAGAGGTTTTTTTCCTCGGCAACTAAAGTGTGAATCAAAGGAGCGAGAGACTGCCACGCAGAAAACAAAAGAAAAATAAACGTCACCTGGGTAGACGAGAGTTGAACTCGTCGAGAGGCTTAAGCTTAACTTCTTTTAGAGTCTACGCGCTTTTTCCTCTCTAAACGGCTAAAGAGAGCAAGTTGAGAACAACTCGGAATTCAATTTTACTCGAGGAAACGTTGCGCAAAATGCACGCAATTTGGGTCGAGGTCACTAAGGGTCGAACATAAACTTTGTACTCGCACCAATGTAAGCACTATATTAAACTCGGATATTTTATATTTTGATACTCTGATTTATCAATTCGTTAACGATATATCTTCAGTATTCGGACGGATAGTCTAAAAAAATCTTTCTTAAACTATCCGCGTTATCCATTACAAAGTCAATCTTCAAGTTATTATTCGTGCGCTATACCTAATTGCAAGAATGTCACGGATTTTTTTTATATAAGTGAACATTACGGTTTACTGATAAGGTATATTGTGGAGATCGGTATTTCATATCTTCGTTGTTTCTCGGAAAACGTTACAAAAAATAAGAAGCCCAATAACAACGTTGTTCTACTTGTTCGAATTAAACGAACGTTCAAGTAGCAATCTTTATTTTTAATAAACTTCAATTTTGTCGATTTGCGTGTACATATATATTGTAACTTGCCGAAAGAAAACTATGCGTATTTTTAATTTTTCACGAGTCAGTCATGTAATGGCGACGACAAACAAATACACAATTTTCACAATGGATCATTTGCGCGTGAATTCTATCGTACAACTTCAATGTTAGCTTAATTCTCTCCGATGTAAGTAAATTAAAATTCGTAAAGTTTAAAAGAAAAAAATCTTAGAAGAGAATTAGCATGTAACATAACACGAGAATGGAAAATTCCTGATTTTTTTCATTCTCGTCAAAATCAGACTGAAGTTATAATTATTAACAAAACGAAAGAAAAAATAATGGGTGCGTGGTAAGAGAGAACGAGCGACAAGTAGTTTTAATTAACGTGAAGTCGTTCTCGTCAGTGTACATACGAATAAATGAAAAAAAAAACAAAAAAAAAGGTTAAAATTAGAAAGAGAAGTAGATGTGAGAGAAAACGAGTTGCGTGGAAAAAGGGCGATACACGAGGAATAGAGCGGAAATGAAAACGACAAAGAGAGGGAAAGGAAGAGAGAGAAAGGACAAAAAAAAATTGAGACGCTTAGTTAGTGACCTCTTTTGTCTTGTTTCCTACTCTCACTTCCGTTTTCCTTCGTTGTAAGATAAGCGTGTACTCCCTTCGAGCTTCGTCTATTGGATTTTCCATCGTATTGTTTACTTCCTCCTTTTGTTTTTTTCTTATTCTCACTCCCTTTTAGTCAGGATTCTTCTACAGATACGAACACACGCACACACGCACGCACGCGCGCACACACACACACGTGCGAGAATAACGAGCCGAATACTGCAACTGTACAATCTCTAGTTGCAATCACGACAAGAGAACAAATCTCAACCTGTATACTTTCTTCCTACAATGTCTGTCACTTGTGTGTCTCGGATATCTGCGAAGCGTTGTTGGTTCTTTTTTTATTCCACTATTCACGACTATCGTCTCTTACAAGTAATAGGCAACGTCAATTATATTTTTTAAATTGCTCAAAGTTAAATTATCGAAACATTTTAGACTTGTGTATTATCGGAAAACGCTTTTACGTACTATTGTAGCTTTTTTTTAGAAATTTATATCTCCATCTTGGTAAAATAACATTTGTTTCAACATAGAATTACGTTTGTTATAATGGTGTTGTAATAATCGATGAACACAAAGATACATTTTGCGACCACAAAAGTACCTAAAAACGTGTATGGAAAACGAAACCAAAAGAAGTAGCGAGAAAAGCTGTAGAAGTGAACAATAGGTGAATAAAACGATTGTCGTCAACGGTGCAAAGTATTCGTCTTTTCGTCACTGTCGTTGTTTCATCGTGACACATTGACAAATGGCAATCCTACTCTTAACTTTGCAGTTGACAATGAAAGTAAATTACATGTACATAGAAAAAAAAAAGAAAAAGAAAATCCTCGTGCGCGCGTCTACGCGAAAATACGTTTCCGCAGAATTATCGAGTTATACACATATTGTATTTTATCAGTGATATAGTTCGACCTAATCAACAAAACAAATGAAGATCTTTTAAAAAAGTACATTTTATCTTATTGCTCTATTTTCCATGCGAATTTTCTACGCAGCCCGTACGTCATATGAAGATTTACAATTTTTGCCTGAGCATCCGTTTCTCGAATTTCGCTGTAAAGATGTATAAAACAAAAATTAGTGGTTTACCATGGCTAGCGATAAGTGGCCAAATTACTAATATGTGCATTTGATGTATTTCGTACTAAGTTTTTGAATTAAACATAACTAAATGTTGACCGAACAGTCTTTCATTCTTTGTTCCAAATCACTTAATAGCTTTTATTTTGTTCTTATTTCCTTAATGTTTCTATTACTTTATTTATAATCTGCAATTTCATTTGGTATCTGCCAACGCAATCAGCTTTGTTATTTATTTCGAAAAATACCAATATGTTGTTTGAGTAGATTCAGTGTAGTAGAACTAATGAACGACCAGACGAAAAAAGAGAAGGAGAGAGAGATAAAGTAAAGTACCCATCGAGAACACGAAGAAAGAAAAGCAAAGAAACGAAATCAGATGGGGACGAAGTGGTACGCAGGCTCGTTTGTTATCCGGTGCGCGCACAATCAGGAGTTTCGCGAATAAAAAATGGCACGATATCAACAAGTGGTTTCCTTTCTATCTGCGCTATATATATATACAACGTATGGTATCAGCGACAGATCGATCGACCGACACGCGATGCTATACGGTGTTTATCTGTTATTTTTGCTTACTTGACTGTACAGCGCGATTTGTTACTTCCTCTTCGTGAAAGAAACAAAAAATTCGACATTGTCGCTGTCATCGGTCAACCCTTTAAGACTTGGGAGCAATCGATATGTCATTGAAAGGGTGGATAAAAGTTATTTTCACTAACCAGTCCAATGGAATGGAGAGATTGAAAAAGAAAGAGACAGAGAGAGACAGAGAGAGAGAGAGAGAGATGCGAGAGCCAACGAGGTCAGCTTATTGTAGGATTGTTCCATAACGATCGGATCGAATTTACTATGTTACATTTTTCGCAAAATCTTTATTATTATTATTTGATCCGAGCGATGCGGTTGCTCTTACGTATAGGTTTGTCGTACTTTCCCGTCGAACGTACAGTTATACCTACATAAACGTTAAAAAGAAACAGAAGAAATTCTTGATTTTCCTTGCTTTTGCAAATGCAATTGATCGTTGCTATTTAACCCACCTGAATGCCACATCTACATCAATAGTCATGCGCTAATGCGCGCGGAAATTCCGAGCGAGTTTATCGCTGGAATCCAGAGTAATAAACCAGCAGTAGATCTAGTAGGGGATCATCGGGCTGCGTGCGTATATATGTATGTATATGTGTGTGTACGTACAATGTGCATTCTATCGGTAATGTAATTGCAACCTATTACGGAAAGGGAATGTGGTTAACGTTTAGTAATTAAGCGATTCATCAGGTGATTGGAATTTTTTTTGTCAACAGACATTTTATCATCTTTGGGATTATTCGTCTCATAATTATTATGAGGTGTGCATGTGTCATCTGTCTTGTGAGAATCATCAGTGAAAAAAAAACGTATTTTTGCTAATTTTTTTTTCAGAAGGACCTTGCATATTGTCGAACACTACTAAAACAACTCATAGTCTATATACACGCATAAGCTAACCGCAAATCATGGAAAATGCATAGCCAACCGCGCCTGCAGCAATCGCGAAGGGTTATAATGGGGGTTGGTGCAAATTGCACAACGTAAAAGTTAAATGTTCGAATTAAAAAAAAAATAAAAAAAAAACAAAACAAAAACAACGATTGGATTAAAAGAGGTAGAAAGTGCTGACTGTGAACGTTTCTGTTGTTGCAGAGTTGAAAAATTGGCGGATATCACAGATATTTGAGAGACAGAGTAACACGGACGAGAGGAGACGGTGTTCGTTGTGCGGTAAGGTCGTAACCAATGTGCGCAATCACTATTACGTGCACTTCCCCGGGAAGTATGCCTGTCCGCTGTGCCCGGCCGTGTACACGCGCAGCGATACGCTGCTCACGCACACGCGCATGAAGCACGCGAACGTCCAATGATTCGCCATTTTGTCACGCGTCGTGTGCACACGCCAAAATGGCCGGCGCATCGGTCAAATCCTGGTCGTCACTCTGTTTACTTGCTCAAGAGGATTGAGTTTCTTCTATAATTTTTTTCTTGCTTTTTTTTTTATTGTCGCGGTTTATGTTATTTAGTTCTATAATTATGTTGATTATGTATATTGGATTCACTTACGGAGTTTTATATTGTGTCTTACGTTTGAATATTTCCGAGGACGAAGACCACACTTATCTACCTTATATTGAAAGTCATTCATAAAAAGTTGTCAATGAAATATGGATCATTTCTTAGGCATGTTAAATACCTTTATTTTCATTGATCTACGTAACATTAACGGTATAAAATAATAATACTTTCTCAAATTTTAAGTTATGTTTATCATTGAGTTTGGAGATAATTTTGTAATGTAATTGTTATAAAAACTACTTTCTAAGTTCATATAATTATGTTATTTCCTTATGTTTATTCTTTATTATATGTTAAAACATCGAGTAAATTCAGTGACGACTAGCAAATATTTTGTAAAGTTTCTAAAAATACTTCTACTGTAAATCACTATAATAAGAAAGTCATTTTAATGTAATTCATGATCGAGTCACTTGTTTATAAAGTCAATTCAATACTTCGGACACCGTCTGCTTCGATTGTTTTGTACATATATATATTCATTATAATTACTTGATGTGTTCAGTAGCCAAACTATAAGTGTATGAAGATTCTAATCATCTGAAGCCAGCATATCAGGATGTTGAAAGTACATAAGAATTGATTACACTATAATATATTATTATATCAGAAACCAATTTGGCCTTATAGATTAAATTTGTAGTATTCACAAAATTAAATGACTGAAAAATATTAGATTATGTAGAAAGAGTAACATTCTGTAATGATTAGTATAGGTTCAAGAAAAGTAACAATCTTATTCTTGATGAAAACATTTTCAATAACGTACTATTTTGAACAGCACTAATTATAGCGTGTCAAATGCTGTATCATTTGTAATATTTCAAGATAGACGTTCCACCAGTTTTTTCAGAAGAGACAAGGTAAAGCGCCTTTAAAAGAAACAAAACTAAGGAACGCACTATAAGTGCATAAATGAAATATGCCAAAGAATATCGAATTCTAGATATTGCAGTTCTGTACTATCACGAACAGGAAAAAACTATTTCATAAAAGTAATAAATAGTTCGGATTTATGATTCGAAATTATTGCGAGAATGAACATTCCTTACATTAGACGTTTTTATAGAAGAACATTCCATTGTACAGATTAATTAAAATATTAATGAAAATAAAAAGTAATTACCAAACAATTAAAATTATTGTATACTACTAACAACTCAGGTGCTGTTACGCTGCCTCTTCAATAAGATTAATATTCGTTTGAAATATATTTGTGACAAAAATTTGTTCGAAGAACAATATCAAGAGAAGAGCTTTCAAATACAAACAAGTCCCAGTCAGTTAACTAATCTATAATAAAACTGTATACTTAACTATTGATTATTCGGTAGACAAAATTTTACATTTTTTTACCTTCGCAAATTTGTAAGCGTTGTATTGCAAATGTAAAATACAAATAAACATGACGAATTCTTTATAAAAAGAGAAGAAAAAGGAAAAAAAAATCTTTTTGGTAAAAAATCAACCTGCCTTTTCGCTGCAAGCTCTCTTTCTCTCTCTCTCTCTCTCTCTCTCTCTTTCTCTCTCTCTCTTTCACTGGCATATCTACTCAAACGTGGTTTGCCGAGACTTGGCGCGACGTGTCTGCGGCTTCGCACTTAGCGGCTCTCGCCTATAGCCGTGAAGCGTCATTCGCATAGTGAGGCATGTGGTTTACCCCATACAATATGCCGTCATAAATTTTCATTTTTCCGTACTAGTTTACCGATGATCGATAGACCGAACTCATTCTGTATTGTTGATTTTTTGGAATCAAATTTTTGTGGTGGTTTAGTTTGTTACTAGCTCTTAGGTTAACAAGAGGCGATGAACTTACAAGTAGAATTGTCTAAAAGCAATAGACGTCAGCTATATATGTATATCGATAAAAATAATGAAATTTCCAGGTCACTGAATAATTGAGTTCTCTTGATCTGGACGGCTAATGAAAGATGTAGACGAGCTGGTTCTGTTGCTGCCACTGTTGCCATTTGGCCTATCAATTTTCAGGCAGCGTGTGCAAGCACAACCCTTGGACAAAAAGCGTCAAGATTGAATTTTGCTCGTTTAACGAAGATAAAAAACTAACAAAACATTTTACATCTTTTCATGCTCTCTATCTTTTTTTAGTCGAGCAACCAGTAGTAATAGCAACCACGTCACTCTCCGGCGATAAACGTCTCACCCTATCCACCTCTCAATCAGACCTTTTCACTGTGACGCGCGCTCGATATCGACTATCGACGATCCGTCATTGCACAAGTCAATCTCGCGTACAGTGCACTAACTTCTATGTCTCTCTCTCTCTCTCACTCTCACTTCCTCACTTTCTTACCCTCCAGTAATGTATAAATATGTTTTGACTCGTGCAACCAAGTTTGGACAGTCCTTCTGAATGGTAAGGATGCTTTTAATTCGTGGGTGTGTGTGTGTGTGTGTGTGTGTGTACATAAATCCCATTGACGAATTGAAAATCTATTGCTCGTGACACTCATAATTGGGTAATGTCAAGACTCGTTGAGTGTTTCAGTGAGTTTGCAGTATATACACGAATGCTTTATTTATTTACCGGTGTACAAACGGATATTTTTGGTTTTTGGTTATCGATGTAACGGTCGAAGAAACAAATTTAAAAATGAACGAAAAATTGTTGAACTGCTATGTAATTGCAGTTTGAATAATAACAATTGATAATTAGCCGAGAGAATTTAAATATTTGGGTAGTGAATGAATATGTTGATATTGGCCATCGTCATACGCTTGTAAATCGTGTGAAAGCGGCAAATTACTTATCAGTTCGAGAGAACGGACAATGAATTCTTTGTCAAATATATAAGGATGACAACACACTATACGTTCGTTGACACCTCTTTTGGTGGACGTGAAAGCGATTAATCGAGCACTCTACAAAGCCAGTCCTTTGTCCTCTCTTTCTCTTCATGTACCTTTTGCCGTTCACGTCAATATTCAATTCCATTGCAATCCTGAGGCTGTTCTATGTTAAAATTGGCCTGTCTCCTGAAGAGGGCAGGGGATGCGGGAGGGTCTACTGTATTTTTTTGTGGGCATGCAAACACTTAAACCTCAAGGTCCATGGTCCTCGGTCAGCGCCATCAACGTTGGGAGTAACGTCGTATGAATTATTAATGCAGTAGTGTGATGCAGAGATAAAAAAAAAATCAGTATTATTACGTTGTGTGCTATTATGGGTTTGTGTCGCAGGTACGATGCCGAGCGTGCCGGTGGGCCTGTCGTATCACGAGATGTTCGCCGTGTCATTGGGCAGCCCGGCACTATGGAGGTGTAGAGCCTGTGGCAAGCAGGTCACCAATCGCTGGCATCACTTTCACATCCACACGGCGCAGAGATCATTATGCCCTTATTGTCCTGCCACCTACAGCCGCATCGACACTTTACGCTCGCACATCAGATCCAAGCACAGAGATCTTCTCTTCGCCAAAGGTTCATTATAGACCATGGGGTACCCCGGTAGGAGGCGCAGACGAATCATGCAGATTGCTATCTAAAAAAATCACAAACAATTAACAGACAAACTAAGCTGATTTCACACGATATATTCAATATTCCAGTCCATCGTGGAAGAGACAATATAGGCCGGCGCGCGTTTATTTCTTCTTCTGTATCTTTTTAGAAACTAGACTTATTTATTTTTCAAGCCTCAATACTTGATAGGGCATTTTATTTCTTTTTTTTGTTAATTTTAAGCTCGAATCTTTTTTAACAATAATAATCGTAATATGAAACTTCCGTCGTTTGTGCAATCTCGAGCACCGTGGTTATATATGTGTACATATATATAGTTAATGGGCGAACGATTCAACTAGCAAAACTTACTCCTCCTATCCTTGCAGCAGAAGAGCTTCGTTATTTAGATAAATGTCTATCATTGTAGAATCAATTTGCGCAAATCCGACACTTTTATCGTTTACTTATCATCCCAATTATCAAACGTTTGTGATACGACTCGACTTTTTGGACTGACTGAGCGATTCAAAACCCACGTGTGATTCCCCTTATAATTATTGATTGACTTAGTAATGTCTCGAAATTGTTGCGATATTCATTGTTATTTTTGTTTGTTTTTCTCAGTACATAATTAGTTTTTAAATCTTATGGTCAGAGAATTTACCAATTTTAGGATTGAAACCTACTGGCGGTTCGGAAACGCTGTTAGTTAATTCATAGACTGAAGCGAGCGCTGTGATTCTCTCGGAACACCGAACATCGATGGTACTACAAAAAAATTAATGCTTTCGCATTGTTTTATTTATTTTGTTTTTTTATTTTTAGATTACTTATACTCGTGCCATTAGTAGTGTACAACGGTCTAAGCGAATATTTCACGTTACCAAAAAAAAAAACACACATTCAATTAGGAAACTTAATTTACCGACAAGAGAATTACTTCCGATTTTACCGACTAAGAAATATGTGGTCGGCAATGCGGTCAATTCTAGATTTTTTATCTTCATAATGTGTTTATGTTATTTCAGTCGTTAAAATATCGTTTAAAATGCACGCTTGTATCTATTTGTAATTTTGTAAAAGGCTTGATCATTTTTGTTTTGGTGTGATTTTTTTTCAACAAGTAGATCATGTACAGTACAAATAAAAAATAACATCAACATATTTGAAATATAGAAGTACAGTTGAATCTTGCAGTGTAACCGAAGTATCTTCAACAATTATCAAATATAAATGCAGACATATTTTCTGTAGAAATTACTTGCTTCCACTTAATAATTGTCCGAATTCGAAACTCACTATTGCCGACCAAATACTTTATCGATTTTACACGACGGCTCTTTTAGCCAGAACATTAAAACATTAATTATTGGTATGATTTTTTAAATCAGATTCAGGAAAAATTAATTATTATAAGTGGGTGGATTGATAATTCTTGTTTTTATAATACCTAATACAGTACAATATTCGAAATTGCCATAATTCTGCACCGTTTGGTCGGTAAAATCGTACTTTTTAGACTGACTCGTGCGTTTACTTTAATTTGCCTTGCACTTAATCTGCTGTAAGCTAAATACACATTAACGTAGTTATAAACTCACTAGTATAATATAAACCTTAAATAAAGTAAGAAAATATAACAATTACAAAATTAAAAAAAATGAAAACAATTTTTGTTTGTCAGCCAGTTATGCTTTAATCATAGACGGCTATAAGGTATTTGATCAAACAGGATGACAAAAGTAGCATGATCCTGTTTATTTCTATTTGGACCAATGATAATTCACTAATATCGTGAGTGAGCAAACTCTATGAAAACACAAGTAACAGGGAATTCATATTTTACAATGTAATGATAAATGTCGAGGCTAGTTTGACGATCGATAAACAACGCGCACATCTTGCTAAAAGCGTACTCTTATAAATGTGGGGTTCCTATACGATAAAGAAATCTAATTACAAAATTACTCGAGTGAATGGCGATCGCGCGGAAATGAGTGTGACTATCGATTTGTAACTATAAGACAACTAATTTGTTTGTTTCTTTTCTTTTTGTTTTTATCAATATCACGTGCAATCGAAATCAAAATGTTCCAGTTTTGCTTCCACGTTTGTTGAATTCTAGGATTAACAACAAATGTTACGTCTTCCGGTGTATCATAGTCGTAAACAAAAAACAAGTTCGAGTCTATTTTTTCTACATCGTTTATTCGGTTCTTCCCTTATCCATTTGAATATTATACGCTAGAGTATGTTGTCAGTCAATGCAACAAAAAATCGTATTTTCATTATTCGGCGAGTTTCGCTTTTGTTACCCGTTCTCGTACTAAAGTGCTCGCGATAAATTTCGAATTACATAGCCCTTTGTGCATGGCTAATGAACGATGCGATGCAAAAAAAAAAATTTTTTCTCAATGTAGGACTTATTAAACGAGCGGCAAACGAATTTTTAATGAAAAAAATTTGAAAAAAAAATATTAATCGAGATTCTCTCTTCGAAAGAGACGAAATTACTTGTAATTTTTACTCGTTATTAGCGTGCTCATTTTGTTAAATTTACGAATGTCGCTTTAACTCGTTTATGGTGGCGACATTTAGTCTTTAACCATTATTAGGAAAGTTAGCGTTGCGTTCCGTTTTTAAAATAATTTATTTAACCAAAGGTTACTTAAATAAATATTGCTTTGTAAAAGCTCGATAGGCGAATGTGTACATTACGCTAGTGTGGCATATGTAAACATTTTATTTGTAAAATAATCAAAGCTAGAGATGTATTATATAATTTTATACTGATTTTCAATTTCAAGCGAGTTTGGTTGAATGACATCTTGCTTGAAACAGAGAACGAAATCGATAGTTGCATGAATGTCTTAAGGCTCAAATAAAATGAACGAATAAAAGTGTTACGTGTGACTGTTGCCGACAATCCTATGAATCATCAATTATAAAATTAAAGTGCATGTACAAGAAAAAAGCAAACGATAAAGCGAATACATGTAATTAGTGTAACAGTCCGCAAATCGCCAAAAATTACAAAATCCGTGATGCGCGTGTGAGTGTGAACATTCAATGGAACTTATATGTCATTAAGAGAAATGAAAGCTAGTCGTTAAGAGGTCTAGAGCGAACTCACGATTACTTTCTCGTGTTTTACTCGATTACAATGTACGAAATAAAGTATCACCACTCGGAACGAAAAAAAAGCAAGTATGATACGAGGATACATTTTAGTGGGTCCGTCCTTACTGGCGATCCGTGCTGTAAATAGATCGTATTGTTGACTCTGAATTAATTGATCATTTTCCCGTGATTTCACGTGAAAATGTTAACCTGTAAATACTAAAGTAATAATTTATTATGAATATATTTAAATTATGGTTATTTGAAAAGGACGAATAAAACAAATTAATTAATTACACGGTAAGCAAGCGTTTTGTTGTTGAGTTTTCATTGCTACTTTTATATTTTTACTAATGGGACGTAGAAATCAATAAAAAGAAAAAAAAAAGAAAAAAAAGGAAATAATAAAAAAGAAGCTCGCAATACGATTCCGAGAAATTCATCGCGAAATTCGAAGAGTATTTTGACTATCAATGCAAGGAAATAAAAAATAACATTGAAAGACTGGTGCTGAGATAATAATGATTATTGAAAAATTCGTCAATTTATTACAATGTAATTCGAAGTTAGATGGAAAGAAATTGAAAAAAGGTGAGCGAATCGTATTACAAGTACTTTGCGTAATACGTAAAAAAAATGTAAAACTAACAATGAGACTACTCGTGTCAGTGTAAACGCGAGTGAAGCCGAATTAAGTGTTGATATAAAAAAAATAATAATAAACAAAAAATGGTAGCGCGAAAAAAAAATGTTTTATCAAATAACTGTTCTATCTCTCTCTCTCTCTCTCTCTTTCCGCACACTCGATGTAATATGGTAATAATCCCCCTTTCCCACTTCCTTTAAGGAAATTAAAGGTCAAACAGAGCAAGTTTAAATTAAACATATAATTATCGATATCAAGAAGTGTCGTTATCATGTCTACTAGATGGTACTTAAGCGCCCACTGCACCTAATTTTTGTGTAAGAGCTCGGGGTGATTTTTTCAAACAAGCATTCATCGGATGTACTTGATGTTTTAGTGTCGATTTTTATAGATACGTATAAACGTAAATAGATAAATAAATAAAAAAAAAATATATATATACTCTGATAGCAAGCAATTTTCAAGAATTATCAACAACTGTTTATGCAATGATTTTACAAACCTTAGTCATGCAAGGGAAAAACAAAAAAATGTAAATGTTATAGTTATGGTTTGCCTGCGACATTGTACTTGATAGTCGATAGCAAACTTTATTTTTCTAGTCGTCAAGCAACCGTTGAACAAGGATTGAGTACATATATTTTTCAAACAAACGTCAGAAGTTGTCTCTGTATTTGAAAGTCAAAACTTTATAAGAATAACCACGCGATTGTTTAAAGAAGTATTAAGATGCACAAGAACTTTAGAGTAAATATTCCGCAATTATCCTAATCGAATATATCTAGAACGTCACGTTCTCAAGCAGTCCAAAAATGACGTGAAAATTGTTCAAAAAACTGCTAATGTAATAATGCTATCAGAGTTTTAAATTTCAAAGGGACTGAAAGCGCATTTTGTTTTTCAGAATAACAATTCATGTAGAATGAATGACGAATCTCAAACGAACACGTTGAAAGTGGTATTGGAATGTACAAGTCAAGTATATATACATACACTGATAAAAATTTCTCACTCAACAATCATATATATATTCACTGGAAAAAGCTTGTATCCGTATTTTTCTCCTCTCCCCAGCAGCTCCGTGGCTTATCTTCCCCAATATTACACCTGCGAGAGCGCGCGAACATCCGAATTATCTCTGTTGAAAAAGCCCTCCTTCTCGCGTGTGTGTATATCTTATATCGACGACTTTTCATGTTCCACTCGGCGCGACGTGGGATCTCGTCCGTATACCAATGTATTTTTGTGGACAGTATTGACATCGACAACAACAACAACAACAACAACAACAAACCAATAATGTTAACAAGAGAATCATCAACAACAACAACAACAACAAGTGTCGCGAAATATCGATGGTAGTAAAAAGAAAGTGGAATCGCTGATGTTGTACAGTTAGTGCGGTAAATGTACTACGATGTACCTATATTGTATATAGATCTATTTAATTAAAGTGATTATGAATTTGTGTACAATTTCCACTGGTGATTTATTTGCCTGGTGTCTGCTGAAAGCTTATCCATCGTTATCTCAACTATCCTTTTATTTTAATTTTGATCAATAATTTTCGAAATTCATATTTATGTTTAATTAGCGTCAATTATGACGAATGCTACATTTATTCTTAATTGGCAGAGATGAATTTACAGTAGTTAGTAATTAATTATAATTTGTCTACTAAAAGATGAAGCATTTTTGTTCTTTTTAGACCTCGCCTGCAAGCGAATACATTTAATGAAACATCTCAAAAGTACGGTTGCGTTGTTCAAAAAATATATCAACATTATTTACTTATTGCTATTACGTCAATTATCCGCTATGAATCCCAACAGGTCTTCCCTTCCAAGTAAAACTATTAAATATTCAATACTTAAAAAAACAACGATAATAATAATATTCATAATATTACAATTACAGCTGGTTAGATGTTTATACATGCATTCGCGTACATCACGAATTCCAAACTTGCGCGTCCCTCTGGCTTCGTTAGTAAATGTATTTCAGACTTGTAATTAAAATTCCCTTGCGCTTTCACTCAAATGTTTTTCGTCATTAGGGAGCAATTCATACGGAAATGATTTCATCCGATGCGCTTATACATTTGAATAACTCGTGTGCCCTTCGCAGACGTATATGAAAAGTCGAGTCATTAAATTTAACGTTAATATGCTTTCGAAAAATATCATTTCAACGTTCCTAATTTGATTTGAAAAGATTGAATAATTATGATAAAACTATACTTAAACATTATTTCAAAGTCAATACGACAAATTAATTCGACTTGACATTCACGAGTATTCAAAAATTGGTGATTGATCACATGGCAAAAAGATGGCGACTATGTTATTGCGCAATCGTAATCTCCAAATTCTTCCGGCGATTGTTTAGTCAGCATACAAGCGTGGTCGACGATTGATCGATAAACGATGACTTTACAAGCGATCAAATGGAAGGATGGTAAACTCGAGATCCTGGATCAGCTTTTGTTACCAAAAGAATCTACTTATATCGAGGTTACCGGCGTTGAAGATGGATGGAATGCTATTCACAAGATGCAGGTGTGCGTAGTATATAAATAAATACAACCTTTTGTTTGAATTGAATTAACGTGGCAAATGATCAAACAAAACTTGCGGGATGCTGAGTCCGAATGTCATTGCTTGTAAATGTTAGTTTGTTTCTAATTAAACGAATCGTAATGCGATTTAAAATTTATTAATATCTTTAACTAATACTACGTTGAATTGATACGAAAGAGTGCTTTTAGATAAGAGTGCTCTTATCAACTTTCATTCACTTACGTGGATTCTGTCGAAAATAGTTCTTTTTATGTATTAGCATCTATAATATAGGCTTTGGAAGTAGAATCTATAAAAAGTAAATTATAAGTAGTTATTAATATTACAAATATTACTAAAAAGATTAGAAAAATAAACTGCCTTTGTTCATTTTTCACGTAACTGCCAAAAATAGACCAATTCATTATCGTTTGATCAGTCAAAAGATCAATTGTTTTGTTTTAACTAAAATTTAAAAAAAATTAACAATACTGACTGTAGATGCAACAATGTGTCTAATACATATTTTTTTTGTAAATAGGTTCGAGGAGCTCCAGCCATTGCAATTGTTGGATGCTTAAGCTTAGCAGCAGAGATCCAACATAAGACCTACGATGACAAAAAGTCTCTCCAACAAGAAGTTGAAGATAAGTTGGATTACCTTGTTACGGCCAGGCCGACAGCTGTAAATATTAAACTTGCAGCAGATGACATCTCACAATATGCAAAAAAATTAAGTAAAGAAGATATTTCTCCGGATGAAATGAAAGAAAGGTCATTTTAGTTTTTCTATATTCTATAGCGTATATTCACAACTATTGCTATTAATCGTTATGATAATCATTTAAAATCTGTTAGAATTATTGCAGACATAGTTTCAATGTTAGAAAAAGACATTGCAGACAATAAAGCTATAGGTGATAACGGTGCAACAGAGATTTTGAAAAAAAATCCCGATGAAAAGTTAATGAGGGTAATAACTCATTGTAATACTGGCAGTCTGGCTACTGCTGGATATGGTACAGCTTTGGGAGTTATTCGATCTCTTCATAATAATGGAAAAATAGGTAAATATAAATAAAATAAGCTGCTTTCTTACCTCTAATATATCGATCGATAACTTATTGCAGAACAAGTTTTCTGCACTGAAACCAGGCCGTACAACCAAGGGGCAAGATTAACTGCTTATGAATTGGTGCACGATAAAATACCAAGTACCTTAATATGTGATGATATGGTTGGATCACTCATGAAGTCTAAAAAAATATCAGCTGTTGTTGTTGGAGCTGACAGAGTAGTAGCTAATGGTGATACTGCTAATAAAATTGGAACGTATCAGGTAATAATTTTTTTTCATTAACGCGAGTCTTGAATTATTTTTGGATTCGAATATGAAATTGTTGGATCAACATTTTTATTTCAATCATCCATCAGAATTTTGTTTTGAAAATTGATTTTTCACTTTGAAATATTGTATTCGATTGATTTAACTAAAATTTCATGAAAATGCAATACTGATTGAGTTTTATATTTTGAATCGATTAGATGTGAATCGTGAATTTATCTTCGATTGTTAACATTAGTTATATTGTTGCATATTATAGACTCAAGGTTTAATTATTTGAAAATTATAATTCAATTTGGTTGCTTATATTTTGTAGATGGCAGTTTTGGCCAATCATCACAAGGTACCATTCTATATAGCAGCTCCTTTTACTACAATTGATTTTTCGATACCAAATGGCAATGGTATTAAAATTGAAGAGAGGCCATGCAACGAGCTTACTTACATTAATGGAGCTCGAATTGCGGCTGAAGGAATAAACGTTTGGAATCCATCGTTCGATATCACTCCGGCGAATTTGATTACGGGGATAATTACTGAAAAAGGCGTTTTTACGCCTAGTGAACTTGCAAAGTTGAAGAAATAAGTTGACTGAAATGTCGACAAAACGAGAGGCAATTTAAAACAGTAATTTTTACGATTGAAGCGAGACCATTGATGAGTTTATTTTTTTTCTCAAAATTGTTGATTGCATTGTAAAAATGATTTGCCTTTAAGTCGGCATTTCTTAAAATAAAAATGTTAAAGGTGGATTAATAGCTTTACCTATTTGTATCTTTGTCACCTTAATTACTCACGCGGTTTAGTGAACTTGAATACTGTAAATCAAAAGGTAATTATACGGTGAACATCGCGCACTGCAAGGATTACAATTCTGACGCGACAGGGCGGTGTTTGTATTTATATAAAAGAAGATAAGGAGTATACGACTGATGAAACTAACGATGAACCGGATTATTTTAGTGTTACATAGACTGAAGATGAAGCAAGTATTAATAACTTTTTAATTTTGTATAAAATTGTAACGCCCGTTGACTATTGTTTACTCTTCATCTTGTGCATCAGTTACTCGTATTGTACGTTAATACATGCGAATTGTGAACAAGTATCGAGTAAATCCTACAACAAGTAGTTGTTGACAGAGCTTGTAAATGAAATAGAAAAACAAAGCAATGGAAAACGCAACAAAATGTAAACGATAACATTCATCTTGAAAAATTATGCTAACCGATACCGTAAAGTTACAACACGATAAATCGACAAACGGTTCTTAGCAATCTCTTTATGACTCGATACTATCGGATATTTCAGTTGTTTCCGATCAATGAGATGTTAATCGAGAACATTGAAACAATGGAGCGTGTCGTATTAACGTGGATATATTATACAAAAACCAGTCACCAACATGGTTTAATAAATAAAGGCACAGCTCTCGCTAGCGTACACGTGTACGTGTTGCATTAAGACAAAGTAGAAATCGTCATATGCTCGAGCTCTCGTCATATAGATTCTATCCCTCGTTCTCTCTTTTTCTCTCTCTCTCTCTCTCTCTCTCTCTCTTTCTCTCTTCTCAGCACATATTTTCTATTTCTGTAAAAGCGCCCGGCGGATTTTCCCTCAGTCAGCCGCGGCGTTCGGAGCGCAACTGGTCTCCTCTCTATATCGTCTTATCTCGTAGTCTTGTGATTGTTCGGAGTTTTTTTTTGTTTATACAATTATATATTTTTTATACGAGTTCACGATGGATGTGATAGACGACGCAGTGGTGCCGCAAAAAAATGACGAGTCGAATAACGTCGAAATTATTTACGACGAACCAACCGTTGAAGTTACTTACGACGAACCTGTCTTTACGGAGACCGATGACGATATCACCATGACTACTACTAGGCGGAAAGTCACCAGGACCAAGTATCGGATCCAAGAGGTGATTGTGTCAAGTTTTGGTCGTTTTTCCTGTGCTCGTGATGTATATATACGTAGTTTGTGCTACGTCTTTCCATCTCGTCTACGAAAGAACGATATATACATGCTCCTTCGACGTTCAACCCTGTTGTTGTTTTTAAACAAACCTACATGCGCAAAAACAATGCGCGTCTTATTTTGTTCAAATATACAACAAGTCAACGTGGATTAGAACAACAATTTTTTAAATTGTTTTTCTTTGAAATAAAACTTGTATTCCTGTTTTCGACCGGATGCCCTGGGAAACCTCTTGGAAAAAACACGTGCGCAACATGTACGCACACACGCACGTATAAATCTCCTCCCCCTTCCATCGTTCTCTCAGCTTAGAGGATTCCAAATGGATTCTTTTTCGAGACGTTAGACACTAATACTTCAAATTTCTTAGACCTGCTATTTATATCCTGCAGATATAATCCATGTACTCCCGATAATTTTAAATTACATCAGAGTGAAATGGCTAGTTTTTTTCCTTGGTTTTCCGCAAGAGCGTTCGTTTACGTCAACAAGTATACAGTAAAATCGATCTAATACATACGCGAGGTATAGTTATTTTTAATTCATGGTTATATAGAGAGAGTCGCGGGGGAGGGCCCTTGTAAGCAACAGTATCACTTGAAATTTTAGTTGAAGCTTCGATCATCTAATTCTTTTTATTTTTCTTTCTTTCACTTTGGCAAAGAAACTTTTCAAGCTCGTCATATATGTGTATGCAGATAATGTTTGCGAATCTATAAACAACGACGGGTCTGCGGAAATAGATTTTTTTTGCTGACGATTTTCTCCATTTCAAGAGAGAGAGAGAGAGGGAGAGAGAGAGAGTGAAAAAAGAACAAATGACATTAAAATAAAGAGTGATTCGTAGATCGATAAATGCGTCTTTGAAAACTCACGTTGTTTGTTATTCTTTTTGCTGTTCTCTCGAACATTGACAGTTTGACGGGTCTGTAAAATATTTGAAATTGACATATTCAAAGTGATTTGGCTTTTCTTTTTTTTATAAATACATAGTCGGTCAAAAGTACATGCTTAAATATTTAAAACATTCGTTTGAGTTTTAGCGAACAAAAAAAAACACATTAAGCATAAACGTAATCTAGAGATTTTCTTGCGAGTAAGCAATTGTAACGAGTTCCTCGAAAATCCAGTAGTAGCAAGCAGTAATATATATTTGATCGTGCAAAAAGGGTTTCCCATATGCCATCGGTAAATCAAAGTGAAAATAAGAGGTGTCGTTTCTCGTTCTCTTTTTTTCTCTTTTCTATCTCTGACGCGAAGAGTGGCCGCGGAGGCGTGCGATGGGGTATAGAGGCAGAACAGCACGGCGCGAATTTACGTCACTGTCACCGACGATTTTAGAATTTAGCGGTCGGAGAGCCGACGACGCCGACGCTCTTGACACGTGCAATTTTGCACGCGAGACTCGTACTTTAATTAGCCGACTAGGCACTCCTTCTCCCCCTTCTTCTTCTGTGATAAGTGCACGCACACGCATATGAAATTAACTAATTTTCCTTTCCTAATTAATCCTTTGGTGATAATCGTTACGTTGTCGACGTATTGTTTTGTTTGACGAGAGAAAATCCGCGTGGCTTTTGGGGAGACACTATTCTCAGATATACACAAAACATACGTGATTACAAAAATAGAGCATCGCCGGCGGTGTTTATAATAGTTCTTTTTTCTTTTTTTTTCCCACTTTTTTAGAGCAGATGCTATATATATATATATGTATATGTATATTCGTCGAGCCAAGTTTTCGCGGATTTCCCGAGTGATCGATCGACACGTACTCTCTGCCTCGGTTACGCAAGTCGACGTTTGAACATTCGTAATGTCGATCGCTCGAAGCATAAACTTTTTAAAATAGCATTGAGGTCGGTTGTAGTAGTCGTCGCGACGTACGTTACTGGACAGCGAATGACGATCGTTGAACAACGTCGACACGTCAAACGTGAAGACAATTCGCGGTTCGGCAATTTTCACACACGGGTATATAGCCAACGACTGCCTTATTCGAGATGTTTTGGATTCGTCTATGATTTTTCGTTGTCGTTGTTGTTTAAACGTCAAATATCGCACGTTATACGTTGAGCGACTGCACGCGTGAAATTCAATTAATACATTTGTAACAATTTATTAAAAAATATCGTCAACATTCGTTTCTCTACAAAAATAATTTTCGCTTCTCCCTCGAAAGAAAGAAAGACAAGAAACAAAAAAAAACGATTTTCAAAATAAACTTTCTCCGAAAATTGGCATCGAAGGAACAAGCGCAAAATTGAAATAATAGCGAGAGGCCAGGTTTATACAGTCACCAGGTTTAAAATAAAGGAAAGCGCGTCGTCTTCGCGCCACTTGCCACAACATTAATTCCCGACTGGCCGATTCTTGCTTCCCGAACATCTGTTCGAAATAAACGACTCGTTAGAACTTTCCTCTTTTTCTCCTCGTCTAACCGTCTCGTTCTCCTTCGTTTTTCTACGATTGTTATTTCTCGATCGGTGATACGCGTACACACTCGCGTAATTTTTACTCGCGTAACATTTTTTCAAATGTAGCTCAACAATAGGGCTTTTGTACAGTAACGATTAAAGCGTATCTAGCGGTTGTGAGTGGCGTTATTCATCGTCTTGGGATAGACGCTTGAATTGAGTTTAATTTCATCGATATAAAGTGGCAATAACTTTTTACAAACGACAAGCATCAGCATCGTTCCAAAAGAAAACGCAACAAAATGAATGGAAAAATTCCACCTCGAAAAACGAAAAAAAGTTCAAACCTCAAAGAAGTATAAAAAAAAATAGCAAGGAAAAAGAGGCTGGTATAAATCGTATAAAAAGCAAGTGTAATACGTCTTAGCATTGGCCTCAAAAAACCTCCAGAGGTCATCGTCGCTTATATAGTACGGTGAACGCGAGTGCGTGTGCGTGTGCCTCATGCTGCATAGGCCAGGTATCTTAGGGGTCAAGTCGCTCTTGCACTTGCGAAACTTTTGGCTCGTCAAAACCCTATCTCGCGCGCAAATTCTTTCGAGGAATGTCACCTCACAGACGCGAAATGCTCTATCGTCCTTGAACAACAACAACAACAACAACAACGAACAAACAGGTTGTCGCGTATCGTAGTTGTAAATTGGATAACAAAAAAGTGATAATTGCCTTTTCAACGTTTATAATTCGATGCATGGTATCGTAGGAGTTTTGGCGAGAACCCTGTACGAATATCTATCGTGCGATCGTTGAAAAGGAAACGTGCACTCAAACAGGTGGTTGCCCCACTGACGCGAAATTGCCATTTGACGTGGATTCCTTCGTATTTCTCGCGTATTATCTACGAATAATAATCTCTACGAAATTTCAACGTGGTCGCTCTAACTCTTTTTTTTTTTCGTAGTCTCACGCTTCCAATTCAAGAACGTATAAACTAGGAATTTTTGCCGAGCGCAGTAATCTTGTCGTAGTTAACTGTCAAAATACTTGGCAAGTAACTAGGGAATTTAAAGTATAAACAATCGTCGCAACGCTCGACGTTAAATAAACTCTTTAATTGTTCAATTTACGCGAAAGAATAATATAAATGTCAAAGTTGCATACGCAAGTGAAGCTTGCAAGCCAAACAAACTAGATGCGATATGATTTTGAAATGTATTAATGAGCCATATTTAATACAACTATCGGCCAAGTGAACCTGAAAATGAAAAAGCCCAAACAGTTGCGTCCTTCGAAATAGATTTATTCGACGAGAGGTTGTATCGTCTAATTTTCTACGACGATCGTTGCTATGGAAAATTTTTCTTTTTCTCTTTAAAGGCACGAATAATATTCGATCGTAGGAGATTGTTCGTTGTATTATGAATAGCGATAAATTTGAGAAGAATACGCAAATATCGAACAACGTATCGCGAAAAAAAATAATAATGGTGAAGCATTATTTGTTATTTATTTAGTGCATTGTATAATTATTATAAAGAAAAGAAGCTATTGCAGAAATGAAACGTTGTTCACTCGATTAAGAAAAGCAAAGCTTTTAACGTCATCTTGAGGCCATTTGCCAGCAAACAAAAGTGAATCAACACGTGAAAGTTTCAAGGCGTACGTCGTCGTCTGTTCGTACTGCAAAAATTCTCGTTTTGTCGAGTTGTTGTAGCTGTCCGTCGCTTTGGTATATTTGATGGAAATCTCGCCATCTTGCTTGTCTTTTCCAACATCTCTTACGTATACCTAACAATTGATCTAAAATATTTATAGTTTACTTATAAACACCTGGTGAAAAGAAAAATTGGCTCAGATGCAACAGGAATACATGCAATTGGTATTACAAAATGCAATTGACGATCTACAACGCGAACTTGCGCGTAAATCGAGGATATTCTTAATTCTCCGTCGGAAGTTATACAACGTGCACCGACAAAACGTCAAGCTGCCATCCATGTGTCCGACGTGTTATAATGCATTTCGCGCTATATCGAATACCAGAAATACTTCAATTCGATCTACTGTGATGCGTTCCTCGGGATACGTGTACGATGAAATACATATTACTTATTTTGATCAATATATATCTTTTTTTCACTCTCTTTTTCTCGTTATTTTCTCTGGTAAATGTCGTACGATGCTTAACGTATAAATCTGTCGTCGCATTGGAAATGTTTGCGCTCGTCAGTCAAGCGGGGACGTGACGAAATACTATTAGAACATGCACAACGTCGTCATTTCTCGTTTTTTTTGTCGATTTCAAATTGATAACTAATACATCGTTTATATATGTTTCAACGATCAGTTTTGTGAGAAAACGTCACCAAGATCTTTAACCACAAGAAACTCACACGCGCGCACACACACACTCTTTTGCTTTAACTCCCAATCGCGTCTCGGCAAATCCAAAAATACAAACGACTGCTTCGTTCGACGGCCGCTTATAAGTTATATAAAAGCATTGCCAGAGAGAGAGAGAGAGAGAGAGAGAGAGAGAGAGAGACTGCCGACCATCGTAGTGGCCTTTTCGCGAAAATCGTACACACAAACGTACACATTACGTCAACAGCTTTTTCATTTCCGGTGCGCTTGCTAAGGAGCCAATAGTAACAAAAATGATCTAATTTCACAGGATATGTTAGTGCTTTCGTATACTCGCGCGTCATAAACTAATCTGGGAAAGTTTAACTTTTGTTTATTTTCCTAATTCAGCCGAACAGATGGAAAATTCTTCGTCGTTATGAAACTTTATGTTTGGGCTACACAAATCCCTGGACGCAACTTTCGCCTTATGTCATGATTAATTACTTTGGCAAATCAGTTCACGAGGAATTTCTTGTCGAATAATTTTTTATTATTTATTTATACGTTAATAAGTAGGATAATATATGTATGAAAAAATGATTAATTGTTGTTTCGTGTATTATAAAAACAACCAATTTTGCATAATCTCGTTAGTTTATATTATCCTATTGAACTTGTATATGCAATGAATTATGTACAAAATTTGTATTCGAAATTATACAGATAATTTCATCCTCGATAACGTAGTTTTCATTACACGAACATAATTAATTTTCCCTCAAATAATTGCTGCAAAAGTAACGTAGTGTACTATTTTCGCGCGAAACCTATAGAACGTGAAACAGCGAAAACATACATCGTAATAAATCGTCGTTTCCGATTGAAACAAATAAAAGAAAGAAGGTCAAACGTAAAAATATCAATTACAAAACGAAAGAATAAAAAAGAAACAATAACATTATCGATGTCGCATAGAGTTTTAATCAAAAATATACATAAAGCTGTCGACACAGCACACACACACACACATATATATAATTAAACATTGTCCAATAGTTATTTCGTGGGGAATAGTCACACATGCTCGACAAATTGCACATACACACACACACACAAATAGAATTCAAAATTATTAATAAACTACCGAATACGCGTTCGATTAAGGTCAGTCCAGTCCAATACGCGTAGCAGCTCTGTACGTGTGTGATGGTGCGTGTGCTTTACGCGTTTAATTTGCCGCCAAAACACATCGTCTCAACGGCGAGATGAGAGCTAATTGAATCATCGCGAGATACTCTCCAGTAGCAAAATTTAATCTTATTTATATCCGTCGTTAAGTACTTATTAAACGTATAATTTCCATCTTATATCTTGTCAACGTCATAAATTCCTCGTTTATTTTTTACGTAATAACAAACAAAAGAGTACAAAAATCGCACGCACAAGCCAAATTTACATACGTTTGATATTTCAAATTTAGCAATCGTGAATATATATATAATAATAATAATTGGGTTATTACGCCCGGAAGAAGAGAAACGGTATATAGGACTCGGTTGAACGGGACGTTTTGGTTTTTAGTCCCGCACTATGCTCGGTAAATGATCCAAGCAGATTGTGTCTAAGACGCACGATCGCTTTCTTTTTGGCGTCTCTCTAGCCCTGGCAATTAACGCTACTGCAATACTCACCGATGATCATTCTTATTTCGTTTTACTTTTCACGTTCGCGTAATAATTTTTGTTTCCATTGCTCAACACCGAACAAGCACAGCGCAACACCGATAGTTGTGAAATCGTTACGATGTACATCGGCTACGTTGTATTCCGAAAAAAATACATATTATTCACTCGATAAAACGGCGTTTCCAAAAACAAAAGCACATTCGTCCAATTATCCAGAAGGCATCCAACAAAATAGTAGTAATTGAAGTTTGCAAATTTTCGAGATTGTAATTGTGCGTCTAGTATGTAACGGACGGTGGTAGCGGTGTCTCAATTAACTCGCGAGCGCCAAATGCTTGGCAGACGATTCGCACCTTACCTCCAAAATAGAAACAAACGATATACCCTTTAAGCTTTATACTACACAGTGTAGCCCTTTTAGCGAAAGATTACACGTCACAGACTATGTTCGCACTTGCTTTACTGGTTTGCTTTATTAAGAACTTTTAGTTAATCCGACAACTCGCGTAGAATTTGCTTTTTTCGTCGTGTTTCGTCGATCAAATCTACGACGACGTCTGCGTAACGATAATTTGACCGATAAACGTTATCGTTTCGCTAACCAACACTCTTGACGATTGTTAACAAAATATACGTTCGTTCCTAAAAGCTTTCGCTTAACGGAGATCTACGAGGTCGATCATTTTCGCAACCATATATCTCGGTAAATTCGCGTATGGAAAATATACACGCGTTTCGTATTTGAAACGCACTATTCTCAAAATTTAGCACGCGTCTCTCGTGACGTACGTAAAATCGGCTGTCGTACATTCGAACGGGGACAACACGAACGTGATCGTTAAATTCTACAAATTGAAGATTTACCGAGATACGCGTATAATTAACACAAGATTATTGTTTGGAAAATGTGCAACGTCAACTTTTAACGATTCTAACGATTACCGCTAACAGTGATTCCAAAAAAAAAATACGTTCCTCTCCCGCGAATAACGCGTCAGTCCGAAGAAAGTCGAGATGGGAGCATAGTAAGGAAGATTATGTACGAGCGGCAGCTGCGCGATTGGACTTGTAAGTTAGACACGATGAGAAGGGAAAATTAATCTACGTTGCTCGTTACACCGTCGCAGGTGCGAGCGCGTGACGACGACGACGTGTCGTTCACCCCTTTTTACGATGTTCGGCTTTGGCACCTCTTCCGCTCTATTACAATAACTGATGAGTGTTTTCAACGACTGCGCGAGAATAGCAACTGCTTACGTTTATTTCGATGTACTTTAAATAATTGTTTTTACGCTGGAAAAGATGATTATTCGCGTGTTTTACACAGCGTCAAGTAAATTCAAGAGATTTTCTCGGATGAACGATGTATTGTTTTAACGACTGTTTTTTTTTCCGTCAAAAATATATCCGTTCTTAAGCACGACTGAGCTTTCCAGAATGAACGTTAACGTTGTTGTGTTGATTGTTACCGTAAACTCGTAACGCGTGTGTAACATCGATAGATGCATAACGAAATAGGCTACAACGATTACTCGTGTTATTTTTTTCCAACGAGTTCGTTCAACTTGAGCTTCCGCGAGAGAAAAAAAAAGTAGTGAAAGCGTTTTTAAAAATACAATTCTCTCGTTTTCTCGTGGGAGCGCACGCGTGATAAACGCGAAGATCAAAATCGATCTTTCGGTCGTTGTCTTTATTTAAGTGGTAAACTATGAAAAAAAAACCATACGCAATCAACCCGTTGCAGCATCGTTTTCTTTTTTTCGAGTGCATTCGGAGACCTTGAAACGCGTAATAGAAAGAGGAAAAGAGAAAGAAATCTACTTTCGTTGTATTTCGCTAAATACGGACAAGGGTCCGTACGTGTGTGTTTTTTGCGAAGACTGTCTATGTGACGATGTTTCTCTTTCTCTCGACGCTTTCTCTCCCAAACAAAATTCTACTTTGTTTGGGAAGCTACAATGAGTATTGCGATAAAATTTAACCTATCTTTTGTTCTGAAATTCAAAGCCGAATGTGACTTGCGTATGATACTTGGGTGTCTACGTTCAACAAATGAGTCAAGTGGTTTGTTTTAAAACGAACGTACGCGTGCCTTCATTGTGTATTATTTTTTTCTTCGCGAACGAGTTCTTCTCTTTAAATCGAGGAAAAAGATTATCCATATAAATAATCCAATCGTGGTATTTTTATATCAAAACGAGGAGATTATGTAGCGAGCGATCGTTTAGTGTACAACGATCCTAGATTTTTTGTTTTTTCACGCGAATTAACTCTGAAATTCATCAACGTGGGCATGTTTTTTAACTAGAAGAAGATTCTAGAAGAACGTGTTTCGTCGGGAAAAGAAAATTGGACCGATTCCCATCTAAAATCGACGACTAACTGGAAAATAAAATGGAATATGAAACGTTCGTCGAATTCCATTATAAGGCATGCTCCATACAAAAAAAACCATCGTTTCATTGGAAATTTAAAAAAGTAATTCGTTGTGTACGATGTATGTACATGTACTTTCGTTTAAATCGATTTCAAATCGTTAAACAAAAATCAAAAGTAACACGATTATAGTCGAAGTGAGAACCACTAGGATTCGTTGAAGTTAATCGCACGAATGGCATCGGAATTGCAGTGGTATAAGTACACAACCTCTTGATTGTCCTCGGGAAACCGGATGAATGGTTACTATAACGTTATAAGACCGTGGTGCCCGCTAAATTCGTCTTCTTGGCCATTGGAGAGAGGAGCGCGCGCGCGTGCGCGTGAAAAATTTTACGCGGTCAGATGTAAACAGACGCGGCGAACTTGCCATTTAAGGTCCTCTGCTCCAAGTTACCTATTATTTGCTTATTTCCTTGTTTTCGTTGCATGGAAGACAACGATCTTTACGCGAAAAATATACATACGCTTGTTAGGATAAATTTTCATCCGTATAAAGGATTTTCCTCTTCGTTGAAAGTCGCAAGCTTTGTTATTTAATCACTTGTTCGTTTGATTAGGCGAGGAGAAAACATATTTGTGCGTTTGTATCTGAATAAAGTTAATAACGACGATCATTAGCGTCAAAGTAAAATAAAAAAATGAAGTATAGCGACTTTTGTTCCATCTGTCGGTTCGAACTGAAATTCGCGCAAGCTCGAGCAGACGACGCGCTGTTATTGTGTGCTGCCACCTGTATAATTCAATCGGTCGGTAAGCGAATAAGAAATCAGTTGATAACGAAGGCAATGATAGATCGAAGTTAATATTCAAAATGATTTTAGACTCTTACGTTCAACGTCTCTCTTGTGTGTTTAAAGTAGCGCTAAAATAGAGTTCCACCGACGTTTCCTCGTCAGTTTTGCAAGTACTTTAGCATATAACTTCAGACTTTAAAGCTCTTTTCCTTATTTCTTTCAACGGGAATCGTGCGCTGGTCAATTGTCAAATATTTTACTCAAGTCTATTGAATACACGTACGACGATCTATTCCAAAGCTGGAATCAAGTTTGTCCACGTTTTTCTACACGGATTACAGTTTGCCTTTACTTAGTTCTCAACAGCGGTGTTACATTGGCTATTTTATTCGCATCAATAAAGAAACAACTGCATGTATATATATGTATTAAACATGCACAAAAGTCTCGTTATTAATCGTACGTCTGATCGCTTGCCAGCTGCAATTTTTCACCCCCTGCCCCCTTCCTCCCTCTTCGCTACGACGCAGTCGTGCTTTTTCACATAAACAATGTAAAAAAGATACTTTTGTTTTTCGTTCGCAGTTCTTCAACTGATGTATTTCGTACCAGAAGTAGACGCTCGTTTATTAACGTCGTTTTCGTCTTATAGATGTATAATTTTCTGTGAAAATCATCATCAATTTAAGCTATGTCTGCTGAACGAACGTTTTGTTTTGACTTGAGCAAACGAGTACATGAAACGGAGTACAATAATTTCTTTTCTAAAGATGTACGTGAATCTGTTCCAAGAGTTTATAATAAAGTCAAACAGCTAAGTTTCCATCTTACGAATAAATGTCTTTTTTTCTATCGTCTCGAAGATTAATCACTCGACCAGTCGTACGGTAGCCATGCGTACGGTACGTTAGTATTCTATCCGACGATAGTATTAACGTTGTCCCGTACGCTCCGTTAATTTCTACAGTTTAACCAGAGCCGTTTAAAGAGATTTAAAAGCGTCTCGCTTGGTTTTCATCGTGGAAGTGCGAGTTTTTCCTATTCTCGTAAAAACAGTATCTTGTACGGTACATGCAGGTTTACGTATATCCAAACTCGGACAAACGTTTATTGACGTGCAGCTGTTTCTACCCAACTGTCGTCTACGTTTGTGTACGTGTGCGTGTTGACGATTTGGAAATGATGCACGGTGCAATTTCATCACGCGTGAGCTTTGGATCGCGAGAATGCAAAATAGTGTACGTCGCCAAAATCGTAGTCCACCGTGACGAATCACGTTGGAAAATACGAGCTTCTTTGTACATTGCCTAGATTTACGTGAAAGGAAAAACAAGTGGTTACGTTAAATAAAATTGGATTGTTTTGTTCTTTGAACGGTAACAATTTGGTTTCGAGAAATCGGTGTTTTTGTTCTTCTTTAACGTCTTTACACTTCGTTTGAAGAGAACACTTTCCAACTGTTGTAGCTGTTGCAATACGAATTACAGAAACACCAAACAGCTGAAAAAATTGTACAGCTACAAACATGAAAACGATAAAAGTATGGTTCATGTACTTGCGCAATCGTATTTGTTCGATAAACGTAAATCTACACTTCCGGTCACCATATGACGATTTAAATATTCAATTTGTCTCTTAACAAGTGTATAACAATCGACGTGAATATTGACGAACAATCTCTAACGAGATATCACATTTTCCAAAGTCGTTTCCAAAGAACGACGTTAAAACCTAAATAAAAATTAATTCAATTGACCCTTGAAAAAGAGTTAATCATTAGCAAAAGTCGACTGTCAAATCAGCGTGGGCGATTGGTGTCTTACATAAAGCGTTAAACGCGTATCGTGCCAAATATTATTTCTGCACGGCAACAAACGTATAGAGCGATAGTCCGCATGTGCATATATGTCAGTAGTATAGGTAAATTTGAGAGATATTATCTTGCACGTGTCACGTGTTCTCCTCTTATACGTAAAATTACTTTGCCATATTTTATCTTCTTTTTGGATTAGCGAATATTCCAACGACCGTTATTCTATAATCGAATTAAATCGTTTGTATACATTGTTCAATGAACAATAGACGTAACAATGTTTTAATTTCAAAGCGTGGCGACGCGTTGCAACTATATGGTCACGCCAATTAGCTCCGCGACTCCACGAACCGTAACCGCGTATTTATAATCGCCAATTACCCAACAGACACCTCTCTGTATACATGTGTCTTCGTTCGTTCGCTCGCCACCCTTTTACTCGCTCGCGTCGCTCATTACTTGTCGCGCTATTATGTTTACAACTGTACTTTTCCTTTTTTTAGTTTCTATACTATTTTTAGTAGTTTTCTGTTCGTACGCATGTTCCGTGTGTATGCGATTTCGCACAGGATTCGCGGAGTTTCGACGATCGATACGATAAATTGGACCAGATTTAAATGGATCTTGACGATTGTCATCCGAGCGGCGATCTGCAAATTCGGATATAACGCTTGTGTTATACTTCATAATTTATTCCTCGGAGATTTTTTTCTTTCTCCGTCCAAAATTCTTGGCACAGTGTCAAAGTTTAAATGTTTAGGATTAAATTATGACATTAGACTCGAAATTTACACAGCTGATCATCATTAATACGTAATTGTACGCGCACAGTAGACATTGACATTGGTACATTGACAAATTCTTTGATAAAGTAATTGCTACATTTTCTTTCGCTGCGCACCAACTCCTTAAAGTGTCTCGCATATTCACATTCAACATAACGGTCGTTTCGTTAAAATTTACAACTGTAAAGAATAATACGCATTGCCTGACAAATTGAATGATAAACAGCTCCTCGGAGCCGTGTCCTCGAGAAAAAGCAAATGTTGGAATTATTTTAAACGTATATATAACCTTTTGCAAGGCAAGTCGTAAAGTATAGTTCAGTGTGCTTCCTCGTGCTCTCTTGCTTTCGATCCGCAATCTCTTCAATCCGCGCTACAGTCTCTCTCTCTCTCTCTCTCTCTCTCTCTCTCTCTCGCTCTCTCACTCTTTCTCTGTAGCTACTACTGCCGCATCAAGAATAGATCCGCAACAACTCTATCCCGAAATAATATTTCGCCCGCCGTCGTTTCCGCGAGGAACGCCAGCACAAAAAAGAAACAACACCATGTGTCCTATCTTACCACCTGGTGGCGTTTTATTATTATTTTGATGATTTTTTTTTAACCAAGTAGAGAAACCAAATTCGATCGTTTTCCGTACATTTCGACGTAATCATTATTGCTTTAACGTTCTAGAAATAAATTGAATACAACTCCCTTTATTCGTGTTATTAAAGATCATTCGATTAGATATTATTCAGCAAATTAACATTAGTCGATTCTCTTTTGAAGCTTAACTGATTTCATATTTTTCTGTTTCAGGTAATTCATTACGACAAACAACATTTGGCAGAGACAAAAATCTAAAACGGCAATGTTGATCGACTTCGAGTATGAGACATTATTTTACAATGATACTATTGTAAGTGGCGCGTTGTGTCTATCCATGACGTTCAATTTGGAAATCGGTACTCGGTAAAAGGATATTCTCCGATAGATTCGTATTCATGGATGTCGTAGCGTTGCTTGTCCAACACTGTTTTTTCTTCAATTTCTTCGACTATGCCTTCTTGCTTTCGATCCGCGATCTCCTCAATCCGCGCTTAGATAAGAGCCTCTTTCTTATCTAAGAATAAAAAAAAAATCGATATTCATACTTTGTTCAAAAAGACACGTCAAACGCAGAATAGGGTATACTCAAGGCTACCGCGCGTAACGATAATTGTCAACGAAAAAGTCTCTATCTAAATCCAAATAGACTTGGCGCACAAGAGTACGATGCAGTTTTGTTGGAACGCTATCTTTGCCAGAAAACTCCAAAAATATATACCCATGAATTAGCGTAAACAAGAACGAAAAAAATTTTGTCCCACCGTAGATTGTCTTTGAAGAAGAAAAGAAGAGAATAAACGTACATTTGATCTAAACGTCAACGGCCGCATCGACGATGCAAGTTATAGAAATTGTATAGAACGAGCGGTCGCCACTACGGCGTCGTCCTAATATTATACCGTATTTCTGGAAATTGGACCGGGCGCACTCAGGCGCACTCTCGTCGCATTCAGTCGCTCGCGGGCCACGCGCACCCACGCAACTACATAGTGCAACGGCAAAATTTTTTTGTTGCGATTTTACAATGTGATTTCGAGAGTGCGCGAGTGGCTCCTGATGTGTGTTCCTTTGTTCATTTCTCTGTGGACAACGATCATTCGTCGGTTAGATTGCCGAGGACTACGTTTGCGATACGATTATGCTTTTATTGCGTTGACACTTACTTTTTGAAACGGAAAATGTTTTTTTTTTTTAATTGTCGAGTATTCACGGTGATTTTTCAAACGCAAGAATACTTGTTAACGCTTGCGCATTTTAATACATCGCCAATATTAACAATGATATAGTTTATGTAATTCAACGTTCTGCTCCGTCGAGTGGCATTTTCGTTGAACAGTTGTTGCAGAACGTGAGAATGTTTAAATTTAAAAATACTTCGTGCTCGGCGTATATACATTTCATCAAAATTCTACAAATTTTCTCTGACGCAAGAAATATTTTCGCGCTACTAGAAAATAAGTGCTCGAAGTAATATATAGAGTAGCCGTTGCATCGTTCCAATGAAATATTTTCATTTTCATCGCAAATCGAATCGCATCGTAAAAGAAAAGTGCGTCCTTCGACTTCTCTTGAAATATTCGTCGTGAAAGAAAGTCATTGCTATTGTCTTTTATTTGTTCTTTTTTTCTTGTCGCAACTTACATAATCGCAATTTTTATTCGTCCCATGAGATTGGTATGGGAAAATGCCACGAATAATAGTTAGGCACGCGTAAAACGCGAATTTAGAATATTTTTTTATTTTGACAAAGTCCTCAGGCACGCGATGACTCTTCAACGAAATTTTTCAGAGACGAATATTTAGAGAAGCTCGTACTCTACATAGCGGCAACAAGCCGAAGTTGACTTTCGAAATGGACGCTGACGAAGAATTAGCCAACGGATAATTTCTACTGCTTGAGTAGAAAGAATAAAAAAAGTTGGTAGTGAGAAGTAAACGAAAAATAAATAAAGAAAAAGAATTCAAAGAGAAAGAATTTCGAAAAAAAGATGGCGACGGAAGTATTTCAAGATTGGGATTCGCCACACGACTCGATAATCTCAAGGAAAACCACGAGGAAAACTACGACGACCAAGACCCGTCGGCAAATCTACAATGACGACGACAACGACGACGACGAGGTAAACGACGACTCGAGTGCATTTATATTTGGTTGGTGCTGCTATAAGCCGGTGAAACCCGAGCTTAGATATGCCACTTTTACGCCGGAGAAACCTTTGAGATGCGAAATCGATCTCTGTATGTACGCGTTCTGTGACGATATGGCCAATTTTGATCGAAGAAAGTGCATTCGAAGTCACGGTGTGTTTTTCTTTCGAGGATCAATGTAATATTTCTGTGATGCTGAATATCCTTTTTCAAACAGTCTTTCATCGCGTTTCCAAGTTTCATCGCGAGAATATTACATGGAAAAGAAACAAAACATTTTGTTTGTAGTTGCAAAATAGTTTAAAGTATTTTTTGTTGCACGTCGTTGTACGTTAAGCGTGCGTTCTTCGATTTGTCTTTGAAGGATGATTTGAAATTCCTTCAATTTTCATCTATGATTGTTTCAAAAAAATCTTCAATTCTCTCCTAATTAACTTGAAGTATACCTGGTAGAGTTTGTCCAGTAAAAAAGAAAAACAGAAATGCATCAACATCAAAATATATCCAAAAAGGAGATACGACAAGTCTGTATTCACGAATCATTCGATTGTACAGGAGGCATGTTCGAAAATAAACGTGGTTGAAGCGCTAACTCGCGAGCGCGCACAAGAGATGTAAAAGATTCACGAAGCGAGCGATCACAAAGCTTAAAAGTTTATATACATTTGTCTTGCACCTGTCCAAGCTTGCACGTTGAATTTTTTATTTGGCACACGTATGCGTATCTTTTTTGTCTACACGCGTTCTGGGCGGTTGTTCAATTGTTTCAATGTTTGCAGGTTTATCGTTTTTTTTTTATTCCGTTGGTCAAGGATTACATTGGTAATGACGATGGAAAAAAAGATAGACTGATTTAGATTGAGAAAAGAAAATATTTAAGATGTTAATGATAGGTTTAAGATACAAGCTTTCAACAGCTTCGTATAAATAGAAGAAACATGTAGATATCTCTCAAGAAAGTAATAGTTTAACGTGAGCATAAGGGTTGTTACGCTACGTAGGAGAAGCGATATATTAAAAATAGAAGTTGAAATATAAAATAGTTTTACGAGCTCATTATCATCGAAATAAAACGTGGAAACTTTTTACGACAAACTTCCTCAAGTTTTATATGATTTATGGACTCTTCGTAACGTTATTATTCGCGCCAAAGTATTAATTCAAATTTTAAACCAACCATGCATCCTCGCTCTTAATAATTATATAATTAGACAAAACGCCAGCTCGTTAAGCGCTCGATTACTAATTACGATTCCGAATTTCTTCTCCTCTTTAACACTGACCATCACGCGCGCAAGGCCAATGCTCGTGGTTTTTTTTCGCGACTTAACGACACGGAAACACCACTTTTTTAAACGTCGTACATTCGTGCAAAGAGACGGTTATATGGTTATGGTTAACGTCGTGTTGAAGTGTTTGTTTGCGCGCGTGTGTGTGCAATAGCGCTTAATTTATAAATAGCTGTGGTTAGTGTTTGTTTACGCGTATTGATGATTATTAATAGCCGATCTCACTATATTTTTTTGCAAAATTGAAGAAAGAGAGAAAGACAGAGGGAGAGAGAGAGAGAGAGAGAGAGATAGAAAGTTCACGTTTATCACTTTATCCTTCTTGAACGCTGTGTTCAAAATGTATTTTCGTTCGACATTTCACAATACAACGAGCGATGCTCATCGAAAAGTATATTTATACTACGAATCATACGAATGATCATCAATTGATGTAGTTAATTTTTCTTTCTCGATATTCAAAGTTAAACGTTTTTTTCCGCTCTGAAATTATTTTGTTTAATTCATCGTTACTTTGCTCTAAAAGAAAAGAATCTGCGGCGGAAATTCTACGTCTGCATTCTGTGTCAATTTGCGTTATAAATTCAAACTGTCTCGCTACACGGAAATCCACTCTCTTTGAACGTATTTTCAATTAGCCAAGCTTATAAGAAATAGTTTAATAAGGATTTACACATTGTGCATTTTGATCGTTTTATTTTGGCACGATGGTTTTTAATCGTTCTCGCGTGTGCATCATCCATCCACAGTGTGTGAAAAATTAATTTTGACATTTGATATTTAGACGTCCAATTCCTGTTATTGCGAGCACGTCGGATTAATGGGATATTTATTATAAAACCTCCAAACAGTGTATATTGTTTGGTAAATATCGTCTGGTATAATCGTAGGTTCGTATTTTATCGAACGAATAATTGGAATACTTGGTAATATTTTTCTGGCAATCACACATAAACAAAGAATACTTTTTTCGCGAATAAGAAAGATCATTGTACGCTTGCTTATTTCCTTTGGTCATTAACGGTAAGTGTGCTGTTGACCTTTTGTAAGATACCTAAAAATTAATCGAATAAAATCGAACGGACTTAATGATGTAATGATGGATTAACATCAGCAAGAACGATGGACAAAAATCCTGAAGTAGTGCCTACCAATTTCTCTATAAATAACAGCCAAGCACGGATAATTGTCACAATGTTATCTATTACGCTTGGTTCTCTTCTTTTTTTTTTTTATTCTAAATCCAGTCAAGTTCAATCGTTACGCACCAAAGGTGATCGCACATACCTGTCGCTCTTAAATAAGCGTAGGAGTTGGTCTTCGGTCTATTTAAATCGATTGGCCATCGTATTTTTTAAATACCAACCTTGGCCAATAACTCTTCCTTCCCTCTTCGCTCTTTTCCTTTTCCCATTGTTCGTTCTCTTAGAAGAATGTACTCAAGACTTTCTAAACTAGGTTGGACTTTGGGTTTTTTAATTGTGGTCTTAAAAAAATCGAGAATACAACAATGAGCAATCTACGATTCGCGTGGGAACTGCTGTATAAAACTTTCGCTTGTTATCGTGTATAACATATATCATCGCGTGCAGCGTGTCTTTTTCCCTAGGCGGATGTGGTTTTTTACATTGCACCTTTCGTTCTTTGTCGTCTTTGAATCGTTGGTTTTTCGGATAATTGTTGTGGATTACCAACGGTTAATTCGCTCGACCTTTATAACGACAGATTGAATTGTATTGGTGCGAATTCATACGAGAGATTACTCGTGATTACGTTTATATTAGAGCAATAATTTTACCTCACGGCATTGTCTAATTTTCATTAGAATTATGGAGATATCGGGATAAGCGTTCTTGTAAACAAAGACAATACTTCTTTACGATGTGAACCAATAGATGTCATAAAATTAAAGCGATATCACAACGTATATTCGTGGCTAAATATAACTTGATTTAGAACGTATTATATCGCGTATATATGTATTTACAGTATCCAAAGTTCAACAGAAATTTATTTTTCCTACCGTTTTGTACTTACTAAAGATTAATTTTTGTAAATACCTTTTACCAGAATCACGCAAAAATTATCAAAGAAAAATATCTTGCATCCGTCGAAATAATAAAAATAATAAAGAAAGGAATCATACATATTTATCAGATATTTGAATTGAATCAACGGTTAACAATCGTATTGCTAAACCACACCTAAATCGTATATATACGTATACGTTCTTTTACACAAAACTTACGGGTGTTCCACTCGCTGTATAATAGTCACGAAGGTCTGATTCAACGGACTCTCTGAATCATACAGAGTTATGGCCTTCGTGAAAATCTAATCGTGCTGCATCACTCGCATTTACACCGAAAATCTAGGTCTTGTGCGTTGAACCAACACATTTCAAACGAAACGAATATGGTAAAAAGTTCAAACGATCGAATAATTACACGTACGTATAATAAAACGATTTACCTTTTCACCACGGTATTACGTTTATCCATACTTTAAAGTACGTAGTAGGATTTTCCTTAGGTTACGTCATTTTATACCCTACGCGGGCTTTATATATTCATCTAGTGTACACGTTTCCATTTTTTCTTATCTTGAAATCGTGCTTTCGCTTACATATGCGTGACTCAAAAACATCGGAATATTCGCATCTGGAACATCGTATTTTTGTTTCATTATCATTATCGACGAAATACCAAGTTTAGATACAATATTCATTTTTTACGTATAAATCGCTTAGTAGATGTGTACAATCGCCACAAAGCTAGAAACAGAGAGATGGAGAGGGAAAAAAAAGAAGAATAATAGCGTCTGTTGACAGTGCTGAAGCACATAAATGACGTAACCGCCCAACGCGACCCGGCTGACTTCATGATGCGAAGGCCGTTGTCATTACGGCCAGTTTAAACCTCTTTTATATTCCATGCAGTCTCTAATTGTCGCGCCTGCTTTAAGTACTCTGTTTTTTTCTCTCTCCGTACGGTCCCGTTTCGAAGCCTTTTATGCGCTTCAATGACTGTTAAAACTGACTGTATTACGTGTTTCGATTGATATTCGATGATGCGATGCCCGCGTCTTTGGTTTATTCTTATTTTTTTCCGTATTGCTATTTACGGTTAGTATTTTGGGCTTTCAACGAGTACGTGGAATTTGAACGAATTTGAATAAAGGGTCGAGCAATATCAAAAAGATGAACGTAATTTAATCTAGAGAAAAGACTTTGTTCTAGTTTTTCGCTAAGTAAATGTTATTCCCTATACTTAATTCGTTGAAACGATGCACTTTAATGATCTAGAAAGTCACTGAAATAATTACGGGTACGACTTTCGTATCGACTCGTAGATGGATATGAAATCCAAGTCGTACTGGATTTTTAATATATATTGATTTGAGATTGAAAACTTGGAATGAAAAACTTGGAGATCGCTATAAAAAAAGGAGAATTTTAACGAAAATTAAAAACGATCGATTTTACGTTAAATTACAAAATTAAAACATCTCGACGATTTCATGTTCTCTTCGTACGATCGATAAGTACGAGCGGCTTTTGCAATTGTCTCTCAACATTAGATTATATTTGGTAAAAATTAAAAATCCAATAAAAACAAAACAAAACGTTAAAAAGGAACGATGCGCTCTCGCGTGGTTGTCCCACTTGCAAAAAGAGTCAAACACGTAGTCGCGCGCCGCAACACTTTCGACCGCGAAGTGAAAGTACTATACAACATCGACACTGCACGCGTATAGAAGCAACAGTCGAGGTAGCGTCAGTCGATCGGCGTTGCTCGTTACGAGCAGTCACCAGACGAACTTTTATCTATTTTTATATATACTATCTAAGGAAAAAGATTCCGTCGTGCGTGACTTTGTTTTCGTTGCGAGTCGATTATATATATTTTGTTTAGAGGCTGATCTCGTGAGTGTGACATTTCTATTCCATTATTTTTCTTTTTTAAACGTTTTATCATTTATTCTGCCACAAATTCAAATGTTTATCATAGAGCTACAGAAAAATGACTTGCTGATTGATCGTTATCGTAACGAAGGATATAACAAACGATTACATTTTTGTATACTTCTGTTTATGAACATCTTAGAGGAATCGACCGTTGCGTCTCTATCGTTAACATTACAATTGGCTTTACTGATACATAGATACGTGGCTGTTAGGTCGTTGCAGGCCATTTGCAATTGCATCTGCAAAAATAGAAATCAACCAAAGTGTAAGGTTGATTGTTTCGAGATCGTAGAGTAGTGCTGAGATTACGCAAGTAACATTTCACAGTTTCCTCGTTATTCTGCTGTTGTTGTATTTTTGTTGTATCGCAACCTAAAAAAGTGCTTCGTCTTCGTATAATAATAAGAATCAAACTTTCGTGGCATCATTCATTGGAAAAACGAAAAAAAAAAAGAAAAAAAAGGTCAGTGTAGATAACGAGTCGATTAGCCTTGCAGCGTCGCGTCGAGTACAATTAGCTGTCGTCCACGTCGTCGTTGCATAGGTCGTCGACCATTGTTGAGCGGCACGCGACCGGCATTATGCAAGCGTACATAGCCGGAAGTGCATGTTGCTTCCTTCGTTACATATATATATATATATATATGTATATATATAGTATTACATACATGTATAATCAGTGGCTTTTGGCTACCGATTCAAACCCTCGATTTTGCTATCTTTGTTTTCCTTGATGATTCGTGCTCTGCTGATTGTAGAACGTTCGTATTTTTTTTTAACGAGGACGTTTGATAAGGGAGTACTATCACACAAACGTACGTCTGTTTGAAAGGAAAGAATGTTTTATTCGCGTGGTCTAATTGTTCTCGAATGTTACGACGATATCAATGCAAGTCGATAGATCGATCGATTAGATAGTGTTTATTTTTTAATTGATTGGTTTATATGCAATAAAATCAATTTGGTTCAACCTCGAGACTCTAAATGAAAATTCTATTCAATTATAAACGTTTTTTCAAATCGTCGAGTACATTTATTTTCTTCGATCGAGCACGGTACTGCAATAATCCGTCAATCCGAGACAAAAGAACAATATTATACCGTGCACTCGTGGGCTTATTTATCCCACGATCCAGTTCCCTGAGTATATTAAGCACCGTTATAAGACTTTTAGCTACAAACTCCGTGTCCCTTTTTTTTCTTATTGTTCCCATTCCAATACTTCGCGTTGACTGATTTGCAATAGTGCATTGAGTTGGATTTGTTTAAAATACTCGCTTCTTGCGAATAATTAACATTGGCTTTCTTATTTGCTCAACGTCGAATTATGTATACACGCTGTTATAACTTTCGACGAAAATTAAAATGACGACGAAACGGCAATTTACTTTCAACTAGTATCTCATCAATGTTCAAATAACGTAGAATAACATAGAATTAAAATCTGTTTTTTGCATATAGCGTTATATTAATTAATCGTAAAACGACAGTATTTCGAATGTCGCAAACATCTATTAGAAGTCATTGTACAAGACGTACTAATTTGAAGCTGTTAAACAAAGTGCATTTGAGCAACGACGTTTGCGCAACGCATAGTTTCATCATGTGTGCTGAACTACAACGCAAAATAATTGGAATGCCTTATCGAAAATTTACATCAGACGATGCAATTGAATTCTCTTGCGTATTTCTTCAAACACTTTTTAAACGTTTACCTCAGTCGAGTATTGGATCTTTGGACGGTAAAGTATATTTAAAGCAGAGAAACGCATTTTCTACAACTGGCATATCGAATCTGGTTGATATAATCGAGCGACGAAAAAAGCGTAACGATAAAGTGAAATGTGTTTTATTTCATTTTCACGCGTTTCATTTTGTTCACGATGGAAAGTAGATCACTTTTTATCGATATTACGTATTTTTTGCAGCGCATGGAAAGTTATTTTGCTGTTGTCCCACAATACCACAGGTGTCTAGAATTTACTTAATATTGTGATTATAATAGCTTTCTCTAATAAAGGTCGTGCCACTTTCTTACTTAAACGTTCTCTGTATCCTATGTACATTCGTGCGCAACGTATATTATCGGTAGGTTATACCGTTATAACATCATTCTTAGTGCGTGTGTATGTGACGAAGGCGGGAATGATAATACGCGTGCGAACGGATTCACACATGGCGACGATGACGACGATGTGGGTTAGGGGAACCCATTCGCGTGTTTTCTACACGCGATGTATACGTATACGTATACGTAGCCTTGGGTAATTTTGAGAGTTGCATGGGATATGCGTTGAACATTGAAGCCAATAAATACACGTGTATAAACGTCGTAGAAAACGATCTACTAACGTATCAACATACGAATCTTCATAAATAAAAATCTCCAAATCAGTTCACCTATGGATATAAGTACACGCGATATCTCGCGTGGACAATTTCCGGTTTTTTTGTTCATCTTCTCACGCATCTGTACAAAGAGAACCCAACGTGCGCGTTGGTTGTATTTTAACGTGGCGCGACAACGTCAGCAACAAACGCGTTTTTTTCTTGTCCTGTCACGGCTTTAGCTACGAGATAATTATAGCTGGCCAACGCCAGCGGAATCAGCCAAGTGTGGACGAATAAGAAACCTGTGTACTTCCTTGATCGTCTTTATCGCGTCCAGTCGTTGTAACACCGCCGATTGCCGTGAGGCTTTGTACAGTATAATGAGTTTGCTACACGAGTGACTGACCGGCTACGTTGATTAAGTCCTTGTTGTTTACCAATGAAATAGCCGTAAAAGATGTAAAAGATGAAGTTTGATTGCCGTAACGATGCAAAAAAATTTCTCCATAGAAATAAACGAGCCTTTCATCGAAATACAGAGATTGTTAATCGTACTCTTGTTCCATACGCAATGTAAACGAATTAAAATCGGTCCTTGAGCTTGTAATATCACTAAAAATGTCAAGATCGCGCTCGCGAACTTTAAAGAAAAAAAAGAGGACCCAAAGTCAAGGTCGTAAAAGCAGTTACTCGAAAAGAGAAAAAAAATGGGAACCACGTGGGTTATCGACCTTTACAACTGTCACTTTGCGAGCATGTATAGTGTGACTAATAGAGTTGCGTTACTAAAGCTGCTACCACCAAATACACCGTGCTTTTAGCCAATATACATTTCATCATCGTGTACAGGGTGTCAACGAACTCTCTAAGCAGAAAGTTTGATGCATTACGTATATACAAGTCGAGATATCGACAGAATCATTTTGCGAATTTCCTCCTTGGATGAGTTTCAACGCATCCGTCTTCCGTTCTTGACGGAGCTCATATTATTATCTCGCTTTAACGAGGATACGTTATAAACTTGGTGATTTCATTCGTGAATAATTTATTCCATTATACACAATCCAATACTAATTCGATGTTTCTTGACGAAAATAGCAATTCGAGATAACGTAGCTTTGCGACTTTTTTTTAAATCCATAAAACCATTTTTTCTTGTCAAGTATATCGAATTTTCAGCAATATTTGACCTGTAAATAATTAAAGTTTTCAAAAATATATAAAAATCTAAATACGTGGTTTATGGAATACTACGTAAAAGCTTCGTTGTAAAAAAAACTACAACAGAATATAATTTATGAAACATGTATATACACAATTTTGCAGTTTTATAAGTCTTCTATGCAACAGGGCATTATCGGAATGTAGCAACAACAAAATCTGTTTTAAAAGCTTTTACAAATAAATAAAAAATTTATCAAACAATCAGCTAGAAAAAGCTTTTCAGTATACCTGTTAAATGATAAAAGCTCGGATGCTAAAAATGAGTCCAAAAAAAAATACAAAGCCATTAATCTAGTAGTCTGCACTACCCCTTCTCTCTATACTAGTAAGAGACAGAGAGAGATAGAGTTGGTCGCTGGAAAGAGCGTCTAGGTCAGGGGCGTCGGATCCCGAGGAACGATATGCCGACGTGCGTGAGGAGGAAGGCCAGTGCACTGCGCAAGAGTCGTCGTTCTTTCTCACTCGTTTTCTTTTTAAACCACAGCCGGTCTCTCTCTCTCTCTCTCTTTCTCTCTCTTTCTCGCGTGCGCGCGCGAGCGTACGAAAACTATAAATAATTGTGGCGCGGTGATGGCCAAGTATAGACCGTTGGGACGCCGCCAGACCGTTGCTATTTCGGCATGCCGCACTAAGGCAAGGGTTGTGCTTTTTCGCCAATATATACTTGAGGGATCTCTCGGGGAATACCTTGTTCAATTTGTCTTCTTTTTCCAATAGTATTTGATTGTCGTTATTGATGTTATGCTTAAAAATAAATACATCAATTTCAACGATAACACACGATGGTACACGTGTGAGAAATTACCATTACACGAAGCTCGAGTCTGTATTATTAACTTTTGAAAACATGAATTATCCGAATAACGTTATATTATACTTGCAACAAAGAAAATGAGCGGATGACGAATTTGTTTGAAAAAGCAGTCATTTGAATTTATTTTGATGTACAAAAGATGTTTTTTTAAAGATGTTAAAGCTCCTCCTCACATTTCATCCGGTTTTGTTTTTGCATATAGTCTTTCATGTGGTTTGCAGGATATTTTATACGGAAAAAAAATAGATTGTGGTAACCATTGATTATATAAATCTAAAGATGATCTGCTTCTAAGAGAATCCTGTTTTACAGGTTCGGTGAGAAATAATCCATAGTGCAGAGAATGCTTTTCTATTTTCTTTTTTGAAGAATGCGTCGTATTTTACCTGACCATTATAAGATTAAACCGCGAGTTTTTTACGTGATTTTTTTTGCATGCAACATCGTTTAAAAAAACAAAATTCTTTTAAATACTTTATAGTATAAAAAGTTAAATTTTATCAAAATGGACTTGTTAGATAAATGTCGATAGCTTCATTGATAAAATCTTAAAAATTTAAGATGTACACGAGTGTTTTGTGTTGCCTCTTACTACCAGTGATTTGCAAACAAAAGCGTTGTAGAAAAGACGGAAATGGGTATCCGTTAATGTCGTAACACGCCCAATCACGGTACAATCAAATAATCTAAACCACACGATACGACTGAATTGTTGCTGTTTTTCGCTAGACTGACCATTGAATTAGGTATTAAGCTATTTTTTATGTCAAAACAAACATCTTATCGTTATACGATGAGCATGTATGTCTCTTTCTCATTGTATTTTTAGCTGCACGCGCGACCTTGATACATACTCATCTCTCTCTCTCTTTCTCTCTCTCTCCTCCTCTCTTTCTCACTTTCTCGTGGGTAGAGATACAACATTCCGGTGTATATATTGCAGCGTCGTAAGATGAATGGAAAATCGCACGCCAAGTCGTTTCCCTAAAACGACGCTTTAACTCTCTCTCTCTACCTAACGCACACGCCTGCTGGTCTATAGTGTCAAATGTATTTTTAAAAAATTCGAAGGTAGCTGATGTAGTTTTTTGCCTCGATTTATATATTTGATGTCTTTCCTATTAACGTTGATTGTTTGCTTTGTGTAATTGGACTGATAAATTTGTCAATAAGTTAGATTTGTTGATACTTTAATTCTGATGTTTGCTTCGTTAAACGATCTATGGAACGTCCAAATGGCTATCGTGAATTTGATCAGGATTATACGAATTTAGTTTTTTTTTAATAACAGTCGGTTTAATTTTATACGAATTCAAAACATTTGTATTACGAGAGAGTGTTGACATTTTATTTTCTGGTACAGATGGTACAAACTCAATTGAAATACCAAATAAACGTCTTCAAGTGTCTTTTAGTATATTTGTGACTTGGCAATAACCAAAAAATGTTATCTCTGAAGACATGTTTATTATATTATGTCTTTTTGACACGTTTCATAATACACATTTATTTGAAAAGTAGTTTTGCGTTCAAATTCTCTGATAATCTATCAATTAAAATATTATATTTAAATATTAGCACGTCCTCGATATCAAAATATTTATTCGTAATCTAATTATTTCACAAATTTATGAAAATAATTAGAAGAATTAGTAAAGTACGTAAAAAAAATCACGTTTATTATCAAAACTCGCAAATATACGTTGACGACGTAAAAATAGAGCACAACCACCTGCTACAATATCGAAATAGCATTTATGATTATCCAATAGCATCGTAAATCGACTCTCGTTATATTTACGACTTGACAGCCACGGATACTCATTAGCCAAAGAGAGTTAGTAATAGTAGAACAATGAATAAGCTGCGAAGGTCGTTGCACCGTGCGTACTTTTACGTTGGATTCTTCTTGCAATGACGACAACTACGACGATAATATACGAGTGTTAAATTGACGTTTGCCAGATATATAAATTTGAATTCGAATGTCGGGTATCTTGGCAACTTATTCCGCATTGAGGAAAATCGCGTAGGTTGTCCTTTCCGCTTTATAAAAATCCAATAAATCAAACTCACGCGTATACTCCGCAATTATATTCAATATTTAGGTGCAGTTTGAATCTCGCGCGCTTCACAGAAGGTGCTTTTAGTTTTCTGCTCTTGCATTAATTGCTTAGGTGTATTAACTTGGAATAGTTCTATTATCATGGAACAAGTCTCGTCACATCGTTTATTTTTTGAGTGATACCGTCACGAGGGATAATGGCACGTATTCGTTAATTAACCATGCAATCTTTGTATAGGTTATGACAAGAAAACTCTCTACATCCTATATAGTAATTTTATACTCATCCACATCATCATATTTAAGAATTTAAAGATTGAATTACAATCTAACGAATTTAAATTTAACAAACGAAAGACTGACAGCGAATCTTGCAATTTGCTCGTTGGTTTACATAAATTTATCAGCGAATCGTAAATTAAATATTAACTAAATTGATCATGAAAAAAATCATTTTTCCGTATCAAACTCAATAGAAAATGCATTGATTGTAACCTGACGGTCATCCATACACCGGTACGCTAACCTCACCAACGCAAATCTAAAGTTACTCACACACTCACGATTCAATCAATACACGCGTCACGAAGTCGTCAGCGGCTTTTATCGAAAGGGCGCTGCCGCCGCGTGGAGAAGAGAATACAATTCAGAAGAATAAAAAGGAAAAAAAAAGATACAGTGTGCGAGGGGGTGAGTGTGCCAAGTGGCGAGCTGTCAATGAAAATCGATATCTTGGCCAAAGGGCATCAGCCGTTTTGGATTGTTGCCCGTTATACACGCGAAAAATTCTTGTTGGTATCAGTTGGTGTTCGGTGGCCGACACCTTCCTACTTGTGTGTCTGCTTTCATCCAGAGTTCTCTCTTTCTCTCTTTTTCTTGCTTGGTGACTGTACCTATATGCGTCATCAAGCTTTGCCTTCTTAGGTCTTTTTGACAAAAGAGCATTGTTTGTGTGTACTCTAGTGTTCAGAGTCATATGATTTTTGTTGAAGGTAGACACAATAGGGTGAATTCTTGTTTGGTCATGGGCAAAATGTTGAATTATAATTGCCTCGTCAAGTGAGTTTTCATCTTAATTATTGGTTTTGAATGTGCTGTCACTTTGTTTCAGACTTCTGCCTCCACTAAACAATCCACCATGACAACGGCAGCCAAGCTTTATGGCAAAGACCTCAGCGAATATGATGATGTGGATGTTGACGAACTCCTGTCACAACTTACTGCAGAGGAAATAAATATACTTGCCAAGGAAGTTGATCCCGATGTGAGTATTTGTATGAAAAGTACAATTAAAGATAAAAATGATCTAAACTTATTGGCCTTTTAGGACAGCTTCATGCCACCATCTCAGCGTTGCAGTTACGAGTGTACCAAAAGCCCAACAGGACCACTCAATCGCAAGAAACTGATTGAGCACATCAATAAACAGGCACTTGAGACACCTGATATCCCTGAATTGAAACCCTATGTACCTGGTACAGTTCGAGGAAAAAAGGTTGGTACATTATGTAACATTTTTATACTCTTTTATGACTTTGAATAAACAGAAAAATTTAATTTTTAAATTAATCTGTAAATGATCTCAAAAGTCCAGACAAAAATTAGATTAGTTTGCTTTTAATTTAGATAAAATATTCTATAGGTATATTATTAACTCTCTGAATTTATTAATAATCGAACTGTAATGTTTTGTATTCCAAAGAAAAATTTTAAAATTATTAAACCTATTGATGTTGTAGCCAGAACTTTTTACCTTTCTTACATAATGACGTTGACTATCTTTATTTTGTGGGTTCTTGGCACATTATAGGTTGATTTAATTAGTTTTAAGGTGTTAAAGTATAATCAAAAGCACATAAAACTAAAAAGAATACACTCAAGTAAAATGCATTTATTAATGTAATTCATCCTACAAAACGTATTTTAAGTGTAATGTTGACAAGAGGAAACATTTTCTAAAAATCTAATATCCAAAGTCTCTGCAGATTAGTTAGCGATTATTTTTATTTGTAGTGGGTGCCTCCAGTAAGAGAGAATATGAAAGAAAAAGAAGCAGAGGAACAAATTGCTATTGATCTTGGTGATGAATATGAACAAGCCTTAACAAATGCATCTGAAGATGAAATTATTGATTTGGCAGGTGAGAATTTTATAGTTATTAGTAATTTGCTATGGATTTATGCTATGCAGAGAATATAAATGCTTTGATATAATTGATAGATTTCTTATTGCAAAAAATAATGAAACTAAATATATTTTTATATTAGCTATCCTCGGCTTCCACTCGATGATGAATCAAGATCAATATCATGCTTCTTTGCTGAATTCTGGACAGCCTCTTGGATTAGGCTGGGATGGCATTACGAAAGCGAGTCAACCAAAAGTCTTCCCTATAGATCCACCTAATGACACGGATGTTGACGATACTGTTAGACGAGCTAGGGAAGACGATCCCACGCTGGTTGATCTTAACTGGAATAATATTAAGGTATATTATAAACGGTGACTTCGAAATATTGAATATTAGTTTATCAATAGATCCCATTAAAATAGTTTTACCGTGAAATTGATTGTAAAAGTGCCTCCCATCATCAATTGTAAATTTCATTGGATATATTTTTCAAATACTTGTATACTTTAATATGCAATAGCACCCAGAATACTCATTAAAAAGTATCGTGCTTAAGTATAACTTAATATACAAGCCAAATAAAATCTATTTTCACGTGTAATTACAATGAACAATAATTTATCGTAAAAATCACAGAGTATCTCCGACGAAAAGTTCTCCCAACTGTTTGAAGCTTTGGAAAACAACACACACCTCGAAACCCTGAGCTTAACGAACACGGGGCTCACAGACAAGACTGCGCAGAGATTGGCAGAAGCCATAGAGAAGAATTCTACTCTACGAGTTCTCAAGTAATGAGTTACAAATTAATTTTTTAAAAGACACATTCCCGAATTGTCATCTTTTCTAAATCGTCAAATAAATCGTCACCGATTCTATAATTTCGTTCCAATTTTCAACGGTAGCTGTCTGGTTAAAATTAGAAGATTGCAATTTCATACGTGTCTTTTAATCACGTCACTTTCGTGAAATTTGAAACAAATGCTTTAATACCGTGAATAATTTTAGTGTCGAAACAAATTTCATAAGCCCGCCTGTGATAGTGAAGCTCGTCCGAGCTCTCCTTAACACAAAATCAATCGAGGAGTTCAGATGTTCGAATCAGGTTTGTTTTCAAATTCTCGCCATAAAATTTAATTTTATTCCAGATCACAATTATTAACGTGCACATGTATGTTGCAGAGGTCTCAAGTATTAGGTAATAAAATCGAAATGGAAATAACGCAATTGGTGGAGGAAAATCCCTCGTTACTGCGACTTGGCCTACACTTGGAATTCAACGATGCAAGACATCGGGTGGCAGCGCACCTTCAGCGAAATATCGACAGGAGTAAGTTGTTCAATCGTCTCTTTTTATTTACAGGAAATATAATCATTCGTTTAGGAATCACCGGGGGTCAAGCTGGGAAACATCACTAATCTTTCTTTTCAGCTTCCTAACTGCGTTCATCAATGATGCCAGATGATCGAGCGGCTTATTTATTTTCATTTGATTTGGTCAAGCAGTTTAAACTTTCATTTCTTTCCCACCCTTCGCAGATGGTAGCAACTGTATGGCCGAGCACGAGGATTACGCGACGAAATGCTTCAAAGCTCACTCAAACTCTTATTAATTGCTTCGGTATAGTCTCACTTTAGCGCTTTATCATCCTGCCAAAAATCCATTCATTGACGATCTAGGTAACTATGACGTTAATCCCCAAAACGCGATACTGCTCGAGAGTGTACCTCGCGATCCTTCAAGGTCCTTGTACCTGATATGTAATAATTGAATTAGAGTGTTGTGACGTGATAATTTAAAATACCCTTCTATCAATTGCCAAGTGACAATGTTTACTTTTTGTTTCTTTTTCAGTAAAGCGAAAGAAAAACCGGGATGTTAGCGTTAATTACACCGGTAACTTGAATTTGTATCTAGGAAAGATTTTATTTCCCTCCCTCGAGTTTTGAATTGCCCTTTTTCAGATTTCACGCTTCAATCGCTTTAGCTTCAATCCGATTCAATATATATACACACACATAAACATTTTCGACAACAACTCTGAGACACACAAACAAACGAAAGACTGACTGCTTTTGTTTCGACGATAGTTGTTCGACTGGCGCGCCTTCTCCAGATGCAGGAAGAGCAGCAACCACCACTGAGCGCTAATGTCGGTGGTTTCGTCGACATGTCTAAGCTCCCTACCCCCGAGGCTTAAACTTGAGTTTTTTTCCCTTCCCTCTTATTTTCCGTGAGTAGCGGCTTTTCGTGCCGTGATAAGTGTCACGTTTCTTTGAAATTGGAAATGTCTCGAGTACTGTGAAATATTAAAGAGTAGTTAATATATTTATCAGAGTATCCGAAGAGTAAGGTTTTTTTCCAACGATCGTATTCAGTACCAAGTAGTCAAACCAATAGTAATTGCGAATGCTTCTTCTCATTTCGATCCAATGTCCTCCAGACATTTCAAAGATAATTTATCAAATTCCGTGTTACGTTAATGTTTAACAATTGTATAAAAGTAATTACAACGTGTTTTCGTAGATTTCTGTCTTTAAATGTTCAGTTCTAGTCTTACAGTTTTCGTGATTGTTTTATAAATGTTTGAATGTTGTCTACATCGTTGCTACACCACAACAGTGTTATTATGTCTCGTAGATCATTCGAAGAAATATCGCGATATAAAAATATGTAGCGTAAAACAACAATCGAAAAAGACGTATAGATATTGATATTTTCCAAAATCCTAGTGGTAAAAGATTTGTTAGGCTATCAAAAAATTTTATCGTCGCTTGAAATCTCTGTGGCCAAACTCTTTCTACGATACGCTAACGTTTCACATTTGTCCTGTATTCGCTTTTAGTAACACACTATTCATATAAGAAACAAATAAAACGAGAGTAACGTTGAAACATTTTACGCGTTTGCGCAACATGCAATATATATTTCGACGTTACAATTGTTTTTCCATTTCAAATGTATCCCCTTTATAAACGTGAAAGAATCTCAAAGTTATCGTTGTAAAATATAATATAGACATTTGAGATTGTCTCACGTACATATATATACACACTGAAAATAAAGACAAGAATGAAAATTCGTAATAAATCGACATCCAGTAACATGGTTAGACTCACCGACACTATATATTCTTTCCCAACAGTACGGAAAGACCTAACGCTGCGATTGCAGTTCCGATTCTTTAACATGAACCACAGGAAACCCGCCCTCATTAAGTGAAAGGTACTAAAAAAGAAAAAAAAACGAAAATAGAAAAGAGCGCTTCGTCGAAATCTCGTTAACCGAATGAAATTTTCGCAAGGCTGAGTGGTGTATAACGCTTTTCTTTGGCTAAATCACGAGGCTCTTTTGTTTGTTTGATTGTAAAGCCTCTTACTCGCGCAAAACATCTGCTCTTATGTCTTATTTATTGTCGGATGCAATCAGCCTGCTGCAGCTTTGGATTGCCGGTTTTATTGTTTCCGCGTGGAGCTTTTCACTTTTGGAGCGCTATTAACAACGCAAATTGAGTATATTTCAGTGAAATTTCTCTCTTAGACTCTGTAAATTTATTGTTATACGCTTCTTCTCGTTTGGTGTGTTGTGTTTTGCTATTCTAATTTGTATTATCGAGTAATGTTGTAGTTGTGGAAATATTAGTTACATAATCCCCATGTAAATGAGAATTCTTCATTTTAAAACGACAACACGTGCACCGAAAACTTGTCGATTCAATTAAAACGTCAACAGAAAAGTCAGAGGAAGCGCTAAATACGTGACAAGATTTAAACTCCGTTGATTTTTAAATTTGCTAATGTCCGGCAAATAAATTCGGCGAAATGAAATTCGCAACTTTTAACGAGCTCTTTTGACGATTCAAGCAAATAATGCAATCTCTCCCTTGTTAGCTACACTCGTCACGTGGAATACGAATGTTGTCGTTGTCGAGTTTTTTTTCCTTTTACTGCATCCAAAAGAGTAAAAGGTATTCTATTTTTTTCCATGTTTCGCTTTCTGCCTACCAAATGGGATGCGCAGACTTTTTTTCTTTAAATAGAATGAAACGTTTGTAATTTCAAACAGTTTTGTTTCAGCGGATTAATCCGCATTGAAATCCAATTTTAATTCCGCTTTATTATTTTTTTTGTCACAACGAGTAACGAAGCAATAAATGAAATGTCAATCAAGAGTTGGTAAAAAAACAATATAGAATGAGTATACGCATGAGAATGGATCATCTAACAGAATTTCATTCGGCTTTTTGAAAAAATAAAACAAAAATACACGACATTTTGATGCCTGCGCTTGTCGTACGTTCTTTCGACTAACAGATACAAAGATATAACCGATTCCATATGACAATATACTCCCTTCTTTTTTACATGACGAATGTCGAGAAGTATTAGTTCGCCAAACTAACGAACTAATAATCCCTCTTGTCTGATATGCGTGTGCAAAAGACAACTAACGGTAACATCGAGTGTGCCCTTTTCACTCCCCCCCTACCTCAGTTTTTTTCTACTAATATGTCTTTGTGATCAGTAACAGTGTAGCTCTCTCGACGTGTGTATGCACGCAAAAAAACAGAAAACTCTTTTTGGTCTCTCACAATTTTATACCATGGCCGCCGGATTAAGTTGACTTTTCTCTTGGTTCTTCCGTTGGCTTTGTTTCCACATCGGTTCGACTTTTCTTTTCCTCCCTTTCTCTACACGCTTTTTGCCCGTCGGCTCTTATTAAACGTGGCTTTTTCTTCCGGGATTCTCTTTTGTCTTTTGCCAATGGAAATGTATATATGGACAAACCGACAAAACTTGTTCTCGTACAAAGAGTATTGTACTTGATAAATTATCGTGAGAGGCCAATTTTATAATCGTTATTTTTAAAGAAACACATTTTTGTTTTTTACTAATACGTTTACTCAAATTTGCAAAACACGTCGTGAAGAGCAACATCGTTTTGCCGGATAGGCTATTCGTTCGAGAGTATTTCAGTGTATAAGAGGAGAAAATGATATCTCTGAAATCCTTTTGTGACATAACAATTAACAGCAGAGTGTGTATGGTAGAATGTAATTTTAACATGTGTTTCGGGGTGTCTGTTGCAGTACGGCAGTCCCGACTCGGGGTGGCAGCATCCTAATTGCAATTGTGGCCCGTCTCTGTCTCTCGCCTAGGTGTATTTGTAAAACGTACGGAGAAGATTGAAAAAACAAACGAACAAAGGAAACTACAGAAAAAAAAGACAAGAATAAGAGCATAACTTGCGATAAACTTTATTACTCTAGACACTCCTTGCACCGCTGTATATACTCAAAGTCTTAGGCACACATACATACACGAGAAGAGGAAAGACACAAAAAAATTAAACAAAAACTAAAAAACAAAAATAAAAAAAAACAAACAAACGAGGTAATGATATATACATGATTGTATCAGTCTACTACTATGATTATCATTAACTTTATCTTTTTAAACGATTACGGTAATTAGCGCGCTTTGCACCGATCGAACGCTTTTGCGAGAGGATGTATTACGGTCACAAATTTTAATCGCAATATAACGAGTAAAAGCTGCTCCTTTGTGCGTATATAATGCCATGTAGGTTTGGTGCGATATGCACCTAATCATTCGATTCTGGAATACTCGAATGATTATGGCGTGCAATTTAAAATTTATCATTGTTGTTTTTTACGATGTCAAATGTTTAAAAAACAAATCAAATTTTATTCGAAATTTGAAATGGAGAGTCGGTGATATTTTAGAACGAAAGAAAAAAAAAACAATTATACATGTATGCATAATCGACCGGATCAGCTTTGACTTGAAATCAACAAAAATGCACAAAAATAAAAGAACTGTTTGGTATCGAGAAAGAGAACTAGTCAATAACCTGTGTATTGTCAAAAAACAAAAAATACAATAATAATGGTAAATGTGGATGCATTGCTTCGTCCTTGAGTGTCTATCAATTGTGTACTGTGTGCATTCTCCCGTCGTGTCTGCGTATCGTCGATCGTCATGGAGCTTGCGATGTATTTGTCGACGGAAACTTTTTTTTTATGTCTGTACATTTTGCATATGTGTTTATTTTTTTCTTCTCTTGGAATTTACATCCTAAAGCGATTGTATGGAAAGAGAAAAATTAAAAAAAAAAGTAAAAAAGTAACTAATTATCGTATAATATTAGTCACGCTACTTTGCTCAAGCTACATGTGCACAAAAAACAGAATTGTGTTAAGTCGCTGATGCTCTGAATGTAAAGTTGAAAGTTAATAAAATTATTGTAAAAATCGCCATTACTAATATTAGTTCGTACGATTAATTTTAATTATCTATAAGTGCATGCTTGTAACTTGCGTTTCTTGATTTTATATAAGTCAAAGTACTGTAATATGTTACGTTATTATTATTTTTATTATAATTACTCGGTAATTATTATTATGATTATAATTATTCAAAGCGAATAAGAATTGTCTATACGTCTTTACTTTACATTGCGTGAAGATTATATTATAATTTCAAGATGAGGAGAACATTTTATAACACTTTTGTCGCAGAATAAACGTATACGTTGTCTATGTCAATGTAGATCATTTGTTGCTCACTTCTCTTTTTATCCACACGCTAGCGAATATTTTTTTCTCAAGCAATAGTACATCACTTCATTCATGATTTTGCAAAAAATTAAGAAAAAAAACAAATAAATTACGACTAACCAACGCTGCTGTGTAAATGATTAGACTTCACTGTATGTATGATTTCGTCAAAGTTTCGCAAATATATAGAAAATAATCGAATAACTAATTTTTTTTTATTAAGCCCTACTATCTCACGTCTGATCCTTGTCTAAATAATGTGAAATGTGCTAGGCAACGATGGGGTACAAGTGGTAGAAATGATTATTTTAAATAAGACTGTATTATAAATAAAAAATGTATGTACAAAAAGTAAAATAAAAGAGACAAATGGGTTATTGCATTATCAAAATACACGTTGTCGTGATTGAAACAGCAACATTTTTATTCGCGTTAAAATACCCACAACTGATGTATGATAAAACTAAAGCCTCCATACCAAATATACCTCCTTGCAAATATACAAGCTAATAGCAATTAATGAATCAACTGTGCTTCAAGGTTTAGTGCGTAATAGTTTACTTAAATAAGAGCACCGTGAATCAATGCAAGCTTGCTTAATGCAGTAATTTTGTTAAGTAATTTGCATTAGTTTGCATGTCTGTGGAAAGGTGTGGAGGGTCTTTGAGAATTACAATAATTACAGTTGCCAGGGTTATTTGCCAGTAAATAATGGAAACGGTTGGCTGGAATACTCTTGGTACACGCTTCAAAAATACATGGAACATTGAAGCTTCGTTAAGGCATTAACATACGAAGCTTTTGAATTTCAAAAAGATGACGATTAAACATTAACTAAACAATAACGTTAATCGTAATTTTAAAGTCAGCAAGCAGTGTTCATAAAGCCTTGAAAGCAACGAGAGTGTGAAAAACTTAATATATAAGAGCATTCCACCCAAGCTAAAATCCTTTAAATTCCAGATCCTGCGTCCAAAGCCACGGAAAAAAAATTATCCGCCGCGCGATTCCACGTAGAAGAAAAGCCAGTGGCAAAAAAAGGGGGGAAGGAAAGTACAGCGGCTAATGAAAGGGAATTAAACAAAAGATATCGATGCGCCGTAAAAAAAAATGACCTCTCAAGCGAAACACACAAAAGGAAGTTTTGCTAATGGGAAGAAAAGGGCTTGTTTGATAAATATTCGCCATAGCCTTTTATATAGAACGGTATGCTTCGGGTAATAATGCAATTTTGCAGCTTGGAAAGTATACCTAATGCTCGCATCCATTAGCTACGTGTACGGAAAGGCTCGGTTGTGCTTGTCAAGAGAATAATATTTATGACAAATGTGACCATTGCTTGTTTTTATATTTACTTCGTACATCATACAGTTAATGGGATCTGATAAAACAAGTAAACACTTATGGCAAATTGTTATTTTCCGAAATATTATTAGAACGTACGAAAAACACTACGTTCGTCGATCGATATATCTTGAAGAATATTCGATAAACTTTTGTTCTATTATTAGGAGCTTTTTCTGTTTTTCTTTTCCAATAGGTCGTACGGTGCGATTGGGACGACTTTCACGCAACTACACCGTTGGATATACCATATACTGAGAGAATTTTTCCATACAGCCTGATTACGTTTCTGGAGTACTGTTCGTCAAGCGATTTTTTTTGTATTTTATTCGAAAGGTTGTTAAATAGTCGTAAAAATAAATCGCTGATTTATCGAATATGTTGGCGTTTCTGTTCCATCCCGTACCTTGTATTGTTCGAAATCTTATTTACAAATAATATCAAAGTTTTCTGCTGTAAAAAAATTGTGCGCGATTGGTCCTTCATCGTTTGACCTTGAATCTCAAGGACTTTGTTCAAGGACGTACCTACGTTAATCGCGCGTTACGTCGGGGTGTTCGGTGTAACGTCAAGCTTATCACGCGTACACGCGTCTTCTACTTTTTCAAAACTTCAACGCAGTGTTGCTTAAATAATAAATATACAATTGTTATACTTGTACTCCATCTAACTGACAAGTCATCGAGTTTCAACGTCAGTATGTGTATTATCTTGGGGAGCCTTGTCGCTCGAGGCTTCTGTGGTAGCCCATGACTGTTGTTCACCTGACGCGAGTAGACCATAGACGAGTGCTCCCACGACGTAGAAGCCGCTAGCTATTAAGAAGACAACTCGCCATTCATCGGCTGTCTGCAATAGTAAACAAAAGATCGTCGTCTATAAACGTTTACAAGCCAGATAAGAGTTTTAATTTTTACGTATAGCTCGGTGTCAAATCAATAATCTACGTTAACGAAGACTCGAAAACGCTCGTAATCACCTTATCTCTGACAAGGTATCCTGTGAGTATAGGACTGATAATACCCGGGAGAGTAGCTACGGTATTACCAATGCCGAATAGAACGCTCGCGTGCCTTGGTGCAATATCGAGGTAGTTGACACTGTAATTTTATACAAAAAAAAATGTCAAAAGTGTGCACATACAAACGAACGAATAAACAATTCTAAAAAGCTTACCTAAAACCCGACCATGCAAAACCACCAAGTCCAATAGCTAAAGTAATACAAGTAACTGCTACTTTGGCTGTAAGGATGCAAGCTGTACAAATCATGAAAATTGCTTGACACGCAAATGCGACGCAAGTGAAACTTTTGCGCACTTGAGTTGTATTTAGAATTTTACGAGAACGCAGGCAATCGGCTAATTGACCGGATATTAAAAGCATTATTGCCATTGCCAGATAGGGTAGAGCCGACAAAAAACCAGCTTTTTCTAGTTTGAAATTCAAGGCATCTAGATGGACCAACGAAAATCAGCCTGTATAATGTACTGCCGTTAAACAGTCTCTAAGTGTAAAACCAATTCTTTTAAACGTACCATTCATAAAAGTTGGTAGTTGAGTGATCATCGTGTAAAAGCCCCAATTCTCGCTACAATGGGCAATTATAACTGCCCAGGCAGCCGGTGACGATAACATCGCTTTCCACGGATGTGAAATATTCTGCAACATAACAATATTATACTATTGATGCAGAATAACGGCAAAAAATCAAACGATAATTAATCTCAAACTCACGCACACTGTCCTGTACAAAACCAAGACTGTCCCTGATGTATTTCAATTCCATTTCGCTAATATTTTTATCATCCTCGGGTCGATCGCTCGCTACGTAACACCAAACAATGTACCAGATAAGACCAATCACACCAAACACGTAGAATAGGCTTGACCAACCAAGTCGTTCAGCCATTATACTGCAGATTGGCATGGCCAATACGGTGCCAACGAAACTACCGGCATAAGCCAAGGTGGTAAGTCGTGAACGCTCGAGTGGTGGTGCCCAGTTGGCCATTATAGCGTTTATCGACGGATAGGTCACTCCCTGAGAATGGTCAGTTTTGTTATTTTTCACGGTAGAAATGGTCGATTATTTTGATTTTATTTCATTTATGCCGATCAATCTTGTTGCATAGTTTATTAAATGGTCTAACCGACTTATCGGCGCACATTCGATTATTTGTATTGACAGCTATCGCATTGGGTGATTTACACGAAACGATGCGATACAGCAAGGGTGCGTATACTGTATAAAAATATAAAATAACAATAAGCAAATAAGGAATACATTCGAGCCTTTTAAAAGCACGCAATCGTATAAATTCCGTTCGTCCACGTTACGTATGAATGAAAAATCATTGTACCTCGAATAGTCCTTCGATCACCCTGATGACGAGAAGGAAGTAAACACTAAGCCTCGTTGCTGGTGGAGTGATGCAAGTGAAAAGTGCAGTGACAGCGATACCCAAGCCAAATACTCGTTTGCCACCGATACGGGCGGCGAGCCAACCGCCTACCAAAGGTGTTGCTATGTAACCATAGAAAAACGAGCTCAACACGTAGCCTTGCAATCGTGAATCCCAGTCGAATTCTTGCACCTGTTGTTATTGTTGTTGCATGTACAACAAGTTATTGTTTATTGCGTTTTTTTTGTGATAGTTTTATATTTCAACTGTTGCGGATGTAATTTAACGATATTCTATAAGCTAATTGCCATTTGTTTATTGATTGGTGGTGCATCATTAAATCGTATTCTGCATGACTTATTGTAATTTCATAATACATTTGCATTGATTGAAAATAGAAGATAGAATATTCGTATTTGCTTAAAGATGTAATATAATCTTATCAACACAATTAAAGAAATAAAAATGTCAATTAATATTATCGCGAACTACGTCATGATCGAACGACACGAAGATTACACAATTTCCAAAGTCACTCTAAATTACTAAAAGGATCATTTAGCCTTGCTGTATTGTCGTTAATTTTTAATAATATTATAGTGAGAATCGAATTTTTTGAAACCTCGAAAGAAGTTCTGAGAATGCAAATAGAGATTAGCTTGTATATGAAATAAAAATTATTTGTTGAATCTTTCATACTTTAACTACTTACGTAGGTGATATTTCCATTATCATCGATAATCGTCTGATTTTCGATCATTTTCACAATAGCAACACTCAAATTTACTCGAAGAACGTACATCATGAGAAAACCAAAAAACGCCAAAAACGATACGACGTATCTTCTTTTCTTCCAAAACATCCATGTAGATTGCTGCATTATTACTGTTTTCTCTTGAGCAACCTACCGAATTTCACACAATTAATCCACTCTGTTCGAATGTGAATTTATTTAATTGTAAACTGATGTTCATCGTCGAAGCAAGCAAGAGCGTATAACGTATTAGTTGTGATTCAATATTTCTAGGTAGCCATTTACGAACGTCTATTTGGTAGGTAATTTTTTGCACGAATCTATTCGAGAGATCGCTCACGCGACGAGAAAATCGTACGACTGGTACGAATATTCAAAATCATTGCTGCATAAGAGTGAACAGAAAAATATTCCGCGTGGCTTATCGTAAGACCAAGTTAAAGCGCGCATAGCGAGAGTTGATTGTTTGCAGCTAAATCTACGGCAAATACAGTTGGATCAACATCCAACTGTATAACGTGCAATGAAAGTGGAGTTAAGGAAATTATTTTATTATTGTCTTATTGACATCACTCTATTTTCATAATAATCAAGGCTACGATATTTTTGTTCAAACATGCACGACTCATACATACGTACAACAAAAATAATCGAATCTACATTGTAATAATTTAGCTATTACCTTAATGCAATTATGATTTTAAAAAAACGTTGGTGTCTTATTTTATTTATTCTCTAATTTACACAAAAACCATTACAAAAATAATCAATCAGTTTTTATTAAGGCACATTACAGTGTAACACGATAATAATATTACGTGTGTGTCAGACGAACATACAAAAGAATTCTTTCTTAAGTAAAATCACTTTACTGGATAGATACGAAAATCGGTAAAATTTCAGTGCAATTGGCTCGGTGTGGCCAATCGCAGACGTTCAATTCAGCATTAAAGTGTAACCTCTTAGGACACGAGATAACAATAGCATGGCCGTTGCTGCACTCGCAGAATTTGTCACAGCGTATATTGGGTAAATAGATGGAGTATCTACTCGATTCACGAGGTGGACATTCACCTATACAGGTATTTGGATTCTGTGATTCTGGAGTCGTTGATACTTCGGTAGTTGCATCTCTCGTAATTGTTGTTCCTGGTTCTGTCTCCGTTAAGTTTTGTGATGGAGAAGTTATAGTTGAATATTCTAGTTTGGGAGTAATTGAAGCAATGGTTGGTGAAGAAACTTCGGTTTTATTTTCTGGTGCAGGGGTAGTTGGAGCTACTGTAGGTGTAGAAGAGGTCTCGGTTGCATTTTCTGATCCCGAAATAGTGGAAGCCTCGGTCTCATTTTTGGATTCGGAAATGCTTGGTATTGTCGTTGACTCGAACGGATCGATCTCCCCAGATTCTGCTGTAGTAAATATAATTTTTTGCTCTGTCGTAAAAGTGGTCGCGTTTCGTTCCGATGATCCATTCTCTTTTTCTGGTTGTGCTGTAGGTAGGATGTCTTTTGATTCCTCTTCCTCTTTGGATTCCAGAGAAATTGATGTCGAGGGTTCTTTTTCTGTTTTTGAAGGAGCTCGAGATGTAGATTCCGCTTCTTCTGATTCAGAAGGAATCGCAGGGGCAGGTGGTCGGTCTTCTTCCTCTTCGCTCTCCTCTGGCTTGGAAGGAATACCACTCGATAACTCTTCATCAAAATTTTCTCCAAGGCCATTAACACCACTAGGATGGGCCTGTGTTTGAGCAATCAAACTACTTCCAATCAATAAAGCTATGACGATTGCCAGTTTCGCTAGAACACAATATTTAAATGTTCATTCCCAAACGATGTAGCGGATCCTTTTTGATTGCTTTCCAAAATTGTATCGACTTGGTAGTAGTATTGGGAAAAAAGTCCTTTGTAATATTTTAATTTTCGATGATCTTTCATATGAATGTTTCAATAAAATTCATTAAGATATTATTTCTATCTGTAAACTACCAAAGAATTCGTTTATAAACGGAATTACACATTCTCAATTAGTCGAAAAGTTTTATAATGAATGGAGTAATTTAATATAGCAAACATGATGTAGCGCTTACTTTTCATCCTGATAGTTGCAGCAATATCACGTACAATGACTCGAAACGACCTGTAAACTAGGCTATTACAATGGTGCGAGGTCCCTTATAAAGATACTGCATCGTTATCAGGCCACTGGGGGAATTATCGTAGCATTCGCGCACGAAAGTCGCGCGGGGTTATTTGCACAACATTTCAATGTTTTATCGTAATCCCTTACGAAGAAAGGAGTATGAAGCTTTTTTTCTCAAAACTCCAGGGTATCTCTCTCGTTATTACTCTCGTGAATTCTAGGAAAATTTTCTGGTCGTGTCAGTACTTCAAATAGATGTTATTTACATATCATTAATACCTAAAATCTAGAATGCTTTAATGTTTGTCATATTTAAATTCAAATGTTTTTTTTTCATTTGTGGTTATTGAGTACTACGAATACTTTATGGCTATTGTGCATACAAGACAATGCCTAATTTAATTTACGACTAAGACGATATTGTTTTTTTTATATTATATTTTCAGTAACAGTCGGATGTCAATAATTAATATTTAAAGAAAATCAATTCGGTACAAAAATAAAATATTGCATATTTTACATATAACACTGCACCATTGTAATAAACATTTAACAATAATGCACTACAATAATGGAATTTGGTCTAAACGTCGTATCAGCTTTGTAATAAAAAAAGGTAGTAGATTTACAGTGGAACGAAATATGACGAGGAATTCTTAACAATGATATCAAATACAAAAAAAAACAAAAGAGCGTCCGTTATCTGGAGATCAATTTGACGACGAACGTGAACTTGGCCTGCAACAAGAACGCAATCAAGTTGCGTCTGAACACGTGTTTGCACACTATAATGCACTTTCGTGCTCACCTTTTATGACGCCAATTGTACATTGCGCAACGACTTGACGATAGCGGAAAATTGATAAACACGCGACTCTTGTAGTTTTTAGTCTGAAAAGAAAGCCACAGAGTGAGAGAGAAAGAATGAAAAAAAAAGAATCTTTATATCCTTTCTTGCGTGTGCGCAGCAAGCTATCGTGGCGTACTAAATCCCGCTGAAAATGAGATTTGTAGTCCAGCAGATTAGCGGCGAGACTTTTCCA